>JAHLSL010000047.1:3347553-3532436 GCA_025920805.1 Petroica traversi
CATCATCATCATCATCATCATCATCATCATCATCATCATCATCATCATGTTAATAGGAAAGAATTCCAAACTAATTTTGTCTTCTGCCAGAGAGGAGGCACCTGGGAAAAGCCATGAATTTTGCTTTGGCTGCAGAGTTAGTTGAGAGTGCCCATCCCTGAGCAAGGAGAGCTTTTCTTCTGGGATAATTCATTTAAAGACTCTCCACTTCTCCTTTCAAGGGGAATGGTGGCAGTTTGGTGACAAGGTGGGCATGGGGCACAGCTTGGATTGGATGATCCTGGAGGGTTTTTTCCAGCCTCAGTGACTGGGATCTCACAGGCTGCTGCACTCTGGCTCTCAGTACTCCCTGCCTTCCTCTCATCTGGGTTTTAGTCCCTACCTTTAAAGCCCCGGAGAAGGTTCTTTATCCTTTTTTCAGCTGCTCTCAATTCTCCCAGCCCCTCTCTACCCCCGGGCTGCTGTTACAGATTTCAGCAATCACCTCCTTTCTTTCCATTCCCTGCTTTTCAAAGCGCTCCTGCAGCCGGGGTGGAAACTGGGATGGAACTCTTATCTCCAGTAATCCCTTCTCTGGAGTGTGCCTTGATTTAAATCCACGAGGTGTTACTGAAGTCACTGCTTCAGGCTGCACTTGGGCACGTCGATTCACGGCTTCAAGCCCAGCTTCAAAACTACTTCTCGAAAGCCGGTGTTCAAAAGCAGTTTTAGGATGTTTGGTAGCAGGTCCCTCCCAGGGAGGTGGAGCCAGCTGGGTAAAAACTTTTTGGTTTCTGGGCACCTAAGCAGGGATTTGTGCTGGTGTCAGACTCTCCTAAATAAACTTTGGCCCTGGAAATCCTCCCCCTCTCCCCAGCCAGAGGATTTCCAGGGTGCAGTTTTGGGGAGGCTGTCCCAGTGGCTGCCCCAGTCCCAGCACATCAGGACTTCCTCCCCCAGAGAGTTTGAGAGGAGCTAAAATCAGTTTGTTCAACTCCAGACGGGTTTGCTGAAGCCTGAGAAGGGACCTGTGGTGACATCAGTTACCGCTGCAGGTTTGAGTCAGAATTCAGGCCTTGCTTCATTTGCCTTCCTTTTGGGTTTTATCCAAGGATGGAGCTCACTGGAGGGTTTTTGGGAGTGGGAGAGGAATGAGGCTCTGCAGGGCCATCACTCTCCAGGCTGACCAGATGCCCCATGTTCAATTCCTCTTCATCTGCACAACTCAAAGAGTGAGCTTTAAACTCCTGCTGCAGGTGCCAGCTGAAAACAAAATCAGCCTGGAAAATGCCATCAGAATTTATTTGGCTTTGCCCAGGGAGACGTCTAAGGAAAAATGCCATTTTTTCCATATTCGAAGCACCCTCGCAACAATTTCAAGTGGGAAAACAACTTGATATTTGGCAAAATATGCATTATTTATTTTTTTTTCCCTCACTGATATTGTAGCTCTCCTGTCAGAACTTTCCTGAATCTAAGTAAAGGAGAAACCCATCAGGGCTTACAGTTCCCACATGCACAGGGCTTGTCATTGTCTTCAAGGGTAACTTGTGCTTTATCTAAGCTGCCATTTTTGAAAGATATTCAACCTTGTTCAGGAAAATCTGCAGATCCAGAGTGATATTTCCTATAGAAAACTTTCTGCAAACAATCATTCCTCAGCTTTCAGAGCAGAGCTTGAATAGCATCCAACAAATCAAGCTGCAGTCCAAGTGTGAAACAGGCACAGATGAAATCAAATATTGAATAGTCATTCATGAATCCTGCACTGAATTGAGGGAATCCTCCTCCCACCCCTCCTGGCATTTCTGGAGTTGTGTGGTGAAATTTATATCTTAGGAATACATGAGCTCGTGCTGAATCCTGCTTTTTTTATATTCCTCATTTTTCACTAGAAGTGGTTGTATTTTTCAACCTGGCACGGGAATGGGGTGCATAATTAGTGCCTTCAAGGGACAACAAGCCTTTTCTTTTCCCCCTAAGGGTGCAGGACTTGAAAAGGGTGCCCAGTAATGTGAATAACACTAAAATCCATTGCTCTTATCCACGTTCCAAAGGCATTGCTGGGATAGACAAGTGAAAATAAAGAATTAGGCCTTCTAGGTGTCTCCTGGGTATGGAGAAATACAAGGTAGGGACGTCGTAGGTTCATTCCTGCTGTTAAATACTTTACTGGACAACAGAAGAAACTCTCTTATTGTATAGAAATCCACTAGGGGTTCTCAGATAGCCTCTTGGATATTGTTGTATCTTTAAAATTCAGATTTGTTTGGATTCAGGAGTCATGGAAGATTTTGGCTTGCAGCAGCAAGTGCCCTTTTCCCCCGTGCTGGGAGGAAAAAGGGAGAGCTGATAATGCATTGCAAAAATGTAGTCTATAATATAAATTACACACAGACTGACAAGTTCCTCAGGTCAACTTAATTTGTTTTCTTCTGTGCCTGGAAAGAGAAAATGACCATTTAATTATTGGGAGAAAAAAATGATCCTCCTGATTGAGAGAGTCACATGAGTGCAATTTACTTTATCCTTCCATTCATTTGAGGGACACGCATGCAGTTCAGCCAGAGATGTTATTTCAGGTTTAATTGTGTGGACTCAGAGTGACAAAACCCCTGATGTCCCCATCAAACAACATCTCTGTGTTTTGCTGGTGGTGTTGTAGGGGACAAAATTGATCCTGCTTTGTTCTTCTGTGCCTCAATCATCTGTATTTTTCCTGTGCTGTGATTCAAATGATCGGTGTTTAACTTGGCATCCTGGGAGGTTATTCAGGAATTTCCTCATCCCTGGCAGTGTCCAAGGCCAGGCTGAAGCACTCTGGGATGGTGTCCTTGCCCACGGCAGGATGAGTTTGAAGGTCTCTTCCAAACCATTTTCCAGGTAATGATGATTTTCCCGGAACTATTTCCATGATTCCTGAAATCAGGATGGAGATGCACCGGGAGTAATTCAGCGTCAGCCTGTTTTAAGAAGGGTCATGAGAGAAAAAATCCCCTAAATCTAGCTGTAGTTTTAATGCTTGAATATTCCTCATTCTGATATGTGACGCTCCAGAGCCACCGAGGAGAAGATTCCCGGTGGCTGGGGCACAACCCCGTGAATAATTCCATGAATAATGCGGACCATTATCGGTTTGTGCTTCCAAATAAACAGCAGTGTTAGCACATCTTCATCTGACCGGCTCTGAAGTCAAGCAGCCACTTAGCAATTAAAAGTTTAATTGCTCCGCAATTAAATTTGCAACGACAATGTAATTAGCACGAAGAGTTTAATTTGGGAAAGCGAGGCTCTGGATGTGAGGGATCAGGGATGTGTGCTGGGACCAAGGGCAGCAAGGGACGCTGTTCTCTCTTGGATTTCATGGAATATCCCCAAAGATCGTTTAAGTCCAACTCCTAGGGCTAGTTTTTCATAAGGAAAGCTTAATTTCATAAAGTTTTAGTGCATCTCCCTGAAATCTTGCAAAGCACCAGGGTGAGGGGAGGCTCTGGCACAGTTGCCCAGAGCAGCTGTGGCTGACCCATCCCTGGAAGTGTCCAAGGATAAAGAACCAAAGAACTGAGACCTGGGAGTCTGCAGAACCCAAAATATTTTGAGTTCTACATGGTTAAATGGATTTTTGGAGGTATTTCTGTTGGGAGCAGGCTGGTGGCTTGTGGAGGTATCGGTCTCTTTTATTGACCCTTAACTCTAGTTACCTCATGTTTGTCCTGGGAAGGGAATGGCTGTAGCCCTTGGAACTGAGGAACTGAAGATACTGAGATTTTTGTTTTATGCTCTATTTGAAAAATCATATGCATTGCCCATCATTATGGAATAGCTTCTTACAGCTGACAGAACAGTGCATTGTTTGTATGCCAGCTAAAGCTCCCCAAAATCTGCTCAAGCTGTAACTTAAATAAATATTGAACTCAATAATGCTCAATTTTTAGACAGAAATGCAGCATTTTCTGATTCTTCTACCCGGAGAGAAGCATCTCTTGCATTATTTAGTGCTTGTCTGATGGAGATGCCAAGGCAAGTTACAAATGTATCTCGATTAATTGATCAATATTGTGCTGTATTTCATTTGGTTCCTTTAAATGGTTGATGCATCAGAACAATTGGTTTGCTCCGTGGAAAACTGCACTGTACAGGCTGCCAGGTAGGAAAAGAAAATGGAGAAAATCCTGCAGCAGTTCTTTAACCTTTTAATTCCATGAGAGGTGAATTTTGCTCACGGTCCGGGCATCTTCTGGTGAGGTGTTTAATGTTTTGCTTAGTTATACAGCAGGAGAATGGGAAGTTTTCTCCAGGACAATAAATTGTAATTAAAGAGCACATTAATTACTAAACCACAGAACATAATTTTATCTAGTCTTGCCAATACCTGCCATATCGTGCTGGGAAATCTTCTCGATACTTTCAAAACAAGTGTTTTAATTTCATCACCAGTATGTTTCTTGTGCTCCCCAACACTTGGGAATAATCTGTACATTACTACTCTGAACTGCCCATCTTTCTTTGGAACCCACAAGCCAAAAGAGAGGTAAAGTTTGCAGGTTTTTTGGTGTAGAGCTTTATCCGGCAGAGCTTTTTGTGAAAAAGCTGCCAAAACTCAGTTCTGTTAAACACAAAATTAGATTCTTCAAAATGATTGAGGAACCTCCGAAGTGTGTGAGGCCCCACTAAAGGTTGGTATGGCTCATTCTTGAGACAAACATCTGTATTCCTGCTTCTTATTAGATTGATACTTAATATGAAGAAATGAAACAAACATTTATAAAAGTAATCATAAAAATTAACCTTTAAGGGAGATAATTTGAATCCCCCCCCAAATTCAGCTTCTATCTTACAGAAAACACTGCTGCCATTTTACACTCCCACAGCCCAGGTAACCTTTAGGTCATGGTATTTACCAAAAAGCCCCTTGCAGCTTGACAAATAATCATCATTCTGACCTAAGTGAGTCTGTGTTTCAGATCCCTGAATGCATTCCATGATCCCTGCAGGTATTTCCCAGTTTGAGGTGTCAGGGGGGCTTTTTAGTGCCCACTAAGATTTGAAACCGTTGCTCTTTTTTCCTTGCCCCTTTTTTCTTGGTGGGAATAACTCCGTGGCCTCCTCTTGTCTGTCCCCTCTTCCTTCTCTTCTCCCAGCTCTTGTTTTCCAAATCTTGCTTTCCAACCCCCCCAAGATTTAAAGGACTGATCTCCTTTCTTTCCATATAACCATGATTTTAACCCCTTCTCACACATCCCTTCCCAGCATGGTGCAGGTAAGCTGATAAAGGGGATTTCCCTTCATAAAATGAGATATTCACAAAGGCAAGGGGAGGAGAGATGGGAATTAAATAATAGCCACAGGTCAGAGTACTTTTCTTTTTGATAATAATTCTGTTATTCATGCATGAGTGTTCTCAGGGAAAATGAGTAAAATGACGCTGCTGTTTTCATGTGTGGTGTTAAGGACCTGAATATTTTCCTTTTTGAACACAAAAAATTGGGGGAAATTTCACCTGAAAGTGTAATGGGTTCACACTGAGTTCACATTGAGTTTAGTGTACTGTAAGTGTGTTGTGACTATACACTAAAAAACCCTCAAGTGTTGAAAATTTCTGTATGCAACAGTTGGTTCTAAGCTTTTGGTGAGTTTATGTGCTCTCCACCATACATTTGATTCCTTTTGAAGCTGTAGGGCTCTGGTGTTTTATGATCACAGTACTGAATCCCAGGATGGTTTGGGTTGGAAAGGACCTTAAAGCTCATCCCATTCCACTCCCTGCCACGGGCAGGGACACCTTCCACTGTCCCAGGTTGCTCCAAGCCCTGTCCAACCTGGCCTGTAATCAAATACATTTTAAAACTTAAATCTGAAAAACATTAATCATCCTTTTAAAATGGCTGCAATTGTTTAATTACCTTTTTTTAAAATGGTCTTTTTTCTCTTCTTTTTCTCACAGATGGGAAGGTTGAAGTGACAAAAGAGGGAGTGAAGCTCTGCACCATGGGACCTGGCAAAGTTTTTGGGGAGTTAGCCATCCTCTACAACTGCACCCGCACAGCTACTGTCAAAAGTAAGAACATTTTAGATGTTTCCTCATCTTTCACTTGGAAGTTGCAAACTCTTTTAGATGTTTCACTTTCCTAGTGAATTAAACTCCTTAAGGCATACATTTTGGTATGAAATTCAGCCACTGTGTGTGTGTGCAGAGGAAATGCTTCATTTGGTCACTCATGGGGTTGGTCCTACCCCATGCAGAGGAGCCTGATCCTTATACCACAGTTTCCCTTACAATTCCTGCTGATTTTCATGATAATTTTTTTTTTTCTTGCTTAGAAGAACCTTTCTGATCTGTGCAAGTCCTCAAGGGAAACTCAGTAAGCCAAGGTTAGTTTTTGTTGAGGACAAGTTATAGTTTTCCCACTAAGCTGACTGAAATAAATCAGGAAAAAAAATCTGGATGGCACTTGACCCCCTGCTCTAAACTCCTCAGCAATTCTCCTGTAATTTGTTTTCTTTTATAAATGTTCTGGGCAAAGGCTTGGCTTGTACAATTAAGCAGAGGAAATAAATAACATTGCTATGTATGACTTAAATAGGTTTTGTTTAAATTCAGATGCAGAGTTGAAATCTGGGGTATAGGGTATCACAGTCCTTCTTGATCTTGAGGATAAGAGTTATGGTGCTGTCTGAAGCAGAGATAATAAATAGTTGTGTGGTTTTATGGTGCTGTGGGGGAGGAGTCAGAAGGGTACAGATGGCACACAACAATCCAAACAAGTGGTACAAACTTGAATAGTACAGACCAGTGGTATTCTTGTACCAGAATAATGAGCTGTGCGAGTCCCAGCTCAGAAGAAAGCCTTTTCCAAACACCTAATTGTGTTTCAAAAAGAGAGAAAGGAGAAGAACAAATGGGCAGGAATGAGAGAGCGGGAACAGATAAGTGGATTATTTTCTGCAGGACGTGCTGTTCTCCATAGGGCTGAAGGATGTGACTGAGGCTCTCCGTTCTCACCTGTGCAAACCTGGCCTTTACACAGTGCTGGTACCTCGGGTGATGGTGTAAAATTCAGAGAAGCAGCAGGTTAGTGTGATAAATACAGCTGGGGAAGGGTGGAAAGAGCAGAGAGGGCAAATCCCAGAAAAGGCAGTGAGGAGGTGGCTGTTGTTTAGTTCCCCTTAGGAATGCAGAGCTAAAAGGCACCTCATCCTCCACTCCCACGAGTGGAATTGCACAGAACCACTCTGTTCCTGCGGCCATTCTCACCTGGCTGTGCAGGGCTCCCACAGGCAATGTACCCAGCAGGTTTTGCTGTCAGTTTTCCCCTTGCTGCCTTTTCCACACCTGCAGGCTCCCCTCCTGAGCAAACCTCCAGACTGGCACGGGGCACTCAGTTGTCCCAAATCCCTTTGGGATTTGTTAGTCCTGGTTAAACCAGGGGCAGGAGTAAGAGAGCCCTTGCCTCAAGAAGAGGAGTCTGTGCTTGTTGTTCCTCTGATCCTTTCCCAGCAGCTCTGTGTAATTAGAGTTCTGCTGGGTTTAAATCTCCTTCCCAGGGCCAGCGAGGGACTTGGAGGAGTTTTCTCTCCACAAATCAGTCTGTCGGGGTTGTAATGAGCCCAGGGAACTGCTGCAGCTCTCCCTCCCTGAGCTGAGAGCCTGGAGGTGTTCACAGCCCCTCAGGCCATGGGGGTGACTGAGCTGGCCCTACACAGCCTCAAACACCTGCTTGTTCCTCGGGGAAATGAGAAATAAATGGGGTAAATCCCTAAAAAGGTGAGGGGTGCTAAATACTCCGTTAAGCCTGGGGATAACTTGGGTCATTGCAAGGTTTATTCCAGGAAAAGTGCGATTGGTGACTGTAGTGAGAACAGACACTCAGTCAGCAATGGTGGTGAAGAAGTGTCAGGGAGCATCATTCAGGCTCCATTTGGAGAAATACTTTAACTCAGGGCTTCCCAATTTCCAGGAGAGAGCTTTCCATCACTTCCAGAGCATCAGGAATGTGTTCTGATGTGCCTGCTCGTACTTCATTAGGAGGACATTAAGTGCTGCTTTCTGAGGGATGAAGTTGCAGCAGAGGCTGAGTGAAGGATGGATTTATGGGGGTGTGGAGCTCAGCGTTGCAGCTGGGCCATTATGAGGTGTCAGCTGAGTTGACATCTCCTGCTGGAACTGGGTTTTATGTGTACCCTGGCTTTGGTTTGTAAATAATAAAGATTTTAGTGTCATTACTCACTGTTAGTCCACACAGACTCTTCAGCTCGTGCTCACTCTGCAGGAGCAAACTTCAGATATAAATCACTGGAGGAGGGCCTTTGTCTTTGAAACAGAATTTAGGAGATGTTAAAATTTAATGATTCTGATCTGCTTCCTGTCTCATAACAACCTCTTTAATAAGGCAATCTAGGGCTTTGGAAAGCCTGCTCCAGGAGCACTATTATCATATTTTTTCCCTATTATTGCAGTCTTAAATAAAAGCAGGGTGAGGTTTGAGCTCAGGCAGGGCCTGAGAAGAACCCAAACACTTGGGTGTTGAGGAGCACTAGGGAAGGCAGGGACACATCTCCCAATGTGTGCCCTTCTTTTCAGATAAATGTACAATTTTTGACATCTGATTTTTGTTTGGTTGTTCTGCAGTGTTTGCATTCCATTTCCAGATATTAGTGTGGGAGTTTGGGGGCCTTTTGCTTTTTCTTCTTCTGATAGAAACTGGTCAGTCTGCTCCAAGTATGAGATTGTCAAGGCTTTCTGGCTCCTAGATGTTCACACTCAGTGAAATCCAAATCAGCAGCTAATTTCTCCCTCTCTTTCTATTGATTATCCAGAGTTCTCAAGTATCTGCATGCAAACCTGGATGTTGCTTGCAATTCAAAGCAAAGCCACAGATTTTCCTCCCTGATTTTGACAAA
The DNA here is from genome assembly GCA_025920805.1 of Petroica traversi. Lineage (NCBI taxonomy): Eukaryota > Metazoa > Chordata > Aves > Passeriformes > Petroicidae > Petroica > Petroica traversi. Next base: position 3,356,434 of record JAHLSL010000047.1, read on the forward strand.
TAATTAAGTTCAGAATGAGGAAACACCACCTAAAATGATGTGTCCGATCCTCTGCTTTTAGAGACATGGGTGGAAAAAAGAGCTATGAGAGATCAGCAAAAACAGATAAAAAAGACAGAAATCCCCCAGCTGAACTGAGGTTGTCTTTAAAACATTGTGATTCTTCATTTTGATAACAGAAGAGATGTGGGAGGAAGTGAAATTAATCTGCTGTTAATATCGTGCAGAAGTGCTCATTCCTCTTAAAGAATAATGTGTGGAGCAGATTTTTGCAGGTGATTTTGGGCTGATTTTGTGGAAGGGGCAAATTCTCCATCCTCTAAGGACATTCTGCTTATTTTAGAAGTGGTCTTAACTTCTGAAATTGATTCTCTTGGGGGCAAAATTCAAATAAAACCATCCCCTGGAAACATCTCCGTGCGAGGCTGATCATTTCAGGGGAGTTACACTCCACACCAGCCTGCGCTTTCAGGAGAACTATTAGCAAAAAAAAAAAAAAAAAAAAAAAAAAAAGCAAGCAGAGGCTGAAGTTATTAAACTCTAAATTATGTAAATCCTTTTGCTGGCCCTCAAAAGGCAGCACAAGAGTCCCTCGAGCTGCTGTGCTTGCCAGCTGCACTAATTGTACAAACCCGGCACGGCGCAGGGGGATTAAGGGGGAGCTCAGCCCTTCCCTGCCAAGCCTGGATGAGTTTGAATCTTCCAGTGCTGTTTTTGTTTTAGTGGAATCCTGTGCACTGCTCGCTGCAGCCCCAGGAATGACAGAACTTTATGAGGAGTTTGGTAATGTGGATAATTTGTGAGGGAAAATAAGGCAGCAGCGAGTTGCCAGTTAAAACTGTGGAGACTCGTTAAAAGCCTTGCAGAAGGATGTTGCCTTCGGATGTTCTGCTCTAACAATTCCAGGAGCCAGGCTAAAGTTTGTTCAGCTCTCCTTAAAACACACTTTGGAAGGAAGTTGACTTTAGGTACTCAGCTGTTTGATTAAAATCTCTCTGATATTACTTGGAGATAAGAAACCTGGGATGGCCCAACCAGTCTAGTGTGCCTGGTGGGAGATAAATGGAATATAAATGGATATATCCTGGGAGAAAGTAATTTAAACTCACCCTTCCACTGCCTGTATTTTTCGGTGACCTTTACAGGTTTTGCAAGTAATGTGACAAAATGGGATCAGATTATTTCTTCAGGGGGATGATAATGAGGAAATGATGTTGAGGACAATGGGCAAGGTGTAGCAGGAGTGGTTTTTTTGCCCTCTTCTTGTTCAGGAGCATGTTCAGGATGGCATCTCTGTGGCTCTGGAGATATGGATACAGGGTTGGGTGGTCCTGACTGAAATTTTAACAGAGGGACAGACTAATCCAGGAGAGATAGGGAAAAGAGAAGGAAAATGCATTCACACCTGGGATCACTGTGTACCTGAAACACCCCCAGGAGTGTTGGAATAAGCTCAGAGAAGCTGTGGCTGCCCCTGGATCCCTGGCAGTGCCCAAGGCCAGGTTGGACACTGGGGCTTGGAGCAGCCTGGGACAGTGGAAGATGTCCCTGCCCATGGCAGGGGGTGTCACTGGATGGACTTTAAAGTCCCATCCAACCCTAACCAGTCTGGGATTCCAGGATTCCCAAGTTTTCCAGGCTCTGCTTCCCATCCCCTTTCCTAAAGCCTTAAAGGAAGTGCTGAAGGAAGAGGTGGGGCAGCCACAGCTTCTCTGGGCACCCTGTGCCAGGGCCTGCCCACCCTCCCAGGGAACAATTCCTGCCCAATATCCCATCCATCCCTGCCCTCTGGCAGTGGGAAGCCATTCCCTGTCCCTCCATCCCTTGTCCCCAGTCTCTCTCCAGCTCTCCTGGAGCCTCTTTAGGCTCTGTCAGGGGCTCTGAGCTCTCCCTGGAGCCTTCTCCAGGTGAACACCTGGAGGTTCTGGTATCATGGCCCAGCTTTAAGGCTGGATATTTATTTATAGAAAAAAAACTTTCAGTGTTGATTCCATGTTTAAAAACTCCCTAGAACTGTTTGGCCGAGCAGATAAATTAGCAATAAATAGCAAAGTCCTGTTTGTTGTGTCTGATGCAGAAGGAGGGTGATCACCATGCAGAGGGACTGAAGTGCTTCCGTTGCTCTGGAATACTTGTGGAAATAATTTTGTTGATATTTTTCACGTTGATTTAATTGCAGAGTGGAATGAGCTGAGATCCCATCACTTAAAACACGCTCATAAGGACATGATGAGTTTCTCTGTGCAGCCCTTGAAGAATTAGTTAATATTAACAGCAGATGTCAGATAATTAGTTCATAAGAGCTCCCATTTCATCCCTTCTTATAGATGTCACTGAAAATGTTGCTGATGTTTGAAATATGGCCAGAGCAGCTGTGAGAAATGAGGTGGCTGAACTCTGCTGTCAACAGTGAAGCTTTGCTTTGGGTAGAGTTTGATAAACAAGGGGATGCAATGGAATATTTGACATTTCCCAGATTCAAATGCAACAGACAGCACAGGGGCTGGATTTGCCCCACATTATAGAAAATTTCTTATTCTAGACTTTTTCCTGGTACTAACTGGGGAACAAGAAGCCACTTGGTACCAAAGACAGACCCAGAACCGATCAATTTGTGTTTCAGAACCAAAGCAACCTCTGCCTTCTGTTCTCTAAAGCCGCTTTTAGAAGCTCCTCGATGACATGAAATCACCCCAAGCTGCTTTTCCTACTCTTCATAAAAACAGAGTTTGTAAAGATTATTTTGTCCACTGTAATTCAGGGTTTCTTGCTGAGAGACACTGGATTAATGTAAACATTTGATTGATTGTATTGGAGGAGTTGTGCTTCTCTGTATCTCAAGTCCATCACTTCCAATAAACTTCCATTAAGGGAATCATAGAACAATATCCCTAAAATAAGCTCAAATATGGTACTACTCAGTAAAAGTTACTCAATTTTCAGTGCTTTTAGCCAGGGTGTAGCAGCACCATCTCCACTGGCTGATCCCTCTAGATCATGAGGATGCTGCTGCCTCTGCTTCTCAGGCAGCAATGGGCTCCAGGTCTCTCCAGACCACAGGGAATGAAGAGGATTTTTTTCAGTGTTAAACCTACTGCAAGTTTCATTGATTATTAATTTTAATTATTATTCCCCCATGTCTGTCGTAATACTGTGGGGTTGTTGTGAGGAAAAATGTGTGTGAACACCAATACTAAAATTATTCTTTTAAATTCTCCGCAAGTATAGTGTCAATAAAGGTTTCCTTATTTTCCAGGCCTTTTTAGCTGTGACAAGGCTCAGAACAAGGCAGGGCAGCCCTGGGACTGGGCTGGATCAATGGAAATTATCTTCCCCCTGTGTCTGGACATCCCTGGAGGAGAGGAGACAAAATCAGGAGAAATCAGAGAATCCCAGAATGGTTTGGGTTGGAAGGGATATTAAAACTCATGCCATGAGCAGGGACATTTCCACTATCCCAGGCTGCTCCAAGCCCGGTTCAGGCCAGCCTTGGACACTTCCAGGGGGATGCAAGTTGGCAGCATGAGTGGGATTACCCAGGAGGGGATGGGAGCAGCTTTTGTGGGCACTCAGGAGGGCCTGTGGAGTCTGTTGTGGCTGACAGAGCTGCTGGAAGTTGCTGCTGGAAGTGGGTGGCCCGCTCTGGACGTGGTCCCTGGTTTTGGGGATGGCTATTTAGAGAGTGTGAGCTGTGGGAGGAGCAGATGGATGTGCCCTGTGCTGCATTCCAGAGTGCTGGGTGTTACATTTAATGCACAGATAACAAAAGAGGCAAACACATCTATCCTACTGCCCTGATGGCTTTGGTAGTAGGGGTTTTTCCTGCTTTTCCCCACCTGTCATTGCTGATTTACTTTTAGGAATCTCAGATGTCTTCGAGCAGGCCTGGTGTCCTCTTGCACATCACCCTGCTCCTTTTGGGGCTGGCACCACAGTCCCATTTCTTAGTCTTTCCCAAAATATTCAGCTGAGCCTGCAGTAAGCAAATTGTTTGCCACCTCCTATTTGGGGAGTGCAATCCCCTCAAAATTGAGCTCTTGGAATCAGCACAAAGAACAGGTGGAAAGGGCAGTTCTTTCACTCAAGCTCTCCTAAATTCCCACCCAGATGATTGTAATGGGAAAGAGTTTCTCAAGTGGAAAGTGCCAGGAGGAAAGGGTGCCCATTCCCTGCAGCCCACAAAAGACAGGAGGTGTCTCTGGAGAAGGTGCAGAGAGCAAAATCTCAATCCATGGTTACTTTTCCTGGGATCTTGGGATCAGCTCAGCCAGGGGGCTGCTGTATCAGTCTGGGCCTCAGGTTTGCTCCTGGCTCACCTGGGCTGGGTTCTCTGCATCCTTTGAATGCTTGGGCACAAACCTGGAGCTGCTCTGGGGTTTGGAGCTGGTTACGAAGAGTGGGTGCTGTTCTGTCATTGTGGGGCTTCTTCATAGAATCAGGGAATGGTTTGGGTTGGGAGGGACCTTTTAAACACCATCCAGTGCCACCCCTGCCATGGGCAGGACACCTTCCACCGTCCCAGGCTACTCCAAGCCCTGTCCAGCCTGGCCTTGGGCACTGCCAGGGATCCAGGGGCAGCCACAGCTTCTCTGGGCACCCTGTGCCAGGGGCTGCCCACCCTCCCAGGGAACAATTCCTTCCCAATATTCAATGAAACCTACCCTTTCCCAGTGGGAAGCCATTCCCCATGTCCTGTCCCTCCATCCCCTGTCCCCAGTCCCTCTCCAGCTCTCCTGGAGCCCCTTTAGGCCCTGCCAGGGGCTCTGAGCTCTCCCTGGAGCCTTCTCCTCTCCAGGTGAGCAGCCCCAGCTCTCCCAGCCTGGCTCCAGAGCAGAGGGGCTCCAGCCCTTGGAGCAGCTCCATGACCTCCTCTGGACTTGCTCCAGCTGCTCCAGGTCCTTTTTTTGTTGGGAGACCCCCAAGCTGGAGGCAGCTCTGCAGGTGGGGTCTCACCTGAGTGGGACAGAGCAGAAAGAAAGCAGAGCAAAGGGCTGGGCTGCTCCTCCAGCCAGGAAACTGAGCCTAAACCAAACCCCAACCCACTGTGGAGGCTCCTGCCTTTCCAAGCTGATCTTCTCTGATGTCCCTGCTGATGTGTTCTGTGGGAGCCAAGGTCCCTGCAGGGTTTTTAAGGGCACGGAGGTGACTTTGCACATGAGGGCTTCCCCCTGTCTGCTGCCAGAGGTGGAACTCCAGCCCGAGGGAACAAGGAGCAGCTCTACATCTTGCAGTTGAAGATGTTTTGCAGACAGTTCCTGTGTTGATAAAAGGAAATCTCTTCATTATGCGGCGTTCAGCATTCCACCCTTATTGCTGCTACTCTCTTCATGCTTTGATTGCCTCTGCTTTGATAGCGGGGCCCTTCCCTGTCTCGATTTCAGGGATGTTGTTTGAAGTGGGATTTTTACACAGCCCAGGCGTTGTGGGGAGATGTTTCAAGTGAGGAGAAGGCCGAGTAGGGCAGCTCGAGCCTTCCTCTGCCACAGCCCTCTATCACTGCTCTGATACGTCCGTTTTAAATGCTGATTAATGCGTCACATCAGCTACGCTTCCTAAAAGAAGCAGAATTCTTGAGAGGAGCTGAAAATCCCAGAGTATTTTTGGAGAGTGTGTGGTGTCTCATCAGACTCCCTGGCCTTCTCAGCTGCAAATGGTCCGGGACAGAACTGCTGACATCTCTTCATGGTATTAGCCTTGTGACCTTAAATCCATTTGCTTGTGGCAATGATGCAGTAATAATCAAATTGATGGAATAATAATAACACCAGTAGTAATAACAACAATTCCAATGATGGAATCCTTGAGACTGGAAAAGACGTCCAGGATCACCGAGTCCAAGCTGTGCCCGATGCCCACCTTGTCCCCAGCCCAGAGCACTCAGGCCTTCCTTGGACACCTCCAGGGATGGGGACTGCAAACCTCCCTGGGCAGCCCCTGCCAAGGCCTGAGCACCCTTTCCAGGCAGAAATTCCTGCTGCTGTCCAACCTGAGCCTCCCCTGGCCCAGCTTGAGGCTGTTTCCCCTTGTCCTGTCCCTGCTCCCTGGGAGCAGAGCCCGACCCCCCCCTGGCTGCCCCCTCCTGTCAGGGACTTGTGCAGAGCCACAAGGTCCCCCCTGAGCCTCCTTTTCTCCAGGCTGAGCCCCTTCCCCAGCTCCCTGAGACTGCCAGTATTTGCTCAAGTTTGGGATTTTGTAGAGGGCTGTGATTTTACTTATATTTATCAGCTCTGAAGTTCCCTGGCAAAGATGGATTTCATATTATTTAAGTGGCTGTGTTAAAAGCATTTGGATACCAAACAAATTGACAAAACTGCAGATAGGCTTTTTAATTAAAAAGAAAAAAAAGGCACCAAACAAGTTCTCTGTATTGCACATTTGAAAAACTCATTATATTTCATGAATTGCATCTTCTCTGGGAATGGGAGCGCTTTTATTTATCTTCAGGCTGCAATAAAACTCATCCAGAAAACAGAAATGTTGACAACTGCATTCACTCCTCTGAAGTTATTTGCAAAATCCTTTACTCCAGAATATCAAAGTCAGTAGTGTTTGAAATGGGTTTGGTGAAGCTTTGCCCTTTGCAGCCTCTGCCTGACGCCCAGCTGGAGGAAATGAGATTTAAATAGTGTCTCTTTTTTTAATTAACTGCAGGAATGAGGAGTGTGGGAAGAGGCTCAGCTCTGTTTTGTTAGTTCTTTGTTTTTTTCAGGGTAGTCAACACCTCTGTACACAGCAGAAAGTGCAGGTGCCACCCTAAAGCTGCCTTCTCTTTTCCTCTGACATGTCCCGGACACCCTGGATTGTTTTTTTGACGGGAATTGTGGTGAATTCCAGACATTTGCGTTGAACTCCAGACATCTGAAGTGATCTGTCAGCACTGGAAACTAAGTGCAGAGATGTGAACAAGGCAAAATCCTGGCTGGCTTTGAAGAAATAGAATTGTGTTTGTTTGTCAGCTCTGAGGTTACTCAGCCTGAATTGTCTGTAGTAGAGGGCAGGAGCAGAGACTGATTAAATTCCCACAACGCACCCAACTTGGAGCCTGTCTTTTAAACTTGGATTTTATTTTTGGACAAGGCAAAGGGAAGAATGTTTTTGTGGCAGAGTGTCGCTGTAGAAGAAAGCAGCATTTGGGGACTGTGACTGTACCCCTGGGCTGGCCCTGCTGAGGGACCTCGAGGGCTGTGTCCAGTTCTGGGCATTCCTGGCCAGAGAGCCCTGGAGGGGCTGGAGCGTGTCCAGGGAAGGGAAGGGAGCTGGGGAAGGGGCTGGAGCCCCAGGAGAGGCTGAGGGAGCTGGGAAAGGGGCTCAGCCTGGAGAAAAGGAGGCTCAGGGGGGCCTTGTGGCTCTGCACAAGTCCCTGACAGGAGGGGGCAGCCAGGGGGGGTCGGGCTCTGCTCCCAGGGACCAGGGACAGGACAAGGGGAAACGGCCTCAAGCTGGGCCAGGGGAGGCTCAGGTTGGACAGCAGCAGGAATTTCTGCCTGGAAAGGGTGCTCAGGCCTTGGCAGGGGCTGCCCAGGGAGGTTTGGAGTCCCCATCCCTGGAGGTGTCCAAGGAAGGCCTGGAGGTGGCACTGAGTGCTCTGGGCTGGGGACAAGGTGGGCATTGGCACAGCTTGGACTCCATGGGCTGGGAGGGCTTTTCCAGCCTCAGGAATCATGGGATTCTCTGTTTTAAGGGTAGGTAATTCCTGGCAGGCCAGACCATCAAGCTGTGGTGGTTTTAACACCATCAGAAACGGAGTCACTTGGAGGAAAACCCCTTTCCTTCCATTTCCTTAAAGAGGCCTCCTGGGCAAAGCCCTCTGGAAGTTCCGTCGCTGCTGGGTGAGCATGAGGAGGGCACTGGGGAATCAAGGGCTCTTCCAGGAGGAATCAGAGCAGCACTGAAGAGGTGAGGCAGAGAAAGCATCTTTATGATGGGTGTTGGGAGAGGATCACATCCTTAACAGCTCATACTAGAAAAAAAAGACAATCCAGTGAGCAAGGAGCAAATGGCAGTAAATTCTCCAAGGACTCCTGCTGGGAACTCCACGGGATGCCCAGAATTTCATGGCTGGGCTCATCTTTAGGAGGTGGGAAGAGGAACACTCATGGATGAGGAGCTGATGAGGGGCACAGGAGATGCCTGGAGTGGGATGAATTGTCTGAGTGGGTGTGAAAATGCTACGTGGTGGGTTTGTTCATGTCACCAGCCCCATTTCCAGTGTCACCAGCCCTGGAGGACTTTGCCCAGATACCCCTGAGTGGCCACAGCAGAGACACTGCTGGGATGTGCCTCTCCTGCCTTCCTGGCCCACCCCCTCCTTGGGAAGGCACATTCTCCACTTAAAGGCTGTTCAGCATCTGATTAGATCCTGTATTCCTTGTTTGAGGAGTCTCTTGAACCTCTTTAGAGTTCTTTTTGTTCCTTGAATTTCTTCTGCCTCTGCTTTTGTAATCCATCATTTCTGAGCACTGCCGTGATTCTTCCATTGCGAGAGAGCCAAATACAGATTTATTGTTGTCAGATACTCTCTGCTAACACAGGACATTTGGCTTTGTTCTTTGGGGAAGTGGGTGAAATTTAGGAGAATTTAGCTAATTTAGGGAAGCAGATGAGGCTGCTGTGCTTTGTGTGTTAAGGAGAAACTCAGGTGCTCTGCCGGTGGATATTTAGACACCTCCCTTGATCCTGGGCTTGTGTTGGTTGGGAAGGACCTCAGCAGAGCCTCTCCAGCCTTCCTGTGGGAGAGGGACTGCCAGGGCAGCCATGGCTTTGTCCAACAGGTCTTGGCACTCTGAAGGTGCCCTGACCCAGAGGGAAAGCTGCCTGGAAAATAAGTTTTCCTTCCTGTCCAGCCTAAAACTCTCAAACTGCATCTCCTGAGCATTGTCCCAAGTTAGGAGGGAAGTTTGGCAAGGGCAGCCCTGTCGGTGCCCTCTTGGGAGGGGTGGGGGGTCAGGGATCCCGCCTTTGCTCCTGGTGTTCCCGAGAAGATGCCACCTCCCATTATTCCAGGTCACACCTCCGTGTCCAGGGACACAGGAACTGCTTTGGGAAGGATTAAACATTAATGTCCCCCTGTACATGCTAAACTCCCCCTTTGGGTAATTTTTGACCTCAGAGTGCACTTTTCCCTACAGCTGGATAAACACTTGCTGGCAGGAGGAAGGGGAGTGCATGGGAATGGGAAGTGTGGGGGAGAGGGGGATAGTGCTCAGGGCTGCTGCAGGTAGTGGTGACAAAACAGGGGAAAGTGTTCACAATCCTCTTTATTCTACTTTGTGGTATTTGGGGAAGATTTAACAGCTTTGAAGTGCTCTCAGGCCTGGAGCTCTTTAGATATGGCCCAGTTTTTGTGGGGATAGCAAGGGCCCTGCAGAGCTGATCCCCATTGTCCCACCTTTCCCAAGGGGTGACATTTCCTTTTATTGGAGGGAAAAATACACCGGGAGTGAGCTCACAGTTTCAGATTGAATTGAGATTTTGTTCTGGAAGCTTGATTTTGGATAAGCCCTCCTGCCCTTTAGCACAGGTGTCTGGAGAACTGGGATAATTTGAATTTACATGCCTGAGATTGGAAACTTCCTGGGAAGAGGCTGCTTTATGCCATACAGCCAGCACTGTATGGGGTTTCTGCGCTGTAAATGCCAGTAATAATTATTTGTAGGCCATTGCTGATGACAGCTTTGTGTTTGAACAAAAACGTATGTGCCTGCCCCATTCCTGGAAGTGTCCAAGGCCAGGTTGGACAGCCTTGGAGTCTTAAAAGGCGTTTTTAAAAATCCATTTTCAAAATGAAGACTTTTGACTCTTCAGAGAGCCAAATACTTCAGTGTTGGTTGGGATTCTTTTATTTGGCTGCACAAATATTTGTGCTTCAAATGAATTGTAAAAGCTTTACCGTGTTTGCTTAATCGCCGGTGCGTTTTTAATTGTTGCTTGACAAACACTGTAGTATCTAAAAAGACTCAGTAATTCCCCAGCTCTATGAAGCACTGGGAAAAGAGATAATCTTGTTTTGGCTGCTGCTACCGTAGAGTTTTTGGGGGTTTAAAAGAAATCCTCCTTCCAAGTTGAGGAGGATGCTGATGGTTGTATTTAACAGCTAATATTCAACTCCTGTTTCATTACTAAAATAATACCCCTCAATTATGGGCCAATAAAGTGCTTCATCACTCCATCAGCTACTGCAAGAAACTGGGAGGCTCCCAGGCTTTGCTGTTCCCTCATCTCCTCCTGGTTATTAAAAAAAGCATAGCAAGACACCAGTGATCAGGTATTTTTCTCTAATTAACCCTGTGCGAATGTATTTGCTTCCAGGATTGCCATGAATATTTGTGTGGAATGAGCTTGCAGGCAGGTCTGGGATGGGATACACCACACAGGGTGATCCTACACTGCCGTGGTGCTTCTCCCACATCCTGGTAATCCCGAGCCCCAGGAGCAGCTGGCAAGGCAGGCTGGCCTTCAGCTGCTTTTGGAGAAGGGCATTTTGGCAGGAGGAAAGCAGGGATGTGCTGCCCTGTCTCCAGGGGGAATGGGAATATAGTATATATCTCCTCCATGGGAATATATTAAAAACAGATGTAAAACCAGGCATGGAATCAAGCAGGCTCATTAGCACCGTGCCCCTTGGGACTGCTTTAATGAGTGTTTTAATGACTTTGTCATTAGTGTCTGGAAAACAGCGGTTCCATTCTTGCTGGGTTAATGGTGGGTACTCCTGAACCCTGCACTCCTGGAGGCTCCTCCCAAATAACTTGGTGTATCTCCAGCACCCTGATGTGTTTTTCACAGGGATGCTCTGGTGCCAATCCATCACCCAGGAAAACCCCAGACTTCAATGGGGTTTGTGATGGCTGTGGCGCTTTTTTTTTTTTTCATTTTAGTAAAATCCCAGGATGGTTTGGGTTGGAAGGGACCTTAAAGCCCATCTCATTCCACTCCCTGCCATGGGTAACGACACCTTCCACTATCCCAGGCTGCTCAAATCTGGCCTTGGGCACTTCCAAGGATCCAGGGGCAGCCACAGCTTCTCTGGCCACCCTGTGCCAGGGCCTGCCCACCCTGCCAGGGAACAATTCCTTCCCAATGTCCCATCTAACCCTGCCCTCTGGCACTGGGAAGCCATTCCCCCTTGGCACTCCATGTTTTGTAAAGAGTCTCTCTCCATGTTTCTTGTCGGGTCCTTGAGGCCTTGGAAGGCCTCAATGAGTTCACCCCAAAGCTTCTCCTTTCCAGGCTGAACAATCCCAGCCTTTTCTCCCAGCAGAGCTGCTCCATCCTTTTGATCATCCTGGTGCCTCCCCTGGGCTCTCTCAGCAGCTCCAGGTCCCTCCTGTGCTGGGGACAGCCCTGTGTCCCAGGGATGTTAGTTGTGAGGGACCAGCAGGACACACATTCCCTGCTGCCGAGGCCAACAGGAGTGATTGGTCATTGGGGTCTCTGTCTCCACAAGGTTTTCTTAATGAAAGAGGGGGAAATATTCCTAATCCCAGAGTTCTGCTGTGGGTGTAAGAGTTGAGTTGAGGGATGTGCTGGTCTTGTTATACCCTAAACTCACTTCAGCTGTCTGATGCCATTGAGGGATTCCAGGATTTGCTACATTCCACAGTCTGCTGGAAACACCCCAGAAATCCTGGGGGCTCCAGCTGGGGTTTAAAGCCGCCGTCACTCAACTCCATGTTTTCTAAAATCTGGAGTTTTAGGCTGTAAAGGTTAACGACAATAAAAGTCAGCCTCTGCCAGCCCTCCTGAGGAGAGTGGCCTGTCTGCGAGACCTTTTGTGGATAGATTTTGTTGTAATGTGGAGTTATTTTGCAGCTTCTCTAACTTATTTTCCCCAAATATTTGTCAAGTTGCATGTAATATTTCTGGAATAGGGGAGGCATTAACCTTTATTAACCACTACAGAGACTGAAGCTCGTAAAGACTGACGGGATAATTAAGGCAACATCTCGGGGTGACTTCACTGCTCCTCAAACTCCATTAGTTTTTATGACAGTGATGAATTTCAGTGCAGTAATAATTAGTTTTTCTCACCATATGGAAAAACATTCTGTGAATCACTGCTGTAAATTCACTCTTTCTGAGTCCAAAGACATCCAAACTCATCAATGATCCTGCAGTTATTTCCACGTCTTAAGGGGTTCATGTGTATTGGAATGGCATGGATTCCTCGAGCTGGGACAAACAGCTCAGCTGGATGGACAAACTCCTCCTGCCATGACACCAGTGAGGGAATTCTGAATGGCTTGGGATAGTTTGGGCTTTCTCTCTTGCATTTATACCCTTCTGGAGTTAATCCTGGCCACTGATTAAATGTTCAGGCCTTGAATAACCAAGGTGTGGTTTCCAGGTGAGGCTGTGGGAATAGATCCATTGGGAAGGGCCTGTTCAGCTTCTCTCTGCTCTCTGTTCTGATCAGCAGTAAAAGCTGGTTGTCATGTCCATGAAATTATTCCTCTCAGAGCTATGGGTAGCTCATGGAATATCCTGAGGTGGAAGGAGCACGGGATCATCCAGTCCAGCTCCTGGTCCTGCACAGACCCCCCCAACAATCCCACTTTGTCCAAACACTCCTTGTCACCTTCTGGGTTTGCATCCACTTTGGAGCAACATCTTCGGCTCCTGCCCCTTTTGCCTGCAGTTTCCAAGGTGTGTGAGGTGTGTGTTGGAAACAGAAGGGATGGGTGCTGGGGGGAAGGATTTTGAGACCTGTGGAGAGAACCTGTGTGTGGGCAGGCATTGGGAGAGCCTCGGAGCTGCCAGGGGTTTGAGCACACACCAACGAGGGGTTTTGCCTGTCCGGAATAAGCCTGTAAAACTCCAATGCAATGTAATTCCAGGTTGTATTTGTCAGAGGAAAGAATTCCTTGCTGATGTAACCCTATGGATGGTTTATCTTGGCAAACAGGGAGAGGATGGTCCTGTTTTAAAGCTTGTGCATTGATGTGGCATGGAGATTATTTTATGTTTTGGGCTGAGAAATTTAGACTTGTGCTGGGAGAGTTGGGATTGTCCAGCCTGGAGAAGAGAAGCTCTGGGGCTGCCCCTGGATCCATGGAAATGCCCAAGGCCAGGTTGGACAGGGCTTGTAGTGGCCTGGGATAGTGGAAGGTGGGGTGAGATGGGCTTTAAGATCCCTTCCCACTCCAGCCTTTCCCAGAACCAATAATTCATAGATAATATAAACCCATACCTTTTTTCCTGTGCAGCTCTGTTTTTTGAAAACAATTTTCCAATCTGAATTGCTTTTCCTAAACTCTCTGCAAAGCCTCTGTTTATAAAGTGGATATTAAAATGGGCTGAAAATTGCCTGGTCACAAAGTCAATGCTCTCAATTCCCATGCAAATGGTTCATTTTTTTCTTTAAACTGTTATTTACACACAGTGGTCTGTGAATGTTTATATGCAATGGAAATTCAACAAGTCCTGGGAAGGAACTGGCATCCAAGAGGCTTCAGTAAAATTGTGTGGTGCAGATTTCACAGTAGATTTGGTTAAAACCATTTTCCCCCATTTAGTTTGTCACTAATCGCTGCTTTCACTAATTACTTTTTTTGTCTTGAACAACTGCTTGGAGCTGCTGCACAAAAGCTGATTTGTTGTGTTCATCATGCAAAATATGCCACGACCAATTACACTGCATGGGCACATATATTTAAAATACAATAAATCATCAGAACAGACCAGAATTTATTTCTCTGAGTGCACATAGAAATTAATCCGCGATTTTCCAAAGGTGGTTTTATGTCTTTGCCAACTTCCTGTGTCACAGCAGCATTTCCTGGTAAGGGGAAATGGATTCGAACTGTGTCCTGGTTTAGGGCAAATATTTAGGAGGAAACCTCTGGGGGGGGTCTCCTCTAGGGAGAGCCGATTCCAATTACCCCTCCCCCTACAAGTCCGGGAAGAATTTCCTTAGAGAAAAGTGGAAAAAACTATTTTTTAACAAATAGAATATTCACAAGCATAGAAAACAAATTTGGATAATATGAAAACAATGAAACCTCTCCTTCCTCTGAAGAGATGGTAGATTCAGAGTCCGTCTGAGTCCGGTTCAGTTCTCCAGTGGGGGGGCCGATTGCCGGGCCCGGCTGTAGGAGTCGGCGAGGAGGGGGGGCCCCCGGGGGTTCCCTGGTGTCCTGGGCCCACGCGATGCCAACCAGTCCCAGGAGGAGGAAAAAAGGAAAAAATACCCAGCAAAAGAAACAAAGTGTCTCCCGGGAAAAATCCGAGGAAAAACCCTCCGCTGTGAGCTCTTCCAGCACCCACACACCAGAGAGAGTAAAAAAAAAAAAGAAAAGAGATAACGCTGTCCGCTGGAATGCAGCCTCTCCGCTCTCTCTCTCAGCCTTGGTTTGTAGGAGTAAAGTATCCTGCAGACAGACGGTGAGTGGTTTTTTTCCTCCACCTTCACTCTCACTGTCTTCCTTGGACCAACTTAAAGCTGCAGAACTTAATGTCCAGCATAAGCAAGAGGACGATCGGGGATACAAACAGGTCATATGGCCAACCCAGGACAAACTGAAAGAGAATGTGTTTCAATTGGATATTGGGCAGGAATTGTTCCCTGGGAGGGTGGGCAGGCCCTGGCACAGGGTGCCCAGAGAAGCTGTGGCTGCCCCTGGATCCCTGGAAGTGTCCAAGGCCAGGCTGGACAGGGCTTGGAGCAGCCTGGGACAGTGGAAGGTGTCCCTGCCCATGGCAGGAGTGGAATGAGATGGGCTTTAAGGTCCCTTCCAACCCAAACCATCCTGGGATTCTGTGATTCTGCATCTGCTTGTGCCTTGTATTTGCAGCAAAGGGAATGGTGTCTTGTGAGACAACAGGAAAAGGAAGATGTGAGAGGAAAGAAAGGAACAGAGGGAGTAATGGCTGCTAATGAGAGATGGATTTTCCCTGTGCTCTGTGTCAAGGCTGCAAACCTGCCCCTGTAACAGACCCTCTCTGTGCACATGTGCAGATCTGTGCTTGCCTTCGTGGTTTAATTTCTTACCTTTGCATTCAGCATCTTTCCAAATGATTCCAGGGATTCGTTTTGGGATGACAAACTCTGTATTTTTAGCTGTTTTATCCCAGCTGCTGGGATAACTGCTGGGAGCAGAAGATGCTGCAGCCAGCGATGCAGAGAGGGAAGGAGCCCAGCCTGGCTGCCAGACCCCTCCAGTGACTTTGATGCTTTTATGCTGTTAACAGATAAATTACAAAATTATCCCAATGAGACAGGACTGACTGGGGAGCTCCTGGTTCTAGGACAAACAATATTCTGGAATGTAGGAGCTTGCCTGCTTTTATTTCTCCCTTTTACACTTGGTTTTGGCAGATTCTTTATCTGCTGGAGCATCTGGAGGCCTGCCGCTGATTTGGCACGTGATAGAAAGCCCAGCTTGATTACCCAGTGGGTTATTAAGTTATTGTTAGTTTATTTAGTTGTATTTGTCCTCCTGTTGGAGATGTGTGCACGGGAAGGAAGGAGTGGAAATTGGGCCACCAGGCCTGGAGTCACTGAAAAGACTAAGCAGTTTCCTTCTCCAGTTTTCAGGAGAAAGGAGGGTAAGAGAAGTTATTTGCGAAGGAGACCTAAATATGAGCCTTTCTCATACTTTTAAGACAGGCTCAAATCCTGAATAGGAGCGTGGCTCTGGGGGTCCCAGCATTTCCTCTGGGAATTCCTGCATGTGGGCTCTGAGGTTGCACTTAGTGGGATGTGTGGAAATGATGAGAGTGAGCCATGGATCAGCCTCTGCAGTGGAGTGTTATAGCAAAATTACCATAAAGAAAAGGTGGGATGGAGCAGAATTCCTGCTGCAGTTGATGTTGTTGTGCTCGTGTCCCAGTGGAATGTCCCAGCTTTTGCTCCCTGGCCACCCATGGGTTCCTCTGTGGCTTTGTCCTTGTGTTGGAGTGCAGCACGTTCAGCTCCACAAGGGACACCAGAGGGATGGAGCAGCTCTGCTGGGAGGAAAGGCTGGAGAGCTGGGATTGCTAAGCCTGGAGAGGAGAATTTGGGGTGTCCTCACTGTGGCCTTCCAGCGCCTGAAGGGGCTACAGGAAACATGGAGAGAGACTTTGGGCAAGGGCTGGAGGGACAGGACACAGGGAATGGCTTCCCACTGCCAGAGGGCAGGGATGGATGGCATACTGGGAAGGAATTGTTCCCTGGGAGGGTGGGCAGGCCCTGGCACAGGGTGCCCAGAGAAGCTGGGGCTGCCCCTGGATTCCTGGCAGTGCCCAAGGCTGGGTTGGACAGGGCTTGGAGCAGCCTGGGATAGTGGGAGGTGTCCCTGCCCATGGCAGGGGTGGCACTGGATGGGCTTTAAGGTCCCTTCTCACTCAAACCATTCTGGGATTCCAGGGTGTTTCCTTGGCTGAAGCCAGTGGTGAGTGGCTGGGTGTCCCACTGGGCTCCCGTGACTTTGTGACCTGGTGGTGGCCCTGGGGGCCAGGACAGAAGATCCACCCTGGAACACCCTTGATTTGCATTGAGAATCAGCCACTTCCTGGTAGAACCCACCAGTGCTGTTGATCCATGGTGATCCATGGTGATCCATTGTGATCCATGGTGATCCACGGTGATCCATGGTGATCCATGGTGATCCAAGCTGTGGTGGCCTTTGGAAGCCTTGATCTTGGTGTGCAGCTCAGGAATGAGGTTTTGGGGACACGCAGCAGCAGATCCAGGACCTCCCCTGCTGAGAAAGCTCTGTCCACCTTCCCATGGTCACGTCAGTCTGGGAATTAAATTTCCATGGGGAAAATCAGCAAGATTTCCATTCCTGTTCAGTACATCTCTAGTGGCCTTGGTTCACCTGATTTCCTTTTTTGCCTCAGCTCTTTTAATCCTGTTCATTAAGTATTTCATTAGTTGCACTGATCCCTCAGTTAATCTGTTATCAAAAAAAAGATAATTTAATTTAACTTCCCTGCACAGCCCACCTTTAGGTGGATAAAATTCCATGCTAATGACTCGGTTGGCTTCTATTAATTTTAAGAATTCCTCTAATTAGACTGAGAATATTCTTCCATTGACATGAGAGCTAAAGTATTGCTCTTCCCAGGAGAATATGTCTCAAATAGTGCAAATAAATGTGGTGGTAGAAAACAGAACGGTGATGAAATAGGTGGGGTTTTGCTTGGTTTGAAGGCAACTTGGGAAGATAAGGCACTTATGGAATATTTTGGATGTTCCATCCCTAGATTGCTGAGAAACAGGGTTGCATTTAGAGCTTTTGCAGTAAAGATAAATCTTTATGAGAAGAGAATCCCCCCTAAACCATTGCTTCCAGCAGTAAAAGGCTTTGGGAATGCAACAGCCTTTGGTGTGGGGACTTTGTGTTGCTCAAAGTATTTCCTCTGCAGGCAGGTAACAACAGACGAGGGGTTTGTGTTGAGTAAATGTGCTGATAAATGAGTGATGGATCCATTGTGAGCAGCTTTAACCCTGTGTTAGTCCCTAAGGGGTGACCCAGTTGATTTGGGGGAGAAGGCAGGATGGGAACAGGTCAGGATCCTGCAGCTTGGATTTTGTGGAGCTGTATGGAATTGTTTCACCAAGAACAACTATTCAAGTCACTCACAGGATGAATAATTGCAAATAATTTCAGCTTCCCCAGCAGCTGGCTGCTCAAATCCCTCATGGATGCTTCAGAAATCTCACTTAGGATATTTAGTGTGTTATCCTGTAAAATCAGAGGAGTTGCACAGAATAGAATATGAAGTTTTGCATAATCCTTCTGCTGGGGTGAGGACAAAACCCAAAGCCTAAAGCAGTCCAAACACAGACCTGGGCTCCTTTTGTTGTCTCCCATCTCCAATTAACAACTGCAATTTCTGTTTTGTCCCAGAATCTTGGAATGGTTTGGGCTGGAAAGGACCTTGAGTTTCATCCAGTTGCACCCCCTGCCATAAACAGGGACATTTTCTACTATCCCAGGTTGCCCCAAGCCCCATCCAACCTGGCCTTGAACTTTTTTATGTTGGAAAGGAGATGAAAGAGAGGGGGGAAACCTCTCTTTAATCACTTTTGTTAATTAATACAAGTTGCAATTCCAGTCCCAACGTACTTTCCCCCTCCACAGTCTTTTTACAGGCATCTCCTCCTGGATGGGCTTCCATTTGTGTGCGGCACTCAGGGAATAAGATTCAGTTGCCATCCTAAATTTCATGGGCTTGGTCCATCCGTACATGATGATTTTTACAGGAAAACTATAATGTGGTGATTTCCCAGCTTTTCCAAGCTTGCTGTTCTGAAAGAAAGAGTCTGGGGAAGGACTTTTCTACTTAGGTTACTTATTTTTAGGAAAAAAATTCTCTGTATCCTCCTGGAAGGCAGCAGTGAGGATGGGTCTTTGGCTTCTTATTTCCCAGGAAGCAGATGGTAAAATAATTCCTAAATCTGAAAGATGAACAGTTTTGAAATGGAAGGAGTGCAGAAGGGTGATACATGTATTTTTTTGGCAAATATCTCCTGGCTGCCATTCATTCAAGTGGCCTGGACAGGTGTGGATGAGTCAATCCCTCACGTCAGAGATGGGCTGTAAAATGGAAAGGCAGCTCTGCCACAGGAATATCACCCTCAGAGGGAACGTTCCTTTTCCCTGTAGGAAACGAATCCCAAATTTAAAAAGCCCGGAGCAGAGCAAATGCACCCCTGCTTTAGCACCCCAGGGCCAACCCAGCAGTGGTTGTGCAGAGCAATATTCATAAATCAGGATTTGCAGCAGGAAGTACCAGGCTCAGATGGGGTTTTTATTTGCAGTGGTGCCTTTTTTCAAGTTTGCTGAGAAATGGAATTCTCTCGTGGGGCTGCCAGGTCACAGCTCGTTTGTGCTGCTGTGGGAGAGGTGCCACCTCTGTCCCTCATCCTGCAGGGCAGGGACAGTGACAGCAGCCCTGGGGACACCTCCTTCCTCCCCTGGCTTTGGACAAGGGATGGAGGGACAGGACACAGGGAATGGCTTCCCACTGCCAGAGGGCAGAGATGGATGGGATTTTGGGAAGGAATTGTTCCCTGGGCAGGCCCTGGAATGGATTTCCCAGAGAAGCTGTGGCTGCCCCTGGATCCCTGGCAGTGCCCAAGGCCAGGCTGGACAGGGCTTGGAGCAGCCTGGGACAGTGGAAGGTGTCCCTGCCCATGGCAAGGGATGGGATGAGCTTGGAGAAAAGGAGGCTCAGGGGGGACCTTGTGGCTCTGCACAAGTCCCTGACAGGAGGGGGCAGCCAGGGGGGGTCGGGCTCTGCTCCCAGGGAACAGGGACAGGACAAGGGGAAACGGCCCCAAGCTGGGCCAGGGGAGGCTCAGGTTGGACAGCAGCAGGAATTTCTGCATGGAAAGGGTGCTCAGGCCTTGGCAGGGGCTGCCCAGGGAGGTTTGGAGTCCCCATCCCTGGAGGTGTTCAAAGCCATGTGGATGTGGCACTTGGGGACATGGCTTAGTTGTGGCCTTGGCCATGCTGGGTCTGTCAGACTTGATGACCTTGGGGGGCTTTTCCAACCATCCTGATTCCATGAAGAGCAGGGCACCTCTGTGGCTGCCCTGTTGGGAATGATCCACACCCTTCCCTCAAAGCAATCCTGGAGGATCTCGCACTCAACCTATTAAAACAATCCAGTCTTGACCTGAAATTGCAGTTTCCAGAGGTTAACCTCTTGGGAACTGTGTGCTGGCTGCTTCTGACCTGGAATGTTGATGTCACTATTAAATCAAACCACTTTGTTACCTGATCAGATCCAGAGTGTTCCTCTTCCCATGGAAGCAGGAGGCAGCTCTGCTGGAAAAAGAGGGAAAACTCTTCTTGTTGGCTACAGAAAAGATGCCAGGAAACTATTCCTGAGTGGTTTGGTTTTCTTTAAAAAAATATAGCATTTCCCCTGATGCTTCTGGCACAGGGGTGACCCCCCTGTGCTCACATTAACAAATTAATTAGATGAGCCTCAGCAATGCCACTTGTCACAATTATGCTGAGGAGCTTAAAACGTGCAAACCTCCCCAAATTAATTGCAAAGCCATTTCATATATGAGCAGCTCAAATCAATCATTAACCTAATAATTTTTATTCCAACGTTCTTTCTTTATTAAAAACCAACCATTTTAATTGGATAATGAGGTGCCAGTGCCACTCAGTGCAGTCCCCAAGCTAATGGGAGGGAAGGGAGCAGGGCAGATGCTGCTCCAAATGCCTCCACATTTTGTTCTGATGAATTCTTCATGTATTCCCAGCTGGCTTTGGAGTTTCTCCAGCAGTTCCTGTGTGCTGTCATTTTCCCTTTTGATATTGTTGTCACCTAATCCCTGTGAGCCCAAAAGTGATGCTCATCCCCCTGGGCAAGACCCAGCCTCTGGCTCCTGGCAGCTAAGGGAAATGAGCAAGGGGTGCCTGAGAGGTTACTGGATTAGCACCAAATCCTGTGGATGGGAATAACTAGATTTTTCCAGAAGAAACGAAGGCTTTCACCTCAGAAACCTAGAAATTATGACTGAAAAAATACATTTAATAGAGGTGCCAGATATCTCATTTTTAGAAGCCTGCTTTTCCCATAAAAGAATTTTATATTTTTTAAAGAAAGCACAGCAGAAAGGAGAATACTATGGTGTTTTATGGCCAGTAGAAGAATAATTCACAGAAATAAAGAAGCCTCCGTAACAAGTTGATCCCCGTTGAAAATATATTTGATTTCCAAACAGGAACTCCCAAAATGGGAGCTGCTTTTCCTCTGCCTTTGCTGTTGGACAGCCCAGCCCAAACCCACAGCGCTGCAGCACCACTGGAATGGTTTCCTCCAGACTAAAACATCAGGAGGATGAAATAACCGGGTGGGAAGGCTGAGAGTTGGGGTTGTTCAGCCTGGAGAAGAGAAGCTCTGGGCTGAAATAATTGTGCTCTCCCGGTGCCTGAAGGGCTGACAGGAAAGATAGAGGGAGACAATTTGCAAGGGTCTGGAGTGCCAGGGCAGTGGGGAATGGCTTCAGACTGAAAGGGATTTAGGGTTAGGTGAGATATTGGGAAGGAATTCCTGGCTGGGAGGGTGGGCAGGCCCTGGCACAGGGTGCCCAGAGAAGCTGTGGCTGCCCCTGGATCCCTGGCAGTGCCCAAGGCCAGGCTGGATGGGGCTTGGAGCAGCCTGGGACAGTGGGAAGTTTCCCAGTCCATGGGATGGGCTTTGAGCTCCCTTCCGTGCCAAACCATTCTGGGATTCTGGAATTGCCCCTCCCCATCCGAGGGGTGGAATTTGAGGTATGACTGAAATCTGGTCCCTCCTTTCCTGCCCTGTGCTCCAGCATCTACTCTGCATCCCTCAGCAGCAGCCCCCACCCCAGCCCTGCCACTCCCAGCCCTGGCCTGGCCCCCACTCCTGCTCCTGGGTGCAATCGTTGCTCTCTGGAGCTCATGAGAAATGAATAAATTAAGTGGGTAATTATTTCCCTGCCTGGTGGCACATGTTGGTTAATTGGATGAACTCACTCCCTGAGCAAATTCCTTCCATAGCTGATAATTGGAGAGAGATATCCACTCTCCTAATGCATTCCCAAGTGGCTTTGTATGATCTTTTCTGACAGGTGTTAACTCATTTTTATAGGAAATCTGCCCAGATCTGCAGCACATCAAAATATTGTTTGAAGTGGAGGAGCAGGAATCTCATGGATTTAATTAGGAGTTGAAGGGTTAAATAGAGCTTTAGGAAAATCCAGTGTCCTGTCCTGTGAATACCTGGATTGGTTTGGGCACCAAACCAGGTGCTTTTGTAATCCCCACCCCTACAATTTGCTCTTGGAGGAGAAAAGGGAATATCACCAGAAAGCAGTTTGTCTGTCAGGTGCTCACACAGAGTGAAAGAAATCAGGATTTCACTGGATGCCTAAATCACTGACATCTCTGTGGAGTTGCCTATCAAATTTCAGCACCATTAATCCAAAACCTGATACTTTTGTCATGGAAAGAGGCATTTTCCAGGCTGCTTTTAGGTTTCCCAGAGCCCACAGCTCCAGGAGTCAGCTGCAGCACAAACAGGTTGTCCTGAGCAGCATTTTGAGGTGGTTTAAGGTGATATTTTCTGGGTGTTATAGGATTTTCTTTCCCCTCATGCCCTCAGTGGTTGTGTCCTCCCTCTCCGAGGAGAGTGCTGCATGTAATGCTTTGTGTGCCCTGTGGCACTGGAGTGGGACATGTGTGATGTGCTTTATTATTTAATTTGCCTAATTTAATGTGATATTAACTCAAATTCTCTGCTGAACCGTGCCAGGGCTGTCCCTTGCACTGAGGCATCACTGCAGCTGCAGCAGCTTTGGTGACTTTTTCTCTTGTGCTTCCTTCACATCATCTCCACTCCTAATTAGAAACAGAGGCTGTTAATTAAATATTTCCCTGGTGTTTAATTAAATATTTGTCCGGTGCCTGTGAGCAAAGCGTGAACCTGCCCTGAGATAACAGGGTTTGTTCTCGCTCAGGGGGACAGTGCTTGTATCTCCCCGGGAAAGCTTGGGATGTTTGCAAGCTCGGGCTCTGTGTGTGCATGGAGAGCAGTTGGGCTGTGCAGAGACATCCAGGGGAGGTGGGGTGTGCAGCCTGATGTATCCTGGGCTGGGATCAGCTCTGCTGGCACAGAGCCACGGGGAGGGAGCCTGGAGCCTTTCTGAGGAGGTGGGCACAGAGACAGTGTCCATGTGAGAGCTCCCACTCCTGGGAAAGCATCCTGCATTTTCCACTGAGGGAAGGGTGAAGGCTGCTGATCAATCAGCCTCATCTCTGAAGGGATCCTCATTTCCATCTCTGGGATCACAGAATCCCAGAATGGTTTGAGTTGGAAGGGACCCTAAATCTCGTCCCATTCCCACCCCCTGCCATGGGCAGGGACACCTTCCACTGTCCCAGGCTGCCCCAAGCCCCAACGTTCAACCTGGCTTTGAACACTCTCAGGGATCCAGGGGCAGCCACAGCTTCTCTGGGCACCCTGTGCCAGGGCCTGCCCACCCTCCCAGGGAACAATTCCTTCCCAATATCCCATCTATCCCTCTATCCCTGTCCTTTATCACTCTGAAACCTTTCTTTGTATCCTGCCCCTCCAGCCCTTGTCCCCAGTCCCTCTCCAGCTCTCCTGGAGCCACTTTAGGTCCTGTCAGGGGCTCTGAATTCTCCTGGAGCCTTCTCCTCTCCAGGCTGAGCAATCCCAGCTCTCCCAGCCTGGCTCCAGAGGGAAGGTGCTCCATCCCTCTGATCCCCCTGGTGCCTCCTCTGGGCTCTCTCAGCAGCTCCAGGTGCCTCCTGTGCTGGGGCAGCTCTGCAGGTGGGGTCTCACCTGAGCACAGGGGCAGAATCCCCCCTCCCCTGCTTTTGGTGGATTCCCTGCAATTCCCTCCTGTGCTGCAGGACATTCTCAGGGGCTCTGGGATTGGGTTTGATCAGGTCTGTTGAAGGAAACAGGGAATTAAAAATCCAGGCATTTCTCCCCCAAGGTTCTTAACCAGAGGCTGAATATTCTGGAGCTCCCCCAAACCCCCAACACCTTTTTACTCCTCCAGTCCCCTCTGTATTTACTGCTTTGCTCCTTCAAGTTGCCTTCCAGATTTTTCCTGTTTTAGAAGGATTATTGAGGTTTAGCCACTGCTTTGCACACCAGATGGCTTTCTTTTTTGATTAATTCCTGTAATTTTGCTGTTGTTGCTCCTCACTGCTCTATTGCTGCCACACAACACTTTTCTGATGTTATTAAGTTTTGCAGAAAGAACAGTGGGGAGGAAATCCACAACTTAAGGAGTTGAAAATAAACCAAAAAACCCTCCAGTAAAATGAAAAACACTAGAACAAAATATTTTCTTTTCCATTAAAATCCCATTTTTAAAAGTATTGCAGAAAAGGCTTCTTCTCCTCTTTCCACTCGGTGACTTCATGGGCGAAGCTCTGGCATATACAATAATTTTGTGTTTTCCCCTTTCTAATGAGAAGGGGTAATTGATTACAGAGGGGCCAGAAGTTTGATAGCTCTGCTGGTGGTGGAAGTGTTTGGAAAGAAGTTTGGGATGACAATCCAAGGTTTCTCTGATTGTTTGCCTGGGGTGGCCTTTCCAGGGACTCCTGGGAAGTGCTTGGCTCCCTGGCCCTGCCCAGCATCACTCGGGCTGGAATGAAAAGGTCTTTGCTTGGACAAGGGAAATCTTCCTTAGACCTTTTCTCCTGCATCCCTAAATGAATTCCCCAACTGTTCCTGGGTTATCTCGAATTTTTACTGGTTGTAACTCAGGAAAAACAAAAGAAATCCAATTTCTGAACATTTTCAAACAGTTGAAGGGTGTAGTGACAGCAAGATGTGGCTTCTTCCCATCTTGCTGCGGGTCCTGGAGCAGGAGGGAAGGATTTTGGGATAGCCATGCTTTGCTCAGTGGCAGTGACTGATTCGCCTCTTCTGCTGTAAAACCATGTTTTATACCTGAAGTGCACGTGGATCCCAGTGCTGATGGGTTATTTTACCATCTTTTAGCCAGCCAAGTGAGATGCCAGGGAGTTGGCACCAGCTGCTGCCTCTGGAAGTGGGGATTGTTTTATTGGAGGAGCTGGGGCATCGTGGCTGGGTGCCTGTGACTGACACAGGTGAAAAACCTGCATGAGTTTTGATGATTTTGGTATTTTTTACTATTCTTCTCCAGAGGAGCTGTTCCCAAAGGCCATTTGCTGTTTCTCCAGGGTGTGAGGATGGAACCAGAAGCACATCCCTCCTCTGCCTGTTGGGACCAAGGAGCTAAATGTCATTTTTGCAGTGGCCCAGCTGCCAGGAGCTGTGTCTGCGGGGTCCCTGCTGTGGCTGCAGCTGCAATTCTTGGTGCTCTGTGTCTGTGTGACCCACAAACCACAGTGCTCTCTCCGGGGCTCTCTCCACTTCTCCTCTGCCTCACGCTGGAGCAGTGGGAGCTCATAAATCAGTGTCACTGGGAGCATTCCTGCTCTCCAGATCGCTTCTGGTTGCTGCTGTTTTATCCAGGCACGGCTGGAGGCAGAGAGCAGCTTTTGCTCCGTAGCTTTGCAGCATTTTCAGTGCCATTCCTGGCTTTTTTCAGTCACCTGCTGCAGACCAAAGTTAGTGGAGTTATGGACTGTGCTGAGCTGGAAGGGACCCACAGGGATCATGGATCCAACCCTGAGCCTGCAGAGACACCCCAACAATCCACCCTGTGCACCCCTGGCAGCGCTGCCCAAACACTCCTGGAGCTGTGGCAGCCTCGGGGCTGTGCCCATTCCCTGGGGAGCCTGGGCAGTGCCAGCACCCTCTGGGGATGACCCTTTCCCTGATCTCCAGCCTGACCCAGCTCCAGCATTCCTTGGGTCCTGTCCCTGTCACAGAGAGCAGAGATTGGAGCTGTCCCTCGGGAGCAGCTGCAGATCCCAGTGAGTCTGCCCCCAGTCTCCCTCTGCCCCAGGGAGCTCAGTAAGAGCTCTTTTGGAACTCCAAAGCTGTTTTGTGTGTGGAATAAGCTGGAATAGGTTATCCTGACAAGGCTCCCTGCATCCCTGGTGTGGCAGGAACAGCTCTGGCAGTGCCTGGGGATGAGCAGGGCAGAGGTGCAGCCCCACATGAGTTGCTGGGACTTGAAGCCAGCACAGGGCTCATTCCTTATCTCCTGACTCTCAGATTGCCCAGAGAAGCTGTGGCTGCCTCTGGATCCCTGGAAGTGTCCAAGGCCAGGCTGGACAGGGCTTGGGGCAGCCTGGGATAGTGGAAGGTGTCCCATGTTGGAACAAGATGGGATTTTAAGGTCCCTTTTAACCCATACCTTTCTGGGATTCCATGATCAGTTTAGCTTTGAGAAATTCCGAATACCAGATGGTGACTGTGTCCTTACTCCTTCACTCCCTGTGAATTTAAGTGCCAAACCACAGACCCAGGGATGGTTTTGTAGAGCACGTGGCAGGAATTTACCCAGGAATGTGGCAGCCTTTAGTGGATCTCTTCCTGTGTGTATCCAAGCTTGGAAAACTGCTGGCAGGAGGACTTTGCATGATTGTGTTTTAGTTGGGAGCAGCTTTCCAAGCAGTGATTCCTTATAAAGTGATGAAGGATGATCCCTTGAACTGGATTTCAGCTTCTTAAGCTCCTCTCCTGGCTCTCGCTGTGGCTGCCTTTGGCAAACCCCTTCCTTCTTGGGCTGTTTTGATAAAATGAGATAATTTGTCAGTGTTTGTACAACGCTTCAGGGACTTCCATTCTCATGCTTCAGCAGCTGGCTGAGGTGACTTCAGTCAAAAGTGGGTTTATCTGAGGAGTATTAAACTAAATTTGTCTCATTAAGCCCAGCCTTTCTCTTGTTTTCCCAAAAATGATGCTGGCAACTGCAGCTTTATCTCCTCATCAGTGCAGGGCAATTATTGCTTTGGAAATTATACTTCTACTCCTTTTAATGCCAGTTTCTTCATGGTTTCTGGGAGAAATCTTTCCTCTTCCCCACATAATATCCTTCCCTGGTTCTACATGGAGGAGCCACTCCTGCTCCAGTCCACAAAGCTTTCCCAGCTGTTTCTGTCCTGGGGAATCCTCCTTCATTCCCCCGAGGGCAGACGAAATTGAATTATTTTAGATGTACAAGAGCCTATCCATGTCTTTTGAAGCAGACCTTGGGAGGTATCCCGGAGAGGAAACCTCAGATTGAAGATGTCAAGTCCTCCTGATAAAGTTTGAGTGCACTTTAAATAATTACATTTTCCATTAGCCATGAGAGTCCCATTGGCTAAAACCTCCCTTGAACAGATGATGGTGACAGAGCTTAGTGGGAAAAGGTGATTTTCCATAAATGGACAAAGAGAATCTTTAAAGTTTGGTGAAGTTTTTTTGTGTTTTTTTTCTTTTTGTGGGTTTTCATTTTTAATCAATTAACAGCTTTCAGAGACAGAACTCAATATTTTGGGTTTGAAATATTTTTAAAGCCTCTTCCTTGATTTCGTTCCCAATTGCTGCTACTTTGAAACACTCCCGACTCTACATAAAAGGCTCCTGCGAGTGATAAAAGGGATTATCTGCAGAAATGTGGTTATTGTGCTGGTAATTATGCTGTCATCAAAGCCTTGTCACGCTTGAGCAGGCCTGAATTCAAGGTACATGTCCAGAGCTTTTCCACTCGTGCTCCAGGGAGGTTGTTATTACTTCGGGTATCTCAGTGCTCATCTCAAACCCTTCTGTCACCAGACCCTACAATGAAGTGATAGAACCGTGGGGCTGCAGAGTCTGGGCTTAAGGACAGGATTTGGTCTTACCTGGGCAAGAAAACAAAAAGTTCCTTCTTGGCTGTGGTGTCCTTCAAAATTCCGGTCATAAGGCTTTGTTTTGTTGTTCAGCAGCCAATCAGGACCATCCTGTCCCCACAGGAGCTCCTTTGGCCACCTCAGTCTCTGGAGATCTCCATCCCCAAGGATAACACAAGATCCTTAACCCTCAGCTGGCTCCTTGGGCATCATCCCACAGGAGTTTTTAAGGGATGCTGAGCTTTCCAGAATTGTTTGTGCAGTGTTAAATCAGGTATTAGGAAATATTTCTTCATGGAAAACACGGTCAGACACTGGAAGGGGCTGCCCGGGGGGGATGGTGCAGTGCCCATCCCTGGAATTGTTCAAAAGCCATGTGGGATGTGGCACCTGGAGACATGGATTAGAGGTGGCCTTGGCAGTGCTGGTTGGACTCTGGTCTCAGAGGGCACTTCCTAATCCTAAAGGATTCAGTGATTCCATGGTGTGGTAAGGGCCTTGCTCCAATCTGAGCATCAACCTGGATGAATTTGGACAAGCTGAAGAAAATTCTGGGACAGTTTTGGCTCCTTAAAATGTGATTTTTTTTTTTAGGGAGTGAATTTCTATAGTTGGATCCCAGATAAATCCCATGAAGGGAGGATGGAGTAACTAAGAAATCTTTGTTAAAAATCCAGAGGAATGAGATGACTTTCAACTCCTGGTTTTCAATTCCCAGGGCCTTCACTAAGTGCCTGGATGCGTTATCACAGCATAGAAATTTATAGGATTTTGCACTGTTGTAATGACATGATTTGTGCTTCCTCCTAAATGGAAGCAGCGATTTATTCCTTGGGGTAAGGGGGAAACCGAACCAACCAGGAAGAAAATAACAGATTAGAGGCTGAAAATCATCTGGTTTTGTGTATCAGCCTCAAATAGATAACAGGGTGTTATGTTCTAGGGATAGTTTGTCCTGCAACTTCCACAGGATCAGCTGGCGCTGCTGTTGGTCCAGCTGCTGAAGAAGCTGGGAAACTCAAAGGAAAAAGCAAAGGGGAGAAAAGCAGACAAACACAATTATTTTTTGAATTAACACAAGATTAATCCTTGGACCCCTCACTTTCATGTTGGATTTCAAAGGCAGGAATAACACAGCCACCCCTCTGAAGCAGCAAAAAGCCCTTCAACTTCATCTTTCCATAAATGTCTGTTTTTTTGATGCCATTTATCAATGTGGTTCATTAAACAGAGGTAGAGTTTTGCTGCCTTCCTTTGAAACCCACAGGGAATTCTGGGGGACCCATTTGTCACAAAAGAAATGGTGCAACCACAGGTGATTCCATGCACTCAGCTACTTTACCCCTTGGGTGACCTGTTACCAAAAAATATGGAAGCCACATCCTCTGAGCAGTTTTCCCAATATGCAAATTGCAGGATTTTGTTGAGGAAATGCCATTTGTAAATATTTCTAAACCACATAATTGCCGTAAATCTGCTTTTTTTTCTCTCTGTTGCAAAAGTTGGTCAGTTTGTATCAGTAGCGAAAATTGCCTCAAAATCATCCTTGGTCTCTGGTGTGCTCAGTGTCAAGTGCCAAATTAGCTGAGAAACCTAATTAGGCCTCTGCTCTAATTGCATCAGCCCAAGTTCTCATGTCCTCGGGAGCCAGTATCCCAAACCCCATCTCTGGGGCCTGTCTGGCAGCTTATCCAGGCTGTTGACAACTCCCAGTGGGAATGTTAATTCCAGGAGATCTTTCCCAGCTGGGGGTGTGAGGACAAACCATCCAACATTAGGGAAAAAGAAAGGCAGAAAACCTCAGCTTTTTATTTATCCCGGTGGAGCAGGTTGGGGTGTCCATGACTGAGCCAGGAGTGACCATGAGAGCTTGGGTGGGAACGAGATTATTTGTAAGGTCCCCTCATCCCAAACCCTTCTGGGATCCTCTCATTGAACTCATCTAAAACTTTCATCGACGCCAGACCTTTTACTAATAAACCCCCATCAGAAATACATTATTATATCTGTTGTATATTTTCATTAATATGATGATTTCCCAAGCTCCTGCAGGATTTTCCTTTCTACTGCTGGAAATCCAGAGTCCCTGCAGGTTGTTCAGCCAACCCCAGGTGAAAATCTCACCTGGCTTTGATGGGTGTTAAATAGGAGAAGGAGAGAGGGAATGCACCTTGCATAGAAATGAAGGAATGAATGAAGGGATTTCTGGGATGGAAAGGAGAAGGTGTCAGGTGAGGATTGCCAGGATCTGTCAGCATTCCCTGAACTGGTTTGCAGAATTAATAACAGCTTCAGATGAAAGTGGCTGTTTGAAATTAAGAAAAATCTGGACTAAATATGCAAATAAGCTGCAACAGCTGGCGAGACCTTTGTGGGGACTTCAACGATGCTCAGAAATTCCTGCACATCTGGAGGAGGATGTGTGGCAGATGGTGTTGCTCAAGGCCTGGGAACAATTCCTGGCTAAAAGAGTGGTTATTTTATTTAATTCCCAGCTGAACCTAGCACAAAACAGACTGGGGGATCAACAGAGCGTGCTAAACGAACAAAGGATTCGGGAAAAGGAGGGAATTCTGCATCCAGCCAGGCTGAGAAGTGGATGCTGAATCCACACAGGCAGTTCTGGGAAGTTTGGCATTTGAGCCACAGCACTTGGTTGAATTCCAAAGCAAAGCCAGCCCGTGGCTCAAGCAGGGGCCACCTTTGGAGTTCCGTAATTAGATTTAATTAGAAATCCAGGTTTTTACGGGCAATTGTTAGCACTGCTCCTGGGAATAAGATGGGGTGGAATTTCTGTAGCCAAAGGAAAAATGGACTGACCAAACTTCTTGTATCACCTACAGCCACCCAAAGACCTTCCATCTCCAAAGTAATTCATGGAATATCTTGAATTGGGAGGGACCCCCAGGGATTATGCAGTCCAACTCCTGGCCTTCACAGACACCTCAACAATCCCACCCTGTGCATCCCTGTCCAAACTTAATTCCTCTGGATCTGACTGACCAGGAGCACTCCTTACCAAGGGGACAAACTATTTTAGCTTTTAAGTGCATATTCTGCCACAATTTCAACATATTTTTCTTTTCCTGGAAAACGATATTGCAAGGTTATCCTGCTTTTTCGAGCCAGGGGCATTAAAAACATTCCTTGTGCAATTCTGAAGATTCCTTGCCGTTCATTGGGAAAGCAGGTTGTGCCAGTGGAACTTTTAATTTCCTGTGCTAGCACCAAATTTCATCTGTCATCTGCTGCTTTGGGTTTTCCAGGTATTTGGTAAGATTTTTAGGGACTGGGGGTAGTTTTTTAGCTGAGCATCACATGAAATTCCCTGTTTAATTGATTAAAGGAATGTGATGCACGTGAAGACATTTGAATATTCATGAGCCTTTTATGCTTTAATTACAGATAATGGCCCAGCTTTGTAGCTCTCAGTTAAATGAGAGGTTAAAGGTATTAATTGTAAAAAATGGCAAAATAATGCTTTATTATTCTTGTGAAAGAACAGCTACACCCGATTCAATGTTAATATTTATAACTTAACTAGGAATAGATTGGCATATAAAAATAACATGAGATAAGTGCTAAAATTAGAAATACACTCCTTTATGGTAAAATTGCCGTTCCACTTTACGTTGTCCATCTTTTCCCCCTGTGGCACAACTCTTCCCTGTTATTTTCCTTCCTCTTTTTGGCCAACACAGGTGCTTTTCTTTTCCCCTTGTGGGTTTGAGTACAAAGCCTCTTCCTTGAGTGCCTTATCAGGCAGGCCCATCCCTGCTTTCCATGCTCTTAATTCCTGTCTCACATCCCAGGCTGCATTTCGGGTCAGTATTTTGATTTGTCAGAGAAGAAAGCAAGGATTTCATGAAAGAGAAGCCCATGAATCCTTTTAGCCATGGGGAGATGTTTCCTTTTAGGGTAGGAGTGGGATAACCTGGGAACAGGTTTTTCCCCTTATCTCCACAAGAACCTGGGGGTGATCAGTGGGATCCCTTCTCTTGTTATCTCTTCCTTGGGATGCAGCATCCAAAGACAGGCACCCTCTGAGCTCCTGTTCACAGCTTTACAGGTCCTGCAAAAGTGCATTTTAATTCCAGCTTGGACAAAAGCAGAGGAAATAAAAACTGCAATGCAATTTCTTCTCCCCTGTGGGCATTGGGAATGGGAGCTGCTGGAAATCCTGCTTCTCCTGGCCAGCTCTAAATGAGATTTCTCCCCTCAAGCCCTGATTTTTTGATTAAAAACTTACGTCAGTTTTCTTCAGATGTTGCTGGGAATGGCCAGTGTCACAGCAGTCCCTGCCCATGAGCTGCCCTGCTGGATGTTTTTGGGCTGGTGGAGTCTGAAAGGGCTGGGCCAGGAGTTTCCCACCCTGGTGTGTCCCTGTCCCTGCCTATCCCACGGGAGCCCTCAAGCCCCACTCCAGCTTTCCTTTCTCCTCGCCCTCCCCAGCAGCTCAAGCACCACCAGCTCCATGTGAAGCTCTCCTTCAGGGATGAAGTGGCCTTGATCCTGGAGAGGATTAAGCCCCAGTGACCCAAAGGAATTTAACACCCCGGGAAGAGCTGCCACAGGTGGATGGGGCAGGGCTCAAAATTCCCTTGGCTTAGCTCCTGGATGAGCACCATGCTCCTTGCAGATTTTGCAGAGACCTCCTGGTCTCATTTTTGGTATTCTGGTCTGGTGCAAGTTTCTCTGTTAGAGATTTTCTCCCTAGGCCTGGCTGCCTGCAGTTCTTCCCTCTTCTCAATCCATCAGTTAATCCCTGCACTTTGAGGTGCAATGTTCAGGTGGCAGGTGGAGGCAGCAGGAAGATGGGAAGGCCCTTGGAATGCTTGGAGGAAGACCCTCGGAACCAGACTTAGGGACAGGGTGGCCATGGATTGTGCCATGGTTATTTTGCTTTACCAAGGGTGTGAAATTTGAAACCAGGGGGTGCAATTCCAGGTGGGGTCACCCCAGCTCTTGAGCAGTTAGAGAAGGAAAAAACACCTGTTTATAAATCAGTTAGACATGGAGATATTTTTTTCTCACTGGGCTGGTAAAATTAGTTTTCTTGGATTTGGAATGGCAAAGAAACCAACCCCAAGCCACTACTTTGGGGTTATTTTGATACAGGGGAGCTGGGAAAGGGGCTCAGCCTGGAGAAAAGGAGGCTCAGGGGGGACCTTGTGGCTCTGCACAAATCCCTGACAGGAGGGGCAGCCGGGGGGGGGTCGGGCTCTGCTCCCAGGGAACAGGGACAGGACAAGGGGAAACGGCCTCAAGCTGGGCCAGAGGAGGCTCAGGTTGGACAGCAGCAGGAATTTCTGCCTGGAAAGGGTGCTCAGGGATTGAAACTGCCCAGGGAGTCCAGGGCAGATGGAGTCCCCATCCCTGGAGGTGTTCAGAAGCCATGTGGATGTGGCAGT
This sequence comes from Petroica traversi, assembly GCA_025920805.1. Taxonomy (NCBI): domain Eukaryota; kingdom Metazoa; phylum Chordata; class Aves; order Passeriformes; family Petroicidae; genus Petroica; species Petroica traversi. The sequence goes on from JAHLSL010000047.1 coordinate 3,389,060, forward strand.
TGGGGACAATGGTGGCTTTAGCAGTGCTGGGTCAGTTGTCGATGACCTTTGGAGGGCTTTTCCAGCCTCAGCAGTTCCATGAATCCGTGGTGGCTGTGGGTGAGCTCTGATCACCTGCCCGGCTCCTGCCACTGCCTGGGTTGGGCACAGCACCACACACAGATCCATCCAGCATTTTTCCTATCCCACCGTGAACTCCCTGAGGGAAGGCAGCAGGGCAGCAGGAGCCATGTGTCACCATGGGATGACGCGGGGATGAGCTGATCTGTCAATTGAGGTGACTCAAACAAACCTCATCCCTCCTGTGATGTCCTTTGCGTTGGGACAGCGTTTGCATTCCAAATGCCACTGGGCTGAGGAGGCTGGGACAGATATGGGATGGGGTGAATACATTAAACAGCAGCTCTGGCCACAGCTGCCAGGGATTGATGAGCAGTTAAAGGGTAGGGCTCCCCTGGGAAGCTGCAGCCTGCTGGGAATGTTCAGGAGCTCCTCTGTTCTGGAGTTGTCTCCTCACAGGGATAGGAATGGGTTATTTCCCCTCTGGATGCTGTTTATCCACAAACAGCAATAAATAAGGGTTGCTTCTCCTGGGAGCAAACTCAAGGAGGAGTTACAGCATAGAAATGTGTTGGTGCTGGTGTTGTAGTAATTCTTAATGGATCTCAGTCTAGATGGGGCATTATCCTTGGTTTTTCCAAGTTTCTGGGATGCGGTGCCTTTCCCTGTTGGAGGGACCAACACCAAAGTTAGGGGATGTTTGTGGGTTGCCCACAAGTGCCAGAGCGGTGATTCCTGAAGGAGATCAGCAGAATGAAGGGTGGGCCTGCCCTGTGGCTGCCCCTGGATCCCTGGCAGTGTCCAAGGCCAGGTTAGACATGGCTTGGAGCAGCCTGGGACAGTGGAAGGTGTCCCTGCCCATGGCAGGGGTGGCACTGGATGGTGTTTAAAAGGTCCCTTCTAACCCAAACCTGGAATTCTGTGGTTGTGTGAATGTGGCGTTGACCGAATTCCTACATTTCCCCAAATTTCAATAGTAACAAGCAGCAAGTGGAGCTGACTGAGACTCCCCATCCAAAAACTCAGCCTGGAATAATGGGAACACGTTGCCTTGCAGTGTTTTCTTGTGTTTTCAAACAGCTTTAGAAATGCTTTGACAATTTTTGCTGTAAATTAGAGCCTTAAATGATTTGGACCATGAGACAAATTTAATTTAGGGGTTTTTTCTTCCTCCCAAGTTGCTTTGTCCTAACAAGTTCTAGCAATGCATGAAGGGTTTTTCATTTACTGGATGCTTTTCTGTTTCATCAAGTGCTTTGCTCCCACTCTGATGGTGCCTGCAGCAATCCTGAAATGTGCCAATAATGGTGTTTTAGGAGAGGAATGAAAAGCAGATAAACAAAGGGACTTCTGCAGGACACAGATCCAGGCAGCAGCAAAGGGGTTGGGATGGTACCGGTCCCTTTTGTTCTCCTGGAAGATTTGGGACCACCAGAACAGGCCTTGGGTTCCTCCAAACGTGTGCTGGTTTGGAAACACCTGGAGGTCCCTGGGCCTTTTTAATTTGCATGTGCCCCAAAGTCATACTCAAAAGTAATTAATGAAACACCCCACTCAACTGCAGGTCTTTACCAAAAGAATGGCTTGATACTCAGTGCAGTGTGGTGGTTAAAGAGCTGACTTTTGATGTGTACAAAAAACTCTCTATGCGGGCTCCCAGAAGAAAATTTGGAATTGTAAGAAATCCAGGAAAAACCCTTTTCCCTGCCTGAAGTGAAGCCAGTGGCATGGATGGGATCCTGTGAATCGGGCAGACATTTTCTGCTGGAATATAGAGCTCCTCTCCTGCAGAATTCCTCCCAAATAGACATTTAATTTATTTGGTGATATTTTCAGGGGAATAATGGAGCTGCTTCAGCCCTTGCTTTTGTGCTCTCTGTAGCCAAATCCTCTTGTGGAATCTGAAATTCAGGGGAAAGTGGGTTTAGCAATAGAGATGGGAAGGCAAAATTTACTTTTTGGCTCATGGAAAATGCAATAGAAGGGTTTTGTTAAATGTTCCCCCGAAGAGGGAAGAACTGGGATTGTGCACCAGGAGATGAGAAGGCTCCAGGGAGACCTCAGAGCCCCTTCCAGGGCCTAAAGGGGCTCCAGGAAAGCTGGAGAGGAACTGGGGACAAGGCATGGAAGGACAGGACAGGGAGAATGATGACTTAGATGCAAGATGTGACCTCTTGGATCAAAGTGCTTCTTGTGACTTTTTTTTAATTCCAAAACCACAGAGAACCAAAGAGTCATTTAGGCTGAAAAGAACTTAAGATCGTCGAGTCCAGACACTCCCCAGCACTGCCAAGGCCACCACTGACCATTTCCCCAAGTGCCACATTCACATGGCTTTTAAACCCCTCCAGGAATGGGGACTCCAGCACTGCCCTGGGCAGTTGTGCCAGGGCAGGACAGCCCTTTCCAGGAGAAATTTCCTTAATATCCCTCCTAAACTTACCCTGGCACAGCTGAGGCTGTTCCTCTTGGCCTTCCCCTCATTCCCTGAGAACTGGGTGAGCACAGCGTGCTCTCTGGGCAACAGGTTCACTTTCCCCAAAAAGTTTCCTTAAAACTCCTCTAGGGTTATGATTTACCAGAGGGATTCTGAGATCTCCTCCTGTTTCTGGGGTAATGTTTGCTTGTGCAGTTGCTCGTTTCCCCGTTCTGCAGCAGCTCCATGTCTGGAGCACCCAAAGGCCGTGGAGGCGCTGGCAGCTCCGGAATTGCCGCTGTTCCCTGGTTTATCCCGGCATTCCAGCCCATTCCTTTGGAGAGCTTGCTGAGCGCACAAAGGAGGGTCACCCTCGTTAATGCAGGAGTTGCTGTGTGATCAGAGATGCCTTTGACTCCCGGAACATGGGCAGGCCTTGTAATGTTGGCGTTGGGGCTGTTGAGCCTTTCTGGGGGAGGCAGCAAAATGGGGGCCCACTTATTGTGGGGCTGTCCTGTCACTGCACCCATGGACTCGTCACTGGGGCTCAGGGGGTCCCAGCAACACTGCAGGACAACGGTTGTTTTGTGCTCAGCTCGTTTGTTTTCCTCCTCCCACAAGGGGCTTCTCATATCCTGGGAAATCTCCAGCTGCGGCCTCCCAGCACCTGAAGAGACATGGAGAGAGACGCTTCACAAGGCCTGGAGGGCCAGGACAAGGGGAAATGGCTCCACACTGGAAGATATTTAGGGTTGGATGGGATATTGGGCAGGAATTGTTCCCTGGGAGGGTGGGCAGGCCCTGGCACAGGGTGCCCAGAGAAGCTGGGGCTGCCCCTGGATCCCTGGCAGTGCCCAAGGCCAGGCTGGACAGGGCTTGGAGCAGCCTGGGACAGTGGGAGGTGTTGCTACCCATGGCAGGGGCTTGGAACAATTTCAGGTCCTATCCAACCCAAACCATTCCATAATTCTATGAATAATTACTACATTTTTACAAACCTGAAGCTGCACCACCTCAGTTTCCCCTGATTTTCCATACTTGGAAAATGTGTTTCTAGGATCTCCCTTTTCCTCTCTCCTTTTTGGCATTTCCACAAGCCCTGCCAATATTTCAGCTGTTTTCTGGCACTCCAAAATCACCTGATCTCCTCTTCACCTGTTGGGAGAAGGCTCGGCTGATTAATTGCTTTAGAGCATTGTTTAATTACACCCCCATTATTCCCAACAAAATGGGCTATTTGAGATCCCTGGCTATTTGAGAGGGATGCAGGCCCTGAGCCTGCTTGGCTGTGATTCCTTTGGAAAAGGGATCAAAAATAGAATTTACATTTCAAACAGCTCCAGGCAGTTGTGCTAATTTTAAATATTTTAAAATATCCATCAGTTAAATGGCTTTTTTTTGGTCCTTGCATACAGACAGGCACAGTGGCAGTTTTGGGGAATCTGCTGATGCTTAATCTGAATAAAGAGGGGGAAATGATTGGAATTTGTGGAGAAAACAAAGAAAGAACCACTGTGTAAAACCTTCGTATTTCAGAACCATCCCTGCATCACACACCTGGGAACCTCCTCCAGAATAAAGACTGAAGATTTAAAACAGATTCAGGTGAACTTTTGGGAAGGGAAAAGTAAAGTTGCCATATCCTGGAAGTGTTACAGTGTCACCAGCAGCAATAAATGCCTGCCAGTGCATTCCCTCACCCATCTGCATCAGCCCCAGTTTGTTTGTATTCCTGATTATTCCATCACCCTGCATTGAACAGTGATTGTTCTTTGATGGGATGGTGCTGCCAAGGGAGGGAAGGTTATTCCCAGCACTTTTCAGACCAAATGATACGCAGGACCTTGGGGCACTGTTATGATCTTTATGATGTTACAGTAAAATCCTGATTATAACTGACTATTCCCCATCCAAAATGTGGCTCTGGCTGTGAAGTTTTCCCAGCTCTGTGATTCCTTAGGAGTTCTCCAGCAGTGCTTTGGAGTTGGTGACATGAGCACCCCTTTTCCTGGGATCTACGCTCAGCCCACAGATCAATCCCACAAGTAATTGCTTCGTTAAATCACTGCCAGTGTGGCTTGCTTTGCTAAAAGGCAAAATGCTCCTTCCTTTTAATAAGAGTTCATTATTATATTGGGGTGTTTATAAAAATGCAAAGGAGACAGAGAAAGCTTTAAAAGCAATTATTGAGAACGTTTTTGTTGCTATAACGACGAGAGGCAGCTCTTGATGAGCAATCAGATCCTTAATGTTGTTAAAAAGTTTCGTTGCCATGACAACAGAATGCGGTTTTTATTTCCTGGACTGATACTTTTGCTTTTTTCCCCCTGTTTTTGGAGCAACAGCCTGGGTTGGAATTTTGGAGTGTGAAATATTTAACACACACAAGTAGGAAATAGGAAGTAGAGGACAAAGGGATGGATCCTGTGCTTTCCCTTATATTTTAAATTTGGCTTTTAAGAGCTGCTGGGAACAGGGAAACTTCTGGGAGTCTTGGAGGAGACAGGCTTTGATCCCTAGAGATGTTCTTTAAAATGTCAGGGATAGATGGGATATTGGGCAGGAATTGTTCCCTGGGAGGGTGGGCAGGCCCTGGCACAGGGTGCCCAGAGAAGCTGTGGCTGCCCCTGGATCCCTGGCAGTGCCCAAGGCCAGGCTGGACAGGGCTTGGAGCAGCCTGGGATAGTGGAAGGTGTCCCTGTCCATGGCCAAGGTAGGATGAGATGTTCAGCTCAGAGTGAGAAAAGGGGAAAAGCAGATCCTGGGAAAATGCTCAGTGCTGCAGGAATGTTCGAGCTGTTGTGGGACAGCTTTTCCCAGCCAATCCTGAAAAACCTGGAGCAAATAAAGGAATAAGGCCAAGCAAATAATATTTTCCAATTGCTTTTGTTTAATCCCCACGCAGAGCTGCTGCTGCATCCGGGGCTTGGCTGGATTTTCCCATCAAATTCACCCCATCCCCTCTCCCTGCCAGGTCTTGTTTTCCAGCCTCCGGATCACGCTGGGCTGTGGAATTGCTGTGGCACCCGGGGAAGGATGCTCAGGCTCTTCCCTTAATGGGCTGTCACCCCTCATCACTGTTAGCTGGGAAATGCAGGGAAGGTTTGGGATGAGCCCTGGGGCTGGGCCAAGTTCCCAGGGAGGGCTTGCTCATCCTGGAATTTCAGTCTTCTCATGGCGAGGGGAAAGCAGCTGGAATTAGAAATGAGTTACTGAGAGAGGGAGATTCACCCCAAAAATGGTGTAAGGAAATGCAGATCAATTTATACGTGTCTAAAGCAAAAATGTAAATGGGTAGAGACAATATTTTAATGTTCTAGTAACATAGAAATGTAAACATATATCAATGGAGAGAAGCTTTGGATAAAGGCCTGGAGGGACAGGACACAGGGAATGGCTTCCCACTGCCAGAGGTCAGGGATAGATGGGATATTGGGAAGGAATTCCTGGCTGGAAGGATGGGCAGGCCCTGGCACAGGGTGCCCAGAGAAGCTGTGGCTGCCCCTGGATCCCTGGCAGTGCCCAAGGCCAGGCTGTGCATTTGGAATAAATGAAGGAATTGGCAGAAAGAGGTGAAAAAAGCAAGAATTGCCCTTCGCCCTGCTCCAGTGTTCATTTGCAAAGCAGCATCTGGATTAAAAACCCCAGTCCTGAACTGTCCTTGCTGCTGTTCCAATTTGTCCCAAGCTTTGGAGAGCCCCATCCCTGCTTCTTCTGCCAGGAGCAGGATTTTGCAAAGGAAACTTCCTGCGGTGCAGTCCAGAAGCCACAGAAGAGATTTTTAAGGGATGTGTGGATGAGGGAAGGATTAAAGGAGCTTTCTGCAGCGAGGCCACAGGGGGTCACCGAGTCCTGTCCTGCTCTGAGCCAGTGGGGAGCACTTGGAGGAGAGATCCCCAGGAAGACAAGGAGCAGCACCATTATTCCATATCAGCTCTGGGGAGATCCTGCAGGGCACAGATAACAGCCCTGAGCTGTTCCTGAGGGATTCCAGCAGTGCAGGAACATCACGGAGCTCCAGAGCCTGCAGAATAGCCAGCCCTATCTCCCACTGCACGGGTGATTATTTGGGGGTGCTCAGGAAGGAGCAGCTCTCCAGCCCCCTTTCTCAGCCTCTCCTGCAGCACAGGGCGATGAAAGCTGGGAAATGAACCCAGTTTGGAAATGAATCTCTTTAATTCATGCTGCAGTTTGAGAATGCTCTGCTCATTAGCTCAGTGTTTATGATTAGTGCTTATTACCAACACTTAATTCCCTCAGCCTTCTCCCTCTTTTTCCCTTTTTCCATCTGATTTCCTGCTAATTTTGAATATTGCTTTGTTTTATTAAAGCACTGAGGAGAACAGAGAGATGAGAGAGGATGAGCAAAACCAGACCAGAATTTCCCCTGAAATTCAGTTGCCAAAGCCCAAGTCCCACCTTCCCAAAATACAGCACTGTGGAGCAAGAAGCAGAGTGTCCAAGTGCCTGCATCCACCTCCTCTCCCTCTCAGGTGTGGGTTTTTTACAGCATTTTCTGCTATACATTACACCCCAAAACAGCAGAACTCTCTCAATTTGCAGCTAGGCTGGAGGTTTTTAATTTTTTTTGCTTCATAAAGTTACGTTCAGCTGGGCTGCACAGTCTGTTTTGGAGATTTACTGCATAGTAGAAGTTATTTTAGGCATTTCTTTCTTTAGTATTTCCTCTCCAGCCTGTTTACAAGGCAAACACTTTGCTCTGTGTAATTTCTGCTACGTTTCCTTGATAGTGAAATATACTACCTCCATATGTAGATTTTGTTGAATTCAACCTGGCTGCTTCACAGGTTGTTCCAAGAAAATTTCCAGGGGAGGAAAAGTTCATTTGAGACTTTTTTCTTTTTTCTTTCTTTCTTTTTTTTTTTTTTCTTTTTTTTTTTTTCTGTAGTTTAAATTGGGGAGTTTAAGAATTATTCTTTTCACCCAACTCCCAACCAACAAATTCCCTGTCCCTGCTCTGTGTTTACATTAATCAGTCAGTCCATAATTGAGGTGTAAACAACACCAAAAAAGGGTGTAATAATCTGAGATCAAAGGAGTGCAAAGCTTTAGAGACGTTTTAGTGGAACTATTCCAGGTTAAACACAGGTGAGGAGCAGGGCAGCTCCCTTGCAGATCATCCCCCATCCCACCACTTCAGGAGGAACAAACCCCTGCCTCACGTGGGAATCGTGGGTTATTTCTTGCTGGGAATTTCTCACAGGCCCTTCCCAGGCTGCTGGGAACAGATGCTTGTCAACATCCCCCCTCTCTGCTGGCAGCTTGTCAGCAGATGTTCCGTTTTCCCCCCACAATGATTCATTTTCATCTAAACAATAGAAAAAACTCAGAAGTAAAGCCTTGCTAGGTCCCATGAATTATTTAAAAATCACTTCAGATGTCAAAACTCCAGTTACAGTTCCTTGCAGCTCCCTGGTGATGCTGGAATCATCACTCTTGAAAAATAACCCAAATTATACTTAATAATTGAATAGCATCTACTTTGGTGCTTCTCTATCAACTCTTGGAGTGACATTTAATGCTCGTTGGAAGGTGCTTGGGGTTGTTTAGTTCTCTATCATGCCAAGGGTTCCGCACAGGAACATGTTGATTTTAATTGCATTTAGATTTTATTACAAAAAAACCCCAGTGAATCACTCAGAAAGGGTCAGATTTCCATTTGGCCTCAAGCTGTTTTGCTTTTCACAGCAGATATTTTATATGGAAATATGGTTCTGTGTGCAAGGGGAGTTCTGAAAAAGAACTAATGCAAGGTGAAAATCAAGGCAGAATTGTAGAACTTTGCTTTGAGAGCAAGTTTCAAAATTTGACTTTTTTTTTTTTCATTTTGTGACATGAAATAAATCTTATTGAGCCCTCTCTGCTGCTGGAAGTGTACCAAATCCCATATTATATGGACAGAGAATAATTTCTACATTCTCCTGCATGACTTTCCTCCCTTCCCCTTCTCCCTCTTTTCTCTCTGGGATTAAATGGTGGAACATTTTACTTTCAGTTAATTTGAGCCAGAACATCAAATACTGCTTAATTGGGTGGAAATTAATGACCCAGGGAAGACCTAAATGCCCTCTGCTCTTCTTCTCCGTGGGAATGGTGAGGTCCTGGGATGGATTTGCCAGAGAAGCTGTGGCTGCCCCTGGATCCCTGGCAGTGCGCAAGGCCAGGTTGGACAGGGCTTGGAGCAGCCTGGGACAGTGGAAATGCCCCTGTCTGTGGCAGGAGGAGCTTTGAGGTCCTTTCCATCCCCAAATCCAAGCCAAAATGCAGCACTTTCCAAGGCGAAGATGCCCCAAGAGCTCGAGCATCAAGTGCGATCCTAGCATTTTAAATCCCAGTTTTTGATGGGTTTAGGATGCAGAGTAGGAATGTGCATAATTCTGTAGTTCCTTTCATCTCTAGCAGAAGCTGAATTATTTAGAATTCATGACATGAAACCCTTGCCTTTGGACCTTTCAGCTGAAGGAATGATTGCCTGCAGTGAGTGGAAATCCCAGTTCCAAACCAGTGCCAGGGGAAGGCGGAGCATCTGGGAGTAACAGGATCTGGGAATTCCATGTAAATTCAGTTGTGTTTGGACAGGGAGGTGCTTCATGGACTGAACACTGGAAATAAAGAGCTGGGACAACAAACCAACTGTTTGGAATCAGTGCTAATCATATTTACCTTTAATCTTTCCAGGACTTTAATGGATTTGGGAGGTTTTGCAAGAAATATTCCGACTAATTCTGAACCTTCAGAAATTTGGTTTTTTTTCAGTGCAGGGTTTTAATAAGTCAGGTTAGAGCCATAAAATGCTAGAGTGGTTTGGGAGGGACCTTAAATCCTATCCAGTGCCACCACCTGCCATGGGCAGGGACACCTTCCCCTATCCCAGGTGGCTCCAAGCCCTGCCCAGGTTTAGGAATATGGGCATAGAGTTAAATGAGTGGCAGAGCTGAGCTCTTGTTTTTGCCTGAAGGTGGGAAAACGCTACTCCAACAATTTCTGTGCCCTGAATATTCCACATTTTTTGCTGTCTGTGGGGCGGATGGGATTCCCTTCTATCCTTGATGGATTTGATGTGTTTGAGAGCTTCGGTGCCCACTCTTTGCACAGGGGTTTGTTTTTTTGAAGCACTCTGGGGGCTGTGGACTCCAAAGGCACCGGGAGAACAATCCGTGGGTGAGGCTCTAATCTGGGATAACTCCGGTAGAGCCTGGAGAGATGGAACTGCTGACCTGGAAAACAGGCTCGGATTAAGAAATGACAGCTCGGTGGGGTGTCCCAAAGGCAAAGGGAGAGGGAAATGGAGCTGTTTGATGGCAGCACAAACAGGGTGAGGACAGATCAGTTTGAACCCTTTTGATGTGGATAATCAGGAGATGTGGGATGGGCATTCCTTGGATGAGGTGTGGGAAGAAAACAGATATTTTTGTGATTATAGAAGGCCTGGAAATTGATACCCAAAAGGGGCTCAAAAATCTTCATGATCTGTGCAAATCCCAGGAAGTGGACTGGAATGGACAAAATGTTTTATTGTTTGGAGGCAGGAAAATGTGGGTCCTGAGAATTTTGTGTGAGGGAGTTTTGGAGTCACTCTGGCCAGATTTACAGCCCAGCATGACCTCTTCTTGGAAGCCACGACCAGTGAGAGCCTTGGCATTAAAATCACATCAGGAAAGAGTGAGGGAAAGATTTTGGCATCATCTGTAGACATTAATTAAAATACTCTTAAACAGAATTGAAATATAGACACAGGAGTAGAGGAAAGGGTGAGACAGACTGAAAAATAGAGTATATTTAACAAGGTGTAAAAATTAATTCATCATTTTTGTCACACCTTCACCTGCAGAACAGAGGAAGGCATAAAAAATTAATTACTATTTATTTCCTGATTTAATTGACTGTTGAGCACAAATTCCATCTATAAAATGAGTAGTCTGGTGTTGTTGATCTTTAATAATTTTTTGTTATTCTTTTGTAACACATGCTGTCTGTTGATGGGCTGAGGTTTGAGCCTTCAGCCCTGAGGTGTGGGAGGGCTGCCTGAGGGATCCAGCTGGGATTTGTCATGGATATTTCAGGACAGAGGCAGAGCCCTTGCTCTGATTTAAAGGAGTCTGTGCTGCAATTGGATTACGGGTCCCATTTAAGTTAATAAAATCATGAAAATGCGGAATTAAGGTGATTATTGGAATTGGTGAGTCTGCCTTACCAGGAAAAGCACAATTCCTGAAGGAGGAGATCAGTCCTGAGCTGAGCTGCCACAGAGAGCTGCTCAGAATGCCAGGATTTCATGGAAATATATCCTTGTTTTCTTCATGTACATATATAAATGTCTAACTAGATGGATATATAAATAAAATATAAATTTCTGCTTCAAAGCCAGGTTGGATGGGGCTCTGAGCAACCTGGAATCCCTGTCCAGGCAGGGATTGGAATTGGGTTGAGAATTCCTGCTGGTGTTCTGTTTTTGCCACATGTGCCACATCCTCACGGCCTCTGTTGTTATCCTGATCTCACTCCTCGAGTAAAATGGACTCAGCAGGAAAAGAATTTGATTTATAGATTCCAAATATGACATGAACTCTCCTTAATATTTCACAGATCAAATTTAGAGGTACCTCAAGTCAGGATTTCTTAGCTGCGGGTGAGGTTGTGATGGTGTTGGAAGTGTCCAGTGATGAAAACCGGTGCCTATGTTGTACCACACCCCAAATCTCATCACTAAACCCCCCGCTGGAGATAAAACCAGGACAGGGCCGCCTTCCACCCAGAAGGAAAGAGAACTTTCCTGAATTGAAGCTGTCCCTAATTCCAATCCATTGAACTACTGCCTAATTTTTGTGCCATCTTGAATCTCATGTGCTCTTGGCTTCCTCTGTCTGAAATCCCACAGAATTCAAAATCAAGCTGTGGGGTCTCATGGAATTTAGGGTTCACTCTTGACACCTGTAACTTTTGCCTGTAGAAAAAAGCTGAGCAACCACATTTTTAATCATGAAATCAATCCCCTGGACGTGCCAACAAATGATATTTAGGATATTAACCACTGATATAGCAATAGATTTAAATCCTTCTGTATTAGCTGGAAATTGTGTTTATTTTTGCTTGTTGTAGCATTTCCAGCTGGAAAAATGGTGCCAAGGTGTTGGATAGGCTGGAGAATTTCATAATCCAGGAAGGACTGGGATCATCAGAGTTGAGGCTGAGCATCTTCCACCTCTGCTGACACCAGAAGGCATCAAGAGGTGTTGGAACAACACAGGATTTTACTCTTAGAATGACCACCTTTTCCAAAGTTATCCTGGGGATTTGCTTGCCATGGAATCATGGAATGCTTTGGGTTGGAAAGGACCTTAAAATTCATCCAGTTCCACCCCCTGCCATGGGGGCCGACAGGAGAGCTGGAGAGGGACTGGGGACAAGGGATGGAGAGACAGGGCACAGGGAATGGCTTCCCACTGCCAGAGGGCAGAGTTAGAGGGGATATAGGGAAGGAATTGTTCCCTGGGAGGGTGGGCAGGCCCTGGCACAGGGTGCCCAGAGAAGCTGTGGCTGCCCCTGGATCCCTGGCAGTGCCCAAGGCCAGGCTGGAACAGCCTGGGACGGTGGAAGGTGTCCCTGCCTGTGGTAGGAGGTGGGATAAGATGGGGTTAAAGTCCCTTCCATCTCAAACTTTTCTGGGATCCTGGGCTTCAGTGAGCTGGGCCTGTGTTTTGCCTGGAAATCAGAACAACCTGGACAAGCTTTGAGGCAGGGAATGAGTACCTTGGATATTTGTATGCTAATAACAAGGAATACACAATCTGTTGGGAGGCTGAGTATGTAATCAACATTATGGCTTAATTACACCACAGAGCTCGCTGCAATCATTTGCATTCCTGGGAAATTGATAGAGAAGGATGCAGCTTTTTGAGGAGAGCCGAGGAAGGGCTGACATGTGGATTACAGAGGTTTCCCAGATATGCCCGTGTATGATATTTGGATAATAATCATGGAATCCTAGAAGGGTTTGGGTTGGAAAGGCCTCAGGGGGCTCAGGTACCACCCATCCACTGGGGGAATTCCTGTGGGAGAACCTCTCAGGGGATATTTTGGGTTAAGTGTTGTAGGGATTTGGGATTTCAGGTTACACCTGATGGAGTTTGGGGTCAATCCAAACCCAGACTCCTGGCACCAGGAAGAAATTTGAGACCTTGGAGTGATTTTTGATTGATTCCCGGGACGTGGAGCAGCCTGGGATAGTGGAAGATGTCCCTGCCCATGGCAGGGAATGGAACGGGAGGAGCTTTAAGGTCCCTTCCCACCCAAACCATTCCATGATGCTGGTAATAGAGATTGTTGTGATATTTTATAGGCAGAAGGAAACAGAGATTTTGGATAATTTTGTAGCCATGTCAGAGGGCATCTCCAGCACATTGTGTTTCTGAGCTGCTCAGAAATGTGCAAAACCCAGAAATATTTCATGTTGTTACTCTTCCCTTGCATTTCGAACTTGGAGAGAACCCAAGGAAAATCTGGATCCTGATGTAGGTGTCTCATCTTTGATCCCTGACTCCTGTTTGTGTAGCCTGGTTTCAGGAATGCAGGGTAGGGAATAAACATGAGATTAAATATTTAGGGTGGGAATGAGGTTGGTGATTTAATAATAGGGCTCTGTCCTGCACTCAGCGCAGAAATGTTTCCCAGTGCAGCTTTGTCAGGGAATGGGAGGAAAAGCAAATCCCAGCTGATTCTTTAAAGGATTTAGTATTGCCTTTCCCAAGCCCATCAGAAGGAGGCTGTAGGTTCCTTGGAGACTCCAGAAGAGCTGGACCAGCTCCCTCCCTCTGGAGCCCCTAATCCTCCTCCCCTGCCCTTTTCTGTGCTCCTTTGTGCTCTCCTTCAGCCTCCTGGCAAAGTGGTTCTGTGTGGGATTGGAAGGAGGCACCGCAGCAGGATTTTCTCCTTGGTTCCCATTCCTTTCCACAATCCCTTTGTCTTTTTGACTGTGCAGAACATGGAGCTGGTGACTGAGGAGCTGCTGTGTGGTGACTCCTGCCCATCCTGCTGTCTCTGCAGGCACAGTCAGCTCTCCTCTCCTGCATCATTTCCATCCCTCAGCACCAAATCCTGTTGGATTTGTGGGTCCTACAGTGTCCAGCAGCAGCTCCTCTTTGGCTTTTACCGCCAGCAGGTTTCATGTCATCATCAAATTCGATCCCCTTTCCCTCACCTTCCCCTTGTTTTTCAGAGCAAGTTGGAGAGCAGGAATCCCCCTGCACAACCTGGGATCCTTGAGTGCTAAGTTTCCCTGGGAGCTTTTATGAAAAGACCACATCCAACCCCCCCTGAAATGCTCATGGAAGGAATTCCAGCCCTTCCCCAGGCCGAGATTGGGTAACCAAGGGTCTGATTTCCTACTCCTACACTCAGCAGGAGAAGCAGTGACCCCTTTGATATATTTATACCTACTTTTTACTGATTTGTGTGATTCCAGGCAGCAGACCGAGCAGTGGGTAATTCTCCTGAAGCCTCTGGAAATCCTTTTTCCAGCATTTCCCCTCTCTATTTTTACCTTTATTGCACAGTGAGGGGCATGTGCTGAAATAATCCTGTGAGCAGCCCGAAGTTCAGGCGTACCAAAGGCAGCACAAGTCCATGTAGGCAATCCCTATCCCAGGTATTCTCTGGAAGTCCTTCCTGCTCCCTCTTAAGTTCCTTATTCTCCTGGCTGGAAGCAGGATGGTCAGGGAGATCCTCAGGGCCGGGCATGGGGTCTGCTCCTGACCCAACCCTTCTGCACTCGCTTCCTCTCCTTTGCATACCTGTTTTAAAACTCGGCCTCCCAGACCCTACAGGTTCTCTTGGAAAAGGTTTTTCCCCCAACCTTCTGCCTGATGCTCCTCAGAAAGCTCCCTTGGGTCCCTGACCGTGGGTTTGTCCCTGTTTTTTCCTTATCCAGGTACAACCAGCATTTTAAAGGATTACCTTTCTCCTTCTCACACTTTTTTGCAGCTTTTTTATTGCTCCACTTAATGTCATTTTGGGGATATCTGGTTTATATTTCCTCCAAAACTCTCAGGGATGCAATGAGGTGATTTTTATGTCACCACTAACTTTTACTTTCTTGTTTTTCTGCTCTTTTTCATTTCCTTTCAAGTTTTTCCCCATTTCTCTCTTAATTTGTTTTATCTTTAAGGCTGACCATGGGGTAGAGGTTTGAAGTTTGCATTTTTCAGCAGCAAGCAGATCTGAAGCAGTTTTTTGGGGAATCGTTATTGGGGGATCAAAGCTGCTTCAAGGATGAGACAATTTGGGGTATAAAAGAATCCAACAGAGGTTACTCAGTAATTCTGACTTGGCAGTTTCCCGCGTATTTTGTCCTTTTCAGTGACTTTTGCTGAGAATTTGCAGTTTAAAATAAGACCTTGCAACTTATATATCTTAATTTATGGATTTTCCAGTACTTGTGCCTGCACTTGGTCCTGGTTCCACTCCCTATCTTTGTGGGATTGATTGAAATGCAGCTTCCTTTAAAAGCTGGCTCATTATTGGCTGTTCTCCCTGTCTTTTTTAAAGCAATGGAGTTTTCAAACCCTTCATTCCTCTGGAATATTTAGTTCTTGAATGTATTTTTCCACTCCGGTGAGCTGTCCTTGTTCTTTGTTGTAGAAATCTGTAAGACAAAACCTTCCTTTTGTATGGAAGAGAAAGTGAGGGGAAAATACAATTCAAGCTCCAAATTAAAAGTAACTTCTCAAAACTCCCAGACCTCAGTAAATGAACTGGAGCTGCCTTCAACTCTGTGCTATTAAAACTCGATTAAAATCAGCCGGTTCTGCTGGAATTCCTACTGGAATTCCTACGGAGGATCCATGTTTATTAAACTTTCCAGCTCCTCTCAGAAAAACACAAAATTCAAAGTTTTAAAGTGATAAAAATGAACATTAAGGATTAAATTCTCCCTGGCCGAAATCACCGAGGCACAATAGGCACCCACCTAATCCTAACAAAAGCTTGGGAAGAAACAACTGTGGAAAACCAGTTGCTTTTGGGATTGTTGCTGCTGCTCTGGCTGTGTCTCGGCTCAGTCTGATTTCATCCTTCATGTCAGGGCTGGCAGATTTGCAGAGAACAAATTATTCCTCAATAAAGGCCTCATTCAGTCAATTTTGCATTATTTTGGTTTTAGGATCTGATCCATAGGCCAATGAACATGTGGAATTCCAGGGAGCTGCGAGCACATAAATAAAGCTGCTGGAATCTGCTCCCTTGCTGTCTTTATACATTTTTATATCCATATATTCATTTCTGTGCTGCTCTGGAGGCTGTCCAGCACATTCTGAGTCTCACAGGATCAGAAACTTGAGGAATAAGCACCTTACAATCCCCTGAATCAGGAGAAATAAGTGCTTGAAACGTGGCCCTTGTGAGAGGTTAAATGTGCTATGAGAGGCAAAATTTAATGTTAGTGCAGACACCACACAGGGGAGGATTTCAGGGTGCAGGGAGGATGAAATCCCTGTTTCCATGAGGGTTGCAGGCTGCTGCATCTGGCTGCTGAAGCACCTGAAGGAGGTGGGATGTCCCCTCTGTTTAATAAGAGGTGATTGTTAGGGGAGAGATTAATCCCAGGGTCCCTGAGGCTGGAAAAGCCCTCCCAGCCCATGGAGTCCAAGCTGTGCCCAATGCCCACCTTGTCCCCAGCCCAGAGCACTCAGTGCCATCTCCAGGCCTTCCTTGGGCACCTCCAGGGATGGGGACTCCAAACCTCCCTGGGCAGCCCCTGCCAAGGCCTAAGCACCCTTTCCAGACAGAAATTCCTGCTGCTGTCCAACCTGAGCCTCCTCTGGCCCAGCTTGAGGCCGTTTCCCCTTGTCCTGTCCCTGTTCCCTGGGAGCAGAGCCCGATCCCCCCTGGCTGCCCCCTCCTGTCAGGGACTTGTGCAGAGCCACAAGGGCCCCCCTGAGCCTCCTTTTCTCCAGGCTGAGCCCCTTTCCCAGCTCCCTCAGCCTCTTCTGGGGCTCCAGCCCCTTCCCCAGCTCCCTTCCCTTCCCTGGACACACTCCAGCCCCTCCAGAGCTCCCCTGAAGTGTTCCCTGGGATTGCTCCAGCTCCATGGCTGGATAGGCTGAACTGCTTGGATTTCTGGGAAGGAGCTGTAAATGCCTTTCTGTGGACTGAGGGAGTAGATTCTCCTCAGTGTCCATCGTCTCCCTCTTCCATCTCCCACCCTGAAATCAGAACCATCACTGCCCTGTGCTGAAATTCAGGGGCAAGGCCAGGCTGGATGGGGCTCGGAGTCCCCTGGGACAGTGGGAAGTGTCCCTGCCCATGGCAGGGGTGGCACTGGGTGGGATTTTAGGCCCTTTCCAATCCGAACCATCCTGGGTTCTGGGATGCCATCTGCCACGGTGTCTCCTACTGCTGCTGTGCCAGGTTTACCTCAGTTTCTCCTGGTTTATCTAAATTTCTATCAAGTTATCCTAAGGTTTATCCAAGCCTTGTTTCCCTGTAAGGGCCACTTCTCCTTAGCCTGCTCCTTCCCACCCTTTCCTTCCCAACTGCAGTCAACCAAATCCATCTTTAATCCGTACTTTAAACCTCCACACTTGTTAGCTCAGTGTTTCATGTCTGTTTTTCCCCAAGAGCTGAGCTCACTGCTGGCTCTCAAAAAATAAGAGCTCCTGAACAGCAGCATTGGCACATAATTTTCTCCAAAATCCATGAGCAAATTTTCCCAGGAAGGCAGATTTTAGTGAGTTTGAGCCACATTCACTGATGCCTTTGGGATGCAGCAGCCAGTGTTGTGTGCATTATGGAAACTGGCTGCTGGCTGGGGACTGCAGGCATTTCAAAAATAATTAATAAATGTTATTAGAGGAAGGAAAAAAAGCTCTTCAATATTCTATTTTCAATGTGATTCCAGCCGGGACACCAACTACCAGTCAGTGTTCAGTTAACAGCATTTTCCTCCCGAGTCAGAACCATCTGGAATGAAGGAATGATGCCTGTGCATATCAGGAGGGGATTTTTATTTGACATATATATTAATCAACAGCCAGGGTAGCTTTATGCCCCTGAACAACTTCTGTAAATGCGAGGGGAATGTTTTTATTGCGGCTGTCCCTCGCAGCATTTATTGAAACCCCGTAAGTTTCCCTGGTGGAATACACGGTGTTATTTCTGTTGGTATTATGGATTTAATGGCTTGGAAAAGCAGCTCCTCATGAATCCCATTAAACACTCTGCCAGCCAGGGAAATCCAGCCTCCACCTGCCCTGCTGCTGGGTGGTTTGAGGAGCAAGCTTTGGGGGCTCAGGACAAGGGGACAGGGTTTGTCACGAAGTTGATGTGCTCCTACCTCTGAGGGAAACATTGGGGTCCCCTCTTCCAGGCAGGCAGGTGGGATCTGCACATCTGAGTGGGAAGAGACCCACAGGGATCATCCAGCCCAGCTCCTGGCCCTGCCCAGACACCCCAACAATCCCACCCTGCAGCTGGGAGTGTTGTCCAAGTGCTCCTGGAGCTCCGGCAGCCTTGGTGGGGCCTTTGGATGTGTTGTGGAAATAAAAATGGAAACCTTCCTGTGCTGCCGTGGCACAGCGAGTGAGCCCACCCTGGCATTTTGGGGAGAATTCATCTCCCAGAGGGAACAAATCAGGCAAAAAGAGGAATTTCCAATTATTTCTGTGCATCCTGGGGCTGTTTTCCCCCTGGGAGTAGTGCATGGCAGAAACACACTGCAACAGATATTGCCCTTGTTTCTCTATATCCCCCTTTCCCTTTGCAGCGAAATATTTATATATTTTTTTTCTCTTTCTGCCCACAAATAGCTGGATTTCAGCTGGTTTCCAACAACCTTTGTGCCTTTTGCACTGCCAGTGGCTCTGTTCAGTGGTTTAGTGGTGGATCTGGGTTCTTGCTTCTGGGATCTGGGACTCCAGTTCTTGAGGTCTTCTCCAACCTTGCACTGATCCTGTGGTTTTAGGATTCCAGCTGCCTCCCAGTTTGGCTTGGAGCAGCAAACTGGTGTTGATGGGAGTGCCCTGCTTGTCCCCCCCCCCTCCGTGTGTTGCTTTGCCACAGCAAAGGTTTCGCCACACTGGTTTGGTTTTGGTGGGGAAACATCTCCCAGAGCTCCCACCACGTGTGATCCAAGTGCTGCTGGATCCAGGCCCACTCCTGCCACCCTACGAAGTCTTCCTGTGCTGACTTCTGAAGCAGAGACCCAACAGTTCCCTCCTGTGATATTTTAAAATTGCCCTTTTCCCTTTGCCTGCTCCTCAGTACCTGGTGCTGCTCTTTGTGCAGCCTGTGGTGATCCACAGGTCTCCAAGTCTGGGAGCAAGGAAAATCCCAGAGATCAGCTCATTTCAGGAAGAGATGGATTCAGAGTTGGGAATAAAAAGCCAGTGGGCTAAACCACAACTGGATGTCAAATCTGACAGGATGTTGAGGCTACACGGGAGTAGAATTGAGTTGGAACTGCAGAATTCGTGAGGCTGGAAAATAATTCCAAGCTGGAAGTGTCCAAGCCAAGGTTGGATGGGGCTTGGAGCAACCTGGGATAGTGGAAAGTGTCCCTGCCCTCGGCAAGGGTGGCACTGGATGGGATTTAAGATCTTCCCAACCCAAACCATCCTGGGATTCTGTGATGACCCTGTAATGCCAGATCTCCTGTGGGAATGGGACCTCCATGGATTTGGAATTTGTTTGATAGAGGAAGTCCCCCAAGCCTCAGCTTTTCCTGAGGGCACATACAAGCCCTGGGCAGTGGATTGATGCAGCTCTGCACCTCCTCCGAGCTATTTAAGCACAGCAAAACCTTTAGGACAGACCTTTACAGCCCAAGGATAACAGCACAGGGATTTTACAGGATGCTACAGGTTTCTGTACAGTGTGAAAAATAGGGAATGCTCAGGGGAGAAAAATCTGGGTGTGGGTTATTTGATCACTGTGTAGGAAATGCTGCTCTTGGGAAATAAGGAAAGAGTTGAAACACAAGGAATTACTGCAAAGTTCATTTAGCAAAGTGCCTCTTTTTAATCAGAGAGAAGATTTGGTGTCGTTGGGGTTTCGAGCTGCTCCCTGTTCCCAGTGTGCTGCCAAGCCCCTGTTTGAATGCTCAGGATTTCTCAAAATATTGGGATTGCGGCTCAAAGCTGGAAGTTTGGCTTTGTTTGTGGATGGCAACAAACAAAGAATTTGTTTTCTGTTAAATTGAAGGTTGATGGGAAGCATTTTGCAGGAAAGGTGCAGCAGAGCGTGGGGCAAGGAAACAAAATCTTCACTCCAGCTGCTGTTCTCAGCCAAGTTGTGCTGGCTGAAATTCATTCCAGACTGGTTTGGGTTGGGACCTTAAATCCCATCCATGGACAGGGACACCTTCCACTATCCCAGGCTGCTCCCAGCCCCATCCAGGCTGACCTTGGACACTCCAGGGATCCAGGGGCAGCCACAGCTTCTCACCCTATGCCAGGGCCTGCCCACCCCCCTAGGGAAGGATTTCTCCCTGATAGCTCATCTAAGTCTGGTTTATGCCAGTAGTTATTAGAAACCTGAGTGAATTGTAATTTAAATGGAGAAAAGGCCTGATTTATACAACAACGGTTCAGGCTTGGAGAGAAAATAGAAGGTCAAGGAGAAAGGTGGCACTAACAATTTGAATAGTTGTGTTTAAAACGTGCCACAGCTTTGTTGTGAGATTATTTTCCATGCATCCTCTAAAGGGCGGGTGGCTTTTCCCTCGGTCCTTTTTCCTCAATGTCTTTTTCCGGGAGAAACCAAAGACAGGCTGGAGAAGGGGAGCCCCAACCCTGGAGCCTCCTGGAGAAGGAATTGTCCCTGGATATTTGTACATATCTCAGTGTTGTGCTTATTTCCATTTTCTTCCTGTCATTTCTGTGGAGGGGACTGTGGGGTTCAGCTTCACCAGTCTTCCAGTCCCAGAATAATTAATTACATTGCTTTATTGTCTATTATTTAGTCTAAAACTCCTTCATTTCTCTATGTGTCTTTTTTCTCAGCAGAATCACTCTGCTCATAACATCCTGTAAAAAGAGATCCTTCACGTTGTGTTACACCCAGACAGCTGCAGTTTAGCTTTCCCTTTCTATTTTAGCATTTTTGGGGCCGTCACTTCAGAGTACATTTTAATTTTGTCCCATCCAAAGCCCAAGGGAGCAGCTCGGAGCTTCAGCAGCAAAATAAATTCAAGCCATGCAGTTGAACTAGAAAAGAAGTAAAAAAAATTGGCAAAACCCCTCTGTGAAAGCCACAAAGCTGCTCAAAGCAGAGGTGACATCTTTCCTTTGGAAACTCTGGAGCTGAGTGTCCGGGATGCTCCTCCATGGTTCCAAGCCAGGGGTGGCTGCACTGGAGGGGAGGATCCCTGGGAAGGGAATGGGATCCTGGGGATCCCCGTAGCTCCTGCAGTCAACTCGCTCAGCTCAGCAGCTCAGCTTTGGGATTAGCACCAGGATGTTTGGGACTGCTTATGGAGGGAAAACAAACTGCACTTCTTCTCCTCCTCCTGCATCTTCTCCTGCTGCTGCTGCTTTTCTGCTGCTTCTTCTGCCACTTCTCCTTCTGCTTCTGTATCTGCATCTGTGTCTGCTGCTGCTGTTTCTTCTTCTTTCTTCTTTCTTCCGCTTCCGCTTCCGCTTCCGCTTCCGCTTCCTCTTCCTCTTCCTCTTCCTCTTCCTCTTCCTCTTCCTCTTCCTCTTCCTCTTCCTCTTCTTCTTCTTCTTCTTCTTCTTCTTCTTCTTCTGCATCTTCTGCTTCTTCTGCTTTTTCTGCTCTTTCTACTCCTGCTGCTGCTTCCTCTTTCTCTCCTGCATCCTCTGTTCTTCTTTACCGCTTCTTCTGCTGCTTTTCCTGATCATCCTACTTCTGATTTTCTGCTTTCTTCTTCTGTGTCTGCCTCTTCTGCTTCTTTTGCTGCTGCTTCTTCTCCTGCTCTGCTTTTTCTGTTCCTTCTGGCTCTTCTTCTGCTTCTTCTTCTTCTCTTTCTGTTCTTCTATTGCTTCTTGTTCTGCTTCAACAGCTTTTCTGCTGCTTCTAGACTTTCTGCACCAGCTTCTTCTGCCTCTTCTCCTTCTGCTGCTTCCTCTTCTTCTTCTTCTTCTTCTTCTTCTTCTTCTTCTTCTTCTTCTTCTGTGTCTTCTTCTGTTCTGCTTTTTCTTCTTTTTCTGCTGGTTCTGTTGCTTTTTCTGACACTGATTCTGCTTTTCCTATTTCTGCTCTTCCTGCTCCTTCTCCTTCACCTTCTCCTTCTTCCTCTTCTCCTCTATTCCAAGTGCCACTTTAATTAATTTTTTCATTAACCAAACCCCGTCATGCTGGAAAGGTGTCCCAGGTCAATTATTTGCACCCAGTGCAGGTATTTATGGCACTTTCCTTGTTCTCATGGTTGTTACTCATGAATTAAAGCATCCTGTGGTGCAGAATTATAAATGAGAGTGTCTGGCTGGGAAAATGGATTTTCACCTGGCTCCCTGCTGCTCTCCCTGCTCCACTGAGCTTTATGGCGAGTTGGCCATTGCAACCTGTAGCTAAACAGTCCAGGAGCACCTGGAGATGAAGGGGAAAAAAAGCCCCATTAAACCACTGGTTTGTTACTTTGGAGAAATGATCATTAATTTTGCTGCATGCGAGCAGCTCTTTAAACAAGTGTTATCCTCCCAACCCCCTCCTGGATAACTCAGAGCTGGGAATAGATTGCCTGGTGAGGTTGTCCCTTAGGGAAAAACCAGTGGACAAGGGTGAACTGCAAATTTTAGATCTTTTGGTTTCAGGATTGGTCACAGAGCTCTGTGAGAGACCCTGGGGTAAGGAGAGAGAGAGAGAGGAAAGGATCTCATCAATTGGTGCCGTCCTGCTCCGGAGTCCTCAGAACAAGAAGGACATGGAGGTGTTGGAATGAATCCAGAGGAGGCCTTGGAAATGCTCTGAGGGCTGGAGCCCCTCTGCTCTGGAGCCGGGCTGGGAGAGCTGGGGCTGCTCACCTGGAGAGGAGAAGGCTCCAGGGAGAGCTCAGAGCCCCTGGCAGGGCCTGGAGGGGCTCCAGGAGAGCTGGAGAGGGACTGGGGACAAGGGCTGGAGGGACAGGACACAGGGAATGGCTTCCCACTGCCAGAGGGCAGGGATAGATGGGATTTTGGGAAGGAATTGTTCCCTGGCAGGGTGGGCAGCCCCTGGCACAGGGTACCCAGAGATGCTGGGCTGCCCCTGGATCCCTGGCAGTGCCCAAGGCCAGGCTGGATGGGGCTTGGAGCAACCTGGGACAGTGGAAGGTGTTCTTGTATGGGACTGGAGGATCTTTAAGGTCCCTTCAAACCAAACCATTCCATGATCCTGTGATTCATGGCAAACCAATTTGCAGATATCTGCATCATCTTCCCAGAATCTTCCGTGAGGCTCCTGCCACTGTTCCTGCTCAGATTCAGACCCCACAGGTTCTGCCACCTGGAATTTCTGCTTGCTTTTAGAACCTTCTTCCCTCCACTACCTTCAAGTCCCTGCATTTCTTCCTGCCTTTCCTTCTCTGCAAGCAGCAGAGGAATTCCTGCCCCCCTGCATTCCAGGACTCTGCTTTCCAGGTCAGGGATGGATCTCTGAGCTATTTTTTAGCTGCCTTTTTAGTGCTGTTTTTCCTGCTCCCCCACACGAACTTCTCCATTTATCAACACTTTCCCTTCCAACCCATGGCTGTCTTAAGATCCCCCCTTTTAACGGGAATATTAATTTTCCTTGGGATTGGAACTCCTGTAGGCAACGAGCTAGAACAGATTTGTGATCTCTTTTAAATGTGAATTTATTACTTTCCTCATCCCCCTTTGCTGGTGCTGCTCCCATGCTCCTGGCATGTCAGTCCCAGGCTGAACCTCCACCTTCCTGGAGAGATTTGTGTTGTTTTCCCCTTTTCCTTCCCCAAATAACTGGAGACATTTTCCCTCCCCCCATCTTGCATTCCGTGGACTAAATGAGTTCTTTAATTTGAGACTTCTGACCTGCCTGAGAGCCTTTTTGGCTTTGCATTGATCTCCCCTCACATATGTCACTCTCCATCACACTCCAAATAGGATTTGGGAGTATTTCTAGTGGCTTCCAGCTTGTTCTTCCTGAATTATTTCAGCTTTCAGTGCTCAGGACTGAAGAAGGCTTCTGAAGTAGCTTGGGAGCTTGTGTTCAATGGTTAATTAAAAACCTGGGCAAAGCTCTGTGTGGTAGGAATGTGAGAAGAGCAGAGCTTCGTGGGTACAGCCAGGAGGAATAATGGGTGGCACGGAAAGGTTATGTAAAATAAGAGTTTGCAAAGAGCAAATCAGGACGGGTAATTAGCAGGGGTTGTAGTACAAGCAGTTTGAAATTCCAAGGAAAACAGCCGATGTAATTGAACACTTCCTTAATCAGTCCCTGCCACCACTTCTCATTAAGGCTGCCGAGTTCGGAGGCTGCAGAGGAGGATGGAGAGATTTGGGGGAGACAGCAAAGATGGGGAATGGTGTTAGTGAAAAACAAATGCCAGGGAAACATCAGGGGCCTTCAAATGATCAAATCACCCAGGGTGAGGTTATTCCTGAATAATTCATCAGGAGTTTTCGGTGACATGCTGGGACAGGAGGTTGGATTATTCCAAGAAAAAGCCTAGGATCCTACATAGTACCTGCTCCAGCTAATTGTTCTTAGCCCTGGCTGATAGATGTTGTCAGATTTGTTTAATCCTGTTACATTTAATAATTTCATGTGCCTTTTCAATACTTTATTTAATTTATACTTATATTTAATACTCCAGGTGATTTTGTTCAAGAGCAGAGTTTGGTAATAACAATTTCCCTCTGCTTCTTTCCTGGGTCATATCTGATTCTCTCCAGGCATGTGTAGTTCCTAAGCAAACCCTACACACTTCCCTGGAATCTGGGGGTGTCTGGAGTTGATTGGAGTGAAAGCAGAGCTCCCTGGAGGCCCCACGTCCTTCCTGCTTCCTTTCCTCCTCACAAAAGCTGGATTTATTTTTTGTCACCTCTGAGACCAGGGATTGAACAGCTGTCCAAACATTCCAGGCATGGGGCCTTGGGCACTTCCAGGGATCCAGGGGCAGCCACAGCTTCTCTGGGCACCCTGTGCCAGGGCCTGCCCACCCTCCCAGGGAACAATTCCTTTCCAGTATCCCATCTATCCCTGCCCTCTGGCAGTGGGAAGCCATTTCTCTGACTCTGCATTCATCCTTGGCCAAATTAAAGTGATCATTCCTTACTGACAAAACCTCCCTGGGGAATACTGGGAAAGGATCTACTGGAAAATGGGACATCAGGATGGAGTCATCCTTGTCCCAGTGCTGTTGTTAGAAACTTGGGACAGAAACACCTGGGAATAAAGGAACGTATTCCTGCTCCAGCCATTGGATGAATCCTCTCCACCACTCCCTGCTGTATTCTAGAGATTCTGTATTCTCTGCTGGAGCCTCCCTCGTGATTCTGGGTGTGTTTGGCAGGATAAAACAATTCCATGTGCTCCTCCTGTTTTGATAAATGAGCTTTTATCATCGTTTCATACCTTAAACAGGAGGCACCAGAAATAGCTGGAAATGGCTATGTTTTCCCCTGTGAAAATTTCCACAGTATTCCCTGCAAAACTCAACCCAAATGGAGGAGGGTTAAATAGGAGTGGAAATTGGATGTTTTGTCTGCCCAAAAAAGCCCTGAGGACACAAAGGTGTAGCTGTTCCTTTGCCTGAGGGTTGATAAACAAACAATTATTGGGATAAAATAGCCCAAAGGCCAAAGTGAGCTGACGAATTCCAGCCTGGGGTGCAAGAAAAAAAGAATTTCCAGGTCTGGTAATGCTGCCAGCAGCACCTGGGCTGAGGATGGTTCACCTGGTGATCCTTGAAAATATTTGGGAAGGCTTCAGTGAGCACATAAAACCTTGGGAAGATGCTTCAAGAGTGCAGGGCCATGTTGCGTTGCATTTTGGAAATAATGCCCCTGCTGGCTGCTCTGATTTCAAGGATTTTTTAATATTCGGGACCTCCCCACCTCTCTAACATGAATGATATCGAATTAAATAACATAAACAGTATTTAGGTTGCTCTTCTGGAAATATTTAACTTAAAACTTTGCATTTCCCCACTTATTTCACTGCCTTTGCCCATGAGGAAGGGAAAAAGGAGCTGATGATCTTCAGCCACTGGGTCTACAAGAAGAAAAGAAGCAAAACAGCCCAAAACTGGTCCTTTGGAAGAATTGAAAATGAAAAGAATCAACGCCTGGAGAGTTTCAATAATGAATAATCCCTGTTATTTAGAGATTTAGGGCTGTTCAATCTGGAGAAGAAAAGGCCCTGGACATGGATAAACCAGAAAGACATAACCCAGGTTTTGCATCCTCTAAACTGGGATACATTTACATGGGTTCCCTGGTGAATAAATAGGAAGAAAAGTTTAGAAAAAGTTCATTTTGGAAAAGAAATTAGAAATTGTTTATTGACTTTTTTAATTTGCTTTAATCAGGGATGTTGATGGAGAGAGGGGCTTGACTCATTTACTGAAATCATTGATTTAGATCATTTCAGTCAGCTTGAATCAGAAATTAGGGTTTAACCATGGCAAGCATTTAAAAGTAAAACTTCAATTATAGCATCTCCACCCTCATCCAGTTCTGACCCAGGAAATCCTCATAGTTTTGCCTTAGCTCTTCCCTGCTTCTCCAGCAGCATTTTCTTTGTCTTCAGCCTTTGAACCACAGCAGAAATCTGTCACAAACCATCATAAATCATAATTCCCATCAATCTGTTGTTTCAATGTGTAATTCAAATATTCTGCAGTGCCCACTCCCCTCACTTGGAGAGCTCCTACAACTGCAGCCATGTAGAAATCCCAGCTTTGGGCATCCCTGTCCAAACTCCTGGTGGCTTTTGGATGAGCAGTGATTTAGTTCTGTGCTTTTCAAAGATGAAACAGAGCCCCAGGTATGGCATTTTACTGGGAAAAAGTGTAAAAGAGGCAATGAACTTTAATTGTAGCATCACTGCAGCTCTGATTGCAGGATGATGTTTTAGATTATCGAGTAAGGAAGCTCCTGTTGCAGACACATCTGCTTCCGTAATTGTATTTCTCATATTCCTTTCTGGTTGTGCTTCCTGCAGTCAGGGAATGGGATATTTCATATTTTACATGTAGGATCCAACAGGATCCTGTGGAGAAGGGATGGGCCAGGAAATGTCTGTGCTTGTGCTAATGCCGGCTAGATGTTGAATTTGTGGGACACATGCCATGGATATTTTTCATTTTAGGGCACTCCTAAATAGATAACTTTGAAGTCTTTAAGAGCATCAAATCCCACAGAATTCCTCCAGTTTCTTCAGCCCTGACAGGGGGTTTCAGCACAACAGGAGGTGCTGCTCATGCTGATTATAAGGGTCCTGCTGACATTTAAATCTCTACCCTGATTAGCCTTTAGTAAAGCAGCTGTTTGTCATTAAGGCAGAAGAAACGGGAATGTGAGGTGTGATTAGTGGCTTAATTAATACAGAAGTGCATTGTCTGCACTTCATCGAGTTCCTGAGCTGCACGGACCTTTGGGGGGAGGGGCTGGTGAGCAATTTAAGGGGTGCAGGTATGGATTTACTGAAATATATAGGATATAACAGTGGGGTATGGCTGTAAAATGAGAGAGCAGCACCTCTGCACAGCTCCCTGACAGGAGGGGGCTCAGGGGGGGTCGGGCTCTGCTCCCAGGGAACAGGGACAGGACAAGGGGAAACGGCCTCAAGCTGGGCCAGGGGAGGCTCAGCTTGGACAGCAGCAGGAATTTCTGCCTGGAAAGGGTGCTCAGGCCTTGGCAGGGGCTGCCCAGGGAGGTTTGGAGTCCCCATCCTTGGAAGTGTCGCTTTGATTAAAAACCTAACAATGCTTCTCCAAGAGAAGATTCTGTGTTGAAAATGAGAGGGGGCTTTAAAGGCAGATTCTGCCATGCAATTCAAGAAGAAATCTTTGAATTTGCACTTTGAAGGTTTTCCAGCTTGCAAATATAGTTAGGGATAAAAACTCATTAAGGAGCAGGTTTGGGAACTGAAGGACCAGCAAATCTGAGCACATTGATTTCATGGATCTTACCAGTGAGAGTATTTGTAAATATTTTGCTGAAAGTCTCTTTGCTCTGCACTGTTTCCTGCAGTCATATGGGGTATGGGGATGGAATTTATTGCATTTACTCTCTGAAAAAAAAGAAATTAATACAAGTATAGAGGTCTTCGGAATAGTTTTAATCAAATTGTTTCTCTACGGAGAAGCCTTATTATTAACTGTATAAACTCAAGCATTTATGGTTAATGCAAAAATCTAATCCACAGCTGAGACGAAAACTAGACCTTTTGGGGTTCTATTCTCTACTTCATGCACTGGTTTTCCCTGTTTTTACAACGGAATTTTGCCTCTGAAGAATGGGGTGTAATGTTTGGTTCCAAGACCACTGGTGTAACTCAGTGGTCTTGGAATTCAGCAGGGACCTGAAAAGTAAAGTTGGAAAAGAATTACTCAAATCCTCCCCAGCTGGGAAGTGTTTCATTATCAGGGTGTAACAGGGCTTGGGTCTGGAAATTTCCTTGAGGTCAAGGAGGAATTTGGGAGCAGGATGAAACCTCAATGGATTTTTCTGGATAATGCACTAAAAATGTCCCGAAATCACTCAGGCTGTGATGAACCAACCCTGAATCCTTGCTCACCTTCAGCTTTCCTTAATATCTCCCCCTCTCACAGCTACTTTCAGGCCATCTTTCCAAAACCCCAGATCCACCTCCTGAACCAAGATTTCCCCAATCCTTTCAGTGCATGCTTCCATGTCCAGCAGCTGAGTTTCCTGGTGTGCAGTGTTCCCCGTTCCTGTGCTTGCTCCCCAATGACATTGTTTTCCTCTGCAGTTCACAACAGGAATTTGGACATTTTTTTGCTAATCACATTTTCCCCTTGTCTTGTTTTTTTTCCAGCTCTCGTAAATGTGAAACTTTGGGCTATTGATCGGCAATGTTTTCAAACAATAATGATGAGGACTGGCCTCATCAAGCATACTGAGTATATGGAATTTTTAAAAAGGTATGGCACTTGTTTATTTATCCAAAAATCCCATGAAACTGCCGTCCTCTCTTACCTTTTTTTTTTCTTGTGAATACAATATTTGATTTGTTTCCTTCTCATCTCTTTTGGTTTTAATGATTATTATGATGATGATGATTTTTATTTGTTGTTTGCCCATCCTCCTGAGAGGAGGGGAAGCTTTGCTGTGGGGGAGTTGCATTCCTGTTGTGAGTTATTCATTGGCAAAGAGTCCCAGAGCATGGGGTGAGAGACAAGCTTCAATGTGACTCATGCCAAGTGTGTCAGAAAAGATGCATTTTTACAAAAACCCACCCTTTCAAGGGAAAAATCTGGGGTTTAGGCTTGTTCAGATCCTTTCAAAGCATATTCTTGTGCTTTTGGAAGCACAATGAGAGTCTTTAGAAAAGCAAAGCTTTAGGTTGCTGTAAAATGTAGGTTGGATGAGTAACATAAAGACAGAAAAACAAACTTTTCACTCATTAAATTTGATTTTCCCAAAGGTTCTTTCAGTTCCATCAGAGATTTAAGCTTGGAGAGGATCAATAATGAATAATCCTGGTTATTTAGAGACCTGGAGCAGAGAAGGCTCCAGGAAGACCTCAGAGCCCTTTCCAGGGCCTGAAGGGGCTCCAGGAGAGCTAGAGAGGGACTGGGGACAAGGGCTGGAGGGACAGGGCACAGGGAATGGCTTCCCACTGCCAGAACAGGGAATGGCTTCCCACTGCCAGAGGGCAGGGATAGATGGGATATTGGGAAGGAATTGTTCCCTGGGAGGGTGGGCAGGCCCTGACACAGGGTGCCCAGAGAAGCTGTGGCTGCCCCTGGATCCCTGGCAGTGCCCAAGGCCAGGCTGGACAGGGCTTGGAGCAGCCTGGGGACAGTGGAAGGTGTCCCTGCCCATGGCAGGGGTGGCACTGGATGAGCTTTGAGGCCCCTTCCAGCCCAAAGCATTCCATGATTCCATTAAAGCCAGTGCCGCAGTGTAAGGAACAGATTGTGTTTCATGGCACCAAAAAGATCCCAAAGGGAAGGAAATGTCACCAAGTTGCAGGGAAAGGGAAGGCCCAGGCCACTGTGATGCTTTCGGCCATCCCAGTGCTAAGGCTTTACCAAGACATTACTCTGGCAGGCAATATCCAGTTAGCATTGGAGAAAAAACGGAGTCAGGGAAAAGGAAATAATAAGAATAGTAGTAAATGTTAACGAGGCGATTATTAATAAAATATTAGTTTATACAAGTTTATATTATTTAAAATGTACATTATATATAATGTAAAATATAAATATACTTATTAAATGTCATATATGCATGATTAATAGGATCTTGTAGGTTGGAAAAACCTTCTAACATCGAGTCCAGCCATTCCCCCAGCACTGCCAAGGCCACCACTGACCATGTCCCCAAGTGCCACATCCACACAGCTTTAAAATCCCTCCTGGGCAGCTGTGCCAGTGCCTGACCACCCTTTCCAGAAACAATTTTTCCACATATCCCATCCAAACATGCCCTGGCCCAGCCTGAGGCTGTTCCTCTTGCCCTTGCACTGGGGCCCTGGGAGCAGGCATTGAGCACAGCCTGACCTCAGGGGAGCCAAGAGGATCCCATGGGATTGATGCCCTGGGATGAGGGTGGCTGTAGCACAGCTCAGCCAGAGCCAGGGGCAGGGAATTAATCCAAGCTGGGATTTGACCTGGGAGCAGAGTCCTCCCCAACTCACTCCCCCAGTCCTTGGCTTGGTGCAGATCCCAGCTCCTGGCATCTCCTCGTGGGCTGGAATCCCACTGGGCTCATTTCAGTCAGGAATTAAATTATGCCTGGGAAAATAACAGAACATGGCCAGGCATCCCAGCCCCTGCTGAGGGGAGGCTTTCCCTGGAGAGGGCCAGGAGCTCCATGGGAATGTCCCATGGCTGGAAAAGTGTGACCATCACAGTTGAGCTTTCCCAGGTGTCTCCACTGATGATTATCAACTAACCAGCTCAGGAGAGGAAACAGAACCTGCTGCTGTAATTTAGGGGTTTAAAACCCATCAATTCCATCATTAACAAACCCGGGAATGAGTGTGGGATCAGCTCTGGGGTGGGAGCTGCTGGAGCAGGCCCCGTGCTCACATTAAGCTTTTAAGCTCTGAGCTTTAATAGAGATTTTCCAGAATATTGTCAAGATTAATTTGGATTCAGGTCCTGCAGAGCCTGCCCAGCTTTAATTTTAAAGCAAATAATGTGAGGAGGAAACCAAGGAGTGTTTCCTCACTCTGAGGCTGTGCTGCTTGAACTCAACCTGTGTCTCATCAGAAAGGCCTAAGGCAAGCAAAAAAATATTTATTTTTTAAAACCTTGCAGTTTGAGTTTAGGAAAAGGATTTCTTCCACTTGGAGCACCTGTAGGAAGGTCCTTAAAAGTGTTACTTCCCACTGGGCTTCCTCTTGGGCTCTGGGCATCTTTAGCTGCCTCAAGCTCAGTTTAAATTCCATAAGGAACATTAAATGCTCATTTTTAGATCCCATTTGCTACAT
This sequence comes from Petroica traversi, assembly GCA_025920805.1. NCBI lineage: Eukaryota > Metazoa > Chordata > Aves > Passeriformes > Petroicidae > Petroica > Petroica traversi. Next base: position 3,420,135 of record JAHLSL010000047.1, read on the forward strand.
TAAATGCTCATTTTAAAATCCCATTTGCTACATTAAATGCTCATTTTAAAAGATGCTTTCCTTCAAAATATTTCCAAGGAAAACCAGGATAAATCCTGAAAAGAAGGAGCTTGTCAGCTGTTGACTTAATTCTTTGCTTTTTGAGGATTTGGGGCTTTTTTTTTTTTTTTTCCTTTCTTGTATTAATGCTTGAATGCAAATGATCTTGATAAGAAAGAAATGGAATAAAAAATAAAGGTTTGAATAGTGGTCACCCACAGAAAAGTCAGTGGGGTTGGGCAGGATTTTTTTCCTGCTGATATTGGTCTAAAAAGTCCCTTTCTAATTGTGCCATTATCCCAAAAACAGAATTATCATTGTCTCCAAGAACAGATTTTCATGTGTGAGCAAAGCACAGCAGAAATTAAACTTTCGGGGATGAAATGAGGCTGCTCATTTAGTTATTTTTATTTATTCTCATTTATCCTGCTGAAAAGAAGTGCAGCTGAGTTTCCAGAGCTCCCTGGGAATATCACCCTGGTGGTGTCGTGGATTTGCTAGGGTTTTCCACAGCAGGAAAATCCCACTGGCACAGGGCAGCTGCTCCTTAGGGCCACTCTTGGGTGTCAGTCCTTACCTCTTCAGGGTAAGAGAAAACCGTAAACCCAGGAAAAAATCTGTTTCCTGGGTGAGAAATCCGGGATTGCCTTCCCAACGTGCCATATCCCTCCTTGCTGCGAGCAGTACACTCAGAAAAGTTGGGATGACTCCCTGACTGATAAAGAACAACTCTTCTGGCACAAGCAGCAAATGAAAATCCCCTTTTTCCTAATTTTTCTGAGGAATCAGTCCATGTCTCCCTCCTCAAAGTCAATGGATGATCCTTGATAGGATCAAAAAACACCCTAATTCCCTGGCAGCACCTGCTCTAAGGAGAGGCTGGAAAAGCTGGCTGGTTTTGGATCCCTGTGTGTACCTGCAAGACAAATCAGAGCAGTGATTCTCCTGGAAACACAGGAGAATATGCTCAATATGCGAATAAATCAATGTTGGATCAAGGTAGAGCAGGCAGCAGTGAAAATTGAAATGTGATTTCATGGTGTAGATTTAGTAATTTCTGATGGTACGAGGGTTTTTTGTTGACTTTATCTCTAGTTTTTGCCCAAATTGTGCTTTTTGTATGTAATTGAATATATTTGTCCTTAAACAAGTGCAGTCACAGCTGTGCTAAAATCCTCTGTACCTCTCACTGCAATATTCATTGTTCTAGTCTCACAACGATTTCTTGCTCAAGCCAGTCCTAAAAATCATTCCATTTAATTAAAGTCACAATATTTCAGTTAAAGAAACAACTATTTATTAAATAAATCTGCCCAGGGAAAAAAGTTGGGGGAAAACCTTGTGCTCTGGCAAGAATTTCCTGCTAAATCATAAAAGTTTTAAGACTGGAACGCCTTGGAAGGGTAAATATTGCAATTTTTTCTTCCTAAAAAAAGGCCTCATAAATGAAAAAAAAAGCTTCCTTCAGTTAAAAGAGATCCCAGGTTCTGTTCCTTGGTGTAAACTCCAGTTCCTCCAAGGCCCTGGAAGCAGTCAGGGGAGCTGGCGAGGGTGTTTGGTGTCACCTCGGAGGCAGGATAGAGCTTTAGGGGTGAATACTGGGGGGAAGATTGCACTTACACACACAGCCTTGAAGCCTAGGAATGAAAAAATTCCTTGGGCAGGCAGGGAAAGGATTCCAAGGGGGCTGGATGAGAAAGGATACCCAAGGTGCCCACAGGAGCCCTCTAGGCATCCTTGCACCTCATGCGCTCATCCACAAAATGTGAACCCAGCCTGGAATCCAGGTTTTGTGGGATTTCAAAATTGTGGGATTTATGTGCATGGAAAAAAAAAAAAAGCTCTGGAAACAGCCCCACCTCTTGTCTGCCTGCTGTGTTTGGTTTTTGCCCACATGATTTGCAGCTCAGGCTGTGCTGGGGACGTGGAGGGCACGGCCAGGGAAGCGGCTGAGCAGGATTTGCAGCTCCACGGTGCACGGGCAGGCGCTGGAGCAGAACTGAAAGGATGCTCCAAGGGATCAAACTGTCCATTCCTTCTGCCATTTAGCAGGAAAAATTGTCTTTCCTGTCTTGTGGAGAAGGCCAGGCCCATGTTTTTTCTTGAAATGCTTTTTGTAATAAATTGTTTTGGTAGCCACAATTTAGCCTCTGTAACCCCTTGTGAATGCTGGGAGTGGGTAGGAAGGAGCTGGGGCAGGGGTTGCTCAGTAATGGAGCTTTAATGTTGACCATTCACATTTTAAACTAAGGAAAATCCTTCTTGGAGGCAATGCACCATAGGGAAAAGGGAGGAGAAGGGAAAAGGAGGCAGAAGGGTCAGGTACCTGTTGATTCAGAGCATGATGGAAGGGAAGGATTGATTCCTTTAGTTCTGGTGTCAGCTGGCTTTGAAATGTTGGTTAATACGCATTGGAATAAGTCAATACCTCATTTTAACATTGCTGATTCATAGAATTAAAGAATGGTTTGGGTTGGAAGGGACATTGAAGAGCAACACATCCCAGCCCCTTCCACTGTCCCAGGCTGTTCCAACCCTGTCCAGCCTGGCCTTGGGCACTGCCAGGGATCCAGGGGCAGCCACAGCTTCTCTGGGCACCCTGTGCCAGGGCCTGCCCACCCTCCCAGGGAACAATTACTTTCTCACATTCAATCCAGGCCCCCCCTCTTTGCACAGAGCTGTTCCTTGGCACAGTGGAGGGACAATCCCAGCGTGACTCCATGGGATGTGCTGTATTGTCACATTCTGCAGGATCTGCAGTTTGACACCCAATCATTTATCCCAGGCAGGGCACTGGCAGTGACTTCGTTCCCACGTGGCATCCATGGGGTCTCAGGCCAGGGGGGTTCAACTCCCAACAGGAGGGGGCTCAGGGGGGGTCGGGCTCTGCTCCCAGGGAACAGGGACAGGACAAGGGGAAACGGCCTCAGGCTGGGCCAGGGGAGGCTCAGGTTGGACAGCAGCAGGAATTTCTGCCTGGAAAGGGTGCTCAGGCCTTGGCAGGGGCTGCCCAGGGAGGTTTGGAGTCCCCATCCCTGGAGGTGTCCAAGGAAGGCCTGGAGGTGGCACTGAGTGCTCTGGGCTGGGGACAAGGTGGGCATTGGCACAGCTTGGACTCCATGGGCTGGGAGGGCTTTTCCAGCCTCAGGGACCCTGGGATTCTGTGGGGCAATTTTGGGCTTTGCAGGGATGCTGAATTGTCTCCTGCAGGGGGAAGGTGATTGCAGGGACCAGGGGGTGCAGCACTGGGGAGTAAGACCTGGATCACTGAGGATTTTGCAGTATTTCACCTGCTTTTCCAGTTTTGGCTTTTTTTCTTTTTTTCACCTCAGAGTTTACTTGGTGAGGTAGGCTCTGATTTGCTGGCAGGATTGCTGTGCTCTGTGAGATGATGTCTTTACATTTCCAAGTAGAACAAAACCACAGATGTCCTTTCCGCCCCTTTTTGACACTGTCAGCGAGGCAAAACACTCTCAGAGACCCACCTGTGATCTCCAGAGGCGCATGGCCTAGTTTGGCTTTAAGTTGCTGCCTTCTACCTTGAGATTATTCTGTTGTTTGGGTTATACTGAGAATTTGAAAAGATGAAACCAGGAATTAAATCTTGGACTTTTTCTTCTGGTTTTTATCCTTGAAAAATAATGATGTTTATTTTTACTTGTTATTTTTGGTTTCTAAATCCCTCTTTTTAAAGCATGCATGCTGCCTTTTTGGCTTTTTTTTTGTTTTGGTTTTTTTTGCCATCAGTTATTCATTCTCCCCACGGTGAGAATCACATTTTACTTTTCAACACCTGCAGAGTGCGATCTCAGGTTCAGATGGATCAACAGGGTGGAATTTCTGGCAAACCAAGTGGTTCTATCCTGATTCAAGCAGACCCAGAATCCAATCCTCACTCACTTCAGTGGTGCTTCAGAGCCTCCAGGGGTTGTTCCATCCCATTTCCTGCCTGTTCAGGGAAAGAAAACTCCTCTTGTCAGGAATTTTGCACCAAGTCAAGCCCACTCCTGGCTTGTGACCCAGGAGGACAGTGGAATTCTGAGCTCCACAGCAAAGCAGGCTGTGACAGGACTTCAGATGGTGTTTTCTGCAGCTCCAGCTCTTCACAGCTCAGTGCAGAACCTTAGGCACAACTGGAGATCTATTGAGGTGTTAGGGTTTGTTTGAAGTCATTCATGCTTTCCAAATTATCATTTGAGATGGAAATATTAATGGCTGTGCATAGCAAGAGGATTGTTTTGTGTTGCTTACTAAAGTGAGGGAAGAGTGGAGGGATGGGAGGGATTGGAGTGGAAGATTAGAGCTTTTTACTGCCAGTATTAAAGTAGATGCAATTATTAAATATTTTGAAGGGGCAAGACTTGTTTGGGTGTTATTCTGCTGATTTTGGTGAGAATCTCTGTAACCTCTCAGTGTTAGAAAATGCTCAGGGCAGTTGTTCACTCCCTTGCTGGGGCAGAGCGAGAGAGGAACAGCCATGCTTGGTATTTAAGTGTTAAAAATGGTGAATTGTGGGGAATTGTGAAGGATGAGACATCTGGAGGTGGAATACCACAGGCTTTGCTCCTTAATTTATAAACCAATCTTGGAACTGCTGGAAAATACTTGGTGGTTTGATGTTCATCCCCGTCCCTCTCCCTTGTGGCCACAGATGTCCCCAGATCATCATGTTCCCCTCTTGACCTACACACAACGTCCCTCCGGGTGCCTGAAGAGTTTAAGGAGCTTCAGCTCCTTCTCAGTGATGAGTGCTGGATTATAAATCATGGTTTGGATTATAAAAATGGGTTGGAAATCAAGGAGAAAGCATAAACACAGGTTTAGGACTTACTGCACCCAACTCTCTCAGCCTCAGCAAGGGACATTCACCTTAAGCAAGATCCACGTGATTTGGAGATCTGTGTTTGTTCCTAAACCTTCTATTTGAAGTTTCCCCTGACCATTGAACTCTCCTTCGTTTGGCCTCCAGAGGTGTTTTGGGAGCCCTTGGACAGTGTGCAGCCATTTGATAATCACAGATATTTCAGAGCTTGTCTTCATGCCTGACGCTTCTCATAAAAAGCCATTTATTCCCCTATCCAGCCGGCGACCACCCAGACAGTGCCTATTCTTGGGTCCATTTTCATGCTCAGGTAACAAATGCAGCTGACAGTCTCCTCTCCTCAAAGGAGAAGGATTTCAGCAGGGCCAGGAGTACGCTTGGAAATATTTTGCTTTTTGATCAGGCCAAGTGAGGAACTCTTCACACAGGGACAGAAATGCAGCTGGAGGCTTCCAAACTCCCTTTCCTTTTGCCTGGCTTGTAATCACATTGGCTCCTGTGTGATAAGGGGATTATTGTCTCTTTTATCAGGATTATTTTTCAAATGAGGGAGGAACCTGAGCGTTTCTTGACAGGTTAGTGGCTGAAGTTCAGCTTCTCTCTTGTGTTTTTCCATCTCTTCTAAGAAGAAATGCCTCAATTTCCCTGCAGTTTCCTGGTTACATCTTAATAGCCATGGAAGTCCATGCTCCTCTCCTGTAGGGGAGAAGTGCTCCTGTGGGAATGTTTGATCTGCCAGGGTTGGAGATGCCTTTGGGTGGTGTTTGCTGGGATTTCTTCTTGCAAAACTGCTCCTTGTCTTAGGTTAATAATGGAAAACCAGCTGATGTCTCTGGTATAATTTTTTAGAGAGTTCCAAAGGAAACTGTGCTAAAATATGTTAAAATCCACAGAACATTAGGGGGAGAAAGTAGTGGGAAAAGGGCCTTTTTCTGCACAGCTAGTGGAAAAGTTAGAGCACAGCCTAATTAAGAGGAGGATGTCTCAGGCTTCATGTTTGAAAACTGTCTCCAAACTGCCTTTGGAGCCTAATGAAAACTCTGGAGTCTGCCTGCAAATCCACAATGCCAAGCAAAGCCTTCCGGAGGAGCGCTAATTTGATGGAAAACGCAGCTTTGGGGCTAAATAAATCACTGACAGACTGTTGTAGAAATGAGAAATTTCATCTCTCTGGATGCTGGATTCCTGGCAGGATGAAGAGGCTCTGAGGAAGAGGCCAGAGCAGAGGGTGGTGTTGGTTTGGGGTCAGACAAGCTGGGGACACTGCTGCCTGCAGCATTTGGAAGCTGAGGATGAATGAGGTGGATGCATGGGTGATTAAATGGGCTGGGATTTGGCAGGGCTGGCCGGCCTGGAGAGGGGTAATTAACGGCTTTGATGTTTAATTGGTGCCAGGGAAAAGCAGAGGGTGGTGGGGTTGATGTGAGGCAGATGCTCCACATCTCCTCTCATGCTGCTCAAGGCCACACCTCAAGGGCTCTGTCCAGTTCTGGGCACACCCAGATCCCTCCTGGGGCTCCAGCCCCAACTCCATTCTGTTCCCTGGACATGTTTCAGCCTTCTGTAATGAGGAGCCCAAAATTAAATCTCCAAGGGATGCACTTTAGGACCTCACTGTGCTGACAGGGCCCATGGCAAATGTTTAATGTTTGATGAGTTTCTCAGCTGTCCCTTCTAGCTGATCCCTGAGCTCCTGCCCATGATTATACAATCCCCAATCTCCAAGCCTCAGGTTTGAGTGGGGGTAGAAAACCTCAGATGATGTTCAGATTGAAACATCCCGGCAGGAATTGCAGTGCCCGTAAATACTTAGTAGTTAACTTGGACTCCTCTTGTTTTCATGAAGGATTCATTGCCGTCTCAGTTTGCTGTGAAGCTCTTCAGGATTTCCTAAGTGTTTTTAGTGCAAAGACCCAGCATTTTGCACATGCAAAACTTCAGCCTTGCTGAGAGCAGCCTCTGCCACAGCTGCTTTCCCCTGGCACCAATTCCCAGAGAGTTCAGTAACGTGGTGATGGCTGAAAACACTCTCTGGGTTCTGTTAGAAAAGGGGATTTAGAAACACAGCTCTGAAATGAATCCCTGTCCCAAAACAAGGGTGGAAGTTCAATTGCCATGGCTGGGGAAGAGAGGAAAACTTGGGATGACTGGAATTGTGCCCACAGAGTAATGGAGTGCTTGGGGGGTGCCAGTTCTTTTAAGAAATAAGTGGCCATGGGATAAGAGAAATACCAGCAGCTCCTTCAGCGGCTGTGGCACCTTCCTGTCACAAGCTCAGTAAAAAACACCGTGGCAAAAGCCAGGGAAAGGTGTTAGTCTTTCACATGGTCTAATTGGTGTTAATTGTCTGGAAATCAGAGAGCTCCAATGCAGGTTTGATGCTGTCACTTAAATCCACTTAGATTAGGGAGAGGTGGGGCTTTCTCCCTGCTGGAAAAGTCTGGCTGGGAGCTCTGGAGAGAAGCACAGGGAGTGACCCTAACCCAGCATCGTGGTTTGTAATCCAACATTCGTAGCCAAGTACAGCCTTCATTCCATCTTTCCTTAAGGATGCCTGACAGTTATCCCATTGCCCAGCTAACCCAGCTGTGGCTGAGCAGCAAACTGATGGAAAAATGGAAATTGATGCGCCACTTGTCCCTGAAATCTTTTTACTTTTTATTTTATTATGACAAAGTGTCGCGAAAAATGTATTTCAACAAGAACAAAGATTTCATCAGGAGTCTGATGAGCTGTCACTTCAGTTAACTCTTGACAAACACAGAGCCCTTGAGACGTGTCTTGGGATGAGGATTGTGTGATCCTGTTGAGCTGATTGGAATCTTCTGGGGAGGGAGACGTGGCCAAGCCTCTGTTTTTTCAGTCAAAACCAAAATAGCACAGGCTGGCTCCCTTTGAAACAGAGGGACTTATTGCCTCCCCTGCAGAGGGAGTGTAAAATGCATGAGTTCATCCAGATCCTTGTGACAGAGGGATTTTAATGTTTGTCAGTGACCTGGGTGAAACAGTTGCTGAGTGCGGCCAAATCATGTCCCATATACAAACAGAAAAAAAACCCCCAAAATCTATAGGAAAAATAGGGACAACCTTTGGTTCCACCTTGTTGCAGGACTTGGGAGCACATCTGCATTGTGAAGTGTCTGAAGGCCAAACTAAGTAAAGATCTGGGCACAATTCCAAACTAGAAGCTCATTAATTCCAGCCCTGTGTTGGCCTGACCTCTGGGATGTGCGTGAGGACACCGCTGGACACTGCTTGGCAGGGAATTGGGAGCTAATTTTGGCCTTGACTTTACAAAATGATGCTGCTGGAGACAAAGCCCCAGTGCAGGAAAAAGCCCCACTGCTGCTTGGCTATTTGGGTGCAATGCGAGGTGTGAGGCAAATATTGCAGCAATATTTCCTTACCTTCATGGCATTACAGCAATGATTCACAAGGAAACAGGATAATTCCTGTATTTAGGCTCTGTTTAGGTTGGATCTCTGCAGAATGTGCAGGCTGGAGGATGTGTAAATGTGGGATTAATGCAGTGGGTTGATGTCTATATGATTTATGTAGTGTGTGTTGCTGTCTTATTTATTTTGCATGCCTGCAGCTATTGAGCTCATCAATGGCTAATCTGGCAGGTAAAGCAAGAAATCTGGCTTAAACGAATATTTTAAATGATTCCTGACGTGGTTTAGAGAGCTTTCCCTCTTTCTTTACTCAGGGTGGCAGGCTCTTTCCTGTTTGTTTTTTTTTTCTGGAGAAAACCTTTACCACCCTCTGTAACTACTGTTGGAGCAAAGGGAGGGTGTCAGGTCATTCCTGATAGAGTCTTTTCCCTCTCAGAGTTTAATTAGCACTGCTTTTAGTTATCTGCTCTTCTTAATCTCACTGGGGTTATCTCTGTGTGGTGTCGGAGTTGTGCCCAGCTGGGTGGGAGCAGTGGGAGTGTGGTGGATGTGGTTTTAGAGGACGATGGATGGTGGTGGCTCCTCCAGCTTGTCCTCCTTCCTGGCCAGCTGCTGGAGTGGCTTTTGTATCCCTCTGAGATTTACATAGTTCCCAGTATTCCACCTGTCCTCTGGAATTTGGGACAAGGTGAGCAGGAAGCGAAGGTGATCTGGTTTATTCTCCTCCTTCAGTAACCCAGGGCATGAAATTAGACTTGGATTTAAAAGGGCAAAAAAAAAACCCCAGTTTCAGTTTGTTCTGGCATGAAGCAGTAGCCTTTACCAGGGAGAAACTCCACGGGGAATTTTGTAAAGGTGGGATTTACATCTGTTTCACCCAAAAGCTGTCATTTCCAAACCAAAACCAACCCACATTTGAGTTAACTCTCATTAGGAGTCACTCAGGAAAGCCAGGAATATTAGTTCCCATATTTATTACAACAGAGTCGTGCAGTTTTGGCCATTCCAAAACTACTTCTGGGTGCTCCCACAGTTTGCCAGGTGGATTTGTTTGACGATGTATGAATTGGATAAATTCTTGTTTCTGTGCCTGAAGATTAGAAATGATTGTGTGTACATGTCTCCAGTCATCCCTCCTGAGTGAAGTACACATCCTTTACCTGGTAATTGTTGTCTGGTAATAAATTTGTCGCAGCAGATCCCAAGAAAGATGAAGCACAAAGCCTTTAATGTGATTACAGTTTAGATGTGCATCTCATTATGTGCAGTGTCTGGAGGCCTTCCCCACACAAGCAGTGCTTTGCCTTCGTGAAAATACAGAAATATTGATCTAAAGATAGGCAATAATTAGCACAAAATAAGATATTACAGAAAGCAGCCCCTGGCACTGTCAATAGGGGATCTTGTTGAGAAGCCATTGTTGAGCAGGAACCCCCTGCTGAGTAAAATGAACTGATTTGATCACTGAATGCCCACAGATTTGTAAATTTGGTAAATTGATTATTTACTCTTTTGTGCCCCTAACTCACAGTGACTCTTGTGTCACAGGAAATTCTCAGTGCTGGGAGCCACCGTGCCTGGTGCAGGAGTTTGGTTCAGGAGCTGATCAGGACAAGGGAAAGGCTTTTAATCATTGGCATTCCCCCTTTATTGAATGGGAAGTGTTAAATTCGTGTTGATTTGAGGACAACAGACACTGTGGCTCCTCTTTGGGAGCTTCCAACTGAACTCAAACAGGGAGGGAGTGCAGGAACCTTCACCAAAGTGGAAAGGAATGGGCTCTGTTGTTTTTTCTTTTCCCATCTCTTTTGAGCCAAAAATTCTGAACTCATGTCTGGGAGTTCAGGATCAAGTTCGTTTCTCACTCTTGAGCTGCCCTGAATGTTGCATTCAGGGCAGCCCAAGAGTGAGAAAAGGGGGTGGAATGGCTGGAATTCCTTTACCTTCTAAAGGCTTCCCTCTGGCAGAGGGCAGGGATAGATGGGATACTGGGAAGGAATTGTTTCCTGGGAGGGTGGGCAGGCCCTGGCACAGGGTGCCCAGAGAAGCTGTGGCTGCCCCTGGATCCCTGGCAGTGCCCAAGGCCAGGCTGGACAATGGGGCTTGGAGCAGCCTGGGACAGTGGGAGGTGTCCCTGCCCATGGCAGGGGTGGCACTGGATGGTGTTTAAGGTCCCTTCCAACCCAAACCATTCCATGGATTTGTGATTCCATGGCCAGGGCTGGACCCCAGGACTGTGGTAAACAAAGTCAGTGCATTCTGAGGTGGGAAAAGGAGGAATTTGTAACAGTTCCCTCCTATGAAAAATTAGTCGGTATGAGCAAAAGATGGATTTTAATTTCTGCATCTGGACTTAATTTGGAGAAGCCTCCTGGGAATCCAGAGAGGAGTTAATGACTCACAATATGCTTAATTACCTGTAAAGTTACTTTGTGCTGAGCAGACAGAAAGTAAGAGCTGGGCAGAGTGCGATGGAAGTTCTTTAGCCAAGACAAAAATGAAAGAGGAGGGGAGAAGGCTCTGTGGTACCACAGCTGTCAATGACAAGTCCAGAAAAAAAGGTGAATTTGTATAGAATCATAGAATCCCAGAATGAATTTAGTTGGAAGGGACCTCAAAGTCGCACCCTGGCCATGGGCAGGGACACCTTCCACTGTCCCAGGCTGCTCCAAGCCCTGTCCAGCCTGGCCTTGGGCACTGCCAGGGATCCAGGGGCAGCCACAGCTTCTCTGGGCACCCTGTGCCAGGGCCTGCCCACCCTCACAAGGAACAATTCCTTCCCAATATCCCATCTCTCCCTGCCCTCTGGCAGCCTTTTGAAGGTAAAGGACAAGGGCAGCAGCTCCCTTGGCTGGATTTTCCAAGGACACCTGGGCATGGCAAAGTCAAGGATGAGTTCCTGGGTCATAAATAAGTGTAGAAGTTCTGTCCTGAGTGGGAAGAGATTTAAAATGCTCATGGGCCCCCCCCGTGGCATAAATGCTCATCAGAAAAGGAGTCCTGTGGATAATGAGGCTGCCTGGGGAGGATCACCAACATGGAATGGTGGTTTTGTTTTGTTTTTATTTCAGGAAGATAATTCTGCTTTCACACAGGAGCCACGCTGCTGTTAATGCTGGTACAATCCCATTTTTGAAGCAAGCCTTAGTCATGCTACTAATGGGAGCATTTTCCCTTCAGAACCTTTAAAAGTTCACTAAATGGTGCCATTTGTGCTCTGATATCTTAATGTTTTTATGTCCAGGCAGAGACCAGTCTGGTTTTCCTGCACCAAGTCCATTTGCACATCATAATGATCATTTTATGCATTTGTCCTCTCCTTGCATGGGATGAATTTTTAATGTGCAGGCAGAGGGTGACATTTTTATTGCTTTTACGGGCATCAGGAATGCATTTTAAATTCAATTAGGTACTGTCTCTGGAAATACCACACAAGTGACTTGTCAATAAATACATCTCGTGGATTACTGGAAACTAAAGGGGATGGTAATCACTGGAGCGACTTCACTGGGCCAATTTTTGTCACTACAAAAAATAAAAGTTAATGCATATTAGGAAGAATAATTTAAGGCATATAGGCACTGATAAACCAGCACAATTATTTATGAAAGGAGATGAAAAGTGTTTCTGCAGCTCAATGGAGACAAACTCACCGGGTGCCCCAGCAGTTTGCAATGCAATTAGAAATCAGTGTTTTAAGGGGTAGGAGAAGTCAGAAGAGGGCATTCCATGCACTGAACACGAGCTTGAAGAACTCACAGGATTTGTGCTGTTGAATTGAGCTGGAGATGAAGACAAATCAGGCTTAGGCTGAAGTGTCCTCAGAGGGACGGTAAAAAATCCTGAAGTTGTTAATAATTGAGCAAATTCCAGCTGACCTGCCGTGAATCACTGTTCTGTTAAGCTGCTGACAAGGAGGGGGAGCAGAACCAGCTGGCCAGAGCACACCAGGAATCAATCAGAATCTGGTTCAACAAGCAAATCCAAACCGCTGGAAAACTGGGAAGATAAAATTCAAAGCAAGTTGGGATCTGTGAGTGCAGGCACACACGTCCGTAGGCACGGGATTTGTAATGCTTCATGGGGAGATAAAGGGGGATGTTGAAAATAAAACAGTGTCACTTGAAACAAGTAATTAAAGTGTAAATCCTCATCCACAGGAGGTGAATGCTGGAGGAATTGGCATTTGCTTCCAGAGCATGGAATAACAGAGTGGTTCGTTTGCAGGGTTCACCTGCTCCAAACCCTCCCTTAAAACAGCTGAGCTTGAGCTGATCCCACCACCCCAGGGAGATCTGGAGGGAGCAGGTGGCCTGCCCAGCACAGCCTCTACTCCTCTGCAGCTGTAGGATGGGAGATGCTCTGCAGCTCCTGGATCCTCCAAGGAAACCAGGATTGCAATCCATGACCTGGATTTTCCTGTCTGGGCTCATGGGATTTACCCTTCCAAACAACACCAGGAATCCAGGGCCTTCTGTTCCCCCGTGTTTTAGTTTCCCGGTTAAACTGATGTTTCAGTAAATCCCAGTCCTTCACAAAGTGTTCCCAGCACTGTCTCTGTGAGGTCCTGGATCTAAGGGACAATGGATAAGGGACAGTGTCCCTGAGCCTCGGGGCTCCACTGCAGCTCCCACTGAATTTTGACTGGAGAAAGGAAAAAAACCCACCTCTTGATAAGAAAATATCCACCCTTGTGTCCTTGGCCCCTCCTGATGCTGTTCCAGTCCTGTCCTTATTGCTGGGAATGGGGTAATGAGACCAAAATCTCAGTTTATGGGATTTCTACATCCACTGGACTCTGCCTTCCTTCACATGTGATGTTCCTTTCATGTGAGTAATAGCTGCTCTGAATCCATAATAAGTGACAAATGTGCAATTCCAATGGCACTTAATGGGATTTTGGGGGGGATGTTATTGGGAACAACCTGGCTGCTGTGTTTTAAATCAATCCTTGTGTGCCCACTCTGGTGCTGCTGCCCTGATTTCTGTGCCTGGCCCAAAACTGAGCTGTTTAACACATGTGGGCCATTAAAGGGAATTTTGTTAGACATTAATCACCCCAGAGGAGTAAACTGAGTCATCTGCAAACATGTGGAATGATCACTGATAAATCAGGAATGACAGAGAGCCAGGAATGGATTTATGGAAGTGCTTTCAACACTTGTTGCTGGCTCCTTTTAACGGTATTTTGATATCTGTCAATGAGTCAGATTTTAATCTGAAGCGTTTCCTTCTAAACACATTGAATGGTGGTTTTAATCAAGATGAAATGTGGCCTTGCATAAATCAATATACAGAAAATAAAATTTGCCAGCCAGCCATAATCGTATCACGATGACCTTCTTTCAGTGAAAAAATGAAATAAAACAAAGCTGACTGGCATAAATTGTATTTTAAAATAATTTTTGATGGGGTGGTGGAGCCACTGTTGGATGAGGGGGGGCTCTGGGAATAGCCAGGCTCCTGGATGCTGCTCTGGGAAGGGAGGCAGGGCCGGATATCCTGGATTACAGGGCTCAGGGCAGAAGCTCAAACTAAAACTGGGTTCATTCATTCTGGATCCATCTTCCCTGTCCTTTCCCCTTCCCTGACCTCCTCATGGACTAATTTGGGGTCAGGTTTCCCTTCTGATTGCTTCATGTCTGCCACAGAAATTCTGGAGTTCTCTCCTCCTTTTGTTATTTCTCTGTCCAAATATCAACCAGGGAGCCCACAGATATTCCCAGGCACTCTGGTTTCGGGATTGTTTTCATCACTTTTGGAACAGGACAAGAAGAAAAGGTTTGGAGGTTCAACTGTGGGCTGGGGGAATGACGGAGCAGGGTACTGGCGGAATTCCCTTCCTGGGATACAGAGGCATCCCTGTCGCGTGCTGACCTTTTGGCATCTCTTGAACAGCAATTAATTAAACAAATTGGTGGAATTTGTGAAGCTTTCATGTCGAAGGGAGAAAATAACAGAAAAGAGGAAATGCTGGGGAGAGCCAAATGAAACATCTGTTGGGATTCAAGCGGGGACGGATCCAATACATGTTGGATCCAAAGGAAAATTCCCCAGGAATTCCCCTCTAATGGCAGGAGATGGACTGTTCCATGGATGACCTGACCCGTGCTTGGCCAGTCCCACTGATCAGAAGGTTCCTCCCCTTTTCCAAACTGCTTTGGGCCTGGGATGTTGCACTTTCCCCTCATGGATCACCCAAACCTTCCAGTTGGAAGTTAAGTCCAACAGGACTGGGATGAGGCTGGGTGCAGGATTGAGGATTGGATTTGGGATCACGAGCCCCAGATGGGCTGTGCTGGGTGACAAAGCCAGGGCTGGATGAGCCAGTAGGATCAAGAACAAATGGCTGGATTTGGGATCACCAGCCTGGGAGAGGAAGCCAAGAGGGTTAGAAAGCAGCAGACCAGAATTGTATGGAATTATTGCACTTGGCTTCCCAGCACAGAGGGTTTTTTGTTTGTTTTGGGTTTTTTTTATTGCCCATTATGCTGCTCGCCTGTCTCTAATATTCCCAAGATTATGTTTTCGTAAACAATTGGATTTTTGAGCCGTGTGTGGAATTTGTCAGGCTTATTTGATTATTTCTCCAGTATAGCCCAGGCCCCTTGAAAATCCTCGACCCTTAATTCATTTCCAGCTGCGGAGGCTTTGCTGTGCATAGGAAATTTAGGACTCCAAGATGTAAACGGGGAATCAACAGCGTTGTAAACTCTGGGATGAAGTCATCCTTCTCCTTTCTTTAATTCCATAAAGGACTCAGGCTTATCCTAGAAAAAGGGATGTCCCAGCTCTGGTTTTAGGGGCCCTTTAAAGGTATTTGGGATTCTCTGCAGGTAATAAGTCACAAGGAGGGGGGGTTTTACCCATTCGTGGATTGGGATCATGGAATTGAGCTGGTTAGGATGTCCTGGGGTCTTGCTGGGAATCTTGCATGGCACTTCTTGTTTCTGGGAAAGTCTCAAAGGCCTCTGAGGTGGATTTTCATGGAACAAAATTCTTGGGACTTTGGTACCATGTTTGTGGCTTATTTCTCTGGGGGTAACTTTTGGAAGTCTGTTCTCATTGCTGATTTCAGAAGTGATCCTCTGGTGATCATTCAGAAGGGATTTTCTCTGGAGCTGTTCCTCCATAAATCATCTCAGATGTTTCAGCCAGAGTGAGGAGCTCAAGATTGCTCCCCAACCCAGCTGTGCTGCTTTTTGCTGTGTCTGGGATTTGGTGACGCTGCCAACCACGGGGTCACCCTGCTAAATGCCAACCTAGGAGTGCATTGGGCAGGACATCCATGGCTTTAAAACCTTCTTATAGTAGCTAACAACAAAATAAGGTAGATATTTAGGTGTTTTAATGCTTTGTGAATTGTGGAGGGGAGCAGTTGGAGAGCAGTTAAAAAAAAATAAATATTACACAGAATGCTGGGATGGCTGAGGCTGAAGGCAGCATGGGGCCAGCTGGTGGCACCTCCCTGCTCCAGCAGGGCCATCCCAGAGCCCAGGGCACAGCATTGTGTGCACACAGCTCTGCAACAGCCCCAGGGAGGAGAGCCCACAGCCTCTCTGGGCAATGTGTCAGGGCTGGGCACTGCCCAGGGCAGAAGGTCCCAGCTCCAGCCCCAGCTCCCTCAGCCTTTCCTGGGCACCGAGATGCTCCAGGCCCTTCCTCAGCTGCGCAGCCTCCGCTGGCCCCGCTCCAGGAGCTCCTTGGCCCTTTCAGGTCCATTTGCTTTGGAGAAGTTGCCTGGGAGAATGTGAAAAGCTGGTGATTCAGATGATGTTTAAAACATTTACAGCTTATCTTTCTTTTGTTCGTATGTAATTCTGAAGGCAGAAAATGATGGTGATCTCTGTGGTACGTTCATTTAATGGGGGTGGTTGAAAGGAGGATGAAGCGTTTCCTGCAGCAAACAGAGCTGTGCTTGGAAAAAGGGTGTCAGTGGCTCCGTGAAAAAGAGATGATTATGACAATTTGCTGTGAAGTGCAGCAGAGATCTCTTAGACACAAGACTCCTGCCTTCATTCGGTCTTGGAGATGATGTAGATAACCAATTTGGAGGAAAGAGAGACAACGGACCATGCAAATGCATGCTTGTCCCTTATTTACAATCACTGTGGTTTTGTAGCATTGACCAGTGTTAAGGATCTCTTTTGAGGCACACCATGAGAATCAGTCCCAAAAAATCTTTTGTTTCCTACCTTGTGTGGGGTAATGGTCTTTGTTGGACTTCATTCTGGTGCTGCAGAGTTGCACCAGGCAGGTGGGATGACGCTTGGAGCAAGCTGGGATAGTGGAAGGTGTCCCTGCCCATGGCAGGGAGCTGCACTGGATAAGCTGCAAAGTCCCTTCCAACCCAAACCATCCTGGGTTTCTGTGGTTCCATCAAGAAGCAGAAATTTGGCTTGGTGCACCACTCTGGGTCTGTCCAGAAGTAGAAAGGTGAGGGTTCATTTCCCATGAAACACCCCAGAGAAAGGGGGAAAAATTCTGGAGAGAAACTCCTTGACAGCAAACTGTTTTAAAGAGGTAATTACAGTGCAAGGCAAAGACAATTTCATGTCAGCTGAATTGCAAATGCAGGATCATAAAATCAGTGTTCAGGGCTGTGAGGCTTTGCATGACAGCTTTTGTCTTTAATCACTGGTTTATTTGTATCAAACACAATGTGGCCAGATGGACCAGGGCAGTGATTGTCCCTCTGTGCTGGAGTGCTGGCCCTGCTGAGGGACCTCGAGGGCTGTGTCCAGTTCTGGGCCCTCCCTGGAGGGGCTGGAGGTGTCCAGGGAAGGGAAGGGAGCTGGGGAAGGGGCTGGAGCCCCTGGAGAGGCTGAGGGAGCTGGGAAAGGGGCTCAGCCTGGAGAAAAGGAGGCTCAGGGGGACCTTCTGGCTCTGCACAAGTCCCTGACAGGAGGAGTCAACCAGGGGGGGTCGGGCTCTGCTCCCAGGGAACAGGGACAGGACAAGGGGAAACGGCCTCAAGCTGGGCCAGGGGAGGCTCAGGTTGGACAGCAGAGGGAATTTCTGCCTGGAAAGGGTGCTCAGGCCTTGGCAGGGGCTGCCCAGGGAGGTTTGGAGTCCCCATCCCTGGAGGTGTCCAAGGAAGGCCTGGAGGTGGCACTGAGTGCTCTGGGCTGGGGACAAGGTGGGCATCAGGCACAGCTTGGACTCCATGGGCTGGGAGGGCTTTTCCAGCCTCAGGGATCCAAGAATCTGTGATACAACAGTGTTGGAAAAGCTGGTTGAGTTGGAAGGTAGGAAACTTCTTTGGGACTGCAGGTAGAATTTGATTTGCAAATATGAAGAAATGCCACTTGTTAGATTCAAAATCATCCCATAACATCATCCAAGGATTCCAGCAGGAGCAGGTTCCCTCTGCAGGGTGGCTCAGGAGCAGCAGAACGAACCCTGTGCCTGGAGATGAGCAACCAGAACTGTGCCTGCCCAAACTTCAGTGCTGGTCCTGGAGTGGCTGCTGCTGCTGCTGGGAGCCTTTGTAGCTCTTAGGGAACAATTGTCCTTTTCAAGATGAATCATCCCGAGTGAATTCATGTGGAATGGGAGGAGGGGGTTCACATACCTGCTAATTACTCTCCCTCCCTCTCATACTGACAGCAACAATTGAACTTTTCTTTTAAATCAGTCCCATCTCCCCAGTGACTGCCAAAGGAGATGCAGCAGGAGGGCTCTCTGTGATAATGAACCCCTGTCAGGAAGAGGCAGGGATTGACAGCAGCAAGGTAAAATACTCCTCCAGAGTTCCTGATCTGCCTATAGTATACAAACACAGCCTGGGCCAAAAGAGGGTCCCTGGCAGTGCCCAAAAACCACTCAGGTGTGGTGGGTCGGGACGTGGGTTAGTGATGGACATGGCAGTGTTGGACTCTGGTCTTGGAGGTCTTTCCAGCTTTAGTGATTCTGATCCTTTTGAGATCATTTCATGTTCCCCTCAATGAAACTGAGAGTCCTGGCCTCGTGATGTCAGCAGATCCCTTGGTGTCCTTTAGCACAAGAGGGAAAAATGCAATTCTTGGCTCTTGCTTTGCTTCAGTATTTGCTCATCAGGGATAAGATCAGTTGTGCTTCTCTCCCATTTTCCTGAGTGTAGCAGGGCTTAGGATATAACGAGATCCCTGAAAACAAATGTCCCACTACCTCCTTTCAGGACTTTAATTCCCTGATAAGGGCTTTGTAATGAGTGGCAGTGTGTTCAAACTGTGGCTGTTCCATTTTCACCCTCTCCAAAATGAGTAATTGTGAGTTGTTTACTGCCTGTGTGGCTTCAGCACAGCAGACAAATCATCTGCAGCACCTGCAGAGCAAATCTGTTCTCCCTTCCTGAGACTTCTGTTCCATGGGGAGCTTCCAAGGTGACTCCAAAGTGAAATTAATGGGAACATGAGTGGTTGTCACCCTCCCTGTCCCTTCCTCCTGGTTCTCTAATATTCTTTGATCTGTGTCCTGTTCAGGGAACAGAGCTGGGGAAGGGTTCAGGTTGGACATCAGGAGGAATTTCTGCCTGGAAAGGGTGCTCAGACCTTGGCAGGGGCTGCCCAGGGAGGTTTGGAGTCCCCATCCCTGGAGGTGCCCAAGGGAGGCCTGGAGGTGGCACTGAGTGCTCTGGGCTGGGGACAAGGTGGGAAGGAGTCACAGGCTGGACTCCATGGGCTGGGAGGGCTTTTCCAGCCTCAGTGATTCCGTGAATCCAAGCATAGCATATGGGAAAACCAGCCTTGACTTAGCAATTACCTGTGTGGCTGGAGAAGGACTGAGATTTTTTTGAGAAATAAATACACCTTTCCTGAAATTAATATCTGCCGTTTCTCTTGTGGAATTAATGAAAATGAATTAATGAATGGAAATAACCAGCAGCTGATCCTCCAAATAATATTTATTAATCTCACAGAGAAGAGGAATTATCTTTTGATGCAGCAGTTTGCAACACAGAAGGAATGTACCCGGGAGAGTGGGAGGCCCTGGCACAGGGTGCCCAGAGAAGCTGAGGTTGCCCCTGGATCCTCAGGGGAAGTGCCCAAGGCCAGGTTGGATTGGGCTTGGAGCAGCCTGGGACAGTGGAAGGTGTCCCTGCCCATGGCAGGGGTGGCACTGGATGGGCTTTAAGGTCCCTCCCAACCCCAGTCACTCTGATTCCATAAATGATGCCAGGACCATGATCCCGATGGAGCCAGCATTCCCTTCCTTACACAACTGGAGCCCAGTGGGAGGGTGCCTGTACAGCACCAGTTGTCCAAAACACCATTTCTGGTGATATCCCAAATCAAGGATCATCTTCGGCTGATCAGATGTAGCCTCAGTTCTTTTGGAGCTGAGATAGAGCTGTAGGAGCATCCCAAGTGTTCTAAGGAAGGACATTTGCATTTTTCAGCCTTCTTTCCAGTTGGGTGCCAAAAATAAAAAGTTTCAGGGAACTCAGACAGCCTTAATTTTCTTTTACTGGAGTGCTGGAGTTCGGAGCTGTGCTTACACACAGCACAGAGCAGTGACAACAACTGCAATTGTGACAGTGCCAAGCAGCAATAAAAGAGAGAGGTTTTGTTCCAGGCTTAACCCAGGAGAAATAATCTGCCACCGACCTGGATGAACACCCTTGCTGAAAACCCTTCAAAAGTTTGGGAATGCGTCTTGAAAGGGATTTAGAGAGTGAATGGCTGCTTTTATATCCTGGAGGCAGAGCTGAGCCAAGAGCCCCGCGAGTTGTGGTGTGTGTCAGAAGATAAATGTCCTGTCGGAGCTGGCGGCGCTGCCATCGAGTGTGTCTGAGGCTACAAACAATGCCTTGGGCCACAGCCAGCTCTGCTTGGAAGCCCCTGCTGCTTCCTCCAGGAGCCATCCCCTGGGATGAATCACAGAGATGAATCAAGGCGTGGTTAATAGGGATGTTGATTCTACCTGGAATTTGAGAGCAGCTCAACTGCATCCCCAGGGATGGAGCCATGACCTTTGCCACCTCCTTCGGGTTGAGCATATCCCTGCTCCTCCTTGGGGACAGGGATTCAGTCCATGGATGCTTTAGCACAGCTGCTTTCCCTGAGTTTGGCATCTGGTACTGGGCATGTTTGAGCTCTCTGAGAAAATGTGTCACGTTTGGAGCCAGGCAGAATCGCTCCAGGCATGGAGCAGTTCCTCACGGGAAATTTTCCCTGGTCCAGGGACTGCCATCCCTGCACAATGTTCCGTGGCTGAGCAGTGGGGAAGGCAGCCAGGAAAATGCCACCTCTCCTTCTTCCCAGTCCATGGTGTAGGGACAGGAAGACTGGAAAAGATCAGGGAATGTTCCTCATCCCGTCCCCTGTGATGGCAGTCGCACTCTCCTGATAAAATCCCGTTTGTGGATGGATTAAAATCATCCAGTTCATTGCATTTCCTGTTAAAACTCAAATCCCTGGGGCTACGGGTCTGCTTTGCCTCCTGTTTGTTGCCTCTGTAGGGTGGCCTGGATCCTCCTGTGGATCCTGGGCTGTGCTTTTGCCAGGGGACCCTATCAAATAGGCATAAATAATTTGGTATCCATATTTTTTAGCGCCTATATCACCCCCAAAAACTTGAAGAGCAGAGGGACTGCAGGCGAGCAGGTCAGTTGTGAATAGCTCTGTTCCATGCCCAGCTGGATTCCATAATCTCATCCAGGGAATGGATTCAGGGCAGGTGGAGCAATTACTCCTCATTCCATGGAATAAGAAGCAGCTGGAGCAAGTCCCTTGTAAGGACTGGGTAGGCAGAGTGGAAGGAGCCACGCTGGGTGAGGTTGGCAAGCTGCTCTTGTTTATTCTACAATCAAATCACAATCATTAAACTGCAAAAAGCTCGCAGGACCATCAAATCCAGCTTTTCCTGGGCAAAGTGGGATATGGCTGTGGAAAAAGAGTAAGGAATGAAGTCCCTCACACGTCTTGCAGGTAGGGAGAAGAGTCATGAGGTTTAAGCTTTGTTGAGGACGCTTGGTGTCAGACACCAGAGTATCTGTTTTGCCAGTTGTAGCATTGGTACTGCCTGGAGTGGGTGTTTGAGAATCTTCACTCTTGTGGGATTTGAGGAGCAGTGGGAGGAGAACTTGTTGGGAAAGGTCTGGGTTTGCTTGACCCTGCTTTCCTGGGCAAAACAATCGTCCCTTGAAGAGCTGGAGCAGCGTTTACTGCAATTTCTTCTACCCTAAATACATCCCAGCTCCAGGGCTGAATGTTTGCCCTTCTTTAGTTCCAGGCTTTTTCACACAGTTGTAGAAAGGGAAATACAATTTTCCTGCCTCTTGCTGTGGCGATAAAGGTTCCCTGGGGTGTTTCTGCTCCTGTTTGCCTCTGTCCCATGTGTTTTCCCACTTGCAGCAATTTGCAGCTCAGCTGTTTTGCTCGAGGCTCTCCCTGCAGAGCTGAGGCTCCATTTGCTTTTCAGGGCAAGTACCCACCTGGAAATAATCATGGAAACACTCCTTTTGTACACAGCTCCTTCAATAATCCAGGCAGTTCTTGGAGGGAATTGAGACTCTGTTTTATGAATCCATTTAATATTGTCCTGTGGAGAGCAGAGGTGGGTTTTTATTGACCTGGAGAATCAAGTGTTGCTCTCTTCTTACCAAAGAAACTCAGATATTTGGCTGTTTTGTCACTTCTGGCTGTTCAGGGGGGTTCTGGCCTGCCACAAACCCCCCTAAATCTGGGATGTTAACGGCGTAATGCCATGATGTGCTGGAGTTAGAGTTTGTTTTGTCAACAAATTACTTTTCCCATTATTTGTTCTGTTGCAGAGTTAAAGTTTTATGCTTTTCTCATAGCAAGAGTTGGAATTTGTTAAGAATATGGGGCTCTTTCCCTGTTTTTTTTTTATGGATTTGGTTGATAATAGATGTATTTCTCTACCTTCCCTTGGATTGCACAGGTATGATTATCCATAAAAAATACCCTGTGATGGGTTCTCCCCTAATTTGGGAGTTTAAGGGTACAACCACAGTAAAATCTGACCACTTCTCCAGGCCTGTTACCTTTTCCCATGAGTTCAGTCCTCATTTGGGAGTGCTAGAATTGATATAATGAACTTTCATTTTATACTCAGGCCTGGCCATCACAGATTTTCTGTCCAGTTGTTTGCTTGCTCCTGTTAAAATGTGGGCGCATGTGCTCCCAGTAATAAAAGTGCTCTTCCTAAGGGAAAGAAAAGCTATTATTGAGAGCATGAAAGGTGATATTTTTCTGTTCTTAACTGCCAATGTTTGTCTTGTTATTATTAAACAGATTCAGGTGAAGCTATATTTTTGTTTTAATTAAAAAGAAATTAATCAGAGAATAATTCAGCTTGGAAAGGACCTTTAAGGCCAAGTCAAGCTGTTCCCTCAGCACTGCCAGGCCCCTGACTCCCAATATCCCCAAGTTCCATGGCTGTTAAACCCCTCCAGGGATGCTGATTCCACCTGGGCAGCCCCTGCCAAGGCCTGAGCACCCTTTCCAGGCAGAAATTCCTGCTGCTGTCCAACCTGAGCCTCCCCTGGCCCAGCTTGGGGCCTTTTCCCCTTGTTCTGTCCCTGTTCCCTGGGAGCAGAGCCCGACCCCCCCTGGCTGCCCCCTCCTGTCAGGGACTTGTGCAGAGCCACAAGGTCCCCCCTGAGCCTCCTTTTCTCCAAGCTCATCCCATCCCTTGCCATGGGCAGGGACACCTCCCACTGTCCCAGGCTGCTCCAAGCCCCATCCAGCCTGGCCTTGGGCACTGCCAGGGATCCAGGGGCAGCCACAGCTTCTCTGGGCCGTGCTATACTTTGGGTTAAATTTACATCGTGTCCATGTTTCCTCCAGCATCACCTGGGAATATGGATGGATCTCGTGTTTTTATGGAAAACAGAGGATGAGGGACCAGAGTATTGCAAATCACAGGCTGGGTGATGATGGGAGGGACATCTGGAGGCCCTCTGGTCCTGCTCCCCCTGTTCAGGTTGCCCTGGGCCATGTCCTGATGGCTTTTGTTTCTCTCCAAGGAGGATGATTCTGCAGCTTCCCTGGGTGGGCTGTAAGGCAGTGGAGATGCAGCTTCAAAGTCAGGGTATTCCCTGGAGGTCTGGAGACCCAAATTCGTGTCCCCCATCCTGCTCCAGACTGATTGAGGCTCAGTACTGTGGCTCTGGGTCAGGGGGCTCTTCATGGCTGCATCACCCTCTCATCCCAGCCTGGCCTGGGCAGCCTTTGCTGAGGGAATTGCTGTCAAACAAGCAACCAAGTCACCTTTTTGGCCAAAGAAAAATAACAAATTAGCCTGTCAAACCTCCAGAGAAGTGTTCAGAAACTCCTGGAGGGGCTGGATGTGGGCTCAGTGCTGCAGAGCTCTGTGCTCTGTCTCCCATCCATCCAGGTGTGGTTTCACTCTTTCATCTGGGGCTGCTTGGAGCTGATTTTCCCTGCCTTTTTTTTTTGGTGTCAAGTTTTATTTCTGGGGGCTGAAGCAGACCAGGAAGGAATGTGTTTGAGCAGGTTTGTGGCACACAGGAATTCCAGTAGATCCTGAAAGGATCCCTCACTGATTACCAGCTTTAGGGGAGGCTCTCTAGAGGTTTATTCCAGTGGTCTCCCAGCATCGCTAAAGCCATCCTGGCTGCTGGAAAACAGCAATTTTCCATTCTGTCTTTTTCTTGTTTGGCCCCAGAGCATGAAGGAAAAATATGTCTTGGAAGACAGAGGGGAGGAAAGCAGCTTGATCTGTGTCCTATGAAAAGGAATCCATTAATCGAGGTTTCTCTTGTGTTGCAGCGTTCCCACATTCCAGAGCCTTCCCGAGGAGATCCTCAGTAAGCTTGCAGATGTCCTGGAAGAGGTAAGTGCTTTGAATATCAGGATTTTGGGAGTCCAGAACCTTCTGCTGGCAATATCCAGCCTCTTATTTTTTCCCCAAAGAGCAGCTCTGGAGTTTGGCAGCACATGGAGGAGCTGTGGGGAAGGTGAATCCAGTTTTAAACAGGTTTCATACATTTTTTTCATTTGATTTTTGTCCAATTGGGGAATGAATCAATAACTTCTTGTGGTGTCCAGAAGGAAATGAGCTGCTCCAGCCCCTGGGTGAGTGGTGGGGAGAAGGGGAATTTTCAAACCTGATCCCATTTCAGATTTGATGGGACGCTTATGTTGGAGGGTGTTTTAAAGGTGTCAGTGAAAAGGTGCTCTGGGAAGAGTTCCAGCAGTGTTGAGATGGAGTTCGGCTTTGCCTGCACGGCTTTAACTGGGATCTTGTTAGAGTCAGGCTTTTAATAAGTCTTTATTTAAAACAGCAAAGAAATTGCCCACAATATACCAAAACAACCCCAAAAAACCAACCAAAAAAAAAAAACCAAACAAAGAACCCTGAAAAACTCTACAACCCCAAAAGCCAGAAAAAAAACTCTAAAAAAAAAAACCCTAGTCCCCCAACCTTGCCCTGTAAGTGGATGTAAAATGGATATAAAATATTTGGGTTGCATCACAGTTTTCCCCCCATGTTTTATTCCCACAGTGCTCCCATCTGGGCCTGAGGAATTCAATATTGCAGAAAGTTGTTCATAAACCCTTCCAAAAGGTGATTTAAGTGCAGGGAACGTGTGTGTGGCAGTAATTTATTTCATTCCTGCTCGCTTTTCATCATCCGTGCCTCTCCATCAGGGAAGATGTTCCCGTGGATTTGCAGGAAAAGCGCTGCTGACATTGGAGTTGATTTGAATTCCTTTTTTCTGAGCTTTGCTGGGGCATTCCTTCCCTGCCTTTTTATTTAGTGCCCAGATAAATTCTGTGCCTCCAACAAATCAGGTGTTTGTCACCTCAAATAATTGCATATTCACAGATAAGCTTTATTCCCTTCACTGCCAGGAAATGTTCTGATTTAGGGAAAAGAAGGATATGAATTCCCTCTGCCATAAATTCCATTTGCCTATCTTAAAAGCCTGCTCCCAACCAGAATTTGTTTGGATCACATAACCAGCATTAAGCTCCTTATCAAGCGTTAAGAAGGAGAATAAAATCTATAAAACTTTTCCAGGGGCACTTAAAGTTTTGTGGCAGGGGGAAGAAATATTCCTAATATCAGTGAAGAAATGAGGTACAAAAGCAGCATTTGTGAGGAATAAATTTGGATTTTTAGGGTGGATGCTCCCAATTTCTTACTTGGGATCAGCCTTATTTCCCTGGGTTTGTCTTGGATTGAATAGGCTGTGTTTTATATAAATTAAAAATAGAAAGTCGCTCTCCGATCTGTATATTTAGACATAAACCTGGCTACAGCCTCCTTTCCGTAGGTTAAACTGCTAAAGTGTTGGAAAACCCCTCTGGATCGTGAAATTGTTAGTATTACATGGAAAAACATATCTGGTGGCTCACAGGGATTATCTGGGTGGCATCAACATTGCCAATAATTTCAGTCTTTATGGATAATTTCATTTAGCAAATGGAATTCAAATCCTGAAGGGAGGAAGATGGGGAGTCTGTTCCTGGTACGGCCAAGGAGTGGGATGAGCTTTTGGTAGGCATGGGCAGTGCTCAGAGATCTGGGCTGGCATTCCCCCTTCATTTTTGGGGGGGTGGGGGGGTTTGTGGCACAAAATTGGGTTTCTTTCCTGTCCTGAAGTTGCTTTGCATTCTGGCAGTGCTTAAAATGTAAAGCTTGTAGGATTTCCATCTCAATCTGGTGTTCAGGTACCAATAGGTGTAATTAAGGTTCCTTGACCTCTCCTCCTCTGAAACCACTTCCAGGTGCTCATGATTTTATCATGTTCCATTTGATGTCAAGTTCTTCATCGTGCCTACAGCTGATTCTTCTAAATTTTGTCCCCCCAACTCCTACTCCTGTTTCAAATAGGGATCCCCTTGTCCGGATGTCAAGGATGGAGCTGGTCCCTGCCTGAACACCTGTCCCAGCTCCACTGAATTGTGTTGGGTTTTCTGGGAAGGGGAAGGAGGCAGGAATTGAGAGGGCCTGGGGCAGCTGGAGTAACTAATGCCAGACTGGTTTGGGTTGGAAGGGACATTAAGGATCATCTCTTTTTACCCCCTGCCATGGGCAGGGACACCTTCCACTATCCCAGGCTGTTCCAAGCCCCATCCAGCCTGGCCTTGGGCACTGCCAGGGATCCAGGGGCAGCCACAGCTTCTCTGGGCACCCTGTGCCAGGGCCTGCCCACCCTCCCAGGGACCAATTCCTTCCCAATCTCCCATCCATCCCTGCCCTCTGGCACTGGGAAGCCATTTCCTGTGTCCTGTCCCTCCATCCCTTGTCCCCAGTCCCTCTCCAGCTCTCCTGGAGCCCCTTTAGGCCCTGCAAGGGGCTCTGAACTCTCCCTGGAGCTTCTCCCATCCAGGTGAGCACCCCCAGCTCTCCCAGCCTGGCTCCAGAGGGGCTCCAGCCCTTGGAGCAGCTCCATGACCCCCTCTGGATTCAGTCCAGCAGCTCCCTGTGCTGTTGGTGTTGGTGCCCCAGACAGAATCCCCTGAGGTGTGAAGTTCTGTGGTTGCAAATGCTCAGGAGCATCAAGGTCTTGTTGACATTTTCGACTGCATTTCCTAATCCTGTGCCCTCGCTGCTCCTTCGCTGGCTGGATTTATCCTGGTAATCCTTGGGAGGAGTGGTGTGTGGGACTCTGAGCAGCTGCAGCGAGAGGCAGTGACAGAGGCGCTTTGATTTGCTGACAGAGCCCTGCAGATCTGTGTTCTGTGCAGATCATGTCAGGTCTAAACTACGTCACATGGATTTGCCTCTTTTGTTGTGTACCCAGAACTTAAGACAGCTTTGACGTGTCTGTCTCTCTCTATATATATATTTATAGGTTATTTCTGCACGTATAGAAATTTAAAGTGCTCTAGGCTGGGCTGGACAGGGCTTGGAGCAACCTGGGCCATAGTGGAAGGCGTCCCTGTCCATGGCACAGGGGTGGACTTTAAGGTTCCTTCCAACCCAAACCTTTCCAAGATTCTCAGATAATACTTTATAACACATTGGAATATAGAATATTTATAGATCATAGTTGCAGTGTAAATAGATTATATTTAAATATAAACGTAGCAAATTGCCCTATCTCCAGATGCAACACACTTCATTAACTCATCCTAGGTTAACAGGAGAGCTTGGGAGTGCTGGGAATGACATTCCCACATCTCTCAGTGTGCATTTTGGGAATTCTTTCACTGGAGGTATTAATATTCAGAATTTTAGTTTATTTGAATGCACTGCTGAGATCCAAGTGCCAGTGATGTGCTCCCTCCAGCCCCAGGCAGCCTGGCCTTGGCTCCTAGTGAATCCCTGGACAAAAAGCAGAGCCAGACTGAGGGGAGAGGCAGAGGAATGTGCTGAACCCCTCAGGGAGGGGGTGCCAGGGATGGAAACTCTTCCTGCAGCTCTGGGTGCTGAAATCTGGGATCCTGCAGCCACTTCAGCAGCTCAGCTTCTGCTCTGAGCATTGCTTGCCGGCCTTTGTCTCTTTTCTCTTCCTTTCATTTTAATTCCAATGAAAGACTGAATTTGAAAAGGCACAAATGGAAATAAAAAACCAAAATTCTTGCCTGTTGCTCGTGGAGTTCCTGGTGGATAGAGGGATCTTGGAGGAGATTCCTCAGCTTAATTCAGCCTTAAAAGCTGTCCTGGGCCTTTCTGCAGAGATGCCAAGCATCCTTCCTGCTCCACACTGCCCAATTAGTATGGATCAGAGGGCCTTGGGATGCCTCTGTTTAATTAACAGAGGCTGAACACAGTCCTGCTTTTGTGGAACTGGGAGGCAACAGTGACTAGAAGAGGGAAAATGTGCAAAATTAATTAGCTGTCCACAGAATTAGTGGTTTTTAGGCTGATTTAGGAGTGAGGATGGCTCTTGGATAGAGAGTCTGTCCTGCGAGCTCGGCCAGCACCAAGGCAGCTATTGATGTGATACAGAGCTAGAAATCAGAATTGAGGGAGAATTCCAGGCAAACAGGGAAGAGTAGAAGGTTTTGGTTAAGAAAAAATGTGTTAATGTTATTATTTATATTATTTTATCAAAGGAAGCACTCTGGGGTGTAGTCACTGGAGGAGCTGTGAAATACGGAAGGGAAATGTTGCCATCAAATCAGCTCAGACACAACTGATTCCATCATAACGGGACAAAATTTTGACTTGAGTTGTACTTCCATTAATTTTTCAAATGGTGCTCATGTGAACACAGCTTTGGGCTTGCAGGTGCAGCAGGAAATAAAGGCTTTTTGGGGAAATAGAATGCAGCTGGAAAAACTGAAGTGCAGGAATACAGTGAGGGACTCGGTGTCAGGAGCTGCTCTAGTCTTGGATTGGGATAAAATGAGCTGCTTGTAGCTAAATTTTCCTTTTGATTTTCTTTAATGGGGGCACTGACCACATGAAGAGAATTAAAAATAATCTCCTACTTATGTTATCACAGGAAAGGAATTCGGTATTCCCTGGTTTCTGTGGGTTCTTGTCAGGAATATGGTCATCCCTGTGCTCCTCTGGACTTGCTCCAGCAGCTCCACATCCCTGATCAGACACCCACTGCAGGTGGGGCCTCACCACAGTGATGGAAAATCTGTTGCCATTTCTTCCCATTTGATTTAACTTTAAATCCTTCCTTCTTTCTGCCAATAAAATCCTTGTGCTGGACACATGGGAAGGCATTTCCTGGAGTTCCATGCCCTTGGCACATGTGGGAGCTTCAGGTCTTCTCCTGGCGGGACCTGGTGGGTGTTTGTGTCAGGTGCAAGGAGCAGCTTTTTGCCTCTGCTAGATGCACTTTCCAGGCAGGGAATGATGTTCTCTTTTTAACTGAGGTTTATCAAATGAATTCAGAAACCTCTCAAGAAGCAGCTTTTGGTTAGGCTGAAAATCCAAGTGGGATCCAAGGGATCTTTTTGCAGAGGCTTTCCATGGGAAGCTGGATTCCTCTGGAGACAGGGGGAGTTAATTAACATCTCATTTACTGTCAGAAGTCCCCCTGCCCTTGTCTCTGGGCTCTTTTGCTAAACCCCAAGCAGAGGAGCTGGGTTGTTGGTTTTCTTTCAAGTGTGTGTTGTAAGATCTACTGGAGTTCCCAGCTAGGGAATTACATCTCCTCTGGCTGTCTAAAGCACATGGATTCATGGAAATCTCCACGAGAATCCCAAGGGCACTCAGAAGAGTTGGGAGTTGTAATATTTTCTCAGGGAAGAAATCCTTCCCTGGGAGGGTGGGCAGGCCCTGGCACAGGGTGCCCGGAGAAGCTGTGGCTGCCCCTGGATCCCTGGCAGTGCCCAAGGCCAGGCTGGACAGGGCTTGGAGCAGCCTGGGACAGTGGAAGGTGTCCCTGCCCATGGCAGGGGTGGAATGAGATGATCCTTAAGGTCTTTCCAACCCAAACCATGACTCCTCCAAGAGAGTTCTGAAGTTCCTTATTTTCCTGCTTCTTTTCCAACACTTTTCCAGCTTTTCCCCCTTCTTTTGGCAATTCCTCCTCAATCAACCCCCTGGTGGTGGGAAAAGCCACTCCAGCAGGGCCATGGTCACCAGCAGGACACATGGCAAAGGCAGTGTTGAACAGAAATAAACTTCCCCAAATTTATTTCATTCCAGGATTTTCGTTCTTTAGTTTATTATTTTTGGCAATGGTGCATTGAGTGGATGATCAGCTTTTCAGGACAAACTGATAAAATGTTAATTTATAAAGCTGCCCCTCTCAGGTTTTGCAGGTGTTGGGATTTAAATATTCCCTGTTTCCAGTTGGATTAAACCTGTCTGGGAGATATTTTTATGCTCTCTAAGCGGATTCTCCATCTGATCTGTCACAGCTATGAAAGAAAGGAAAAAAGAGAAGCCAAAACATTTTTGCTGTAATCTTAGATATTTTCCATGGTTTCACAGACATAAAAAGAAAGGATTTAAGCAAATCCACTATTTATTATTTACACTGGTGGATTTGCAGGCTCTATTAGAGACAAACAGGATGGATGTGGGGTTTTTTATGGCACCTGGGACAACAGAGATGTCACAGGGGGTGACTCAGGAGCTCCAAGTTGTCTCTTCCCTGATCCAGCCTTGTTCCCAACTTCCCAATATCTGGTCGTTTACTGTTCCTGGTTTTCAGAGGCTCTGCAGCATCACTGGGGCAAGGAATTAATGGAATCTCTTTTCTTTGCTGCAGGCAGGTTGGGACTGATGGCTTGGTGGTTGTCCTTTATTTCTTGGGTGGAGCAAATCCAATCAGTTAATTCTGACCAGAACTTAATTAAAATCTGGGCATTGTGGGGGTTTTACTGTGGTGGAGGTGGCTCAGCTCAAGCCCCACTTCCCAAACAATGCTCACACAGCTGAGTGATTTTTGGGATGGATCTCCCCATGGATGAAGTTCCTGTTTTGTGCTGAGGACGTAGCTTTCTGTGCTGGATTCTTTGGGAGAAGCTTGAAAGGAGAGCTTGTCAGTCTCTGGTCTTTTGGGCATCTCCTCTTGGGAATCGTTCAGCAGTTTCCAAAATTCCCTAATCCTCACCCACATGCCCCTACTTACAGATATGCATGGGCTAATTTCAGTGGGAATGAACCCCAGAAAGAAAATCCAGCCTGGTGCTTACTTGAAAATATTCCATGATTTCCACCCTTCGATCCTGAAGGAGTGAACACAGGCAATGCCTTTTAATCTGAAAAAACAGGGAAAAAATACAATCAGCAGTTATATTAAGGAAAAACCCAAATATTAATTACCCTAATGGGTGTTTTCCCTTTGATTCCAGTGTGTTCCCGGCTGGATTTTCCCGTAGCCCACAGTGACACCTGCTGGAATGTGGGATAGGGTTGGCTTGCAGGCCCTCCTGAGTGAGTCCTGCCCGGGATTAATTAGGGAAGAAAATTAAGGGAACAGTCCATGTGGTCATGGAGACACCTGTGGCCACCCAAGGAATGGCCACCAGGCTTGGAATGCTGGAAATATCAACTGGAGATTCCCCAGCAATGGGATCAGTCGTTAAAACCCAGCTTTAAAGCAAAGGTCAAGGATGGAGATGGGGAGATCCTCCTCCCATCCACAGGCCTCCTCAAAATATGGCTGTGTCCTTTTCCAGGGATTGTGTTTCCCTTGGGAAATGGGGTTGCTCGCACTTGATGGTTTGTGCCTCTCTGGTTTTAAACATCCCCTCAGAGGCCTTGGGAATGTATTTGAAATTCCCCATTCTTGGGGTGGCATTTGCAGTGTCTGGGTTGTAGTAGTAGGTACGGAGAAGTGTCCTCCTGATAGCAAAAGCCGTTTCATAATCCATGGAATAGGAGGCATTGGATATCCCAAAATATAACCACGAGACAAAGGCAGGGAAGATCTGTAGGACTGGAGTTACTGGTGAGGGAAAATGGGAATGGTTTTGTTTCTGTGCTGCAGCAAACACATTGCAGAGAAAAAATATTTATATTTTTAACAGCTTGTGGCTCTTGACCTTAACAGGAAATATCCCATGAGGCTTTCCAGGTAGAATTCCTCACTGGAGGGTCAGATCCCGTGGGACTGGTGAGGTGCTGGGGGATTGCAGGGCTCCTTCTGGAGTCACTGGGACAGAGTGCTTGGTGACACCTCTGTCACTTTGCCATGTTCCTGCCTGGTGGGAAGGGGATATTGTTCTGCTGGAGAAGCTTTAGGTTTGACTGAGAATGGGGAAAAAAAGGGGTTTGGGGTTTGCTTTTGTGTTTCTGAGGATTAATTGTTCTGGATGGTTCCATCTGGCCCTAAAAGGGCATGAAATTCAAACCCACATCCTTTAGAAATCTCAACTTTCTCCATCTTGTGAGTTCAGGATGTGGTTGGTTTTTTTCCCCTCACACTTTCCTCTTTAGTTACTAGTTGTCCAAAATCCTGGAATAAGCTGGAGGCAGTGGAAAGGTCCTGTAAAATTTCCCTCCAAGCAAAGCTA
Organism: Petroica traversi; assembly: GCA_025920805.1. Lineage (NCBI taxonomy): Eukaryota > Metazoa > Chordata > Aves > Passeriformes > Petroicidae > Petroica > Petroica traversi. The sequence goes on from JAHLSL010000047.1 coordinate 3,452,246, forward strand.
AAATAGGCTCATGCAGCCCCAGCCATGCCAATTTTAGCAGCAGAAAAGCTATTAAACAGTAAAAAGTACTGATTTCTGCACTTGGGGAGAAGATATTTTGCATTTCTATTGTAAAATACAAGTTTTATCCCTATTTTCCAAGTTCTGTTGTCAAGGAGACAGTGGCAACCCAGGTGAGGGGCTCAAGGAGCTTCTTTTTCTCTTCTCCACTGGGAAAAGTTGTTACTGATGTTTAAAAAAATTGGTATTTCAGCTTTTCCCAGTTTATACACAGAGTGAAAGTTGCACTTTCTGCTTTAATAAATATATTTGGGACAAACATTTGATCTTTTCGAAGTGTGATTTACTTCCAGAATTCCTTGTTGTGCAGACTGGGAATAGAGACTGAGTTTGTGTCATGTGGGCTGATAAAAGTCTGCCTTTTTTGTACCTTTTGGGGAGTTGATGGGAGAAATCAAGGGAAAAGGAGGATGTTTTCCAGCACCAGCCAAAATCTGTGGGGATATAATGGGAAATATGAACTGAATATTTAATTCATCTGCCAAACTCAGGACTGGCTGTCACTTGCACAGAGCCTTCAAACTGGAAGCAACTGGTGAATTCAGGGGTTTAAACTGGGAAATTACCAGTGTAATTTAATTGCCAGTTTAATTACTGTTCCAGTAAAAGTCTGTAGAGGATGGATAAATCCAATGCTTTCCATGATTTCTCTTCCAGTGAAGTTGTTTTCCAGTGTTAATTAAGTGTGTTTGCATATGGAGACGTAGAGTCTCCTCTTTGGTGCTCTGGACCACAAAAAGAAAATACATTTCGTAGCAGGTGACTGGAAAAGTGGCTGAATATATTGAATAAGTGTGCATTTTTTTATTCCTTGTCATCGATTCCGAAATGAGTTTGGATCCTCGTGGCAATGCAAATACCTGGGGTGAATAAGCATGTGAAATTCAGAGGAAATGAAGGAAATGAAACAAATGGGCTGATTTAAGTTGTTTACTTCCAGTTTCATCTTGGCAAGGTATTGGATCCCCTTCTAATAACTGTGCAACAGACCTGTGGATTTAGGGAGGGCAGTGGGATTTCCACACACATTCTTCCATGATGAGGAGGAAAACCAAATCAGAGCTATTTGGGAAAGGATTGAAAGCAGCTCTTTTCTTGCTTTTCAATGAAATTTAATTAAACCCCCACGGACTTGAGCTGCTGGAGATTGGAGAGAAGTTCTGTGGTTCTGTTTCTTGTTGGATTTCCTCAAAGTTCCTGGTGTCAATGTCCAAAGGAGGCTGGGAATGCCATGGGATTATTGAGATTTCAATCTTACAAAAGCCTAAAATTACATGTATGTGACTGGCCCAGGGCACGCAAACATTTAATTTTTTTTAATTGTATTTTTATTTTTGCTGGTTTTTACTGTTTGCCACATTTTATTCAGGGTGACTGATAAATGGATTCCACTCCGTTCCCTGGGATCCTTCTTCTAATTACTGATTCTCAGCCAGTTCTCCAAATTTCACAGTCATTATCTGTGAATCTGATATTATTTAAATTCCCAAGGAAAGCTTTTTTGGGGTTTTGACCCCAATTTGTGACTTGATCTGTGGCCTAATACCACTGCTGCTTTTTTACCCAACTAGTTTGTTATCTCTCATCCCTCCTGAGAATAAAGCCTATATTTTTTTTCGTATCAGTTCATCTTGTTTTCCCGGAAAATCTTGTTGCAAAAGCTACTCTCCCATTTCTCCGACCCTGTGCTGCTCTCACCCTCTGTCATCTCTCTGCTCTCTTAATACTTGAACTCTTTGGGTTCTCCCTCTTGATCTTTGAGGTTGGTCTTGACCTTTTGCCTCCCTCTGTATCTCCAAACTTCCCAGTTTTCTCAGCATCCTGTCCTTCCCTCATTTCTCATCCTTCCCAAATTCCTGTTTCTTCTCAGAAGATGATCCCTAAAACAGAGAAGGGTTTGAAGCACGGCAAATCCTCCCACACACAGGCCAGCCCCTGCTCTCCAGCCAGGAGAGGGCATTCCAGGAATGGGCCAGGAGCTCCTTCCACCTCCTTTGGAAAGCAGCATTTGCCAAACATGGTCCCTTATCCACCCTGCTGCCTTTGAATTATCCCTGAAAATTGCCCTCAGCAAGGGTTGGGTTGAAGCCCAGGGGAATGTAAAGGAAAGGGGATAAAATCACAGCCGAAAGGACCAATGTCAAGTTTTTCGTGAGTGGGAGATGAAACCATTGAGGTTTATCCCTGGTTCATGTCCTTTTCCTTAGTGCTGCTTGGTTTGGGGGGGCTTCTGAGTTGAGCTGTGTTTGTTCAGTGTCAAACATAATAATTCCTGTTTGATAGCTCACAAAAGTCACACATGCACCTATTTATCCACCGTTAATCAGCACGAGGACAGTTCTGTTAAGGTTGGGTGTTCTGGTGTAAAGGCCTTGACTCTGAGGGTGTAAAAAGAAACCAAACTGCTCAGTTTGTGTGCTCTGGGTCATGGAAATGCCAGAGATGTGGAGCTGCTGCTTCTTTCCGTGACAGAAGTCAGCCTTCAGGGAGCTTCTGAATTATTGCAACAGCAGTGACTTGTTTACAGCTCAGTGCAAAAGACTTGAATTCCTGATGGAAGTTCAGCCTGGGTTTCAGGACCAGCAGTTTCACCTGAGGAGTTGTCAGAGCTTTGGCCAGAGCTGGAAAAATCACAGTTCGGAGATGGCCTTTTGCTCTAAATTGGAATGTGTTGGGTTTCTCTCTTCAATAGTTTCCATTTTTATAACTTTAATCCCATGTCCCGTCTTGTCCTGGCAGCTCAGCTGGGAGAGGGCTGGGTTAAGCTCAGTTTGTAGAGGGTTTTTTTTGCCTTTGGGATACTGAAATGGGAGCAGGTTTTGAGTAAAAAGAAGAACAGGAGGGTGTCAGCCACATCTCCTTCCCTCCTGCTGACTCACGGCACAGGGAAATGCAGACACAGGGAACAGCACTGCCAAACACCGAAAGAAACAACCAGAAATTAAAGCAATCATTTAACCAAAGAACTTCAAATTAGGAACATTTCTCACATCTTTGCATTTCAGGAACAGCAGGCCCCTGTTGTTTATCCCCTTTGGTTTATCCATTTCAGTGTGTATCCCATGGATTAGGTGTAGGCTATACTTGCATTTGCTTCAGTGAAATAATTGTTGAATATCCTTTTTTTTACTGTCCCCATATATCCTTTTAGATTCCTTGTCCCTGGAGCAATCTCTGTGCCTGAGTCCTGAGAAGCACAGATTATATATTGATATAATTCAGATTTTATCTTAGTACAACCTCTGTCGAGGACAGATGAACTCATTGTGGGGAGTCATCTCGTAAATCATAGTTTAGTTTTAAGCAGTTACTCTTGGACCAGGGAATTGGATCAGTAATCCTCATGTGTCCCAAATATATTCAACCCTAGAATTCCAGGATTTATGTTATTCCAGAAGCTGTGCTGTGTCCATGCACAAACAGCCCCTTTAGGTGTGTGAAGGACCTTGTTCAGGGATGGCTTTGCAGGAATTGGAGACAACCCATGAAGTGCAGAAGGCCCCACAATTGGAGAAGGCAGCCAGAGTGTCCAGCTCATTCCCAGGAGTGTTCCCTCAGTGCTGTCACAGCCCATTAAGAAGCCACAGTGAATCAGTGCAGAGCAAATGTTTCCCAAAAGGATTGGACAGGGAGACAGGCTCCTGTCCCAGCACAGCTTTTGCTCTAAAATATGTACTCAGGGTGCTGGTGGGAGTTCAAAGAGCTGGATCTTTAAGGGGGGAAGAGTAAGTTTGTAATTCAGCAGTATGAATAACAAACAAAAAAATGCTGCAGGACATTGCAGCTTAGGTAGAGCCAGCTGAGTGAAAATCCCAGGATCAGGGAATGGTATGGGTTGGAAGGGACCTTAAACACCATCCAGTGCCACCCCTGGCCATGGGCAGGGACACCTTCCACTGTCCCAGGCTGCTCCAAGCCCCATCCAGCCTGGCCTTGGGCACTGCCAGGGATCCAGGGGCAGCCACAGCTTCTCTGGGCACCCTGTGCCAGGGCCTGCCCACCCTCCCAGGGAACGATTCCTTCCCAGTATCCCATCCATCCCTGCTCTCTGGCACTGGGAAGCCATTCCCTTGTTCTGGCACTCCAGGTCCTTGGCAATAGTCTCTCTCCATCTTCCTTGTAGGCTCCCTTCGGATACTGGAAGGGCACAATTAGGTCCCTTTCCTCATTTCCCCTCTCAGTTCTGTGCTCCATAATTATCATGGAATTGAGGGCATGAGTTAACCATCCCTTCCCCTCAACACTGCATCTTCCTCATATTTTAATTTCCCACTTTCTGCCCTCTAGTTAAGCTGCTGGTTGGGTACTGAGGTGTCTTGAGTGTCAAAAGTTAGGGATAAATGAGGAGAGGGCCACAAAATTCTCCCCTTTGGCTATTTCAAGCAACAGCATTTTTAGATAATCCCTGGGAGTAGGACACCCTGTAAAACCAGGGAAACAAATCTGTGTGATTCTTAAGGAGTTCAGTAGAGAAGACTGATATTTACCTGCTTGGTTTTGCAGCATTTTCAGCACATAAATTTATTTTTCCATTTTATTTAGTTAGCATGTCTGCTGTCATTTTAGGATGTTTAAGGCAGCAAATCCAGAACAGGAAAACTAAATCTTCTAAAAGCTGCTTCTGTTTGGAGTTTTGCTGACAGTTCTGTGAATATTTTTCAAAGCACCAGCAAAATAACCTATTTAGGTTATTTTTATTTTATTTTAAAAATACCCTGGATGCAATTGGTGGGACATGGAGAACTGTCATTGACCTGGTGTTGCTGTCACTGGTTTGTGTGGTGCAAACCCAGCTCCAGCTTTGAAGTCCTCATTTCAAAGCCACCTTTGTGCCTCTGCTCCCCTGATGGGCCCTTTGGTGCCGTGGGTCACGGAGCATTCCAAAAGTCCCATTTTCCAAACATTCTCAGCATAAACACAGCAGTCAGAGGCTCCAGCTGGAGGAAAAATGAGGTTTCCTCAAGTTTACCTGTTGGGTTGGTCTCCAGAGTGGAGGTTTCTCTGTGAGGCCTGGTCCAGCTCAGACATCTCATTTTAGTGAAGGTTTCCCTGCTAGTCCTGGTCGGCTCTCAAACATTTAATTTTTAGTCAAGGTTTCTCCATGAGGCCTGATTGAGGTTTTTCCATGAGGGCTGATTGAGGTTTCTCTGTGAGGCCTGGTCCAGCTCTCAAACATTTCATTTTCAGTCGAGGTTTCTCTGTGAGGCCTGGTCGGGCTCTCAGATATCCTGTTTTTGGTGGTGTTTGGGAGCAGAAGCTCCAGTTGAAGTTTATCACTGATCAGCCAAAGTCTGTGAGCCGAAGTCCTCAGCCACAGGTGCAGGTCTTAAGTTGCAAATGTGATTTTTTTTTTTGGTGTGGTGTGTGAGATGTGCCCTGGTGTGTTTGGAACAAAGAAATTAATCACACCTTGAACTGTTCTGAGAGGGATGGACTGGGGTGGTCACTGGAATATGGTTTGTACATTGCTTTGGGTCCTGTATGTGTGGGAGATTTTCATCTCGAGGAGCACTGGGACTCAAAAAATGAGTTTTTTGACAAAATTTGGTGCTATTGGGCCCCACTGTTCGTGATTCTGTCTGTTTTCAATATAAGTTGGTCTCATAAAAATCCAACCACTCCTGAAGAGAGCTAGCATTGAGTATTTTTTCTCTCAAAGAAATGTCTTTGTCCACTCATTGGCATTCTGCATGGGATGAGGGATTTCATAAAGCAGAATATTTGCCTTTTTCAGAGCATAACCAGACTCGATCATGAGATGGGTAGTTCTCCTGTGGGGCACCTGGAGCAGGTCATGGAGACCTATCCATATCTTATCATCTCAAACCTGCTGGGTGAGCATTCTCCCCCTGCCTTGGTGCTGGGATTTTTTGATTGTTTTAAGTAAAATTGACAATAGAAATAAAGGAAAAACAAAAAACCCTGATATTTTTATAGAAGCTGCTTTTACTGGACAGACAGGGAGTCAAACAAGTCCTCCATGGGAGGCGCTTGATGGAGGACTTCAAAGGGAGAAAGAGCTTCACTTTTCTTAATTTAAGTTGGAAATGCTATTTTGAGAAAGATTCCAGCTTCTCTGTATGCTGAGGGTCAGGATGAGAGGAAACAGCCTCAAGCTGTGCTAGGGCAGGCTCAGGCTGGACAGCAGCAGGAATTTCTGCCTGGGAAGGGTGCTCAGGCCTTGGCAGGGGCTGCCCAGGGAGGTTTGGAGTCCCCATCCCTGGAGGTGTCCAAGGAAGGCCTGGATGTGGCACTGAGTGCTCTGGGCTGGGGACAAGGTGGGAATGAGTCACAGGCTGGACTCCATGGGCTGGGAGGGCTTTTCCTGCCTCAGTGATTCTGTGAACTTTTACCAAAACACTTCTTCAGAGAACTTTGATGATACCAGCAGTACCTGAGAAGCTGTTGCTGCCTCCCATGTGGGGCTGAAAGCAAGAGCCTTGTCTTTATTTCCACTTCCACGTGCCCTGAGTGAGTTCTTGGGCACTTTGGCTGCCCAGGATGGTGCTCTGACACTGGACAGCCAGCCAGAATTCCATTAGAAGGGTGAAACACACGGATGAGCTGCTTTGTGTTAGAAAACAAGGATTTAAGAGCTAGGAGCATCGTGAAAGGATGGGAAGGATAGGTCGATTCAAGCATGAAGAATTGCCGGTGGAATTAGCTGTGAAAGAAACTGCTTGGAATACATAACCATGAGCATGTGGGTGGCAGGAAGGGCATGGAAAGAGGTGCCAATGAGGAGCAGGTCAAGCGAAATGAAAGCTCTGGGCACTCAAGGAAGGACTTGAGGAATGTGATTGGAATGTTGGAAAAAGGACTCAGCTGAGATTGGAGCACAGTCTAAAAAGGAAGAGACAAAATACACTGAAGCGAGAGGCAGCTTTAGGTGCTTCGAGGCTCAAATTTGTGTTCCTTCCATTCCTTTGGCCAAGTTGTGGGCAGGAAGATTCATGGGTTGGAAAGAGCCACATGTGGGAATGGTCGGGTGGAGTTTGTGGGTTGGAGGGTTGGGAGAACTCGTGGGTGGGAGTTGGATACAGCAGCAGGACAGAGACTCCATTCTGCAGTGGTTGGTGCTGTGGTAGCTGGTGAGCAAGTCCAAAAGATGGCCTTTTAGGTAGCAGGTTTATCATGTTAAATTGTCCAGAAATCATATAAAATACCATTAATGTACCTAAGGAATATGGATTACCTGTAGTCAATTTGGAAGCCTTTAACCCAGTATTTTCATTAATTATATTTTCCCGTGCCTACAAGATTTCACTTGAGGGGGGGGTCTGTTCCCAACACCTCCTAAAATCAGGCCCTTTTAAGAAATTTTACCCTGAATGGTCAAAAATTTAAGGTGCACCTTAAATCTGCTCTCCAGAAACACCCAAGATATGCAGTAAAACTCGGCAAGTTTGTGTCCTGGTTTCCTCCAGGCCTTTTTTTTTTCCCCTCCCTCTTCCCACTCTGGCACGTGAAAATGGGAAAAGCTGCAGTTTTTAGATCCTTGGAGTTCTGTCAGTGTCATGGCAACCCACAAAATGTTGTTCCTGACCCACATTCTCCAGTCCCCTTTCTGAAGAGTGACATGGTGATTTCAGGATTTGAGATTCCGATAGAGTACTTAATTTTTTTTTTTATGTAATAGTGTCCTGGGGAGTGTGCTAACTATTAATTACTGCTCTTTGTGGTTTTATTTACCCAGATTTTCTTGTTTAGGTTGGTGGAAGCACCCAGTGCCTTAACTCTATGTATTTTCAAGACCTTCACTAAATAATTCTGTACTAGAGCTGCCTCAGATAGCTTTTGTTTTTTTTAGGATACTGCCTTTTCCTTAATATCCTCATTTGCCAAATGCTTCCAAACCACGGAGTTGTTTTTCCCAGTGACTTTATGTGAAGCTTTGCATGTTTATTTTCCTGGAGGTTCTGTTATCAGTGGCACCAAAATGATTGGGTGTAAAGATAAATAAATAAACTCGGGTCAACACAACACCTTTGAAAGAAAACATCTCAAGCTTTACCAAATTTGAGGATTTGAATTAATTCCCCCATTTTAGCTCCAATCCTTGCTGGCTTATATACATACTTGGGATTAGAAGGTCTGATGGTGAGTGCAGGACATTTTTGGGTGATTTTGTCCCAAATTTGGGCTGGGATAGAGCAGAACTAATTCCTCTGGCTCTCCTGGTCACGGTTGAAAAATCCAACATTTATCCCAAGGGAGATGCAGGAGAGGTCGGATGGGAAGCTCTTGGCATCCCCCAGCCTGCTGTTGGCTGAATTTGAAGGGGCAGAGCATCTGGGATGAAAAGTCCAAGGTGTGTGTGTGACTAAATATCAATTGAGAGTCCTAATTTAGGAAATATACGGGTTTTTTGCTGATGTATAAGGGGTGACACAAGGGATGAAAGTATCCTAATAAGTTTAGGTGACAACACTGATAAGTCGTGACATGAATTTAGCAAGGACTATTCCACAAAATAAGGCAAAAAAAAGATAAAACTACTCTAATAAGGGGAGAAAAGCAAAACTTATTTGTTGAAAAAAGCCCTTGCTAGCAAAGCTGGAAAACCACCAAAACCAACACAAAAAAAAAAAGAGAAGGAAAAGAAAATTTTTACACCAGACTTCTTATTGCAGTTTAGTTCTTGTAGCAAATTCCCTGTTGGAAATTCCTCTGTCTTGTTGACGTGCTAAAAATGGATTTAGGCTGTGAGGATAATTCATCTGGGCACAAGCTGGACTAGCACAGCCAGAAGAAAAATGGGCAAGCCACAAACGCTTCCAGTTTAATTATTCTGTTCCTTGCCACAGGAAAATCTTTAAGTCACAGCCAATGTCAGGCTGGGATAAAAGGGGTCCAGGGTGATGTTCTTGCAAGGTTGCCAAAATACGGGCTTGGAAAACAGGCGCTGCTTTGATTTGTTCATCTTCATTTGATTCCTCTTCCTCTTGCAGACTCACTATGAGAGTGGGGAGTACATCATCCGCCAAGGGGCTCGAGGGGACACCTTCTTTATCATCAGCAAAGGAAAGGTGAGTTCACTCCCTCCCAGGGCAAGGGGCTCCCAAAATCCCGCTCCAGCCTCTCCCTCTCCTCTCCCAAGGCACAAGTGTGGCATTTAATTAAACTCCTTGGCTGGGACAGGAGGGAAGAGTGGCCTCAAGGGCTGAAAATTAAATCCCCTGCTGGTTTGCTCCCAGGGTGCACCTTGGGTTGGAAACTGTTGTAGAGTCTCTGGGTAAATGACCAAAAAACTCAATTTTGTTGAAATAAATCCTAAAATACTCACTCCATGAGTATTTCTTTGCTATGCATCCCCCCTTCCAAAGCTGGCTTCCAGGTTTCGTTCCCATGGCTCTCTCTTCCCAGCTTCTCCAAATATTAGAAAGGCAGAGATATCTGAGCTTTCTCCATGAGAAAAAAATGGTCGACATTTCTCTTCCACTGCTCACAGGGAAAATATTTTCGACCTCTTTTCCCGTAAAATACTGATGGGATTTTATAGGCTAAGTTTTTTTCCTTCCATTCAACAATTATTTGTAATTTTTAGCCTGCCTAATACACTTGAGAGACACTTGGCTTCTTTCCATGTAGCAGGACGGAGATTTTGAAGGGAATACACAGTGATTTCCAGCTGCCCTCTCATTTTCCACCATCATCTTCCACTTTCTGGTAGCCAGTCTTCATTGGAAGGAAAAAAAAGGTCTTTTTCAGATTGATAAGAATTTCATGGAGAAGTTTTTGAAATGAAGTTAATCATTGCCAGCAGAAATCCAAGTTTGTTGGTTTGATACCCTTTCACTTCCATTCACTGAGAAATAATGTTCTCTCTTTTCCCACAGTGTGGACAATCATGACCCAAGCTTCAAATCCTTTTTCTTTTGCCATTTTTTAATCGGCAAAAATATCAGGATGGTGCATCTCCCTCCCATGCCGAATGTTTGGAGCTGTGTTAGCCACTGGGGCTTTTGTCTCACTTGATCAGGTGGATCCCATCCCTTCCCAGCAGCCACAGAATCCTGGAATGGTTTGGGTTGGAAGGGGCATTAAAGCTTATCCAGTGCCAACTCTGCCATGGGCAGGGACACCTTCCACTGTCCCAGGCTGCTCCAAGCCCCATCCAGCCTGGCCTTGGACACTTCCAGGGGCAGCCACAGTGGCTCTGGGAAATCCATTCCAGGGCCTCCCCACCCTCCCAGGGAACAATTCCTTCCCAATATCCCATCCATCGCTGCCCTCTGGCAGTGGGAAGCCATTCCCTGTGTCCTGTCTCTCCATGCCTTGTCCCCAGTCCCTCTCCAGCTCTCCTGGAGCCCCTTTAGGCCCTGCCAGGGGCTCTGAGCTCTCCCTGGAGCCTTCTCCTCTCCAGGTGAGCAGCCCCAGCTTTCCCAGCCTGGCTCCAGAGGGGCCCCGGCATGGAGTAGCTCTGTGGCTCCGCTGGGCACATTGCAACACATTCTCAATCTCCAAAGAAATGTGAAACCCAAGTCCCAGTTGTTGGCCTGCAACCCTTAACCCTCACCCAGAGGATGGGGGGAGACTTCCCATGGCCTTGGCCATTGCTCCAGAGCCCTGGACTCCTCTTGGAGCAACTCCTTGGCTTTGTCCCTGGTCTCTGTTCCTTTATCTTGCCATGACAGCTGCTGGCCAGAAATAAAGGAGCTAAAATAAAACCAGGCACGGGGACTTGCTAAAAAATTCCCAGAGTCTCAGCTGGAGCCTGATGGCTTGACAGAAATTCCCACAGGGAAACTTAAATCCTGCCCAGTTTTCTCTTCCCAGCTTATTGCTTTGGAAAAGAGACACCAGTGGCTGATGGGTGGATGGAGCTGGGGAGAGTTTAATTTTAATGCCTGGTTTAGAGCGGATGTAATAATTAATCCACGCTAAGGTTTAGGTGGATGTAATATTTAATCCATGCTAAGGATACAGCCTGGGATAGAGCCCCGACAGTAAAACATGGAATAAATGACATCAAAATACAGGATTTTAGAGTTGGTGTGTGCTGCCTGGCACCTGCTGAAGCTAGAACACATCACCTCCCATGTCCTGTGGTAAAATGTGACCCAGGCAGCTCAGTAAGCCAGGAAAAAGCTGGCAGCAGCTCCTGTTCCTGGGAGCACACCTGCAGCGTCTGCAGTCAGTGTGAGCAGGATCAGAGAGAGTTCCTTAGGGAGTGTCTGCCTTGCCTGTCATGTCAGAGCATCTGGAATGACGCAGAATCAAGGAATTGTTTGGGTTGAAAGGACCTTAAAGCCCATCCAGTGCCACCCCTGCCATGGGCAGGGACACCTTCCACTGTCCCAGACTGCTCCAAGCCCCATCCAGCCTGGCCTTGGGCCCTGCCAGGGATCCAGGGGCAGCCACAGCTTCTCTGGGCACCCTGTGCCAGGGCCTGCCCACCCTCCCAGGGAACAATTCCTTCACCATATCCCATCTAACTCTGCCCTCTGGCAGTGGGAAGCCATTCCCTCTTGTCCTGGAATTCCATTCTTTGTCCAGTCCCTCTCCATCTCTCTTCTATCTTTAGGCACTGAAATTCTGCTATAAGGTCTCCCCAAAGCCTTCTCTTCTCCTGGCTGAAGTGAGCAGAGATTATTTTTTACCGATCTGAGCCCATCACATCTCTTGGAAATGCTGAGAAAATTTCTGCTCTGTTTTCTTCCAGCCCGTCCTCCATTGATAATTCTTTTAGGACCAAAATCCTTTTCCCCTTCTTCCCTGTTAGCTACATCCACCCCACTTGACCCCACTCCTGAGCTCCTTCAGTGTATTTATTTAACTTGTATCCTCAAGTCCCAGCAAGCAGAAATCAAAGTGAGTTCCAAACATGCTGTGTGCAGGAACCTGTGGAATAATAATGGATGGAAATGGCTCATTCCCTTCTGCTTGGGAAATTCTGCTGTTCCATCCCATGCCTTTATCCAGAGGCAGCGTGGGCCTTGCTGTGCCATTTTCCACCCTTTTTCCTTTGAAATCCATAATGTGGCACCAATTTAATTCAGGTTCCCCACTGGAGCCTGACTCAGAGCTTTGAGCCTCATAGAAGCATACTGCCCTGATCCCTGAACACTCTTTGCTTGGGATCAGTGGAAGTCATGGAAAAAGGGCTGAAATCTGCATTGAAATTCCCTTTGTTTGTCCAGGGGCGCTCCTGGCTCACCCATCCCACATTCCCTGCCCTTCTGTGAGTCAGTGCAGGTGTCCAGCACCACGTGCTGCTCGCAAACCACTCAAACCCACTGGTTCTGCCACTCCTAAAAGAGCTGGGAGAAGGTCACAGGCCACAAGTGCGAATGTAATAGGGAAATTACACTGGGATATCACTGAATCTAAAACGATGTGCCCGACATCCCACATTTTGGCTTTGGGAATTTCCACGTGCAAAAGCCCTGGTGAAAAAGATGGAAAGATTTGATTTCTGCTCCAGCTGGAGTTGACCCCTCCCTAAGCTGGAGAGGGAGCAGGGCCTCCCTTCATCCTGCAATGACCCAAACTGGTTCCCTTCAATCGTGTCCAAATGGAGGTGATTTGTGTTATTCCTGTCCCTTCAGGGAACTTGGGAATGCTGGGAATCATGTGGAACAAAGCTAATGGAAGCCTAGGCCATGTATCTGATTGATGCACAGCAAATTTTTGGAATTTCATTCTCCTGTGACTGCGCTTTTACGGCCAACGCCACATTTAAGAGTTAAAAACATTCCCAAAAATCCAAAACTGTGTATTTTTGCAGGAGTGGTGGAAAATCACTGCTCATTTTCTTGGATGGTTGGTTGGTGATGCTGAGGGAAGAGTGCACTCTGGAGAATTACATGCTTCCCAGAGGAGCCTTTCCTGAGAGATCCGGGAGGTGACAAATTCCCCTCTGAACAAATAGATTTTAGTTGTTAATGAGAAGGTCCCTGAATCCCGGGGGATTTTGGCTTTTCCACAGGTGAATGTTACCCGGGAAGACTCTCCCAGTGAAGATCCCGTCTTTCTCCGCACTCTGGGGAAGGGGGATTGGTTTGGAGAAAAAGCCCTCCAAGGGTAAGTGCTTCTTATGAAGTAGTTTTTGAATTCTGATATTTTCTCTGGGATTTTTGCAGCTTTCAGGTGGTTCTGGCCATTTGGGAAGGGACTGGGAGTGGATTTATTTTTTTTGAGTCTCTGGATTTGTGTCAGAAGGAGGCCCCACCTCAGTGGGAAATGGGGTTTGTTCTGCACTTGGGCAGCCAAATGTAGACCTTCCCTTGCTTGTGGACATCAAAAATTAGTTCATATTTCTTCCCCAAACATCCATTGGAAGCTCAAAGTGTTTGATTTTTGCAACTCTGGAGTGTTATTCCTGGATGGAAAAGGATAATTATGGTCATCCTGATGGGGTGGATGGCTGAAGGCAGGGCACTTTGGGGGGTTTAAATTGCTGTGCTGTATTTATGTGGGATTTTGGAGGTGGAACTTGGATGTGAGTGACAACTTTAATATAAATGATTTCTTTTGGGGATGAGCTAAAAGGAGAGAAGCTGCAAATATTCAGTAGATGTTTGTTATAAAAATAGGCTTCATTAAGGCAGGAATTTGGGACACTCGTTCATCTTCACAGACCAGCATATTTTCCTAGGGATTTTTCTGTGTGCCAGAGCTCTTGAGCTTTTTTTGGGATGCTGTGGTAACGTAGCCAATCCCTCCTCTCCCACCCCTCTCCCAAATAAAAGGTGGGAGAATATTTGAAGGCCAAGTTTCCTGGCACTTCTTGACAGCCGGAGATTATATTGAGTACAATCATCAAGTCTATGTATCTCTACCTTAATTACAAAATCTTGTAGCTGGTGAACAAATATCCTGATTTTGATACCATCCCTGCATAGCCCTGGTGACACAGAGCATCCCCATGGTGGGAATTCCTTGGCATTTCAAATACAATGGTTAATTTACAATACTTGGCTGCATAGATTTGAATATTCAATATGGAAATGGAAACTTAATAATTGAGAGGACGTTCTCAGCATGCCGGGAAAGCACAATCCTACCATGCCTGGAAGTGTCCAAGGCCAGGCTGGATGGGGCTTGGAGCAGCCTGGGACAGTGGAAGGTGTCCCTGCCCATGGCATGGGGTGGCACGGGGTGGGCTTTAAGGTCTCTTCCAACCCAAACCATTCCATGAGCTTTTTTTTTGCTAGAGAGGTGGAATTCCTCCAGAACCGTCCCTCCTGTTTGCTGCTAAACACAGGAGTCCTACAAGGAGATTCAAATGGAATAATGTGAAAATATTCTAATGCAAACATTTGGCAGCTCAGTAAATTGCTAATAACGAGTGTCTGTGAGGGTTGTGTGAGACATCCACGTTTAGCCACTTGGGAAATCTTTAGGATGATTCCACTGCTGTAAAATACAGCTATGGCCCAGAGCTTGAGATAAAATGGATTTTTTTACCCTATTTTCTTTCCCTTTTCATCTCTGATTATTTTTTTAAAACTTTACCAGGGCTTATCAATACTTGGAATCCCAGAATGGTTTGGGTTGGAATGGACCTTACAGACCAAGGGACACCTTCCCCTAGACTGTATAAAATCCTGGCATTCCGTGCATATAGAATAAAACAACAACTCCAAATAATTTTTTCATTAGGATAGAAAGTAATGCAGAAATGCAGCCTATCAGGACCTGGAAAACAAATCCCTCCCAGCAATATGTCCCTGACAGGGCCATCAGGGGCTGATGTGTATTATCCCATTTTCCATGCTCACAGCAGATGGCACCCATTAGTTCCCAGTATCCCATTGCACACTGGCAGAACAAGTCATGAAATGATGATCCACATCCTCTCCCAGCCCCCTCGAAACATCCTGGGTAATTGGAGGCAGCAGATGGATAATTTGCAGCCTAGCACGACATAATTTAGGGTGCCCCTCAGTCAGGTGATGTTTTCTTCATGGCAAAGAAAACATTTGAAAGTGCTGGTTATAGCAATTATTTATATCAGCAGGGAAATAAAGTTCCTTCAGATCAGCATGGGGAGATAACTCAATGCAGCTCAGGTACAAAACTCAGTAATAATAAACTCAGTGTGGCTCAGGTACTAAAGCTGGCTGATAAATCAGGGGGTGCAGCTGGATCTTGCTCCAGAACATCACAGCCTCTTCCAGATGGAGCAGCCATCCATCCCATCGGATGGAAAATGTAGTTTAGACTGGGGCAGGGAGTCTTGAGATAGGAAATGATGGGGGAAGAAATGAGGACAGAGAGCAAATCCTTAGGAAATGAGCATTTTGATCAACCTAGGATAGACTCAAGGTAGGGGGTGGAATGGGGAGGGCTTTAAGGTCCCTTCCAACCCAAACCAGTCTGGGATTCCATGACTGCCTCCTTCTTGCTGTATATTCCATCATATATTTGATTTACTGGGCTGATGGTTTGGCTTTGGCTTTGGGTGGCGTTTGGCTGTGGGTTTCACCCAGTTTTGGGATCCAGGAGAAGCTGTGGTCCCAGAGCAGGGGCACAGGGCAGGGGGGCTGATGGAGCAGGAGAGGGAGGGGTTTGATAGAAATATTCATAGTTTGGTTCATAAGGCTTTGTCTTGACTGGCCGTCTTGATTTTAAGGTGAGTGCTTTGCTTTTGAAGAAAGGGGTCCCTAAACACTTCTGGGTGATGGCAGCAGAGGAAGAATTTGTGTGAGTAGCCCATGCTGAAGCTGAGACAGGCCCTCCACAACATATGCATATTTATGTATAAATGTAAATGTATTTATGTATAAATACAAATGTGAGGAGTGTATCCTGCTGAGAAAAGCAATGGGAATATGGATGATATAAAACCACAGGAATAGCACAAAGTTATAACAAACATATTCCACATTATAGCATGAAAACAGCAGCTGGTTTTAAAGCTGTTTTATTGCATTTATAGGAAGAGATTTTTAATGCTGTTTAATTCTGAATGCCCCTGAGTTTGCTCATTTGCCCATGTGGGCTGTCCTGGAAAATAAGGAAATTATTTCCTCTGTGGAGAAGGACCTGAGGGACACGGAGCTGTCCCTGAGCCAGCACAGTGTCCTGGGGGTGCTGGGGGACACGGAGCTGTCCCTGAGGCAGCTCAGTGTCCTGGGGCCAAGGAGGCCAGTGGGATCCTGGGGGCAGCAGGAAGAGCATTGGCAGCAGGGCAGGGAGGGATCCTGGCCCTGTGCCCAGCCCTGGAGGCACCTCTGGGTGCTGTGTCCAGCTCTGGATCCTCAGCACAGCAGGGCCAGGGAGCTCCTGGAGCAGGGCCAGCAAAGGAAAGGTCAGGTCAGTCCAGCAGTGGCATCACTGTGGACACAGAAGGAAAGTGGGAATTAGAGCAGGGAGAAGAAGGGCAGAAGTGGGGTGATCCCAGCACCTCTTGCAGAGTTAATAGAGATTTAATAAAAACCAATTCATTTTGGAGTCTGATTCAAGAAAAAACCCTCTACAAGGAAAAGAAACAAAGTCGTAGTTTTATTGATGTCCTGTTCTCAGCCTTTTAAAAAGCTTTTGGCATTAAATTTATCTCCAACATTAAATTCTGGATGAAGGGACCTCTGACATCACCAGCTGCAATCCTGATTGGAATATTCCTGTTTTAGTATTTCCCATGTGCATTCCCCATGCTTTTCTGGTTCCTGATGTCAACATCTATTACAACAATTCCCACTACTCCAGGTGGGAAATATGGCATCATGTTTGTGGAATGATCAGCACAGAAATCGACCGTTGACATTCCTACCCACACCCATGGATATTGTTTTATTGTTCCAGGAAATTATCAGGGCACAAATAACCCCAGGGATTTGTGGCAGACACAAGAGAGCTGATTTCTGTAACTTAGAGAAAATAACTACCAGAGGTGGAGATGTAAATGGGTAATAGCACAAATGTTCTTGAAAGTCGATGTTGTCCCATGAAGAGCAGCTACCACCATTCTCATTTTCAGAACATTGAGAATGTAACAAAAAATCAGATATGAATCAGTCCTGACAGTTCAAATATCAATGCTGGGGTCAGCAGGGTGCAGCACCTCCTGCACAACCCACAGACCACAATTCCTTCTTCCACCCACACATCACAAAAACATTTTGCAAAGAATTAATCAAAAAATGTGTATTTTAATCTTTACAAAGCATCATGAAGAGGGGAGGGTGCTCTTTCCATGGGGCTCTTGGTGTCAAACAGGAGCTTCCTCCAGCAGTTCTATCCATGAGCTGAGCGGCCATGACCCTGGTGGAGGGACAGCTTTCCAAATTCCCAGACCTTTTCCGTATGTCATGCCTTAAAATAATTCACACCATCCCAGATGGCTCAGGCTGAAGGGACACAGGGGCAGCTGGTGGCACCTCCCTGCTCCAGCAGGGCCATCCCAGAGCCCAGGGCACAGCAGTGTGTGCACACAGCTCTGCAATAGCCCCAGGGAGGAGAGCCCACAGCCTCTCTGGGCAATGTGTCAGGGCTGGGCACTGCCCAGGGCAGAAGTTGTGCCCCCTGTGCAGGACAATGCTGGGCTCAGTCCCTGCCCGTGGCTCTGGTGCCATTGCTGGGCCCCACAGCAGAGCCTGGGCCCTGCTCTGCTCTCCCTGACACAGGGACAGCCAGGCCTGGGGGCCCCTCTCAACTGGGGCTCCTCTCCAGCCTGAGCAGCCCCAGCTCCCTCAGCCTGTCCTGGGCACCGAGATGCTCCAGGACCTGACCTTTCCATTGCTCCTTTTCCCAGGGAATAACTGAAAAACTCAGTCTTTCTTTAAAAACTTCATAACCCAAACAAGCCTTTGGGGCACCCCACCTTGCTGCCCTACTCTCCTGTCTTGCCTTCTCCAGCTTTTTTCAGGTTTCTTGGCTGACCTGGAAAGGAGTCTTTTCCCCCTTTCCATTTTCCCCCCTTTTCCCCCTTTCCCCTCTTTTTTTCCCTTTTTTTTCTCTCCTCTCTCTCCTCTCTCTTGTCCTTTCTCTCTTTACCCCCTTTTCCCTTTCTCCCCTTTTCCAGTGTCCTTGGACTGAAACTTCCCAGGAATAATGAGGGTTATATTCTACTTTCATGCGACCTTCCCTGTTCCCACTAAAACCTTCCCATCTGCTGCCCTATAAACCTCATTGTCCTGAATTTTCCAGGGAAAAGAGAGTGGAATGGAGGAAATATTTATCGCTCTGGGACATAGAGGCAGGCACACAAGTATAGATGTGGCAGGAATTTCATCTCAGAGTGACATTTCCAGAGAGATATATATGAATGAAAGATATATTTGTCCTATGGGATAAAAGTAGGAAACCACCATTTTAATTCCTATTTCTCCAGGGAAAACCACAGATTCTTCTGTTGCAATCCACGTGTTTTTGGGGAAGAGGCATCCAACCACCACAAAGAGTGGGAAAGGGCCCAGGAAGCAGCAAAATTCTGGTGTAGAAAAGCACATGGAATTTGTGATGGAAAAGGGCTGGAAAAATGGGCTGTGGGGTGGAAGGACCGTAAGGGAAGGTTCCCTCTTGGATGGTTCCTCTTGGCATGAAGCCATTCCTTGCTCACAATGTTGAGACATTCCCTATTCCCATTGCAGCCCAGTTTGAAAAAATAGAAAAGGGATTTAAATGCAGCCATGGGTAGGAATGCAGCCCAGGGTAATGCAGGATGATGCAGTTTTCCAGCCAGGAAAACTCTACCCATGGAGATGGAGATGTACCCATATGTAGAAGCCACCATAAAACTGAAGCGGTGCTTCAAGTGTTGATGTGGAGGAGAATGAATAAAAACAGTCCTAAAAGGACAAATAAACCCAACCTTCCAACTCAGGCAAGTCGAGAAGCATTTTTTGTTTTGCCACCCCTGTTGCTAAATAGTGTGGTTTTCCCTCATAAATCGAGGGTGGTTTTGCCCTTTTCCCAACACCTGTGCTCTGTGTGTATCCCCACAGGCTGTGGATCGGACACATGGTCTCCAAGGACCAGCTGGAATTTTTGCCATCCATTATCTCAGCTGCTTTTTGCCCTTCTTGCAAGCACTGGGTGACCTCAGAAGATCTTTCAGCCCTCATTTCCCTTTCCCTGCCAGGGAGGGGGGAGCCCTGATGGATTTAGATCCATTGCCCTGAGGCGCAGGAAGCTTTTCCAGGCTTTGGGAAAGCAGTTGGCAATTCCCTGAAACAAAACCCTCCCAGAGGTTTGGAGGGCGAGAGCTCCAAAGCTGGGACAGCTGCAAGTGAGGGGACAAAGTGACACCAGGATGGTATCACCATCTGCTCCCCTCAGGGCTGCACTCCTCCTGTAGGGATGGCTTGGAGAGCTGGCAGCTGGGCCTTGGAGCTGATTGATCTCCTGAGGGCATCCCATGGCAGAAATTCAATTAAGTGGTGGAAAACCTGGCCCTGCCCTGCCTAGGCTGCCGTTGGGGTGGCCTGGCCTCAAAGCCCACAGCTCAAACACAGATCGAGGGGGTTTATTGTT
This sequence comes from Petroica traversi, assembly GCA_025920805.1. Classification (NCBI taxonomy): domain Eukaryota; kingdom Metazoa; phylum Chordata; class Aves; order Passeriformes; family Petroicidae; genus Petroica; species Petroica traversi. The sequence goes on from JAHLSL010000047.1 coordinate 3,471,728, forward strand.
GCAAAATTGTGAAATTTCCATCAGGCCCTTTGTGGTTTGTTCAGTTCCAGTATTACAGGCATGACGGATTTGCTTCCCTTTCTCCAAGTCAGGCCCTTCTCCCAATCAGTAGGAGAAGAAGAAATGCCCAGGGGAGCTTCAGGCTGAATATCAAGAAGAATTTCTTGAAAGGGTTGTAAAACATTGGAACAGAGTGCCCAGGGAAGTGGTAAAATCCCCAAAAAGCATAATCCTGGCATGGTCTAGAAGCGTCCAAGGCTTGGAGCAGCCTGGCATAGTGGAAGGTGTCCCTGCACATGTCAGAAGGTTGGGACAAGATGAGCTTTAAGGTTCCAACCAACCCATTCCAGAAATCCATGCTGATTTCCATGATTCTGGGCCTTCCCTCTCTGCCCTTTTTTTCCAGTCTATGAAGGGGAGAGCTTGAAAGGAGCAGAGGGCAGAACAAGATGTGGTGGCTCTCACAGCATCCTGCTGGGAGCACTGCACTGGGACTCCTGAGATGCAGTTTATTTTCTGCTTTTCCAGGAGGAATTAATTGATATTATTTGCTCTTCCTGCCTAGAACCACAGCACAAAATGGATTCTACCAAAGCTACATCTAACCTGGCATTTCCAGCACCCAGAATTAATTTCTGACCACAATCCTCAACCAGAGCTGCAGCTTTAATCATTTCTAATCCTTGCTGGGTGGAATATCCTCAGGCAATTTTAAAATCTTCCTTCCCCTCCTGCACACTTTAAAGTGTGGCACTAATTGCCACAGAAGGTTGGGGCTTTTCATGGTGCTTGTTTGGGGGGCTTTTTTGTGTTTGTTTTCTTTTGTTTTGTTTTGTTTTGGTTTTTTTTGGATGAACCATCTGCTGCTTGAGGCGATTCCTCGGAGTTCTCAGATGTGCAGTTGACTTGTTGATTTTGAGAGTCTGCTGTCTGAGGTTGTACATGCAGCAACAAGCCGGGTGAAGCCAATTTTTCTCTGTCTTTACATTTTCTGGCACGTTTAGTGACTTGTGAAGATGTCTGGGTGGTGTCCCTGCCCATGGCAAGGCAGCTGGAACTACACGATCTGTAAAATCCCTTCCAACTCAAATCGTTCTGGGATCTCTGAACTCTGCCCTACTTTTTCATTAACAAGAACCCCACTTTTTATAGAAAAAAAATGCTGCTTGTTTTCAAACTATTCTAATATGTTCCTATATAAATATTATGTACATAAAATGTTATATTTATATAAAGGTTTGGGTCCGGATCCCAGCACCTGCAGTGCAATTCTGCTTTCTGACAAATGATTCAGTTCATAATCTCAGGGATTTTGCTCATTTCTGTGCAGAGAGATGGTGCCACCATAGTGAGAATCATATAGATTCTCATGGAAACACCTCTGGTTCTGAAGGGGTAGGGATGTCAGGAATGAAAGGCTGAAATTCACCTTTTTTTTTTTCCATTTATTTTCTAAGAGAAAAAGAAAGCAAATATCAGAATCATGGAGTACTTTGAGTGGGAAGGAACCTAAAAATTTCAAAATTCCACCCCTGCCATGGGCAGGGACACCTTCCACTGTCCCAGGCTGCTCCAAGCCCCATCCAGCCTGGCCTTGGACGCTGCCAGGGATCCAGGGGCAGCCACAGCTTCTCTGGGCACCCTGTGCCAGGGTCTCAGTTCCCTCCCAGGGAAGAGTTTCTTCCCAATATCTCCCCTAAATTTCCCCTCTGCCTGTTTGAAGCCATTCCCTCTTGTCCTGGCACCCCATCCCTTGTCCAAAATCTCTTTCCATCTTCCCTGTTGTCCCCTTCAGGCACTGGGAGGGGGGAAATGGAAAGGGGGAAAAGACTCCTTTCCAGGTCAGCCAAGAAACCATGATGTGGTCACCCCAAAGCTTCCCTTCTCCAGGCTGATCCATCCCAATTCTCTCACCCTTTTAATATCTGTCTTTAAAATATTTATATCAACCTAAAATCTCCCTCAGGGAAAAAGAGCCATTAGGAGATAAGGTCCCTTGCAACCCCAACATTTCTAGGAGTCTAAAATCAAAATTGTACTACTCTTCACAAAAAGAGCATCAATAACATTAATTTGTGTGTGGAAGTTACACTCAGAGGCAACTTGATGAGTCAAATGGAGTTAGTAAATAATCAAGTGCTTTGGAGTCTTAAAAACAATAATTGTTTGTTTGGAAAATCTCAGCTTACGAATTGTTCTTGCTTTTCTCCAACTGAGTCATAGCCCAGGAACTCAAACTGTTTATTCTTTTTTCCTTTGAAGATGTTGTTTAAAGAGCAAGGACAATATTACTCCTGCTGAGTTTAAAAAAAAAAAAAAAAAAGAGATACCTATTGTTGGGCAAGCGGGGTGTGCCTGGTGGAAGGAGGCAGAATTCCAGGGATTTGGGACAACAGAAGGTTTATAGTTACCCATGTATTTGCTTTTGCTGCAGTGAACACCTCCAAGAATTTTCCAATGTCTTTTTCCCTCTGTATTCCTTCATAGACTGAAAAAATACTGCTGCAATAGGGAACGCATAGGAAATAACAACTATTATTGCTATTTATTAGCTAAGAAAGCTGCTGGAGCACTATTCACATCAAAGAATATGGTTTTAATTTGTTAAATATTTTAAATAGCACAATTTGGGGGATGTTTTTCCTGTCTGGAGTGGGATGAGTGGGATGGGTGGTGATGGAAGAGATTTCAGGGGTCAGATCTGGTTCTTGCTTCCGGGAAAGAGCAAAACCCTGGGATTCCACTTGGCTTTTCCCACTAGAGGGTGTGAAACAGCCTGGCAGGCTGAAGGCTCCAAACTCTTTCCTTTTCCCCATTTTCATGATTTTTTGCTGGCAAATCCTGTGTTGTACAAAAGGAAAAAAAAAAAAAAGGAGACAACAGACAAAAAAAAAAAAATTCCCAACCTAATTTTTGTCCTGCAGCAACACTTTGCTGTCGGTAATAACCATCAACTACTGAATCCAAATGTTTTATCCTAGAATTTCAAAATGAAGATGTTTGTGTAAAAATGCTGGTTTATGACAAATGTTTCTCGTTGGGGAAAGAATCCATGCTCTGCAACAAATGTATTTTTAATGAGAGGAGAGAAAAATCCCTGTACAGGGGTTCCAGTGAGAAAAATCACACATTTTTTTCCTGGGAAAATGCTTCCATCAAAATACTCCCGCCAGCTCTGTTTTGGTTTGTAAGCATTAAGTGGAACTGAGGAATGCAGCAGTGAATTTGAATTCTCTTGACTTCCATTCTTAAAAAAAACAAACCCAAACAAGTGGAGATGCCTATGGGGGAAGGAATTAATTCATGGGATGTAGACAGGATAATCCACGTTAGCAAACCCTCGGAAGCAGGTTTACAACAAGCTGGAATCAAAAAGGGGAAAAGAGAGCTAAAAATGGGATATCAGCTGAAATTATAGCTAAATTTACTACAGCACCTCGTGATGTGGCTCCTGTTCAAATCTCTTTTTGTACCCAGAATGGACCTGGTTTTGTGTGTCAGGCTTTGGAGCGCCATTTAACGTTCCTGTAATTTATAACTCTTAGAAAATTGAGGAAGTTTTCTACACAATAACCTGGAATTGGGATGCAGTGCCTCCCCATTTGGTGGTCACTATGAGGCACCATCATAATTAGATGTTAAGGCTTGTGCTTTATAAATAATCAAATGCTCTCTATTAGAGTCATATTAAAATAATTGAACCTCTAAAATAAAGAATATCAACTCATGGCTTGCATTTTGCCTGCTGTAATTTAAACACAAAGGGACCAAATGAAACAGCCTCATGTTACACCAGGGGAGGTTGAGTTTGGATATAAAGAAAAATTTCTCCACCAAAATGTTGTCAAGCTCTTGGACAGGCACCCATGGCAGTGGTGGGATCAGCATTCCTGGAGGAATTTAAAGGATGTGTCCAAGTAGCACTTGGGGACATGGGGCAGTGGTGGCCTTAAAGCCCACGCAGTGCCACCCCTGTCATGGGCAGGGACACCTTCCACTGTCCCAGGCTGCTCCAAGCCCCAAAATCCAGCCTGGCCTTGGACACTTCCAGGGATCCAGGGGCAGCCACAGCTTCTCTGGGCACCCTGTGCCAGGGCCTGCCCACCTGCACAGGGAAGGATTTATTCACAATATCCCATCTAAATGTCCCCTTTGTCATTGTGAACCCCTTCCCTATGTCCTTCCCTCCATCCCTTGTCCCAGGTCCCTCTCCAGCTCTCTTGGAGCCTCCTATGGCCCTGGAGGGGGCTCAGTCAGTGATACCAACCCGGGAACAATATAGGAATAATCCTCATTTATTTCTGTTTGCTGTTGTCATCCTCCCTCCATAAACACCCAGAGTTTCGTAGGCTGAGTACTGTTCCTGTCCTGTATCTATTCCTGTTTCTTTACAGCCATCACTCTAACAGTGCCCTGCTTTGAATTTAATGGTTATTAACATCAGTTTCAAGTCTCAGATCAGATCTCTTACCCATGTCCAGACTTGGCACAGGGGCTGTTTATGCTGCTGATGGCAGATCAGGCTCCAACAGCTCCACTTTCAGTGACAGCCTCTGAGCTCACTTTGAGGTGCCCTGGCTGTTGATACAAAGGATACAGTTAAGCTTTTAATTCCTTGGTGCATTCCTGCAGATTCCTGTTGTCCCCGCTTGTCCCTGTCCCCATGCCGTGTCACTGTGACTCCAAAGGAAGGCTGGAGCCAGCCTGGCCACTGGGATCTTGGAGAGCAGCAATGCTGGCAGGGAATGTCCGCCCTGAGGGGGGTGACATTTAAAAGTAACAAACGGTGTTATCCCTACCCAAATTTGAGTGTTAATGTAGGTAGGGGCACAGCATGAGCACAGCTCTTGTGAGGGGCGGTGCTCCCATGACAGTGCTGGAATTGGTGTGAGGTCCTGGACTTACCTTTGGGATTGGCTCCCAGAACTGGCGTTTTGGGATGGTTTTGCTCTCAGGAGAGCCTGTTTTTCATCATAAAGTCCATGTGGGGGAGACCCAGGGTCTCTTTTGGCTGAACACAGAGGGTTGGGCTTGTTTATTTAGGAGTGCTCCCCTTGGGGCTCAGTGATCCACTCATGTTTTGTTAGGCTGAACCATGAACCACTGATCCTCTAGAGCCCCACTGGAGGCTCAAGCTTCCCCTTCCAGGGAATTTAAGTGGGGAAATAGTCCAGCTGTGTGGGAGAGTGTGTGAACACTCTGACCCTGTCCTGGAGAGCTCCTCCTTCCCTGTCAGAGCTGGGGCACTGCCATCCCCTCCCAAAGGGTCCGGACGAGGACTGGGCACTGGGACACTGCATGGACAGTGCTGGTTATTCCCAACCAGACACCCTTCATGAATATGGGGGCCTCAGGCATTGCTGATGAGTGTAAGTGGGAGAGGGCCCTCAACACTGGAATTACCCATTGGTTTCCATGGATTTTTGGGACAGACTGGGCCATGCTGCCTTCTCCCTGAGAGGTCTGCTTTATTAAAGCCAGGTCATTACATTGACAGGCATCTGGCCAGTGGAGAGTCCATGCAGGCCCTGCTCCTCTGGGACTTCTCCTCCCCTTGCCATGCCCATCTTGCTGTCCCAGTCCTGCAGCAGCTGATTCTCTGCAGGTTCAAGGCACCAAACCTTCTTTGTTGTCCACACACAAGGTCCTTATCCCCAGATCCACTTGTTCTTGTGCTGGCAAACTGTGCTGGCAGGAATCCTGCAGCAGGCTGATTTCCTTAATTGTGATTATTGTCTTCCCCCTTCTGCCATCTCTCCAGCTAAGCAGCAGTGCCCCAACTGTCTTTTCATTCCTGACCATCATTTGTCAGCTTTTGTCTTCATTCTCTGCTCAAGAAGTCCCTGCTTTTCCCTTTCCAAAGAGAAAATGGACAAGTTTTGGTTCTCCTGAGGTGCTGTCACATGTTCCACCACAACTCTGTCCACCTCTGGGATGCAAAAGAAATTGTCTTCTAGATTCTTGGAGTTATCTCCATGGTCCCCATTATCTATAATCCTTCTTTTACTCTTTCCCTTCGTTTCTTCTCTCTTTTGGATATTTTCCCTCACCAGGTGAGCACGTTTTGGGCTCCTCAGTGGCAGAGTTCTGAGCTGGTGCCTCATTTTCCTCTCTTCCTTCCACCAATATTATTTACTGCATGGGAAGGTATTGGGATTTCTTTTCTTCCAGTTATACAGCAGCAGCTGGAGGGGGCTGGCAGAGGCCACCTGGCACAACTCCAGGCCCAAAGGGCTCTGATTAGAGCCGGTTGCTCCACACCCAAATGCACTTTTGTCCTGAATGGATGGATTTGATTATTTTTTCTTTTTCCTTTCCTTTCTTCATCTTTTGGTCAACCAGCTCAACTGTTGGTCTTTAAGTAAAGCCATTTTTAGCATTCATAAAAAAAAAAAACAGGACCACCAATCCATTTTTGGATTTGGAGAGTTGTCACTGGAATTCAGAGCTGCCAACTGTGACCTTCTCTTGGCATCCCCAACTTCCTTCTTCCTACACATGGTGGAAGAGTTGTGTTGGTTCTCCAGCCTCCATGCGGGGATTGCAGGGATTTATTTCCTCCTTTTTTTTTTTTTTTTTTTTTTGTGAGTGTTTTTTTCCTCTCTTCACTGAACTTTCAGCTCTTTTCCTCTCTCCTGTCTTGATGTCTCACAGCTCATTTCTGGACTTGTCTCTCTCCCAACAGGAGAGTTCCCTGTATAGAAAATCTCTAAGATTTCCATATGGCAAAACCCTGCAGAGGTTTTATGGCTGGGCAGTGTGAGGCTGCTCTGGAATTGCTGCGATCCATCTGGATTGCTTTGACCCTTTTGTTGGGACTCTGACTCCTCAGTTTTCCTGCCTCAAACCCCAACTCTTCCTCTTTTCCCCCATGACCTGCCCCCATCCAACCTTTCCACTGGTGACTTTGGCATCCCGCACCCATTTATTGCTATCTAAAAAGTATCCTGAGGCTTCTTCCTGATGCTCCTGAGCCTGGGAGGAATTCACAGTAAAGACCTACGGAGCTGCCCAGGCTTTAAGACCCCCTAGAAAGTGCAGATTTGCTGACAATAATTATATTTCCTTTATTTTATTTTAATTGATGTTTGTCACCGAGGTCTCTGCAGGCTCTTGCTGTTTGAAGCAAGATGTCAGTAATTCTCCCAGAAATTTCACCACAGATTGTCCCAAATCCAGCAGGAGGGATGGGAATCGTTGAACAGCATGCCTTGGATGGAACTGACATTTTCAGATGTTTAGCTGTGTTTATATTTGATTTAAAAAAAAAAAAGGAAAAAAGTTCATTTAAAACTACTAAAGCTGTGGGCAACCTTCACCTCAATTTAATCTCGGGTTTGTTCAGGCCAAAAAAGTGGTTTAGGGTTATGTGGCAGAACTTCCCTAATGAAGCAATTTCACTCCAACTGCTGAAGGGGCTGGCAGAGACTTAAATTCATCAAAATGTTTATATTTAATTTTTCCTTTTTTCCCCTCAGTCCCTGGGTTTGTAAAATCCAGTTCTTGATTCCTGAGTCTAAAGCTCTCAACGACACATCCTTAAGGCACCTGCAAAATTCCATTATGTCCCCAGTCAGGCTGTAATTAAATGAGGTGTTGGCAGTTGGAGAATTGAGAAGAAGCTGGAACATTTTAGAGTTTCATTTAAACCATGGTCTTATACATATGGAAATTACGATTACAGCAGGTTACTCAGCATTTGTCCTAGGTGCTGGTTTATTTTCTCATCCCATAGTGTAATTTTTGATTTAAAATATTTGAAAACTTCACACACACACACACACACACACACACACACACACACACCCCAAATTGTGTTAAAATATGAATCCTGCACCATTCTGGGGCTGAGATGGTGATAGGGAATATCAGAATCCTGGAATGGTTTGTGTTGGAATCAGTATTAAGGATCATCCAGTTCCACCCCTTGCCATGGGCAGGGACACCTTCCACTGGCCCAGGCTGCTCCAAGCCCCATCCAGCCTGGCCTTGGGCACTGCCAGGGATCCAGGGGCAGCCACAGCTTCTCTGGGCACCCTGTGCCAGGGCCTGCCCACCCTTCCAGGGAAGGAATAAATGAGCTTCTGGTCCTGGGTTGAAGACTTCCAAACCATCTTTACCCTTCTACAGCTGAGTGGGTGGGAAAAAAATTTTCTTAGGGGGAAAAAATTTAAAGGAAATTAAACCAGGGAGAGAGAAAGGGAAGTTCCTGGACAGTCCTATAGTCCCTCTTTTGCTGAACTCCAGCTCCTCTACACCTTGGCTGCAGCATTGGGCAGGAGTGTCGTCACCATTCTGAAAGGACAGGAATGAGGCAAGGTAAAATTTGCTGGGAATATTTGGGAATTCAGTGGAACAGAGGGAATGTGTCAGGCCGTAAAGAGGCCGGGAGATTTTTCAGCAATGATGTCCAAGCCTTGCATCAAACTACCAGGACGTGGTCCCTGTTCCCCACTGCTGGTGAGGCCCTTCGAGGATTTTAACATCCTGACCTTTGAACATTCTGGCCTTGGACAGTTTGAAATGCCCTCCAGGAAACTTTGCCAGAGGAGATGGGTTTTGAAGGCCAATATTGTTCTTTTCTGAAGCTGGGTGTTTCCAACATCTTCCATGTGCACAGGTTAATGCAGTGCTTGAAAGGATGGCTCTGGCTGGGATTTTCTCTCCTCTCTTGCATCTGGAATTGGCATCTGAAATTCTCCCAGTGCTCTCTTCAAGCTTTCTGGGATAAATCTGCCTGAAGGAGAATTAAGGTGGCACAAAAAAAGTGTTTGGTTCTTGTTCTGCATGGGACCTGGAACTGGGGCTGTCTGGGGCTGAATTTTTAGTCTGGGACATTTACAAATTAGTTGGATTTGCCAGAGGGAGGGGGTAAGTGTGGGCAGGAAACAGAGAAAAATCAGCTGAACGTTGGCCAAAAAAGAGCTCCAAAGGTCCCTTCTCCAGCTTCTTGCTCTAAACAGGGATGTCCCAACTCCTGGACCATAGTCATCATTCCCTTGTCCAGCCTAATCTTAGAACTCTCCAAGGATGAAGCATCACCTATTGCACTGCTCCAAGTTTTCCTGTAGTTTTCCATCATGTCCAAGTGAAACCTCCTAAATGACAGCTTGGAGCTGCTTTAAAATAATTCCTGGGGGAATAAATCCCAAGAGAAGTAATTTAAGCTAAGGAATCTGGCATTTAATCAGGGATTATTGCCACAGTTTGCATCAAAAAGCTCTTGAGCCTGGTCTTTAGTGTCAGGAAAATGGGAATGTATCTAATTTCCATGGATTTGGGGGAGTCCACAGGAGCAAAGGATTATTCCACAGGCATTGCATTTTGTTTTCTTAGTCTTCCATCATGTGTCCTTTCTGGACATGCTCTTAGGGCCTTGGAGAAGTAATAAATAAATAAATAAATAGTAAGTAGTAAATAATAGTAAATAGTAAATAATGAATAATTTGGCAGTTTGGTAACGATCTCTCCACCTGGGAGACTTGGGAGAGCTGAAACTCTTTGGAATGCTGGAAAAGTTGGAGCCTTTTGTGCTGTTGGTTTATTGTCCTGCTGCTGCAGAAAATGAGGGAAAAATTCAGATTTTAAACTTACCCCCAGCATGTCCTTGAGCAATGTCAGATATTTTATGGATAAGGCTCTCTATGCAGGACATCTCCAAGGAATGCAGGCTCATTTAGGAAATGTTTTATCATTTGGATACTCTTGATGAAAGGCCTGTAATGAAATATTGGCGTTAACCTTGTAGCCTTATTTCTCCTTTTATGGCTGCAAAAGATACTTTTCCCATGTGGAAAATTCCAGATTGAGGATAGTGAGAGGGTGTAAGGGAAGGATTTTAATTGTCAGGAGCCTTGGTGTCACCATGGGACAATGTTGCTGTGTCCTGTGTTCCTGCTAGAGCCCAGGAGAGTGTTGGATCACTTCTCAGTTTAGCAATGGTCCTGGAGGTCTTCTTATTCCCTCTTTGTGTTTGTCTCTTTACTTATTAAATAATATTAAAGTGCAGCTGCCGAGGCGTTCATGAATAAAATGTGTCAAGGACCATTTCATGTGGCTCTGGTTACTGAATTCTGTTGTTGCTGCTCTTCTTTTTTGAGGAAAATAATGCAAATAAATGGATTCCTCTTTATGTCTGCCAGTTTCCTGGGTTTTTGGCTTTGCCTGACTTTGAATTATCTGATCAAGGCTAGCAGACAGGTTCCTTATGGAGGGTAGGTCTGCAAGGGTCTGGTTTCTAGAAAATCTTCTCATTTGTTCAAGGTTTAATTGATTTGTCTTTGAATGGGATAATTAATATTTAATATATCTTAAAGATGCTCTTGTCACCCACTGGCTGATTAATACAGCAATAGATGGGGTGTGGTAGGGTTTTATTTCACTTTTATGAAAAAGTGATCATTTCCTACCCCTGGGTTTTTTCACATGGGGAATGTAATTAATTACGGACTAGTGAGACTCTGGTTTATTACAATAATTCTGAATAAATTGCACGAGTAATTGGGTTGAATCATTAATGTGTTTGGCAGGCAAGGAGGTTTCACCCTCCCAGTGTCAGTGTTGTGTCTCTCAGATTTGGGTTTATCTGTTACATAAAACTAAAGCCCACAAAAATACCAGTTTTAATTCCTAGAGAATATTCCTATAGCTATGCTTGCTCTCCCCTGCCTTTCTGGGCTGCTGGAAACACTGCAGTAAATGATATCAATATTATTGAGGGTTTTCTGGGAGGAATGGGAATGGTGGGCCCACTGGAAATGGTTTTTCCACCAGCAGACAGGGATTTCTGAGCATTGTCCCCATCTCAGCAGTGGGAAACACAGGTGGGACACAATGGCTGCCTGCAGGGATTAAAACAGTGCATGGGCACTTGGAATCAGGGTTCAGGGGAGGACTGGGCACTGCTGGGTGGATGGTTGGACTCGATGATCCCAGAGGGCTTTTCCAACAATTCTGTGATGCTTTGCTTGTCCTGATTCTGGCAGATCCAGCCATGATGGGATGGGTGCAGTTACAGCGGTTTAAAACTGATTCCATGCGAGACTTGGAAACTAAGGATAAGGGGTGAGATACTCGTCCCTTTCAGCCTTAAAAGTCAGCAGCAATAAGGGTTTCAGCTGGATGAGGGAATACCTGCAGTGTGAATCCTCAGTGTGTTGTGGCAGCTCTTGGACTGAACTGGAATTTGTTTCCCAGGCAGGCGGATTCCCCAGGGAGTGGCACAAATGGAGATACTGTGCCCAGAGAAAAGGCAGAGCAGGGGCTGTGACAGATGGCAGCCCACAGGGACTGGAGAAGGCTCCAGGGAGAGCTCAGAGCCCCTGGCAGGGCCTAAAGGGGCTCCAGGAGAGCTGAAGAGGGACTGGGGACAAGGGATGGAGGGACAGAACACAGGGAATGGCTTCCCACTGCCAGAGGGCAGCGATGGATGGGATATTGGGAAGGAATTGTTCCCTGGGAGGGTGGGCAGGCCCTGGCACAGGGTGCCCAGAGAAGCTGGGGCTGCCCCTGGATCCCTGGCAGTGTCCAAGGCCAGGCTGGATGGGGCTTGGAGCAGCCTGGGACAGTGGAAGGTGTCCCTGCCCATGGCAGGGGTGGAATGAGCTGATCCTTGATGGCTCTCCCTACAAACCATTCCATGATTCTCTGATTTCCAAGTGTTCCCACCCCAGCACTGCCAATAATCCCTCTGTTTCCTGGACAGAAAAGCTGAGTGAAATTAACAGAAGGTGGAATTTTTGTTTTGCTGAAATGGGATTTGTGAAATGGTTCCTCCTGGCTGCAGGCAGGTGTCTCAGGAAAGGCTGTTTGGCACTTGAAAGAGTGAATACCTGGGTGGAAACTGAGCTGAGGGAGCCACTTCTCACAGGTGTTCAGGCAAACATACCAAATCCATCTGCACCTTCCCTCGACACTTCAGCTTCTGGAAATGTCCAAGTTTGGCTCCTGGCCCCTCACCAGCAAAGAGAGAACCACAGGGAGTTGTGTTCCCCTGGGGTTTTTTACCCATGAGTTGTGGATCTGGAAAGTGCTATTTATCAGGAAATAAGTAGTTATTATTTTCTTTATATATATTATATATAGGGAATAGCCAGCAATCCCAGAATGGTTTGGGCTGGAAGGGTCCTTAATGCCCATCCAGTGCCACCCCTGCCATGGATAGGCACACCATCCACTGTCCCACAGTGCCAGCCTGGCCTTGGACCTTGGCCTTGGGATCCTTTCTTAAAACTCACATTTGGAATGTTAGTATTCCCAGAAGACAAAACCTTTTATCTAAAACTTCACTTTTTCCTGAATACAGCAAAATTCCCCTTTTTTAGAAAACTAATTGAGGAGGAATTTGATTCCCATGGAGACACCGACATCCAAAGGACACCCAGTGCTACTTTCTGCCAAGCCTGAAAGACCCATGGGAATATTAATATCAGAACATTTATTAGGAAAATGTAATTCTTAATTTTGAGGTGACTTTCCCAGGCTATTCCAGTACTGAATTCAAAATCCAGGGCTATAATTCAGCCTCATGTCTAGGCTTTTTTTTTTCCCATATATATTTTATCTAAGCTTTGAATTTTATTTCCATGTTTTATTTTATAAAAACCCTCTTAATCCTTAATCAAATTTCCATAAATTCTTGCCCATTTTAACACTGGAAGTGGTTTAGTGCAGACCCTCCCATGGATTTGCTTTTGCTCCTGATTTTTAATGCTGTGAGTCCTTCCTGTGCTGAATGGCCTCTGATTCAAATCCCATGTTGGGATCCATCACAATTTCTTTTTAAATACCTGCTTCCCTCATAAAAATTACAGAAGGAAGACAAGGTTTCTTGAAGGGTCATCATGGCTTGAAATTATGGTTGTAATAACTGCTGAGGATTTTACTGTGCCTTCCCACTGCTGAGTGCTGAATCTTCCTCCTTCATATTCGGGATTTCAGCAGCACCTGCCATATAAAACCCTTATAAAATCACCTAAAAGGTGTCCTCAGAGCAGGGAAATCCATCGTGGCAGGGTGGGACATGTCCACCAGAAGGAGAGGAGCTGCTCCACAGCACAGAAGAGGTGGAGCTGTCGAGGTCAGCAACTGTCACTGCCCTAAATACATTTTTTTTGGGATGTTCAGATCAGTAGCGCCATCCATCAACACACCATCACCAGCAGGAGATGAGCCTGGGAATGGGGATCCATCCCTTTCCTCCTGGGAATCTGCTGGGTGACAACCCTAAACTGCTCTCCTAAGACTGCTGTTGTACTCCCAGCTCCAGAATTCCCTGTAGGTCACCCCCACCAGCGCCAGGAATGAATTTCTTTCCATGCCAGTTGGGTTCCTTGGGTAGGATTCTCATAGCAGGCCCAATAACCATGATATTGTTTGGTTTTGGCACATAAAACTTTGATTATTTATTTATCTTTGCTAAATCAAGAATAAGCAGGTGGTTATTGCGTCTTGCCCTGCTGTAACTGTAGGCCACGATGCAGGTGAAGTTATAGAAATGATTACAAATAAAAGGTAATGAAAACTTTAAAAAGAACTTTTTGAATCTTCAAGTAGGCAAATCCCTCTTTTTAAAGGATAGGAGATCACCAAATTTGGGTACTACTCCTCAGAATACCCAGTAAAGCTGATGCTTTTCTCCCACCTGAAAGTCAGAAAATACCCAATAAAATAGAGGTGGAGATAGAGATGCGGGGGTTTGAGCATTTATTGCTAAATTCAAGCTAATAACTGATTTTTCCCGTTTTTCCCCCTTTCTGACGTGTCTTGCCTTAAATGCTTTAAATCAACCTTATTAAGAATATTGTAACAAGGTCAAGTGTGCAGAAAATGCTTTAAAGAGCTCGAATAGCAGCAAATTAGGGACCTCTGGATAGTCCTGTGGCATAATTTAAAGCCCACCAAGGAAGACCTAATTTTTTATTTCTGCAAAGCCTCATTAACACCATTCTCAACTGATCTCAGCACTCATCCCCTGAGGCCCCACCGGACAGGAGGTTTCTGCCAGGGACTGTCCCCGGAGCAACAGCCACTGAGGCCCAGACACTGAACCACCTGCTCTGGGTGGTCCTTCATGGTTCTCCAGTTTCTTGAGCCAAAAAAAGGGGTCTTATCCTCGATTTTAAGGAAGGAAATGGTGAACATCAGGAAACAGCTGGATGTGGCTGTGTCCATGGAGTCACAGAATGGTTTGGGCTGGAAGGGACCTCAAAGCCCATCCAGTGCCACCCCTGCCATGGCCAGGGACACCTTCCACTGTCCCAGGCTGCTCCAAACCCTGTCCAACCTGGCCTTGGACACTGCCAGGGATCCAGGGGCAGCCACAGCTTCTCTGGGCACCCTGTGCCAGGGCCTGCCCACCCTCCCAGGAAAGGAGCTGAGAAAACGGGGATCAGTCAAAGACTGGACCTGAGGACCTTGGAGTTCTTCTCCAAACTTCATGAATGTTGTGATCCATTGTGCATCAATCACCTGGAACTGCCTGATTTCCATGGGGGAAAACCACCCCTCACAGACCAAAGTTTGGATTCCCAACCTTTTGTCTTCCTGAGAATTCAACATCCGCTTGCCATTGGCTTTGACATAAAAGAACATCACTGGGATTAATAAACACAACGCGCTCTACTAAACTTTTATAGATTTTAGTGTGAAACTAATAAAAAGTGCTATTGGAAAAAGCTGCACTTGAAAAGCCGTTTCCTAAAATATCTTCTAAAAATCCCCTCAGGCATTAAAATCTCACTTCCTAAAAGGGAATGAAATACAGCAGGAGGGATTTGACTCCAAGGTACCCCAGTTTGAGGACACGTAGCAAAAACCCCATGGGATATAAGCTTTATGCATATTGGGAAAACAAAACATTTCTTAGAGAACAACAATTCAGCTTGTTGAGCTTCAAAAATACTATTTTACCAATTTTTTACTCAATAGAAGCAAAATGTACAACTCTCCAAATAGAAAATGTACCAGCTTCCTCTAACACTTTGTTTAATACCTCGTGAGCATCTCGTTAGCACTTACCGACTGCGACTAAAATATATTTCTACTCCCAGTGGCTCCAGCCGAAAGGTTTAAGCCCTGCTAAAGGTTGTACAACAAGATTTACAAAAAAAAGATCACCCTTTGTGATAATTGACTGGAATATTTATGAAGTGGAGGCCTCAGGTCCTTCAAGGCTCTGTTGGTCAGGAAATTCTGCTCCATTTTTACCTTAATTTGAGTTCTAAAAGTAATAACACTCCCAGGAGCTGCTGCTGAGATTCCACCAGCCTGGAGAAAAGGAGGCTCAGTGGGGACCTTGTGGCTCTGCACAAGTCCCTGACAGGAGGGGGCAGCCAGGGGGGGGTCGGGCTCTGCTCCCAGGGAACAGGGACAGGACAAGGGGAAACGGCCTCAAATTGCATCAGAAGAGGTACAGGTTCAGTATTGGGAAAAATTCCTTTACAGAAAGGTCTGTCAAACATTGGAACTGACTGCCCAGGGCAGGAGTGGAATCCCTATCCAAGGGATTAGGAGCAGTGGGAGCTATGGGAGCTGGCGTTGGAGCAGGACTTCGAGCAATTTGGGGATGTGGGAAGGTAAAAAAAGCAAAACAATGCAATTCAGCTCAAACATTTTTACATTTAGGACAAATTATGGCAGCCTAAGGTAAAACCATGGGTCAGAGGTTTTAGAGTCTAAGAGATATAAACGTATCTCTTCTTAAATTGAGTTGTTGACAGCTTGTCAGAAGCAAAATTGTTGTAACTTCCCAGTGTGGTGAAGTTGGCTGTAAATTCTGACAAAAACAGATCTATGCATTTAATCCCTTAAATAACGTCCTCATGCTTCCATTGGTGTAGTGATGCACCTGGAAACTTTTAGGAATGTGGATATTGTTGCCACCTAATTCCACAGTGGGGCTAAGGAGCTGAAAAGGGCACATGAAGCCTCCTGCTGGGATTTTTGGCCCTTGTGCACGGCCAAGGATGTCCTGAGGGCTCCCAAATCCTCCCCTCTTGGATTTCCACACTGAGAGCCCCCGCAACAGCTGTGACCTTTGTGCAGATGCTGAGTCTGGGCTAGGGGAGCTGTGAAATCCCAGGGGTGGCACAGAGCACGGAGCTGGAGGGGACCAGGCGTGTCTAGGGGAAATGCTGGAGCAGCCGGGGCCATGGAGCGCTGGGAGAGCCAGGGAGATTGCAGGGATGAGGAGTGCAGCTTTTCAGGAAGCAGCTCCGAGGAGGAAAGGGATGAAGGCCAGGGGGTGTCAGAGTCAGTGCTCTCCCCTCCTCCCTGGGGCCACGGGGGGTGGTGGGCACTGCCAGGAATTAACTAATTAATTGTTAATATGTTGTGTTTTACTCATTGCACTTGTAATAGATGCTGTGGACTTAGTGTTGTGCTGTTAGAATAATTATTTGTATTTAATGCACTTGCAGTAATTAACTACCTGTTGCATTTTTAATGCAGTAATTACTTTTCACTTGTCATAATTCCCTGTTGCAGTAGTAGTTACTTTTGCCTTTAAAGCTGTGCATTTACTGGGAGTAACCTCTGCATTTAATATCTCACACTGGTAGTAATTAGTAGTTTCATGTATTTACTAGTAATTAGTTTTTCATTTAATGCTGTGCACTGGCAGTAATTACTGGGAGTAATTACCTTTCTTTTCAATGCTCTGCACTTGTAGCAGTTCCTGTTTAATTTAATACCATGGCTACTTGTTGCATTTAATGCCTTGGACTTGAAGTAACTTCTGCATTTAGTGTCTGCCACTTGGAGTAGTTACTTTTTCCTTCAATGCTGTGCATTTACTGGCAGTGACTTCTGGGTGTAATGCTTTGCACTTGTACCAATTATTATACTTAATTCGGTGACCTTACAGTAATTACTTTTGCATTTGATGCAGTTCACGTGTAGTAATTGTTGCAATTGATGCACTTGTAGTAACTCCTTCTGCATTTAATGCCGTGCACTTACTAGTGGTTAACTTTCCATTTAATGCTATGTGCTGGTCGGAATTACTCTTGGACTTGTATTAATCACTCGTTGCACTTCATATTACACACTTGTAACAGTAACTTCTGCACAAAGTCTGTGCCCTTGTAATTATTTTTTTTTGTTAATTGCCACCTACTTGTAGTAGTTACTATCTCATTTAATGCCCGGCACTTGCTGGTGGTTGTTCTTGTCTTTAATTCCTTCTTAGTAATTTCTTTCCCTATTATTGCCTTGCACTTGGAGTTTTTCATGCCATGCACTTGCAGGGTTTCATTTGCCTTTAATGCCACGGATTTCTGCACTTCCCTGTGCTGCAGCTGCTGTCCAAAGTCACCTTCTGGAAAAGGATGAATTAATTTAACAAATTACAACATTCCCTTGTGCATTTGAATACCTAATTTCAAATTTTATTGAAAATGTTTGAACTGAGACCACCAGTTTTGTTGTGTTTTCCTAGTCTGTAATCATCTGAGTATAAACCAGTAACTAAATCATGTCTCTGATCCATAAGTTTAAAGGGATAAATGTCTTTTTGTGGCATCTGGGATAATGGGACACATGTGTTGAGTTTTAACTGGAATTAGTGGACACTAACAAGTTTGAACTCTCATTTTAGTGGATCAATATATTGGCAAAAGCTGGCTACAGCAACTTAATGAGGAATTCAGTATTATCCTTCCTTATCCTCTTTGTATTTATCCAAGTTTTAGGAGTTAATAGAGATAATTATCCACTGCTATTCTGCCGCTTCTTTCTCCTTGCTTTAATTAGCGCAATGTGATTTATCAGTGGGGTAAATTAGCACTAATACACTCTTAATTCCAGTCCAAATAGACTCAGAGTCAGCATTTCAGCACAGGCTGGAATATTAATGTTCTTCCCTTGTATTTCTGCTTGCTCTGTTCTAAAGGTAGGAACATGAAGCGAGCTCCAAGGCAATCAAAGTTAATTAATGATGACCTCAAAGGGAGAGCGCACGTGCATCACCCTTTTTTAACCCTATTCCTGCTTTAATACCTCCAGCCTTTAAATGGGAATTTCTATTCCTATCAGCACCTGTAGATCTCATTTTCTGCTTCAGTGGAAGCATAGAGGGGTGATCCAGCCTAAATGAACAAGATTTGTTTAGAAAAGAGGGGGGGGTCTCTTTTCCCCATAATCCACTCACCCCTGGAACATGGAAAGGTTGGAGGGAATTGGGATAAAGTGAGCACAGAAAATGCAGCGCTGACTCTTAAACACTGGAACACCAAATCAACCTGATTAGAGTGAATTAATTTGATATTTTTTATTAGTCTTGGAATTCTAGTCTTTTATTAACCTGTATAGATGATGAAAACAGCAAGGAAAAGCTGTGACAGGCAGAAATTTGATCTCAAAGTGCTTGAAGCACCCTGTATGTTGGAAATCCGAAGATTGTCATGGAAATAACTGAAGAAATGTGATTTTTTTTTTTTATCTTGCAGGGAAGATGTCAGGACAGCCAACGTCATCGCAGCTGAAGCTGTCACTTGTCTGGTCATAGACAGAGAGTAAGTCCCTCCTTCTGCCTGGGGCTGGGGGAAGCTCCAATTTAAACCTTTCCCAGAGCTTAATAAGATCCTTGGATCATCTTCTCCAAAGAGGCCTCTTAATTTGGGGTGAAAAAGTCACGGATGTGTCCTTGACGAATGGGGGGGGAAGTGCCCCTAAGTCAACCAGAGAAAACCAAGTAGTGACAATTAGAGTCACAGAAACTCCAAATGGAAATAAAGGAGGAGCTGGAATTACTGAGGAAAGGGAACTGGGTGTTGCAGTGGGACACAGGTGGAGCTCGCTTCATGAAAGGCGTCAGCTCCTGGCAAATGTTGGGGCAAGGATGGAGAGTCCTTGGGAGAAGGCCACAGCCCTGCTGGGAGCTCTGTGGCTCAGGGGAGATGCAGGAGATCAGAAGAGTAAAATAATAGTTGTATAGCAAGCTTGAGAAAATGAATGCTGTTTAATCCAGAAAAAAAACATGCCTGGATGCTCCAGTGCTGCAAATCCAGCTGCTCTCTGCAGTTACTGGGAATGGGAATTAAAAAATGACATTAAAACGGCATAAAAATTGGACATGATTCCTTTCCAGTTGTGACGCACTGGCACAGACCAACAAAAGGCATGGACGCACCTTCATGGGAATCTTTCCATGAGAATGTGGGATGGATCTGTGAAAGCCACAGGAAAGGTGAACAGGGATTGACTTTTCATGGCCTCCCCCAGTGCAGGAGCTCCCAGAAACCTGCTGGAGGGAGCCAGAAACTATGGAATAACAAGGAAAAAATGCTGATGTTGGAAAGGAAAATAAATCCGGGGGATTTTTGGAGTATGTGGGAAAGGAAAATAAATCTGGGGGATTTTTGGAGTATGTGGGACTCACCTCTGGGCCAGGAACTTTAACAGCAGTGGATTGTTGGGATGTGTAGGCAGGGCCAGGAGCTGGATCCGTGATCCCTGTGGATCCCTAGAAGTGATTCTGGCGCCCTCCTTGTGCTCTTGCAGGGCTGATCTCCATCCCCTCAGTCCTGCTTTGGCACAAGTGGTTTGTGTTATCTCACAGGCCTCTATTTCTGAAAACCCAGTGTTCTGGAAAGGCTGAGCTGGGGGACACCTTCAGAAATCCTGATAAGTTCTGATTTACATGAATCCATTATTAATTGCAAAACCCATTGTCTGTCCATTGAACACGGGTGGTGAACACCTGAGAGTTCCTTTCTCAACCTGGTAGAACACCCACCCTCCCTTCTTGTGCTCTGGGACAAAGAGAGGAAGAAGAATTTGATTACTTAGCAAGATAGTATTTTAATAATCTTTATGCTTTTATTAACTAGATAATTTGGCAAGCATTAATTCAGAGAAATAAAAGGCAACAAATAATTTATGCCTTTTATTTTTACACTTTTGCAAGAGATATTTTTGGGTTGCTCTGTGAGAGTTAAAAACCCCATATAATTCAAGTCACTCATTTCTGATCATTTCCCAGACTGTTCCTTTCCTTGTCTCCTGTGCCTTGTCCTCTGCATACAATGCCCTTGAAATAGTAAGGAAGTATAAGTTAAATTTAAACTGATGAAGCTGCGGTTAATCTACCCCAGAGATTCTATTAACACTCTGCAATTAGCAGAGTAACACTATTTATATAATTCTTATTTATAGAGAAGAAAAGTGACCCTATTGATAGCCCTATTTATAGATCAGGGCAGGCTGTCCTGTGTCCTGGCCAGTGCTGAATTTTGTGTCCCAGCTCTTCCTTGGGCTGTTATTTTGTAGGAATGACAACTGCAGGAGCAAAATTTCATGTGGAGAAAAACTACCAGGACTTGTGGCAATTTGGGAACTTGGTGAGGAAAAAGAATCATTTTTTAATAGCCAGATACAGTGAATTTAACACCTTTTGGGCTGTGGTGGTGGATGTGAAGGTTGAGTGACACAGAAAGCAGCAATGGGCGTAGGGAGTGGGTGTTCCCTGCAGCTGGAATCTGTTCCATGTGGCAGGAGGGGTGACACAAGTCACTGGAGTTGCCAAATATTTCCTTTTCCCAGACAAACTCTTTGCCTAATCTGATGGAGCCACTGGAGCAGCAATTTCCATGCTCTGTGGGTGTCCCTGTCCACAGCAGCTCAGCAAAACTGGTGTTGCAGTTTCGAAAAACGAGTCATGGGAAAAGACCTTTTCCTTAACACATGGAATTCCTGGGGAATTCCAGTCTCACTGACCAACATCACGCACTGGGATTATCTGCAGCAGGGAAACTCTTCCAAATTCCTTGTGAAAATCTTACCAAGTTATCCAAAAATTGTTCCAGCTGCCACACTCCCATCTCGTTAACAAAGAAAGTCACACCTTGGTGCCACAGGAAGTTATTCCTAAGGGAGGTGTGAGCCTGGCTCTGGATTTGCCAGTATTCCCAGCAATTTTAGGCCTAGTTTAGCTGCTGCAGAGTTTGTAGTGTGGGGGTGAATAATTGGGAAACTTTCTTCACAGGGATGAGCCAGGAGCTCTGGGCAAGCTGGGTTTGAGACTGGAATTGCTAAAGTTGCATTTGAGAAGGGAATTGATTAAGCATGAAAAGAGGGAATGCTTTGCCTAAAAGGATTTCTGGAATTTATAAAATATGTATAAAATGGCTACAGGGCTGAAGCAGTGGGAGTCAGAAATATCATGAGGGAAGTCAAACTGGAGCTTGTGATGGGTCTTAATTAGCAGATGATGTTGGTGCTGCCTTGCTTTTTAATTTCCTTGAGAAACAAGAGGGCTCTTCCAGTTCCAAAAGCACCCCAAAGACTCCCAAAAAGTAGTAGAGCTATTTTTGCCAGTCTAGGTAGGTGCGCTTGCAAAGTGCATTTCCAGCATCCTTTCCTGGTGTGGAAATGGGCAAAATCCTGATCTAACAATGAAAACAACCTGCAGAAAGCATTTGATGCATCCCATGGACTTTGTTCCCACTTGTCCTGAAAATATTTGTTACAAAAAGCATTGGCATTTTTTCCATCTTGCAGTTTTGTTTTTGGAGTCGCTTCCTTTACTGGAATAATGAATTTCAGTGAGATTTGGTCCTTAATACTCTTAATCCCCCACTGTGAAGGTGGGCAGGCCCTGGCACAGGATGCCCAGAGAAGCTGTGGCTGCCCCTGGATCCCTGGCAGTGCCCAAGGCCAGGCTGGATGGGGCTAGGAGCAACCTGGGATAGTGGAAGGTGTCTCTGCCCATGGCAGGGGTGGAACTGGATGGGCTTTGAGGTTCCTTCCAACTCAAACTTTTCTAGGAATTCTGGGATTCCCATTGGGAGCACCATTCATTTTGGTTCCTCAAGGAAGAAGACTGCCAGGAAGAAAACCCCAAAAAATTGTGTAGCCCTATCTGGTCAGGTGTATTTGAAAGAAAGAACTTGGAGTTCAGAAGGAAAAAATTCTGAGGAATTTCCCATTATCATCAAAATTTCAATATGGCAAAGGAGTTACCATAATCCAGTGGGAAAGATGAAGTGAGAGGGTGACAAGGCTGAGGAAATGAGGGTGGCAGCTCTGCTAAAGGACCACAGCATGAGGCAGGCTCAAGACTTCTCCATACTCAAGCACTCCGGGGAGTCAGGATTGATTTATCCAATGTTCTCCCTGCCAGCCATGGAGCACAGACCCAACCATGGGCTTATGGAATTGCCTTGGAAACTTCAACAAAATCCACACAGCGTTCAGGAGAATTGTGAAAGAAAAGGCCAGCTGGATATCTGACCATTTGAGGGAATTTGGAGATGCCTTTGAATTCTTGAAGAGACACACAGCTCATTGCAGCCCCATCGTTTCCTGCTGTTCAAGCCTCTGCTCTGGGAACAGACATTAATATTTTTAGCACCTCTCAGATGGCTTTTAGGCATTTTTATTTCCAAGTGCTGTTTTTTTGGTTTTTTTTTTTTTTTTTTTTTTTGCAATTTATGGACTTTTTGTCTTTAGGACTTGCCTTGACCCTACAAGATCAAGGCTGTTAATGAAGTTTTTTCTGTGGTGACACTGGAGGAATTCATCCTCTGGAAAAAAAGTTACTGTGGGAGATGTTCAATGGTGTTGCCAACAAATTGTTCTTGGCTTGGCCTTGTCGGAGCTCATCCTAGTGAATTTTCAGGCTCCTTGGAGGGGTTATTAGATTTGTTCCAGAAGTGGAATTGAGGAAAAGTTAACAAATATGTGCTGGATTTGATGGATTGGTCCTTTAGGAACTTGTCTGTAAAAGGTCTTCTGTTAAAAATGGTGCAGACAACCCTTGAGCATCTGTTCTGTGGATCAGTTGGGATAAAGATGTTCAGGCAGACTTCACTTGCAGCCCCTTTGTATGGAGAGAAAACAGGAGGGAAAGGATCCAAACTCAGTCCTGACATTTGAATCATCACTGGCACCCTCAAGGACAAGTTGGTGCAACTTTATAATTTTTTTTTTCACACCTACCTCTTGAAACTGAAAAAGTGTTTGAAGGTGTTCATGGCTGTTCCTGAACTGTCGGAATATTTACGCTGAGGTTGATTCAGGTTCGTCTTTTATTTATATGGGATTTTCCCCCCCTCCATATAATTTATTTATGGTGCCAACAATGTTTTCCTGGAGCTTGGAGATTTAGCAACACTGTGGGTGTTGGGAGGACAAAATTGCCTCATGCAAACGGAGAGGAGCTGATGGATCAGAGCCAGGAAAACTCAAGGCACAGCTGCTGCTGGCAGAGAGTTACAGAACTACCTGGAATTTACACTAAATGCTGTTTTTCCAGCTTCTTGTCTTCTTCAACTGCACGTATCAAGTGTTTTAAATACTTCAGCTATTTTCTGCTTTTCCACTTTGTATTTTTCTTTTTTGTCTGTGTTTCAAAGGCTGAGTTTGGTTTTTATCAGGGGGAGCTGTGAGGTGTCAACAAAGGTTATTGGATCGGCCCTCCTGGCAATGGAAACTGGAGAAAAATGAAATAAAAAAGTATTATCCTGGCATGACTGACCCCATATAAGCTGAGCCGAGCTCTTTCAGTGAAGATTTTAGGGTTTGCTGCTTTGCTGTTTCTCCCAGTCGGAGCGAAGTTTATCCATGGAGAAAATTGGTTATGAGGAGAGAATAGAAAAAATGAAGAGAAAAGGCCATGAGGAGAAAAAAAACCCGAGCAGTTTCTGATTGAATTCTGGGGGAGGTTGGGACTAAGCCAAGACTTCAACACTGTTGAGATGGGCAATAAAAAAGGGACTCCAGTGAACTTTGATATCTTTCCCAGTGCTAAGTCTGGCTTCAAATTTTTAATAAAAATTAAGGGGTTTAGAGAAACTATTACTACTCCTTTCAGTGACATTTTCTTCTTTGATGTTTCACTAGAAAAGATTTACTTGCATTGCCAAAAAAAAAAAAGAAGGTTTTTTAACTTTGCCACATTTTCCTAATCAAACCAAGCCTAAATCATAATTTAAGCCATAGGTGATGTCTTATGGCCTTGCAGGATGGTGTTCCTGTCCTAATTAATTGCCTAAACACCTCTTTGGGGCACAGTTGGGCATTAACTCCCAATCCTACTTTGCTGTCCCTGTCACCTTGGAAGGTCTGGCTTCATCCCGTTTCACATTTCCAACACCAGGAAGATAAAACCAGAGGTGATGAAGGAGTTGTTCCTGTTTTCATTGCTGAGCAAGGAGTTTGGGGTTGAAAAGATACTCCCATTATTAACACGTCCTAATATTAAAAATACTAGTAATTACCAGAGTGGTTAAAAACCACTGGCACGAGTTTACGTGAGAGGATAAAGGGGTTTGTGCCTTCTCTTCCTCATTAATGAATTAATTAATTTGCTTTCCCCTATGCTGCATAAATTATTTTCTTGATTGTGTAATTTAAAGTACAATGAGTGAAATGGAGAGGAGGACTGGGGGAATTGGTGTGGGCAGAGGGCATTTCCTGGGCACTTATTCCCAGCAGATACTCCCAGGATGAGTCAGTTTGGAAGGACCCACAGTGGGTACCTGGTGCCACCTCCCTGGTCCAGCAGGGCCATCCCAGAGCACGAGGCACAGCTCTGTGTGCACACAGCTCTGCAATAGCCCCAGGGGGGATAATTCCTCTGGAAGTGAGAAATGTGGCCCTCAGTGGGGATTTGATTATTTTTTCTTTTTTTTTTTCGAAGTTTCCATTCATTTTTTTTGTAATAGCTATTCCCGTTCTAGCTCCATGTTTTGTGCCTCAGGGGTGCCAGGAGCACAGAGGAATTGTAGGATTTTCATTTGTGAGGCTGTGACCTTAAGGCAGAGATCAGTCAAGAGACTCTGGTTTGCAGCAGTCCATCCTTTCAAGTTTTTCTTCCTTGAAAAAAAGAAAACCTGTGTGTGACAAACCCACTGAAAATATTAGAATTGGGTAGTAGAAAGTAGCTTTTTCACTTGGAATAGTTTTTTTTGCAGGTATTTACTGATTTCAGTTTTTAATTTCTAGTTTTTCATGGAATTCCAGAATGGTTTGGGATGGAAGGGATATTAAGGATCATCTCACTCCACCCCTGCCAAGGGCAGGGACACCTTCCACTGTCCCAGGCTGCTCCAAGCCCTGTCCAGCCTGGCCTTGGGCACTGCCAGGGATCCAGGGGCAGCCACAGCTTCTCTGGGCACCCTGTGCCAGGGCCTGCCCACCCTCCCAGGGAACAATTCCTGCCCAATATCCAACCTAAATTCTCTCTCTTTCAGTTTGAGCTCCCTTTGATGTGTTTTTGGATGCTCTTTCTCTAAAGATAAGAAAGCTGGGATCCAGAAATAAAAATTTCACTTTGGAGGCAGAGGGATTTACAGGGCTCCTGGTTGGAGGACGGGGATGTGATGGTTGAGGAGCCATTGCCAGCCACTATGGCACATTTACTCTGAAACATCTACTAGAGGGTGAAAACCTTCAGCAGCCATTTCAGTGGGCTGGATGAATAATTCTGGATCTTTTTGGCATTGGTTTTTGCATCTCCAGCATTTTTGAGGCTGTCTTTCCCAGCAGATTCCCAGTCCTGGGCCTGGTGGGTCACCGGCATCGAGATCTGGCCCCGATTGCTGCTAAAAAGCCGCACTGGATTTCTTGGCTCCCAGATGGAATCTCCTCAGGTTCAGTGGTGGACCTGGCAGTGCTGGGTTACTGGTGGGACTGGATGATTGTCATGATCCTTTCCAGCCTTGGTGTTTCTGTGGTTTTCCTCTCAGAGTGTCCCTTTTTCTTTACAGCTCCTTCAAGCACCTGATCGGGGGCCTGGACGATGTCTCCAACAAAGCCTATGAGGATGCAGAAGCAAAAGCAAAGTAAGTGCTCAGCATCAAGTCTCAAACTGCTGTTTGTTGATGGTGCTCCACTGGAATTCCCAAAAACACCCTCCTTGTTCTTTACGCACTAACACAAAACAGCTCAAAAAGGAGAGATTCCTCCTCTGGATGGAGGAATTTTCCTCCTCGTGTCTCCCTGATGTGAAGACACGAATGTGGAGATGGGTCTGCTCTGGTCAGATTCCAAAGCCAAGTTTTCCCAAGGTCCTCCTCAATCACGACATTTGAATCCAGAGGGTTTTCCAGAAATCCTCCTGAAATGCTGAGAGGTGAGAAACTCCAGATCTTGAAATTGCCCTTGAGGGAATTGTTGTTGAGGGAATTGTTGTTGAAGATGTTTCATTTCTTTAGGGAACTCTGACCTTTCACAGATACTCTAAAAAGTTAAACATGCTTTGAGACAAAGGATGGGCAGAGAGATTTGTCATTTTGGGATAAAAACTGGAGCTGCCTTAATGTGAAGGAATATATTCATCTGAAGTCCACAATAAATATTCATTCCTTTCAGAAGGGAGCTGTTGTGTATTAGTTTAAAATATTCTAAAAAAACCCCACTTTTTATTCATTCTTGAGCTACAATTTGATTTTTATCTGAAATCTTTGAGCTCTGATTCTCTCCCAATGATTAAAGCTTTTCAAGAGGATCCTGTTCTGCTTTGGGTGATGCTCAATATCAACCAAACACAATTCAAAGGCAGAAGTTGTTGAAAAGAAAATTAAATTTGCTCTATACAAAATTTCTCTTCCTCCCTCTCAGTTATTTTGCTTTTATGAGGATTTTTTTCATAGCACATTTAGGAAGGGGAGAGGTGTTTTCTCAAAGTCAAATGCTCTGGGTGACTGACTAAATTGCAGATTCCAATTAAGTTATACATAGAAGCTTCTCATTAAACCAGAGAGGTTGGAATGGTGTCTGCTGAAGGTATTGGGCACCTCTGTGGATGGAAAGTGAAAAGCCCAATTAGTTATTGATTAAAAATAACCTTTGGTTTGTTTGAGAAACTATGATCCATCTCAAAATCTTCAGTTCATGAGCAAAACTTGTTAATCCTGCAAAATGCCCACAGATTTCTCTTTTCTTATCTTTGAGCGATATTTGAAATATTATATTTAATTAATTTTAAGGTATTAAAGGGGTTGCACTTTAGATTGGAATACTATTTCCCTGCTTCAGGTCAAATGAAAGCTTTCTTCTTATAAAGACATTCCATTAAAAAGGTTAAATACCCTAAATTATTGTGGACCCAATTAAAGAGGTGGGAGACTATCAACTTCCTTTACCATATCCCCCCAAAAAGGGGATTTGGGGATGGAATGCTTCAGACAGATGGTCCCAAGTATCCATGACTCATTCTGTTATTATTTTATATTAATTTTTGAGTGTTCCTATTGGGTTATATTGATTTCCATCGGAGCAGAAGGGAATAAAACATTAGGAATAGAACTGAGGACTCTTGGGTTGGGACATAAATGATGTCACGGTCACAGAAGGTTTTTGAAGGTGCCACCACAACCCATCAGCACCAAGAAAAATGTGCCTTTCCCACATCTATCATTTTAATCTCTTTTCTAGAGTATTTATTATCCCAGGAATGCTGGGAATCCAGATTGAGGGAGATTTTGAGGATACTTGGGGGAGTTTTAGGATCTGCTGTACAACATGGAGGGAAAGGGCAGTTTGGGACCTCTTTGGAAGAAACTCTTCCTTTTGGTAGCCACTGGGTTTTGACCTTTACATATTCGAGCTTTTATCTTCTCCAGTCCTTTCCTTCTAATGCCAAGTGTTTCATCGCAATGGAAGGGCAAGGCCCTGCTGGTGGAGGAATTGTTCCCAAAAAGGCTGAACCAATTAATTTTGATAGCAACTCTTTTATCTTCAAAGTCAGAGGCCTGTGCTGGAGCCCTGTCACTGCAGAGCAGGGGTGACAGTGGCATTATTGTCACCTCTTGACATTTTGCCTCAGACAGAGCAGGAGGGATCAGTGTTGTCTGCCTGGAAAAACATCCGAGAAAAGGAATGCTCTATTGAAAAATAGAGTATTTAGCAGTCAAATTCCATATTCCTGTGTGCTCCTTGAAAACCAGCAGAAAGATGGATAAAGGAGGGAAAAATGGCAAATTTCCTTGGAGAGCGACCCCAGAGGAATTGTGAGCCCTTAAGACAGTTTTGGTGTTCCAGTTACCTTGTGAGGCAAAACTCCTTGGGGAGAAAAGTCTCCCTGGCTGCAAGTTTAACCTGGATTCCTTTCCAAGCAGCAGTTAATTAGCTCCAGCTAATTGTCCTTCAAGGGATTATTTTTTCCGAGGGGAGGTTTGTGATAGGGAAGAGCTGAGAACATGAAACGGGGCCAAGTTTGTGAGTCTTTATGCAAATCCCACAGGATGTTCTTGCCCCTCTTTTTTTAGCTCACACCTCATTTTCAGAGCTCACTGCTAGCTGGGACAAGGCCTTGGGATGGATCCTGTGGATCAAGTGGATCAGGATGATCAGGCCCAGCTTGGGCAGGACTGATCTAGTGGGAGGTGGAAGGGGTTGGAATGAGATGGGTTTTGAGGTCCATTTCAAGCCAAACCATTCCAAGATTGTAAATGCCTACAAAATTAGTGGCACTGGGGTTTTTTTCCCATTTCCTTGCTGGAGGCACAGAGCTCAGGGCATGGCTGAGCATGGTACAGGTTTGGAATATCTTTCCATATATCCAGCTGTCCTCCAGGCCTGGAGGAGCCGAAATATTTATTGAGTTTATTCTTATTTTAGAGGCACTTCCCTGCTTTTTGCCAGCTTGAGGTTGGCTGTTCCCTTTAATGTCCATCCTTTGTGTTCCCTCTCTTAAATCAGCAATCACAGACATATTGTCTGTGAGACCATGATTTTAATTGTAGGCTATAATTTTAATTATAGGATTATGCGGACTATAACATGAATTAAAATATTCTACTCCTCAGATGTATTCAAATGAGTTAATGAATTAATTAACTAATGAATATTATAGTTTCCTCCTAAAAGGGGAAGGAGAGAGGAAAATTTACTTCACACTCCGAGGAAATGGGCAGCACCCCAGAAGAGCAGCAACCGTGTCCCAGTGCCAGGCCCAGCCACGCTGGCATTTAGGGCATGAAGGAGAAGCCCAAATAATCAGGATTATCTTGGTGTAGGTTGCTTCCAGATGGAGCCACTCCAGCAGCTTCCATAAATCCAGGAAGGCACAGGAGGCTGCAGTTGGTGGTGCCAAGTGGGGTGAGGTTCAGTGACCCCTTTGCTCCAGGCACACCAATCCCTCCTGCTGGGCTCTTCCCAACCCAGGAGCTCCTGGCATTGATCCTGAGCAATTATTGAACCCCTTCCAAGGCTGGAGCGGTTCCTTTTGAGGTGGTGCCACCTCATGGCATGGCTGTGGCACAGTGACACCACTGCAGTGTCCCTTGTCACCCAGCTGGGACAGCTGGCAGCTGCCTGGCTGTGCCCAGCTGAGCACAGCCCCCAGAACTGCTGTCCTAGTGCCCCCATTACATTCCCAGCTGGCTCCCAGTGCCGATCCCCTGTGGCATCAGGGCTTGGGATTAATCCCCAGCTGAAGCCTGGACTTTGGTGCATTCATGATGTTGCTCCAGGCTCTCTGCAGGTAGAGGTTGTTCTGATTGTATTTTTCCCTTGGTTTGGTTTTTTTTTTTTTTTTTTTTTTTTCCCCATTCCAGCTGTGTTGCAGCCCTGGGGGAATGTCTGGATACTCACAGCCAAGACTGGCTGATTTTCACAGGAATCAAGGACTCAAGACAGGGACCTTTATTTAGTGTCTGATGCCTTTCCCTGTCCTTGCAGCTCCTGCCCCAAAGCCCTTCATCTTTCTGTGTTTTAATGAAGAGCTTCATTAACAGTTGGACTAAAAGATCTGAAAGCTCTTTTCCAACCTGAATGATTCTACCCAAACCTTTTGTTTTAGTCCCTTTTTCAGTGCCCGAGATGTCCCTTTTTTCATCTTATACCCCTCAGTCACTCAATTAATTCATAAAGAAGCATCCCAGGAGTTCATTTGCTGCTGAGGGTGGTCATTAATGTTTTTCCATTTTCTATACCTGTAGAAATGAAACCATATAAAAGTATGAAGATATCCCTTAAGAAAATGTATCTAAGAAAAAGAAAGGGAGAGGAATAAAGAGTAAGAGAAGAGAAAGAAGAGGAGAGATCTCATCACCCGTGGATCCAGAAATGAGACTTGATTGTTGCAACCTTGGTATCTGTGGGTCAAAGTAATGGCCACAGTCTTGATCTATTGAGGATGAGGAAACATCTCCTTAAACATACTAAGGCTGGATTAGCTCTTCAGCCCCATAAAAAGGAACAGAAGCCAGCTTATCTTTATGGAAACTCCTGTTTCGGTGTTGGGAAAGCTTGGGAAAGCTTTGCCTGCAGGCCTCTGCAGGGCTCTGGGTTGGACATCCAGCCAGCCCTGGGGTTGTGTGGCTGAAACAACCCTGGGCATTAGGGAAGGATGGCTTTGATTTGTTTAGAAATTCAGCTGAGATGAGCCAAGGAAGATTTTGCCAGAAGGGAAATGGGCAGAATTAGGATTCCAAAATGGGAGCTGCCAGTTTAAGAGGATGATTTAGTGAGGGTCTGACTTGATGCTGGGTTGGAAAACTTTGGCTGAAATAATCCAGCAAGGCATGGAATAACATTTTTCCTGCAAGAGACAGTATTTGCTGGCTTTGCACCATCAGGGAGCTCTGCTGAGCGGCTCCACCCCCCTCTGTGTCCCTTGTTCCCTGAATTAGGGACCATCTGGGAAGCAGCTTTTGCCTCGGCTGTCCCTGGTGCCAGACTGGGGAGAAATCCCGTGGGATGTGCAAAAAGCTGGCAAAAAGCTCCTCAGGGCTATAAAAAGCAGAGGTTGCAGTAACTTCTTTTAAGCTGTGTAAATAATTAAAACCCTGCTCCTCCCTGGTGAGGGCTATGAGGAGGCAATAACTGATCATCGATACCTGTTCAGTTTGTGTGAGCTGGAACATTTGCTGTTCAGAAAAACGGAGATTTTCAGTGGCATTATTTGGCCACTGAAAGAAGAAGTATAGAAGATAGAAGAAGTATAGAACAGCTTTTTCTCTTTCTGCTGGAGAGTTTTGCTTTTCCCATTCAGCCTTAAATAATTTATCATTTCATCCTGAAGCCACTCATAGTTTGTATCCAGCTCTATCAGGTTTCCCTGATGGCTGTAATAAATAGGGGTGGAATTAGAAAACCATCTCAGAAATAATTTGAAAATGTGAGAGCGCAGCAAGAGACCACGCAGGGTGATGTCCCTAAGTGAAGGTAAATGCTAAATGTGACTTTGTTTTTTGAGGGGGAGCTGCTGTTTGTTTACAGACTTGGATTATTCACACAGAGACCACAGCAGGCAGACTTGGTGGCTGCTTCCCTCTGGAGAAAGAGCATTGGGAATGCTCCATCACCCACCAGGGATACATGAAATGACCTTTGAAACCCAGGGTGTTTTATTTGGGTAATAATCCCAGCTTTCCCCTCGCTCAGCTGACCTTGGGATGTGATAATGGGCTGGGGCAGATGTCACATGGAAGCCCTGGTGGGGAAGAGTCAGGGCCTCTGAAGCAGGCTGCTGTTCCAACAGCTGGCCACATTTGTCCATGGAATTGGGGCTGTCCTGCTTGTTTTATGGAGTTGGGGCTGTCCTGGGGAAGCAAAACTGCAGCAGAAATCATCCCTAGGAGAACAAATTCCTGCAGGAGCAGAAATGCAGTGTGGATGCATCCATGTGCATGGCCAGCTGCACGTGGTGGGAGCACTTGGTGGTCAGGGCCCTGGAAATATCAGCCATTCCTTTGGCATGGATGTGACTCCTTCTCTCAGGAGCTGCTGGGAATACTGTGCTAATCCAGCACTTGGAGCTCCGTGCAGCACTGGCTCAGTGCTTTAAACAGAAACCTTGGCCAACTTTGCAGGGGCATTGAGGCAAAGGCAGCATTAAAACATTTCTGTGCACCCCTGGCGGTGTAAATTGGTTGTCCAGCATATTTGGAGGTGTCCTGAGGATTTATCTAAGCAGTTTTTATGGTTTGCACCACTTGAAGTTGGGCTATTTCTCTCCCGCTGTCACCTGCTGACTTAAATAACATGGAGGCACATGAACAAAATGGAAAACAAATAAAACTGAGTGATTCTGCTGCCACAGGGAGCACCGATCTTGGAACTGCTGGAAACAGGTGTGGGATCATTTGTGCCTTTCCCAGTGCTGCAGTTTCCTGCTAGTCCTGTTCTGCTTGGTTGTACCTCAGCAGTTCCTACAAGCTCAGATCTCACTTTAAATCCAATAATTTGCAAGGAAAAGGAGAGAAGGAGTTGTAGAGCCAGGGAGAGATGAAGGGCAGGTATGTGGCTGGTGCTGGCACCCAGGGAAGGTTTGGGAGGAAAAGATTTGGGACTCAGAGGGAAGCACCAGGATGGGAGGTGGGACAGGGTTGTCTCCCTCTCAAATTGTCTCGGCAGGGCTGGCAAAGCTGTTGCTAGATTAAAAAGTTTCTTCCCATTCACCCAAAAAACTTCCCAGGCCAGGATTTATGGGAGTGGCTCCAAAGTTTGGAAATGCTGGTCGTTTTAACTGCAGGGAGAGGGGAGGAGCAGAGGGTGGAGGTTCCTGTTTCAAAGAGAGTGAATATTGATTGTTCTCACATAGTGAGTGTGGTACCCAAAAATTGCCCAGAGAATTCAGCTGACCCCAGGACAGAAACTGTGTCACACTGGAAAATTAAATTCAATCACCCAACTGTGAAATGGAAGAATTTAATCCCGCTGTAAGTGAAAAACCCAATGCAGCTTCAACTCCAAAGCTGCTGCCAGCGCCTCCATCCCACCTGGAGCTGAGCCACCAAAACAAACCCTTTTTCTTTTTCCCTGTAAAAAACAATTACTTTTCCTGAGGGTTCAGATTGTATTCCATACACAGCTTCCAGTCTTAATTTAGTCCCCATTCCACTCAGGATTTCTATTCTCATCACATCCTTACCTGGGGAGCACCTGGGGAGCCCTTTCCATGCCGAAAGTGGCTCCAGGGGAGCTGGAGAGGGACCTGGGACAGCAGCCTGTCGAAACAGAGCACAGGGAATGGCTTCCCACTGCCAGAGGGCAGGGATAGATGGGGTATTGGAAAGGAATTGTTCCCTGGGAGGGTGGGCAGGCCCTGGCACAGGGTGCCCAGAGAAGCTGGGGCTGCCCCTGGATCCCTGGCAGTGCCCAAGGCCAGGCTGGACAATGGGGCTTGGAGCAGCCTGGGACAGTGGAAGGTGTCCCTGCCCATGGCAGGGGTGGCACTGGATGGTGCTTCATATCTCTTCCATTCCAAACCATTCTGGGATTCTAGGAAAGGATTCCAGGATGGGTCTCTGCCTTTCCTGCGCCCAAATGTGGGACCCACAGGATGTGAAGCTCCAGCCTTTGGGATCATCAGGAGGGTGTCAGCCTCCCATTACAGTCAGTAACTTACACCATACCAGCAAGTAATGGAGATTTATTTAAAAAAAAAACAACCCTGGTGCTCCCAATATTATTTATGGATCCTGAGAAAGTGCCACGATGTGATATTATTGCTATTTTTTCCATGTGCTTGTTTGCAGCACTTGGAATCCCAGAATGGTTTAGGTTAGAAGGGACCTTAAAGCCCATCCAGTCCCATGGGCAGGGACATCTTCCATTAATTCTGGGTTGCTCCAAGTCCATCCAGCCTGGCATTGGACACTTCCAGGGATGGGACAGCCCAGTTCAGGGCATCCCAAACCCCACTCTGGGCAGTACACTTGGTTTTCCTGACTGTGCCCTGTTTGACTTACATCTATTTGCCCTCAGTTGCATTTGCCCCGTTTTCTCAGTGCTTCACTGAATACTCCATGAAATTATTTGAGAAGTGCTGAGGCTCTAAATCATTAAATAATCTGAAAAAAAGCTAAAAAAAAAAAAAAAAAAAAAAGGAAAAACTGTTCTTATTATTTAGCCTCTGTGGAGGTATAACAAGATAAAACATCAGAAATATAGATAAGATGACATTGTGAATACATGTGGGAGCTCAGTGCCTGTAAACCTTGAAAGAGGAGATGAAAGCCTGATCTGGCCCATTATGTTGGACATTAATGTAAAGCTACCTGCAGGTTTTTAATGGGGCTTTTGTTATTAAATTCCTGAAGCGAGTTAAAAGTCCCTCATTCGTGGCTGTATTTAAAATTCATTTTAGTGATGGCAGTGAGGTGTTTCTGGCTCTTTCTGCTCAGCAAACCAGCACACAGAGATGTGTTTGAGCCCTGTCTTTGCTGTCTCCTGGTTTCCTGTCATTTTCTTTACAATTGTTGGGTCGCTCTGCAGAAAACTTTTATTGATCCCAGAGCGAGGTATTAGAGGGATACCATGAGCTCTGAAGTGTGCAACTGGAATTTGCTCAGCTGCTGATGATCTGTGTCAAACAACCGTGCCATATCCCACACCCCAACCCCTTCAGAGCTCCAGGTCCTGGTGCTGATTTTAGTCTGGGGTTAAATCTCAGTGCTGGGTTCATTTCCATCACAAGATGGTGCATTTCTCACACAGGGATCATTATTCCCTCAGCCTTTGGGAGGCTGCTCCTGGCCAGGAGTGATCTCCTCCATGCCGGAGGGCAGCATGGAATCAACACGGGCTCAGAACTCTTTGAGGAGCCGTGATGGGAGTGGGGCTGGCAGCAGGCCAGGCCAGGGCTGGGGCTCTTGGAACACACAGGGAAATTGCCAGGGAGTCCCTGCAGATGCTGGCTTGGCACAAATTAAAAAGCCGCCACTCGGCTGCTTTGAAACATCAGCCATGCCCTTAAATTCCCCCATTTCCAGCTTCCCAGTAATTTCCTATGCTCAGGGAGTGAGTGCCTGGAGTTCAGCTTTGAAAGCTGTTTCACCAACCCCGCTGTTCCAAATCAGCTGTTTTAATAACAAGGCAGGAGCTGAGTTGTCATATTTTGCATCTGGGTCAGATTCAGACATGAAAATATTTAAGAGCTGGGCAAGTGCTTAGTGAGGTCGTGACCTCCTGCCTGGAAAAACAGCAGATCCAGGAGAAAATGCTGCTCCGAGGTTTCTGCTGCCTGCTGCTCACACGTGCCCTTGCTAAGTATTGAAGCTGACATTTAAAGCAAAAAAGGATTTGCTCTCATATTTTATGGTTGCAAAGGGTAAAGTCCTGCAGGAGTGAGTCTTGCACCAGTCGTAGACCACACTCAGCACTTCCCAAAGTCCCCTGAAAATTAAATATCATTGACTGATTTTCTTGCAACCAGCTCAAACTCTGGTCATTAAAACTTCCTTTTAGTGAGCTAGGGAAATGCGGCAGCAAAATGAAGAATATTTCCTCCTGTTTCTATTTGTGTTTCAGCCTCTCCATTGTTTCTCAGGCAGGCAGGTTTTTATCAGTGCCTCGTTATACAGGATAGCTCTTTGGAAATGGAAGAACCACTCAGACTTCTCAGGAGGGACAGGGGAGGTGTAAAGGCTGGGAACAAGTAGTGCTCTACCTTCCCTGTCCTGGTGGGTTGGTGATGGTTGGAGTTGGGAGTCTCTTGACTGAAGTGTCCTTTTCTAGTGAATGGCCTCAAGCATTTTGCAATATTGTTTTAAACACAGCTGGAGGAAAGAAATTCAAATATTTGTTTGACCTGCAGCATCTCCTGTGCCGTTAGACAGAGGAATTGAGCATAAGAAAGCTGAGCTTAGAGGGTGCCAGGGGCTGCATTGCTCAAAAACTCAACAGGAGCTGCTCCAGTGAATTCCCCTTTTGAGTCAGTGATTGTTGGATGGCACAGCCAGGCTTGGAAATGAAAATATTTGCACATACCTCAGCTATTTGAAATTTTTCCTAATTTTCCCCAAGTTTCAGTGGATGGCATTGCTTAGAAAAAGGACATTTCTAGTAGAGGGTATAATTCCTTCTGCTGCAGGGGCTCAGGAGAGGCTGATCAGTGTCACCCCTTTAGAGAAAGCACAACAGGGGTGCCCAATATTTGTAAATGGCATTGAAAGTGTCTCTAGGAAAAAAAACAAAAAAAAAGGTGATTCAATCATATTTTATTATAGCCTTCTAAAACCTCTTCAGAGCTTGGAATAGTTTCTAGTCCCACTAGTATCTCTCTCCCATTTCCAGTGCTCTTGTTGGGAAGAATCCTACTGTCATGGTGGAATTGAATTGAGAATTTCAAAGTGATGATTTCCAATCAAATTGAGAATTTTCCTGAAGACCTTCATCTTTAAAAAAACCTTCTCACTGTTAAAAAATAAAATTATCCAGGACCACTTTCAAGATACATCCAAAAGCATCCAGCCTGCTCTTTACTCAGAAACCTATTTTTACAGAGCTTTGTGCAGAGAACTTCAACATTTGTGCCAATATTCATTCAAAATTATAATGTTTACCTGAGAAGATCCTAAATTATTGTTTGTTGCCCCATTCCCACATTGCAAAGCTCCAGTGTTGAGGGAGGAGAATCCAGAGTGACTCGGGGCAATCTGGGGGAGTCAGGATCAGACCTGCAAATAAGGAGCTGGGGTTTTGCTGCCTCCAAAAATAAATCATCCAAAAAACAGCTCAGTTTCAGCAAGTGGGATCAACCTCTTTAACTTGGGGTAATTGGGGGAGTGAGGATCAGACCTGGGAATGAGTTTTGCTGCCTCCAAAATGGAATAAATCAGAAAATAGTTTCAAGAAGTGGGATCAACCCCTTCCCAATGACTCCAGGCAGTATCTCTCTTTGATAAGGTGCAGCCTTACTTGGCTCTGCCATTAGAAAAGCCCAGTGCCTGTTAGTGATATTTATTTGTCTGAAAAAACACAACGTTTGCAGCTTGGACCTGTTCATTGGTATTTTACACTTCTGCTCTTTACTCTTTGTTTCTATGGGAACCTGGGCCGTACCAGCAGTGGGGAATAAAGACATGAGGAGAAGTCTTGGAAAGCTCAACTCTGTTTCTCCGCTGAATTGCCAGGCACAAACACTCAGCTTAGAGCCAAATAAACTGGGAAGGGAACAATCAAGGCAGGAGAGTTGATAATCATCGAGGCCTCCTTGCTGAAATATCTCAATTAATCTTTTCTACTTGGAAAATCCAGGTGTGATGCTGAAAAGTTGGGATTGAGGAGGAGATAGCTTGGGGTGCTTGGCTTTATGGGTATTTCAGTGCAGAGTGCTCCAGTGCTACTAAAATTTTTTTCAAGCCCCTCTCTTTTTGGTGTAATTAATTACAGCTGATGAGGTGGAAACGTGATTCATGTACAATTCCGTACATGGGGAACACGCTCCTTGTCACCCATTCCAGGGGATCCTTCAGGATCTGCTGCTTCTCTCAGTAGTTAATGCAGATGAGCTGAAATAATGAGCAGTAAATAATTAGGAAAATGCCCTTAAGGACATTCCTTGCAGCACCATTATGTGAATTCTGGACAGGGTGCTGGACTGAGGCTGGGGCTCTATGATCTGACAAGTCTTTTCCCTCCTAAATGATTCTGTGTTTGCATTTCAACCTGACTTGGAAGGTGCAGTGCTCTGAATACAAAGTGTCAACAAGGTGAAGATGAATTTTACATCTTTCAAGAGGTCCGTGTTTAAAATCCAGCAGATTTAGCAAACTTGATGAGGATATAAATAACAAAAAGGTGTCCAAGGCCAGGTTGGATGGGGCTTGGAAGACCCTGGGAGAGTGGATGGTGTCCCTGCCCATGGCAGGAGGCTTTAAAGTCTCTTCCAAACCATTCCTTGATTCTGGGATTTCAACAGAGTCACTTGCTCAACTGCAGCAGAGCCTCTGATGTTGGAGGCTCCAGGAGAAAAGCCTTTTTTCACAACCCTTGGGCTGAAATTGGCTCATCCTTCCATCCCTGAATCCAGGGCAGGGGTTGGGAGCCCTGGCAGCTTTGGAAATTCAACAGCTGCTGTCAAAAGGCCTCACATAGAAAGCCTTAAAACCCACTCTGCTAAAAAATAAACAGAGAACCACATATTTTGTGCCTTAATAAGCTAAAACACTGGCACCTACTTAAAAAGCCAGTTTTGATTTAGTCCTGAGGGATGCAGACATTCCTAATCCCCACATACAGCTTACAAAGGAGCTCTGCCCCCCCCTTCCTTGCCTGGTGTTAATCAGGCTGAGATGCCTGACAGGAAAATCTCACAGAATTACATTTGTTTGGCATAAAGCTGAGTTCAGGCCTCCCCTGATTCGTTTTGAGGCAAAGGGAAGCTCATTTGAAACTTCCACTGCTAATTCCAGGAAAGGAAGAAGGCATTAAGGCTCTCCTGGGAGTTTCAAGTGACAGCAGAGCCATTAGCAGAGGGGAAGTGCTGAAGATGATCTTTATCAGAAACCACATGTTTGGCTGTAAAGTTCAACCCCAGGAATCACTGTTTACCCCTTGCCTAAGGATTGTTTTATTACATTAAAAAATAAACGTTGCTGGGTCTCTCCATCCTCTCAGTAAGCAGCAGGTAGAGTTTGGGTGTTTGCTCAAGAAGGAGAAGTAAAATCTACTTGTAAAGGAAGAGAAATGGGCTTTTGGAAAGGTGTAGACCATGAGGTGATACTGGAGAAGTGAAGGGCTTTGTAAAGAGCCTCTTTCTGTCTTTCTTGGGGAATCCCTTCAGGCAGTTAGGTCACCCCTGGTTTCTTTCCCAGGCTGAACGATCCCAACTGTCCCAGCCTTTCCTCCCAGCAGAGCTGCTCCATCCCTCTGATCATCTGGTGCCTCCTCTGGTCTCACTCCAACTGCTCAAACCTTTGGTCTGATCTGAGTTTTGTCTGGAATGCTCACACAAAGGGCTCATCCCCTTGGGAAGGCTGAGGTTTCTGTTGGAAAAGCACAAGGAGAGTGGGTTTGGTGTGCAGCCTTCTGCTCCTTCTTGTAACACCTTTCCAGGAGCTCCTGTGAATCCACCACGCCTCCAGAGGCTACCAGAGTATTCCAGGGAATGTCACCACACCTACTCTGCTTCTCCACGTGTTTCCTGTTCTCCTGAGGAGAAAAACGGGCCTTTGACCTGATCCCAGACATCCCACAAGTGACCTGTCCTGGGGTAAATCTCCAGGGTATCTTCATTTTCCACTTCATGAAATGGATCTGGAGAGAGGAAGCAAATTAACCAGAATTCACAAAAATATCAGGTCTGACATCATCCTGCTCTCTCCTCTCTTCTGGGAACAACTGGCACACAAGGACCCTGAGTGGGAAGAGCTTCACTTGTGGAATTATTTCCCCTGTAAGCCGCTAACACTGGGTCATTATAGCCTGGACTTGGACTGTGAACGTCAGGTACTTAAATGGAGAAGAGTTCCTAGGGCAGGGTGAGTTCAGCATTATCCCAGATATTAAACATTCAGACAGGCCAAAAAACCCCTGGATTTTAGTGAAATAATATCTCTCTTTACTAAACACGTCTTGAAAATGCTGAACTGTGGGCTGTTTTCAGGCTGGAGAGTCCCAGCTTGCTCAGCCGTGACTCCTGTGGTGCTGTAGTTTGTATAAAGCCAGGCTGCTTTCCTGCTGCTTTTCTGGTGATCCCTGACATTCCATCCTTCTTCTTGCCCATCAGCCTAGAGCTGATGCATTCCTAGGGCTATCTTAAAGAGAATTGTCATCCCAGAGCCTGTTTTTGGCATTGGAAGTTTGGTTTATTTTTTTCTATCTCGGTTTGATTTCATCTTTGTTGGAGGAGCACTGAGGTGCTTCTGCCAGGCCCTTCCCAAGGTCCATCTGCAGCTCTTTCTGATTCACTCTGCTTTATTCCTGCTGCTCTGTGTGGCTGAATGTCCACAGAAACCTCCTAGGAACCTTTATCCATCTGAGTTTGGACTCCATCCAGCAGCAGCAGCCCCAGCACAGCACCACAGGTGGTGGCCTCCTGCTCTCAAAAGCAGTTCTTTCTCCATGAGGAGACCTTTCCTTTTGTCTCCTGGCAACTTCATGTCTTTAATGACCTTTGCTGGGGAACATTCTGAGAGAACTTTTGCAAACAACATGAACTCTGTTGAGCAGAGTGTGACCCCTTCAGGAACCTCTGTATGTCCCCTTATGTGAGACAGTAAATCAATTTTATTCTACTCTTGATAAGAGTTTTCACTTTAAAAGATACAGACAATACAAGCCAGAGTTCCCCAGGTCAGCTCTGCAAGACCATCACAGAATCCCAGGGTCCCTGAGGCTGGAAAAACCCTTCAGGATCACCGAGTCCCACCTGTGCCCGATGCTCACCTTGTCCCCAGCCCAGAGCACTCAGTGCCACCTCCAGGCCTTCCTTGGGCACCTCCAGGGATGGGGACTCCTGAGCACCCTTTCCAGGCAGAAATTCCTGCTGCTGTCCAACCTGAGCCTCCCCTGGCCCAGCTTGAGGCCGTTTCCCCTTGTCCTGTCCCTGTTCCCTGGGAGCAGAGCCTGACCCCCCCCTGAGCCCCCTCCTGTCAGGGAGTTGTGTCCTGATTCCTCTGCAGAGCTCCCTGTCCTCCTGCACATCCCACCCAGAAATATTTTTTAAAGTTTTGTTGCCTCCTGAGGAAGCAGTGAGGATGTAAATCTGCTGCTCCATGCAAATGTATGGAATTCCAGTATATCTGTGCTACCTACAGAAAACTTATGTCAGGAAATTAAGGACGTCTGGAGAGCTGCAGGTGTTGCAGGGAGGCAGTGGGGCACTGGGAGGGGAGGCATTGGTGTGGGGAAAAACTGGGGATGCTGCTGTTGTTACATGAAAATAATTACGATATTCTGAAAAAGCAGAGCTGCTGGTAAGAGCAGGACAGAAACCAAATGAGAGCTTGGAGGAGCACACGAATGTCCCCAACGGCCAGGCCTTCCCAGAGCTGTTTAAGAGTGTGTGGCAATGAGCTGAAGGGTCGTCCCTGGAAACGTGGGATATTCCTGCCCTCCAGTGGAAGGATGGGAAAGTGCTGGATAAGGGACGGGAACCTTCAGAGCGATGCTAAGAAACCCTCGGGAAGCTCCTTGCTTTTGATCTGCTGTCCCCTGAGCTGCCCCTGGTGTTGTGTCCCTTGGTCCCCTCTGCGTTCCCCACCCCAGACCTGCTGCTCTGCCTGTATCCCATTGAATTTTCCACAGCTCAGCACTGGTCCAAGGGGATGATGTGTGAGATTCTGGTGTTGGGAATGTGGCTTGAAGGAGTTTTGGGGGAGCACTCACCTGTGCAAGTTCAGCTCCTGGGATGGCACAAACCCTTCTCCAAAATGAGCTGAGGGCATGGGAGGTGTTTTAGGAAATATTGAAATGCAGGAGTGATGCTGGGGTGTGCAGGGTTTGGTGCCTGGATTCCCCACATGAGCCAGCTTACACCCCTTTCCCAGCCAAGGAATTACCTGAGGTAAATAACCCTAGGAGTTCAGGTGGTTTGTTTGGGTCCTTGTTTTTCTAATCCTTTCCTGATTATGACAGGATAATATTTCAATGTTTTCAGCGCACTTGGGAGTTTCTCCTGCGGTGAATTTTGGCACAGCAGCAGCAGAGCAGCAAGAACTCTGCTATTGCCTGGCTGCCACGTGTTAAATAATAAATGCCTGATAAGAACTTCCTTTTATCTGGTCAAGACAAGCTGTAAGATTGAGCAGCTCCTGTCTCACCATGTCAGACACAGTTTCCAGGGCAGGCTGGGAAACACAGCTCCAGGCTTTAATGCTCTTAGACACTGCAGGGAGGGCTATGAGTTTCCCAGTTTGTCCCAGTTCTGTGCAGATCTGTTGGAAGTGCCTCAGTGCATCCAGCTGGGTCCTGTCTCTGCCCGTGCCCTCCAGCAGGTGTCTGGAAGGGGGAGAAGAGCAAAGAGGTGGTTATTGATTTATTGATTGGGAGCCTCTGGTCTCCAGTGATTTGCGACTTGAGCACTTCCTGCTGTCAATAGATTTGAGCATTCCTTGGTGGGTTTCTCTTCCCTGAATCTGCACAGCTGCTTTCCATGGCACACCCTGACCTTTTCAACTCTGATCATCTCCTGCCAGAGTCGTCTTTTCCCCTATCACAGAGTCCAGGCCAGATCCGTGCTCCTCACCAGCACTTTCCAGTACCTTTTCCAACCTTACTCCTTAGCTTTTGAGGGCAGTAAAGGTGGATGAATGACCATCACCATCTGCTTATGCAGGATTATTCCCCCCTTGCTTCATTCCTACAGGATTTCAAGTGTAGGTATTACCTTGTCCCTTCATGTCTTTAATTCCTTGTGCAGTTTTTCACCTCAGGCTTTTGTTTGCTGGTTTTGGTGATTTCATATCCTTGATATGAAAATCCAATGCCATAATTTTACTTCTTCTCCCTGTTTTCCAGTTCATCCCTAAAGAAGTTAAACAGGAAGGATTTGAGCACTACTGGCCTCCCTCCATTAGGAAAATGAGCCATGCGTTTCCTATTTTGAACTTTTTTTTGTTTCAATCAATGCACAGACCTTTCTTCTTATATCCTTCCAAACCTTGTCAGATTGCCTTAGGAAATCCAAGCCAACTGTATCCAGCAGATCTCCCCTTCCCATGTGTCTGGGGACTCCTTCAAAGAGCTCCAGTAGGCTTGGGAAGCGCCTTGGCTCTTCCCCAAAGAGCTCAGATTTATCCATGTGTCAAGTGCTTCTGTTAGGACAGATGTTGGGTTTAGGGGACCAGAGGGCTGTGGATCCCATCAAAAAGCCACATCCATCCTGGAGGTCACACAGAAGTGCTGGGGGAGGCCCATCTGGTCCCTGGGTTGGCTTGGGTCCCCTCCTGACACTTCAGTGGGGTTCCCCTGGTGCTTCCCTGGGAAGGAAGATGTGCTGGGAGGGTCTCCCCAAGACCTTCCACATGGAGCCCAGAGGTAAAAAGTGCACTGAGCTTCTCTGGCATGGCTTTGTTCTCCTCGGTGGGCTCTTTCCAGAGGGTCTCTGTAGGGTCTCTACAGCCCATGGTCAGGCTCGTGCTGCTGCTGTGGTCAGGGAGGCTTTATTATTTGGTTTGAAGCCTTTTGAAGTTGTCATTTGCCTTTTTTTTTTTTTTTTTTCTCTTATGGTGTTTTTCCTTTCAACTGGACATGACTTGGTTCTTTTTTCTTTCCTCTTTCTTGATTTGTTTGAAACGACTTTGTATTTGAAGGGTATTCTTGCTTTTAATGTCCTGGCTCCTGCTGCCACTCAGCCGCTCCAAATTCCTGCTGGCCTCTCCTATATACATGCTGCGTGTGTTTGCTGTGTCCAGATCCCCACGTGCCACTGCTCAGATTTAATTCTCCTCATCAGCTCTTTTAGCTGCTCTTTGAATTCCCTTTTGTGCCTTTTCAAGTGGTGCTTTATATGAAACCTCTCTCCAGCAGTGTTAGATCTCAGCACATCATGGTTGCTGTCTTACAAGGAGCTTCTCCCAAGGGTGGGATTTTGAATTTGGCCTGGCTTATCTTTTCTTATCTATCTCATGGCTGTGGCTGCCCAATTCCTGGAAGTGTCCAAGGTCAGGTTCGACAGGGCTTGGAGCAAGTGGAAGCTGCCCCTGCCCATTGCATAATGATTTTAAGGTCTCTTCTAATCCAAACCAGATCATAGCCACCTTTGCTCATTCCTTGAGTGCTCAGAAATATCATCCTAATACTCTCCTCCCTTGTTTACACGGGAATTTCCAGCTACAGTTGATCTTGACAGTTTGTTTTGTTAATCTGATTTAGCACAATAAATTTCTCTTTTTTTAGGACAGGCTGTTTGGTGTAGCCTTCCTGTCCCCAGGTGTAATTCTGCCATTCCCCTATGCCAAAACAACCTGAGGCCTAGAGCTGAGGCCTTATAATTCTCCTGTTCTTCATCCTTAGACCTTTCTTGGATGTTTGTGCTTGCACAGGTGCTTTGGTTTTCCTGATTCTCTAGATTTTCTCCAAATGGAC
This sequence comes from Petroica traversi, assembly GCA_025920805.1. NCBI lineage: Eukaryota > Metazoa > Chordata > Aves > Passeriformes > Petroicidae > Petroica > Petroica traversi. Next base: position 3,515,432 of record JAHLSL010000047.1, read on the forward strand.
CATTGATTCTTCTGCCTTTTCCTGACTTTTGCCAGGAAAAGGTTAATTGTGTGGAACTCCTCCTGCCTCTGCAGAGTCCATCCCATGTGGAGCCAAAAGGACCTGCATGGCCCAAGCCATTGATTTTACATTCCAAAGTGATGCTCACACAAAAAGCAAAATCTCAGCAGATAACTCATATTCAAAGTGGGTTTGGAGCAGGGAGATCCCAGGATTGGCCTGGTTATGTGGAACCTGAATACAATGAGCTCTTCCCAGAGCAAACACGGGGAGTATCAAACCCCTCTTTGTGTGTGCATTCACTTGCTTTGTAAAAGAGAAAATCTGTTTCCACCCTGCACCCGCTTTTCCAGTAGGATTTGATACGATATTCCCCTTCTTCCTGCCTTCCTCTTACATGTCAACCCTTTTTTCCCAAGTAAATTAGGGTGGAACATGCCACATATAACAGCTTCCACCAGCAGTGCCAGCATGGCTGGGATGCTCTGGCGTTGACCAGAGGGATAAATCCTTGAGGGTTTTGCAGGGATGCTTTGGGAATTTTGGTCCTGCGACTCCTGTGCAATTAGAGGCTCTCTCTGATGATTTGTGAGAATTTTGGGGGAGCCTCTGGAGTAAGAAGACATTATTCACCCATCTACTACAGCAACATCTCCAGATCCTGTCACACAGGGTTCCCCTTTGAGTAAGGGGAATGCAGGTCCTGCACCTGGGTAGGTACAACCCTGGGCACCAGCTGAGGCTGGGGGGCCCTGCTGGAGCAGCTCTGTGGGGAAGGACCTGGGAGACACAGAGCTGTCTCTGAGCCAGCAGAGTGTCCTGGGGCCAAGGAGGCCAATGGGATCCTGGGGGCAGCAGGAAGAGCATTGGCAGCAGGGCAGGGAGGGATCCTGGCCCTGTGCCTAGCCCTGGAGGCACCTCTGGGTGCTGTGTCCAGCTCTGGATCCTCAGCACAGCAGGGCCAGGGAGCTCCTGGAGCGGGGCCAGCGGAGGCTGCGCAGCTGAGGAAGGGCCTGGAGCATCTCGGTGCCCAGGAAAGGCTGAGGGAGCTGGGGCTGGAGCTGGGAACTTCTGCCCTGGGCAGTGCCCAGCCCTGACACATTGCCCAGAGAGGCTGTGGGCTCTCCTCCCTGGGGCTGTTGCAGAGCTGTGTGCACACAATGCTGTGCCCTGGGCTCTGGGATGGCCCTGCTGGAGCAGGGAGGTGCCACCAGCTGCCCCTGGGCTCCCTTCAGCCTCAGCCATCCCAGGATCCTGTGATTTGAAGGAGGCTGCAGAAACAGAGAAGAGAAGGCTCTGAGGAGACCTCAGAGCCCCTTCCTGTGCCTAAAGGGGCTCCAGGGGAACTGGAGAGGGGATTGGGACAAGGGATAAAGGGTCAGGACAGAGGGAATGGCTTTCCACTGCCAGAGGGCAGGGATAAATGGGATTTTGGGAAGGAATTGTTCCCTGAGATGGTGGAGAGGCGCTGGCACAGGGTGCCTGGAGAAGCTGTGGCTGCCCCTGTACCTCTGGAAGTGTCCAGCTCTGGCCAGGCTGGATGGGTCTTGGAGCAGCCTGGCACAGTGGAAGGTGTCCCTGCCCATGGCAGGGGTGGCACTGGATGAGCTTTGAGGTCCCTTCCTACCCAAACCATTCTGTGTTTCCATGAAATGCCCCTCAGCAGCCCTTGGAGAAGGAGCACAAATTCTCCCAAGGTGGATCTCTGCTTCTTAGCAGCTGCCAAGGTGGAAACCCTCTTGCAAGGGATTTTTTCCCAGAGGATTTGGGCCATTGGCAAAAAGAATTGAGGGCAAAACACCGAGAGTTGTCTGAAACTCCTGGGACTTGAACAAATGCACAGTAAGTGGTGAACACAGCGTGTTGGCCAAATAAATGTTACTGACATCATCAATTTATTGATCCGTTCCCCACATTCCTTAAAAAATTCAAGAGGCGAGAGCTGCAACCAAGTCCTTTTGCTGTGAGCATCGCCGTTGCCATGGTGACCTTTCCTCGGGTAGGTCCTGCCTGGGGACTGCAGCCAAAAGGGCTCCTTGGTTTTGCCATGCTCAGCTCAACCACTTTGGGGTGCTGGGATCTGATTAGCACTTTGCAATTAGCTGGAGAGGTTTTGTAAGGCACAACTGAGATTTGAGTGATTTCAAGCTGGAATTAGGCCATGTTTTCCTTGAGATCATGTCTGGCTTTCCAAGGGTGGAAGCGAGGCTCTTTCCCAGCGAATCCCAACAACTTGCCCTAAAATACCTTTGGTGGTGTTCAGTGGTACCTTGGAATCCTGTTTGGTTGCTGGGATTTACTGACCTTGCAGAGTACATTGGCAATTTTAATGCAAAATCCTTGTTTTCTTGAGTATTCACAGCAGCCTGGGTTTTCCCTGGTGTTTTCCAAAGGAAAAAGATCCCAGAGGGATCTGTAGGTATGGCCTCTGAATTCAGTCAGAAAAGTGAAAGGAAAAACCCTTCATGCTTTCTTTTCTAGAGATTTTATTGTCTACAGATCCATACTGTTGAATCCAGAGCTAAGAGGAGAAAAGAGGAAATTTGGGGAATTGTCTCCTTACTGCCAAAATACTCCTTTTTTCCCCCTTCTAAATGATTCAGGGACATTAAAGATCAGTATGGGAGGTTTATTTTCCACTGCCTTTGTGTTATTCCTTTAGGAGTTGGAGGGTGAGGCTCTCATAGAAATGCTGAGTACACCCAAAATGTAGCCGGTGAGTCTGAGGGTCTAAACTCCAATTTGCCCCAGGAATCCATGAGTGTGAATTTATTTGGCTGTTGATAAATAACATTTTACTGCTCTCCCATTTTACATCAGATGTTCTGCTCATAGGAGTGAAGTGAGGTTGTCAAGGTCCAAGCACAGCATTTGAGGGGTTTTGAGAGGTCTTCTACTTTTCCTTAGGATTTTGTTCAGCCTGGAATTCCAGGTTGTACTGGGCCAGGATAGAATGTGATATGAGGCATTTCTTTTGTCTTCAGCTAAAATCATCCAGAGTTAAAACAAGGGACCAGGAAAAAAGGAGGGAAAAGAGAAAGAACAACCGCCATCCTTAAGCAATATACTTTAATACTGCACAGAACAGGAAACTCCACCAGAGGAAGGAATATTCCACATCCTTCCTCCTCCCCTTTTAATTAAAATGGATTAAAATCAGGGTTTTAATCAGACTGTTCTGTAGGTTGTCTTGTTTGAACTATTTCAGGACATTTTGGCATGAAGAATAGTACAAATGTTGTTTTACCCAGAGCTGAATCCAGCACTTCCCAGAGAAGGAGGTGGGGAGAATCCTGTTGGAAGCATGGATCTGTTTCCTTAGGAGCTCAAGACGAACATGTGCATCTGGAAAACAAATACACATTTCCATGGTGACCTCCCTGTGACTTCCAGGGAAAATCAGGGACCGTGTTCCCTAAGAACCCTCCTTGTGCTCTACTGAGAGCACCTGGTCTCAGGTCTGTATGGAGTTCCCAACAGCTGGTGTTTTCTATCCTGGTTTTTTTGGCTCTTCCACTAAAATTGTAGCTTTTTCTGACCCATCGGCATCGTGTGGATGTGTAATGGACAATTCCACAACGTGGGTGCTGGAACTGAGTGGCAACACACAATGAAGAAATGGGGATTTGTTCTCAGTGCCTCCCAGGAATTTGCTTTCAGGCATTCCCAGGCTCTGGATCCTGCTGGTTGTGCCAATGCCCTGTGGCTGTCCCTGCTCCCCTCTGTCCCCTGCCTGAGCCCCCTCAAAGAGGGCACAGCTGAAGCTCAGCAACTCATGTGGACACGACACGAGGTGCTCTTGATTTCACTTTCACCCATTCCTAGATTCCCAAATCCCTGGGAAACACATGATCCTGAGCTTTTCGGAGTCACTGGAGCCAGCAGGGAAGGAAAGGCGAGGCAGCCCTGCCACCATTTGCTGCATCTGTTCCTCCTTACATCACTTTCAGCAATGAAGCCTCCTGGTGGCAGGAATTCCAGCCATGTCCTTTCTGCTTCCATTATTCACCTTTGGAATTGCATCTCTCTTCACTCAAATTTGTGCTCTTCACCCAGCACAAATCCAGTCTAGGAAGGTTTCCATAATTTCAGGGTACCAGGCAGGCCCAGTCCCATGGATAGACCAGGCCCAGGTGGGTCATTTCATCCTGACTAAAATATGGACAGTCAGATGGAGAGATAGTCACAGAACTGAAGATTTGGGGGAATTTTTGCTTTCTTTTACACAGATTGTTTTAAGTGCCACATCAGCTGAAGCAGCATTTAATAAGAAATAAATTGTGGCTGCCCTGTCTTGGAAGGGTTCAAGAAAGGGTTGGGAGCAACCTGGCCAGTGGAAGGAGGTTGGAACAACATGATCATGGAGGTCCTTTCCAAGCCAAACTATTCCATGATTCTCTGGCCCCGTTAGAATCTCGCTGTATCTTAAAAAGCATAAGGAGAGGGCTTTTAGTGGGCACAGAAATAAGGTTTAGTTTTGGGATGTATTTGCCTCCCCACCCCACCTGTAGTTCTCAGGCTCATTTCACCTTTGTCTCCTACCTCTGATCATCACCATCCAGGTGCTGCAGCTCCACTTTTCCCAGTTTTTGCAGAGATTCCATAATTTCCATCTTCAGAAATGCATTTCCTCAGTGATGGGTGAGGTAGTGACCAGGCTGACCAAAAAAAAAAAAAAACCAAATAAAAGGTTGCTTGTTAAACAAAACAGGTGTCTGTCAGTGGGGAAAGCTCCCAAATTCTGGGTTTATCCCCCCAGACTGGTGGCATTTGCTTGGATCAGGATGGTTGGTTCCCATTTGGTTGCAATTCCTGTCTGGCTGGCAGCCTACAGGTGGAGAGGAGCCAAGTTTTCTCTGGAGATGACAGTTTGCTAACAGATGTCTGATGTTTCCCAACACGGCTAGGATGGGAATCAGGAGCTACTTCAGCAAAGCTGAGCAGTTGGGTAATTGCAAACCTTCACTCCTCACATTTTCTCATTTGTCAGCTGCCTGGATAACCATGATTATTTCAATATTTTTCTTGTTGTTCATAGTTTTAGGAGGCAAAGCTTGCAATATCTCTCAGAGTAACCATCATCCTAGGAGGCAGCGGCTCACTTAAATGCTGGGGAACCTCCAGCAGTGCAGGGAGCTGCAGGATTTCCTCTCCCCTTGGGCACAGCATTGCCCAAATACTTGGGCTGTGGCTCCTGCACTGCCATTTCAAAGGATTGGGATATTGGAAGATGGAATTTCCTCCTGAGCCCCCTTGTATGTGGTGCCTATCCCTGCCAAAGAGGAGGCTGAGGCAAGGCAGCTCCTCAGGTATTTTATCTGAGGGCAGGGAAAGGAGTGATGTTCCCAAGCCCCAGCTCTTCCAGAGGAGGTTCCAGGAGGTTTCTGCCTTTCAGATTCGCAGGAAATCTTGGAGAAGAGCTTGGAGGCCCAGCAGGATGCTCCTGCCTGACTCAGACCTGAAAATCTCCTGTGCTGCTCTCTGAGGTCCCACTCTGCTGTCAGCTTCAGGAGTGGGCTGTGAGTGCTGCCAGGGTTGGGCTGGTGTCAGTAGGTGACAAAAACCTGCTTCAATCAGCAAAAAGTTTCATTAGGAGCACACTGTGAGTTGATTCCTGGTGTCCCACAAGCTCCTGTGTAAAGCTCAGCCTTCATTTTAAAAACTCTTTATTAAATAATAGACTGTTGCTTTTGGAGCACTCGTTCCCTGTACACTTTTTCCAGCTATGATTTTCCAGGCATTTTGACCTAGGATGAGCGGCCCAATTACCAAAATATCCAGGGAAAGGCTCTTTCTTAATTACAGTTGATTCAACTGGAGACAAACAAGCCCAGGAATCCCAATGCAGAAAGTTCAGGCCTTGTGTCTGCACAGCTCCAGCACTGAACATGCCTGTGATGCCACTTGTGCCTCCAAGGGGTCCTCCCAGCACACCTCTCATCAATTAATTCAGGAATTTGAACTCTTCCAGAGGTCAGGAAAGCATTTGATTATCTGGGAAGTCTCCAAGCACTGGCAAAAGTCTGGGATTTACGATAGAACTGCCTTTCTGATTAAAGAGGAACAGCATGAGGTTGTGGCATCTCCAAAGTGGAGAAAAGCACCGTGCCTTGGCACAGGGGGATTTGTCCCGCAAAGGGATGAGTTATTCCCACCTCATCCTGCACAGGTGGAGTCAAACTGTCCCTACTCTCATCCCACCTCTGTTCTATGGGACTGTTTCCCTGAGCACATTGCCCAGAGAGGCTGTGGGCTCTCCTCCCTGGGGCTGTTGCAGAGCTGTGTGCACACAATGCTGTGCCCTGGGCTCTGGGATGGCCCTGCTGGAGCAGGGAGGTGCCACCAGCTGAGCTGCCCCTGGGCTCCCTTCCAGCCTGGCCCATCCTGTGAATATCCCAAGCATTCCCAAGTGTCGCAGGTTCTTTATCCTGATCCAGCACTGAACATCTTCCTGCAGAACAATATTAATATATCAACCTCTGTATGCCTTGGCGCTGCCTTCCCAGTGCCTTGAAAGGGCCTCTTTACTTTGAGAGGTGATAAAATCAAACACCACAGACGTTTTCACCCCCGTTCTGTGAGTGAGGAGCTCATGCTGCAGAACTTTGGGAGCTTCTGTTCAGGGATCAGCACGCTCAGCTTCAGAAGTTTGGAACGAATTCTAAACCTCGTGATGAGGATCATACCCCTGATTGCTGATTTAGCTTGGCAATATTTGTATTTTCACCTTTTTATTGAAGATATTTATCCTCAAGCTTAGCAGGTTTGAAACACATAACGACTTAATTTATAGGAATTTGGTGTTTAAGTGGACTTGGATTTTGTAGCTGGGAATAAAACAGAATTCCATTGTGGCTGTTTTTAGTGGGCATGGGAAGGCCTTGCTTGCTGGATTTTACCTGTGTTTTGATTTCTCTACATATTTTTGGCATTTCTTTTGGGGGTTTGGAGGCTTGCTGCACCGTATTTAGAAAAAAATGCATCCAGTTTGTCTTATCTGCTTTGCTGCACTTGTATGTGCTCCTACATCTGAGGAGTCTGGCAGAGGGAATTAGCCAAGGGATTTCCAAAGGCAATACCAAGAATGCAGCAAGTATTTTTCTAAGCAAAATAATACAGTTTTTTAACATGTTCCAACTCAAATCCAGAAGATTTCTGGCTTCCTGATGTAGGAAGGTGTCTCTGCCCAGGGCAGGGAAGCTAAAATCAGATGGTCTGGACGGTCCCTTCCAATCCAAACTGTTGTGTGACCCTGACCCCGAAATTTTACATCTATTTGTGTGTTCGCAGGAAATTTTCCATGCTGGGATTTCATCTTCCTGGCAATTAGAAATCATTAAAAGTATTTAACTGCTCTGTACATTCATCATGGAAATGAGAGGCACTCGCTGCTCTGTCACCCCTGAAACCATAGCCCTGCTGTGCTTTGAAAGGGGACATTTAAATCCTTTTTTAGTGCCAGTTCAGTGTTCACCTCATGATGAGCACGAAGGGATCAATGAGCAGCTGTGGCACACAAGGTTATCCCAAGTTCACAGCGGGCTCAGTGCTGATTGGCTTCCAAAGTCAGATGCATCAGGAGCAAGGTCACTGACAGGATCTGGTGACAGCATAAAAAACAAAGCAGAGCTGAAGTCATTTGTTGAGGGCACCCCCTGAGAAAGAATTGAGCTTTATTGCCTCAGATTTGGGGCTTCACGATATGACCTTTCACACTGCCGGGCTCCTATTTGCAGTTTTCTCTTTTCACTTGGAAAATGATGGAGTTTTGCTCTCTCCCCCCTGTAGTCATTGAGGCTTTAAATAGAGCAGAGGAGGTGGTTTGAAGGGAATGTGTCAGTAAATCAGTCCGTGCTGCTAATGAAATAATCAGGGTGGGAATGTCCCAAAGCTGGGCAGGTGGCCACGGCAGTGGGATGGCTCATCTTCCCACTGCTGTCACCCTGCATGAGCCAAGCCTCCAGTGATTATGCCCTGTCTGTTAATTGCAAGCTATTCCAGTTAAAATGAAGCCCTGCACCCTCCCAGCCAGCCCTTTTCCCATAGAGTCACCCACAGCCAAAGGTTGGACACGTGGGGACTCTCCGGCAGCTGAATGTCACATTTTATGGAGGGGGTGGATCCTGCTCATCCATTTCCCCTCTGAGCTTTTCTAAAAATACCCTAAACCTTATCAAGGAGCTATTTTGGAGGCATTATGGTCATGGATAGGCATGGGAAGCTGATTCTGGCAGGCTTGCATGGGTTGGGTTTTTGTGCTCCTTACTCAGGGGCTTGGTGTTGTGGGACAGTTGGCCGTGGGATAAACAGAGAGCATTGGGATTTTGGGACCTCCTGGTTTGGGATGGGTACTCTGAGTGGGTTTCTAGGAGGAGAACAAGTGAAGATATCCTTATGGGAATGTTGATCTGTGACTGAAGTAATTCATTTCAGGCATTTGCAGCTTATCAGATCTGATTTCATAAAACCTGGCTGGGATTTCTCTCCAGGGACCTTTAGTGATCCTGCCACTTCCAATAAACATTTATAGAAACTGCTGCCAGCCTGTGGATAAGAGAAACTCCTAGGAGGGACTTTTATCTTCCAAAAATCCTTAAAGACACCAAAATATTTAAAACCAAACCCCACCCAGAAGATGGATAGAAAGTGCCCATCTGTAGCCTTGGGAGCTGGATTGCAGAACCAGGGGTTGGCTTTGCGCCCTCAGTAGGGATGTTTGCAATTCCCCGTTGGAAAACCAGAGCCTTGCTGGGATTGGGAACAGAATGCTGAACTAAAAGCCAATTTTGAGAGCTGAAATGGAAGTGCAGCAGGTAAAGGCTGGCCTGGGCTCCCACAGCTCGGGAGCGGAGGCGCGCACGGCTCAGGTTTGCACGTCTAAGAAATTTCCATTTTTTCGCCTCAAAACCTCCAGATATGAAGCTGAAGCTGCCTTCTTTGCCAACCTGAAACTGTCGGATTTCAACATCATTGACACCCTGGGAGTCGGAGGGTTCGGGAGAGTGGAGCTGGTAGGTGACCTCTTCTTTGTGTGGCATCCTAAAACAACTGCTGTGGTAAAGGCTTAATTTGCTTTGTTATTACACCCAAATAACTCTGAGAAAAATGATCTGATGGGATTATATAGTGAAGAAAGCTGACTTACATTTCCTGAGACATAAAAAATGTACCAATAAATGCTTTGCAGTAGCCGAGAAGGATTTATGCCCTTGGCTGAGAGAGGAGCACACATCTCCTCTCTCTCTTAAGTGGTTTATGGCATTGATTTATGGCCTTTTAGAAACAACCTGGAGAATGGAATGAGTGCTGGGATTGGAAGAGCAACCTAAAATCTCATTTAACCAGATCCAGAGTAACACTAGAAAGCCTCTCCTACACATTTTTAGTTCAGGTCTAGAGTGGTTCCACTTGGTTGTCCTCAAAGCTGAACATTCAGCACCTGACCCATGACAATTCATCCCAGGGAGGGACATCTTTTGTGCAGAATTGCAGAGAAAAGACAAAATCTGAGCCTGCTTTTTGCTCTGCTCGGCTTTGGAGCTCTGTGGTCTCCCTTAAAGCAAAGCCTAAGCAAGAGGTGCCCTGTTTGTAACACCAAGGCAACAGAAAATCTGGGAATAGGAAGAGGGAGTTGAGTTATGCCGCAGAGGAGCTCCGGACACCGGACACTCGCGTAGAGTGTGAGGAACTCCTGGGAGCCCAGGCGGGACACGGGGACAGAGCTTGTTCTTCCCTGTGGTTTTTTCCTTGGTGGATGTCAAATCCCATGGAGGAGAGAGCGTCTGTGGGAACAATGGCACCTTCCTGGAGTTTGGGGCTTAATGTATGATTTTTTTGTTTATGAATATTTAATTTGTGAGTATTTTGAAGGAGTCACCTGCTGAAGGTGCTTTGGAGCAGGAGGTGGTGCTGAGCCTCCCTTCTGAAGTCCCTCCATCCTCTCCTGTCACCAGGAATTTGCCTCCTAAATTAACATCTCCACCCTGTAGTGAGGGACCCACCAGTTTGGGGCTTGCATTGAGCCTTGTGAAGGTTTTGGGTTCATTTTGAAGGGGTTTTGAACCTCAAGCTGTTCCTGGGGAGGTGCACGGGTTTGTCTCTGTGAGGGGTTGCAGCCTAAAATAGAAATTATTTTCAATTCCATGGATATTAGACATGGAAATCCCCTTTTGTCCTGCTTTTCCAGGCAGTTTTGTTTTCTGTATCTCATGAAAAAAATTCAAAGCTTTGGAATTAATGTTGTTTGCTCAGATTTTTTGGGGGGCTCCCTGGTGCCTCTTTCAACATCCTCATGGATGCTGCTCTTTATCCCAAACTGAGCGTAATTGACTTTTATCCAGGTTTTTCTTGAGGGATAAACCATCCCTCAAGATATTAAACCATCCCTTGGAGAAACCACAGCAAATGGCAGGAGCAGACTTTTGGGATGCATCCACTTCTTTTTACAGCTCAGCCTCCCTGCTTTAAGTAATCTTTTTTTTGGTGCTGGGATGTAGGATTAACATTAGGAAAATAGGAATTTCCAGTGCCACTGGGATAGGGCATGCCACCTCACATGACAGGGGACAGGGATGGAGGGCCCTCAGAAATCATCTCTGCTATCATTTATTGCTCTTGGCTTTGTTCTTTAATTTCCTTTTCACTTAAGGCCTGTGCTCCTGATCATCTGCCCCAGGTCAGTTCTGCTGGGTTTAAATCAAGATTATTTTTGACAGCTCTGAAATAAATACAGTGGAGTAGCTGAATATCCGGGATTGGATATTTTCATGGAATTTTTCCATGGAATCGGTTCCTGTGCTGAAGGCTGAGCACAGGGAGACTGAAAATCACATCCTTGCTTCCACACTCCTGCTGGCTTGGTGGTGGCCCCAGAAAGCAAAATTCCTTTGGAGTGGAAAGATATATAAAGACACAAATAAAAACATGCACATAAAACATTCCAGCCATGTTCTATGGGCTCTGTACAAAGGGGACACAATGGAATTTTTCAGCTTTATTTGTGTTTTAAGAGAAATCTGGCCCCGGCTTCTGAAGTGCAATTAAATCTCTTCCAGCCACCAGCCTGTGTTGTAAATAAAGCCATTAGTGAATTAGTTAGATAACAAGACAAAAAACCACTGCAATTGTCTTCCGATAGCATGAAAAGTGCAGAATCCAGATATTTATTGGTGGAAATTTCCAATTGTGTCCAATTTCCAATTCTCAAGCAAGCTGCTTGTCCCAGCTATTGAGAAGTTTTTTATTACAAAGATAATTTTTTCTTTTGGAAATCTCCTAATTTTGGGGTTAAAATGTCAGGAATTGCCTCAAGCTGGGCCAGGGGAGGCTCAGCTTGGACAGCAGCAGGAATTTCTGCCTGGAAAGGGTGCTCAGGCCTTGGCAGGGGCTGCCCAGGGAGGTTTGGAGTCCCCATCCCTGGAGGTGTCCAAGGAAGGCCTGGAGGTGGCACTGAGTGCTCTGGGCTGGGGACAAGGTGGGCATCGGGCACAGCTTGGACTCCATGGGCTGGGAGGGCTTTTCCAGCCTCAGGGATTCCGGGATTCTGTGAATTTTTTGGGATCTTTGGGGCGCCATCAAGGGGAAGATTCAGGGATTTCAGTGAAGGATTTGAGAACAGGTACCTGAGGAAATCCCAAAGTCATCTGACAATGTCACTCTTGAGCTCAGCAAAATGCTGATTGGGATGATCTGACCCTTTTTTCCCATCCCTTCCCAACATTTGCAATATATTCCCTTCTCCAGTATGTGCAGGATGTTTAATTTTATCTCACAACCACGTGGGGCTGGACCACTGCAGAGCCAAATTTAATTTTCCCTGGATTTTGAATTCCTGCTGAAACTAAACACATCCTTTATAGATGGAAACACATCCTGGGGCTTGTCTGTTCCTGGAAAGGGTCTTGGCGAAGTCTGGAAAGATGGGATGTGTTTGGAGCCCAGCAAATCTGGGCTGAGGCTGGATCAGGATATAAGCTGAGCCAGAGATTTCAGTTCTGGTTGGAGGCAGGAAGTAAACATAAAAATAGGATTTATATTTCAGACAAATCCAAACTGGGAAGCAGAGCAGGATCATGTTTGGGATTGTTGGAGTTTAGGTCCATTTGATATTTCCAAGACCCCACAGCAGTCCATTTTCCATATATCTTAGCCATAGAATCCTTATTCCTTTATATACTTTTTCTTGGAATGATTTTATGCGTGAAACCCATGACATTCCTCACTGCTTTTTAGCCTTTTGCTTCCAGATGTTTCTGCAAAATCATATTTACCTCTGAGCTTTATAGGAAGACAGAAATTTTCATATATTTTAATATATTTGCGCAATATTTGCCCTTTACTCATAAAAAAGCTTGGCTGTGTTTGTTATCAAGCAACAAAAATCAATTTTCAGTGCAGGCATCAGGATTTAAAGGGGTTTAGCACAGTTGGTATTTGATTAAAAATTGTTATTTTGCCTTTTTTTTTTTTTTTTTTAGTGTATTCTTAGTGTATAATTTTGCAAATTATTTTCCTATAGAGTCCCATAGTGATCCAACTGGGATAGAAAATTTAATGCTTTCCCGACCAGTGGAATCTAGATTATTCCAAGGAAAATAAGATCACTGTCATGAACAGTTTCTACCCTGCTGCCCACTTGGAATTAATTGTAAAGGATTTTGAAGGATTCACTCTTCAAAATTCAGCCTAGATTGTATCTTGCAGACTCCATTTTTACTCCATGATTTTTCTTTCCATCTTCTCCTAAAATCCCAGAATTCCAGGATGGTTTGGGTTGGAAGGGAACTTAAAGCTCCAAATTTCCACCCCTGCCATGGGCAGGGACACCTTCCACTGTCCCAGGCTGCTCCAAGCCCTGTCCAGCCTGGCCTTGGGCACTGCCAGGGATCCAGGGGCAGCCACAACCACCCTAAGCCAGGGGTGGGGTTTATTTAAGTTTCAACTTATTTTCCAGCCTAATCCAGCACAGCCAATCTAAATTATTGTTGGGGTTTAGGTAGGGAGTGAGAAGGACCAAGTGGCTGCTTCTAATTTGGATATGCAAATTGTAATTTCTCTCTAAGTTTAGGTCAAGAGAGAGGCTGAATTTGGCCTTAAGGAGATTGGGAAAGTCCCCTAAAAATTGTTATCATGGATCATTGGGGCTGGAAAAGCCCTCCCAGCCCATGGAGTCCAAGCTGTGCCAATGCCCACCTTGTCCCCAGCCCAGAGCACTCAGTGCCACCTCCAGGCCTTCCTTGGACACCTCCAGGGATGGGGACTCCAAACCTCCCTGGGCAGCCCCTGCCAAGGCCTGAGCACCCTTTCCAGGCAGAAATTCCTGCTGCTGTCCAACCTGAGCCTCCCCTGGCCCAGCTTGAGGCCGTTTCCCCTTGTCCTGTCCCTGTTCCCTGGGAGCAGAACCCGACCCCCCCCTGGCTGATTATGGGGAATTCTCTTCCATCCTGGGAGAAGAGGAATCCATTCAGTAGGAAGAGCTGTCCCCTCTTGCTGGGGCAGGAGCAGTCACCACTCTGAGGAAGCAGTTCAGCTGTCGGGACCAGCAGAGCTCAGCTTGCAAACGCTGCTCTCAGCAACAGCTGCTGCTGTTTTTGTTCACTGAGCTGGGAAACAGGGAAAATACAGGACCTTGGGCATGCCCAGCAAGCTGGAGCCCTTGGAATTCAGCTCCCCAAGTGCTGCTCCTGAGTCAGTTCTTATTTAATGTGATAAGGAAGTACCCATGTTCCACCAGAGCATGGATTTCTGGCTCCTTTCTATTGAAACAATTCCACAGGAGGCAAAATTCCCTTGGAAAAACATCTTTGTGGTTGTTGAGGTTCAGAGGGACACAGGAAATTGTGGTGAGTGGACTCCTCAAAGCCCATCCAGTGCCACCCCTGCCATGGGCAGGGACACCTTCCACCGTCCCAGGCTGCTCCAAGCCCCATCCAGCCTGGCCTTGGGCACTGCCAGGGATCCAGGGGCAGCCACAGCTTCTCTGGGCACCCTGTGCCAGGGCCTGCCCACCCTCCCAGGGAACAATTCCTTCCCAATATCCCATCCATCCCTGCCCTCTGGCACTGGGAAGCCATTCCCTGTGTCCTGTCCCTCCATCCCTTGGAAGTATCCTGGAATGTTTACTCACCTCGCTGTTGGCCATGGAAATAAATCCTTCTTAGGGGCTTGTTGTGCATTCTGGTAAATATTTATTAAAGTTTTCTCTTTCCCAAGGTCAGCTGGGATTGGATCAGCACAGGAATTGCTGAAGTTGCAAACTGTATATAACACACAGAGAGATGATTTATAGGGAATACAGGCAGGGAAGGAGGAAGGATAAGAAACACGCAGCTCTTTTTTCCTTTTTTTCATTGAGCTCTGGATTTCATCTCATCAATACCCATTTTCCTGGCCAGCTTGAGAAAGCACCAATGTGTAAAACCACATTTATTTCTGTATAAGTGTTAAAAACCAGACAAAAATCAGGCCTGGAGTGCTCTGTCTGTTCTGGAAACTGCAGAAGTTTAAAGCCATAAAGCAAAGGAAGGATTTTGGAGTGGCTCCAACAGGAGGAGCCAGCTGTGATCCTGTGATCTGGAAAAGCCAGAGAGGGCGGATCTCTCCTTTCCCCCTGCCTTTTCTTTGTCCATGGAATTCCAGACTGGTTTGGGTTGGAAGGGACCTTAAAACCCAACTGGTTCCACCCCCTGCCATGGGTAGGGACACCTTCCACTGTATTTATATGTATATATATTCCATATATATATTAGCTGTGCGCATATATATGCAACATAAATTTTATATATATTTTATATCTCTAGGCAAAATAAAAAGATTTTTTTATTCCATTTTTCTTCAACCTTCTGAGCCAAGTCCTTGTGGTTCCTGGGCTGATTTTCCCATCAGGATGGAAGGACAGGGTGTCCTTAGCAGCCTCTTCTCATCTTCTCAGGATTAATCCTGTTGGGTGTCTCTTAAATTAAAAAATCCAGATGACTCCTGCTTTTTTTTTCAACTTTTGGAATGAGATTGGGATTGGACACAAGGGTGTTTTTGTATTAATTAACGTAAGATTAATATTAAAAACTAATATTGTTACAAATAATAGAAATTACCTGGAGTTTCCCACCTTTACATCATAAAATCATCCTCAAAGTCACCTCACTTGGCAGGAAACAGAGCAAGGAGAGGGCTCAGGCAGGCTGGAAAAGGAGGAAAAGCCCCCAGGGTTTATTTTCCAGGTGATCCAAAAAATAACACTTGGATTCTGTACCTGGATGTTTCTGGTGCATCAGCACTTTTAAGGCAAATTAATCCCCTTTGTTTTCAAATTCCAACAAATCCTCTGCCTTCCAAAGGACTGGGAATGGAAAATGGATCTAAATTCTCCTCTGGCATCAGGTCCAAGCCTTGCCAGAGCTAATTGCAGCCAACTGATTGTTCTATATTTAGTATTTGCAGCAGTGGGAACATCCTCAAACACCAAATAAACCCCCTGCCTCTACTTCCTCCTGGAAATTTCCTTCTCTCGACTTACTTGGAAGTGTAGGAAAGACTTCCCCAGGCTCTGCAGCCATGATAAAAGGAGTGATAAAATTTAAAAAATAGTCATTTTCATGAGAGACACAAAAATTAGGTGGTAAAAATCCATAATTATTAAATTAAATTGAATTTACAATTTAATTATTTACCTTTTTATTATTATTTACCAATTTACAACCATTTATTTACCAAAATTAATTTACCATTAAAGTATTAAATGGTATTAAATAAGGGGGCACACTGGGATTTATCCCCTTGTTCTGTGATATTGGAATTTATTCACCTGAGTCTCCATAAGATTGCTGGGTTTATTTTCACCATGATGCCTGGTACAGATTATCATTAAAAAAAATAGGAATTTCAGGTGAATTTAGAATGCTAAATATTAATTTTTTAAAATGGTTTGATATTCAGACCAACCAAGAAGTGCTTGATTTTTCTGCTTGGAGCTGCTTTACTGATTATTTTTTTTTGTGCGGACAGCCTAACATTAAAAAATACAGGCTGGAAGAGAACAGATCTGATCTGGGGAATCTGATGGGGATTTGCAAAGACTTTGGTGGGAAGTTATTCAGGGGGCAGTGGCGGTGCTTGTCCATCACCACATGAACAGGTCCGTGGGAGACAAAGAAATCAGGATTCCCACCAAAAGGAAGAGGGAAAAGCTCTCCTCGAGTTTATGCTAAACCCTACCAAATTTTAATTATTTCTTTTTTAAAAAAAAAAAATTTGGTAAATTCTGCTCAGCCCAGATTTCACCTTGATTTTCATCAGGTCTTTGATCCCTATGTGACACCTCTCTGCTCCCCTAGCTTGATTCAGATGGGATAATATCCAATATTTCATCCAGACAGTTAAACTGAAGCAATTTATTCAAAAATGAGACTTTGAAAAAAATAGAAACCAAGTACTAACACCAAACCAAAAGTGCTTTTCTCACTTTTAGTTGGCCAAAAAATGCAGAATTTCTTTGTGCTTTGAGCTGTGGTCAAACCATGGTAAGGAATAATGGGGCAGCAGGGATGGGGAAAAATGTTTTGCTTTAGTTTTTGGGCATTGTTTGGATTTGTGATGTATTTCTCTGAAAATAAAATGGCAAACACAGATTTCCAGCAAATATAATAATTAGGACAGCGAATCTCAGTGTGAAAAACAGGACAGGAGCTTTGAAAAAACAAAAGTTTTATGTGGGCCTGGAAATTCTTGGGGCTGTGGGGAATAAGAAACCATAATTCTGGCTTATATATTATATATATATATATATATATATATATATATATATATATATAACACATATATAAAAATACACATAACATATGTATATAATAACATACATAAATGTATACTATAAATTAATATACACGTAACATATATGTGTAATAACATACGTATTATATATATAATATAAATCAAAAATATACATATATATATATACACATATATATATATAGGGGTCTAACAAGCTGAGTTTGGGCCCCTCTAAATA
>JAHLSL010000047.1:3532836-3550717 GCA_025920805.1 Petroica traversi
ATAATATATTATATATATAATATATATTATATATATTATGTATATTATATATATAATATATATTATATATTATATATTATATATATATTATATATATTATATTTTTATATATTTTATATATATATTATATATATATTTAAAAAGAGGTTAATGATGAAAACTTTGGCCACAGATGGGTGGCCTCTCATTTGTTAGACTTGACATAATTTCTGGTGGTTGTGTTGGAAACCTCTCTGCCAGCTGAGGACAGACCTGTTGGGATTTATTTCCTTAAGGTCTGTGTGTCCTCGTGGACTTGAGGCTCCTAGTTTGAATTCTGGGGATGCTGAGGATACCATCCATCCTGGTATTTTCCTGATCCATGGAGATACCTGGTGTTTCCCTGGTGTTTCCCTGATCCTTGAAGCACAGCAGAACAAAGCAGGTGGACAAGAAACTGAGTTCACAGTGTGTGGCCTGGGAAAAGCATGGGGGGAAGTTTGGATAACACTCCCAGGAACATGGTGGGATTATTGAGGAGTCTGTGCTGGATCATCCTGGTGGAGCTCTTCCAGCTCAGCACATTCCATGGTTCTACAAAGGTGCTGTGTCTCATATCCACCCACATTCCCATCAGCAAAACAACACAAAACCAGATATGACATTAAATAAATTCTGATTGCGTGAGTGTTGCCTCCTAATCCTAAAGGCAGGCTGGGTTTCTGATGGGGCTCAGTGTCAGCCAAGCTGCTCCCCTCTGGCAGAAGCCAAATTCCTACAAGGACACCAAATTAGAAGTTACCAGATGGCACCTCGTGCTCTGCAGGGGGAAAGCACCTCGCTGGAATATTGTTGGGAGCAGCTGTCGGGGGAATTCAGCAGACTTGGAGGCCTGGGAGGTCAGCAGAGGGGTTCCTTTGAGAGGGTTGGCCAGGATGGGGGAAGGGTGGCTGCCTTCCAGCTGGCTTCGGGATAGGACCTGGCCCTCGGGGTGGCTCAGGGTTCAGAAGTTGCCAGGGTTACCCCGAGAGCAAGCAAACAACTCCTGTCAGCCTCAACCTGGGGAACCAGGCTAAAAATAGGGGGCAGAGGCTTAAGGTGAAAAGCAAAGCCATGAACAGGTCTGCTCATCCTCTGCAGGCACCCAGCTCTGCAATTCCCAGCTGGAGCCAGCACAGCTGGGGTGAGCTGGAGGAGAAGTGGTTGGGAAGCTGGATGGTAACTGGCAACATCTCCTGACCTGGCAACACCCACACTTGCCTTTTCCCTAAAAGTCATGGTGTTTAGAAACAGCTTTTTTAGCAGTGAGCCAAGTAGTTATAAACCTGGATCATGACTGGAGAGGTGGGAGGAATTCCTGGGAGGCAGGGAGGTGGGACTACAGGCAGGGAGGTAGGATTCAAGGCAGGAACATAGGATGGCAGGCAGGGATGGGGGATTGTAGGGAGGGATATGGGATTGCAGGCAGGGAGGTGGGATTGCAGGAAGGGATATAGGATTGCAGGCAGGTAGGTGGGATGGCAGACAGGGATATAGGACTGCAGGTAGGGATGAGGGAGTGCAGGCAGGGAGGTGGGACTGCAGGCAGGGATGAGAGATTGCAGGCAGGGATATGGGACGGCAGCTGGGCTGTGCCCTGTGTGTGACCCTGGCCTGTCCTGCCGTGCCCAGGTGCAGCTGAAGAGCGAAGAGGCCAAGACGTTTGCCATGAAGATCCTGAAGAAGCGGCACATCGTGGACACGCGGCAGCAGGAGCACATCCGCTCCGAGAAGCAGATCATGCAGAGTGCCCACTCCGACTTCATTGTCAGGTACCTCCCCCCTGCCCCTGCCCCGGGCCCTCAGCGTTCCAGGGGTGCACACAGGGATCTACCAGCCAGCGTGGAAAAGCCTTCAGCTTCACTCCTGAGGGGGAATGGAGGTCTGGAGCAGGAGGGCCATGCTGGGCAGAGCGTGCTGGCACTGCCAGACGATCCATGTGGTATGGTTTGGGTTGGAAGGGATATCAAAGCCCATCTCATTCCCACCCCCTGCCACAGGCAGGGACACCTTCCACTGTCCCAGGCTGCTCCAAGCCCCATCCAACCTGACCTTGGGCACTGCCAGGGATCCAGGGGCAGCCACAGCTTCTCTGGGCACCCTGTGCCAGGGCCTGGCCACCCTCCCAGGGAACAATTCCTTCATCTGTCTATCACATCGATTCCTGCTCTCTGTCAGAGGGAAGCCATTCTGCTTGTCCTGACCCTCCAGGCCCCTGTCCCAAGTCCCTCCCCAGCTCTCCTGGACCCCCTTTAGGTACTGAACCCACCATCAAGAATTTATACATGTATAAATGTATATTGTGACTTGGTTTTGCCCCTGCTCAAGGGTAATTTTCCTTTTCTGAATTTTTCTTCCCACTAAGGGAAGCTGGAAGGCAGGGCTTCATCCTTTGAAATGACACAGTGCCATGTGAATGAGCAGCATTTGTCCTTAGGGAATATTTGATAAATCCAGTTCAACATCCCTGGACTCCTCACGGGGAAACACATTAAAGCCATGCCCCTGCCCCAAACCTAAACACATCTCCAGGGAATAAAAGGGTGCCCAGCATTTTTGGTTGTTTTCACCCTAATAACAACATTTCCTGGCTTTTCAAGGAGTGTAAGGACAGAGAGGGGGTTCTTTGGATGCTGTAGGTCAGGATGGTGCCTGAGGATCCCTGGAGCCACCTCAAAGGGCACCCAAGCCAAAGCTGCCTCATGCCACCCTCAAAGATGCCTGGAAAACTTTTCTGCCTTAGGAGATCAGCCCCGCTCCCAGAAATTGCTCAGGAGACACAAACAAACCCGGGGTGAAACCAAACCCCTGGGATGAATCCAAAGGGAAGCACGTGGCCAGGCCAGGGCACTCGGGGTGTTTCCTTCCAGGCTCATCCCTGGGATTCCCCGGAGCCCATGGCTTCTGCTCTGATTCATGGGGGACAGCTGGGGCCCAGCACTGCCCGGCTGCCATTCCCTTCAGGATCCTGTTGGATCCATAAACATTCCTTGTTACCCAGGCCGGAGCCAAATATTCCCCGTGGGCTATTCCAGCCTCTGGATTTTTGGAAGGCCGAGCTGTTTTGGGATGACAGGGGAAGTGCATGGCCAGCCAAGCCACCATACCCACAAATACCCACTCCTAAATAAAACCTGAGCCTCCAAACATTTCCTGATGGAGCCACTGATATTCGTGGCTGATAAATGAAATCCTGCTTCATTCCCACCCTTCATCCTCCAGTAGGGAAGCAGAACAAGGATGTTTTACTGTGCTTCTTCTCCTTCCATATCCTGCAGTAATTTCCACCTTTTGCAGCAGCAACCATCCCTGAATTATATTTAATATCCCACGGAAACCCTGCTCTGGGAAGGGACTTTCCGAGGCACAAAGTCCAACCTTTTGCTATTGCTAGAAAATATTTGATTTGTCCAACTTGGTTTCTGCTTTTTCCATTCTTCTCCTCTTGCCCATCCAGAGGGATTTAAAGTTTCTATTCTAACATTATTCAATTTGTTTATTGTTTTTTCAATAACTCATTTATTCCATTTCTTGGACCGGATGGGATAACTTTTTTTTTAGTGCAATGGACAGAAATCTGAATATTTCAGTAGATTAATTCACTTTTGAGCTGATGGATGAAAGGTGGTTTTAAAATAATCTTGGAGCAAGGACAAAACCTCTGGGATATTAGAATGGAAAAGACAAAATTCCTGAAGAACTTGGTTGTTTTCTTAATTCATTGTGTTTGTTAAAAAGTCTTTGAAGAATAATTTGGTTTGGCTATTAAAATGAATTAAACCAGGCAAAAGGAGCAGGAGAGGCCAAGTGGCACTAAATAAAATTGACTTTTAGATAAACTAAAACTCAAGCAGAACAAAATTCTCTGGGTTGGATCAGGGGCCAAACAAGTAAAAATATTTCAAGGAGCAAGGAAATAAAGAAAGAAGTTATTAAAATATTGTGTCACTTAAGACTGAAATAATACCCTTTCATGTGTCTAAATTTTGTGCTTCCGTGACAGCTGATAAATAACATTTGATTTTTTTTCTTATCTGTGCATTTTAGGCCAGATTTAATGCCCATAAAATTTTCAGTAGGGCTGCCTTAATTAGGGAAAGTATTTAAGTAGTATTTAAATTACCAAGCAATTAAAACCATGAAATTACATTTTAGATTCTTGAAGTTTTCTGTAAACTTTACTAGAGATTAAATGTGTATTAAGATAAATGATATTTTGTCAAAGTGGCAAGAAATAAGTGAGCAGATTTTTGTTAAAATCAATTTTAGCATTATTTAATGATCAGTTATAACTGACCATTGGTTTTATATGAATACAAATGGGTGTCTTCCAAAGGAAGAAAGTCCTGCAGTTTACCCCCGATCCATCCCACAGCTCCATCAAAATAATAACTGGGATTAGCAGGGAAGAGCTGGAATCTGCAAACCCCACCTGGTTTCATTTCCGTTGTGTGGTGCAGCTCTTGAATTTTTAACTTCTGGAATTTTCAACTCCTGAATTTTTAATTCCTGGACACTGCCCGGAATGCAGGAATTGCACCAGGAGTGTCCCTCAGCATTCCCTTCTGCTGCAGAAATTATTAAAAATTATAATCCAAACAGCTGCAAAGAAACCTTCCTAGTATGCACACCCTGCTGGAAGCCTGGAGGGATAAAGCCACACGTGGAATGGGAAGTACAAAAACAGCTGAATGTTGAATTTAAGCAAATAGAAGAATCTCTGGGTTTTTTCGCCACAGTTATTTAATATTATTAAACACATCTATAAATCTAATTAATGTAATATCATTAGGAAATCCTGTTGAACTCAGAGCATGGATTTTAGAGCGCAGTTCAGAACTCGAGGATGGGTTCACAAAGCCTCGAGGCAGTTTTCCTCCACATTCTCTCCTGGGACGAAGAGGAAGAGCATTTCAGCTTCTTTAAACTCTGCCAAACCTGTGAGTTCAATGCTTGGATAATGGATTTACTTGTGGTTTTCTGGTTGCCACCTGCAGGCTCTACAGGACCTTCAAGGACAGCAAGTACCTGTACATGCTGATGGAGGCCTGCCTGGGTGGGGAGCTCTGGACAATTCTCAGGGACAGGTGAGCTGCCACTTGTCCTACAGAGCAGAATCTTCTTAATGTCAGAATTCCAGCTGGAAGGCTTGGAAGGGACCCCGAAGCCCATCCGGTTCCACCCTGCCATGGGCAGGGACACCTCCCACTGTCCCAGGCTGCTCCAAGCCCCATTCAGCCTGGGACACTTCCAGGGCAGCTTCTCTGGGCATCCTGTGCCAGGGCCTCCCCACCTTCCCAGGGAACAATTCCTTCCCAATATCCCATCTATCCCTGCCCCCTGGCAGTGGGAAGCCATTCCCTGTGTCCTGTCTCTGTGGCCTCCTCTGGATTTGCTCCAGCAGCTCCAGGTCCTTTTGATGTCACAGTTTTTAAATCACGGTTTCCCATCCAGGAGATTTCCCCATCCCTGTGTTTGCTACCTACCCTCTGTGAGTGTGAATAGCAGCTTCCAGCTCTGCCACGGGAACACTGAGAAATAATATCCATTAATATTTCCTGGTATTTATTGCCCAGCCAGGACTGAGAGCAATGAGGAAATCAGAAGCTGTGCAGGGTCTGTTGGCCCAGATATCCCATATTCTACCAGGGCTGCTGATCCAAGTGGGAATCAAAATCCACACCCTGCCAGGAGCACTGTTCCATCAGGGTGCAGCAGTGACATGGAAGAATATTAGTTAAGAAAGCATGTGATGCCCAAATCCCAACAGTCCCTGCCATGGCAGGATTGACCTTGGATTGTTTGGGGTTGTTGGGTACACATGGGAGCAGAAAAAGATGCAGGGAATTGTAACTCTGGGGCCCCATCACTGGAACAGAATTCCATTAAATTTGGAAAGATTGATGAGAAAGTCAAGGTTGTCTTTTAATTCCCCCAGAACATTTTTTTTCTGTAGTTCTTCCTTTTTCTCACTGAAACTGGAACTGGAGCAAAGTTAACAGGTGCTGGGTGGGATTTTGACAGAGCCTGACAATTCCATGTTTAATTCTTAGGGATTTAAACTGAGGATCTGCTGCCACCTAGCTTAGACACCCTCCTGGTCTCAGCCAGCCCCCAGCAGGCAGGGGATATGGTGTCCTTCGGAAAACTGGCTGCAAACTGCAGAAACAAGGATCCAAGGGTGCAGTTTGGAATTTGTATTAACACTTCAAATCCCAGCAGCTTTTCCTGCCTTTTGCCTCAGTTAGGAACATTAATTCAGAACTTATCTCCGCACCTCAAAGGAATTTTAACACTCAAGAACCAAAACTGTAATTAGAAAAAATACTTTTTGCTTACAAGACTGGGATTTCAAAGTTTTATTTCTAAATTATAGAATAAATCTTAAAATAGCTTCAGATATTGGAGGCAAAGAGGTTTCTTCAAAAATGGAAATTTAATTAGACTGAGATATAAAGGTGAATTTAGCAGCAGGAACTTTCTGGGTGACAAAAAGTGATATTTCTGCAGTGATAAAAGTTTCAACACCAGAATGACTTCCATGGGAAAGGAAAGCACTTCCCAGGGGTTCATCTAATGGCTTCTTCCCCTTTTCCCTCCCTCCTTTCTGCAGGGGTTCATTTGAGGATTCCACGACCAGGTTTTACACAGCATGCGTGGTGGAAGCCTTTGCCTACTTGCATTCCAAAGGGATCATTTATAGGGACCTCAAGCCAGAGAACCTCATTCTGGATCACCGAGGTTATGCCAAGCTGGTGAGTGCCAAAAAAAGTCATCCCAAATCCCACACAGGTTTGGCCAGAGAGGGTGAGGAGCAAAGTCCCCCCACGGGGTCCTTCAGGGGGTGCTGAGAGGAGATCAGGGCAAGGTGCTGTCATCACCACCAGGATGTTCTCCCGACTTCCAGCAGGGCTCAGGGAATGGCTGAGCTGAGGAATGCTGATTCTGGCTTGGGATTCAGATCCGTGCTCCTGGGATGCTGAGAAAAGAGCATCAGGAGAAAGCCACCTGGCTGTCTTGGGCAAAAAATGACCTGTTTGCCCCAGAACTCAGGGCAGAGGCACCCTGCATGATTGGGGTGGGAGAGCAAATGGCCTGGTGAGAGCAAGGAGAGGGGCAGGAGAGAAGAAGGAGTTCCCTTGGGAGGTGCTGCAGGATGTGGGCCCTTGGGAAGCCACCAGTGAAGGACAGGAGCCCTGAAAGGAGCTGGGCCAGGAGCGGCTGATGGCCCCAGGAGTCATGGGGAGCCATGAGGTGCTCTGTGTCCTGCTCTGGGGGCTCTTTGGGGTGGGAGCAGCTGGGGACATCACAGCCTGGTGGCAGCATCCACGTGTCACCTGCTGGCTGACATCGGGGTTTGCCTCTGCAGCAGTGTCCTGAGGCTGGGGCTGTGGGAGGTGCAGGGTGGTAAAGGATGATGAGGTGCAGGACTGTCCTTGTCGCACCCCAGCAGCATTTGGGACAGAGTCTCTGCTGGTCCCTCAGCAGCCCCCAGCTCCTCAGTCACGTCCCTGACCATGAGTGTCCCAGATCCCCTGGGAGCTGTGGCCAGGGGGGTTCCTGACCAGCCCCAGAGGACGCCACTTCCCAGTAAAATCTGATTTCCATGCTTGCCACTGCAGTGGGCACACTGCTGTAGGGCCATGGGGAGGTGAGCCCAGCACATCCCCACAGCCAAACTGGGAGGACATTTGTACTGCTTCACTCCTTACAGTGGAAGAGAAAACCAAAGTTGGCAGCAGGTGCCTAAATCACAAAATCCTGGAATGGTTTGGGTGGGAAGGGACCTTAGAACCCTTCCCATTCCACTTTCCACTATCCCAGGCTGCTCCAAGCCCCATCCAGCCTGGGACTGATCCAGGATCAGCCACAACTTCCCTGTGCCCACCCTCCCAGGGAAAAACTCCTTCCCAATACTCTATCTAACCCTGCCCTCTTGCAGCTTAAAACCATTCCTTGCCCATGTTAATTTAAATTTAAAAGAAAAAAAGCAAAATAAATCAGCCTGAGCTGTGAGTGGTAGAAAGTTCCAACCCCCAAGAAACCCTCATGGGAATTTTCTCCTAATTAAAGCACCATGGGTCGTTCCAGGACCAGGGAACCACAGTGACCTTTTTGCTGATTTATCCTTGAGAATATTCCCATGAGGGATCCTGCCTTGCTTCACTTCAAGAGGTGCAGAGCCCACGGCTGATATTCCCTCTGATGCCCTGCCCTGACTCTCTCCTGCCCCTTCCCCCAGGTCGATTTTGGCTTTGCAAAGAAAATAGGATTTGGAAAGAAAACATGGACTTTTTGTGGCACCCCGGAGTACGTAGCCCCCGAGATCATCCTGAACAAAGGTCACGACATTTCAGCAGACTACTGGTCCCTGGGAATCCTGATGTATGAGCTCCTGACTGGCAGGTATGGGCATCGAAATTCATCCCAAGATATCTGCCCCTGTCACCCTGATGAGGCCAGGGCAGGGGACAGGGCTGGCCCAGAGAACTCCGCAGTGGCTTTTCCACTCAAATTGTCTATTTTGGCCCTGAATGGGCTGAACATGGTGGGGAAAGGGGAAGGGTTTGCACTCAGCTGGGGAGGTTCCTCACTGCTGAGAAGGAGGAGGTGGATTGGGCACCATCCATCCCTCACATATTTAGTTTAATTTGGGATGTCACTGCTGCTTTGGCACTGGACTCGGGTCCCATCAAACAAAGATAAACCCGGGAATGCTGCTCAGAGCCTCCTGCCTCGGGCTGTTGGGACATGGCTGCCATGGGAAGAAGAGGTTTAGCTTGGGAAACTTCCCTGCAGCCTACTTCCCTGAATTCCAGAGCTCCTTGGGATCATGGGAAGCAAAGCATTCCTGGTTGACCTCTACCTTTTCTCATCTGGGTATATTTTATCAGACTTCAATGCTGTTTTAAAGACAAATTTTTATGAAATACAAGGTTTTAATCATTTTTCCTTCCCTGTGCCCTCTGAAGTCCCCCTTTCTCAGGCCCAGACCCCATGAAGACCTATAACATCATATTAAGGGGAATAGACATGATCGAATTTCCAAAGAAGATTGCCAAAAATGCTGCTAATTTAATTAAAAAACTATGCAGGTAAGTGGATGAAAGAATATGTTGTTGATGTTGTTTGCAAAGAAATGACCTGGGCAGAGGGATTTAGGATTTGTTATTCCTTTTACAGGGACAATCCATCAGAAAGATTAGGGAACTTGAAAAATGGAGTGAAAGATATCCAAAAGCACAAGTAAGTGTCATGTCCAGCAGCCATCAGCTCCAACCCCCAGAACGTGGCATTCCAAACACCTTGATTTTCTCCTAAAAACCACTTTCTATCCATAATGGAAATTCATCCTCCCTTTTGGTCCCATGAGAGTGGGTACATGATGTCTTAGGAATTTATTGGGATAAGAACAGGTGAGAGAACCATTCCAGGAGCAATTTATCTCATCCATCTGTGCTGGATCTTTTCTTTTCCCATCCCCAAAGCAGCAGGAATGGATTGGATGGATATTTTTGTGGGATGGCTCAGGGCTCATCCACCCACCTTGAGCCAACCTGAGGAAAATCACAAGTGGGGGGACATTCTTGAGCATGAAGTTGGGAGTTAACCCAATTCCATAGGGAAAAAAGGGCATTATGGATCTCCTGTGGGAGGGATCCGCTCTCTGGAAGGGAAGGAGCAGCTTCCAGGACACCTGCAGCAAGGAATGGTTCCCATCTGAGTGCTGGAAATTTCCATTTGTGTGGTGTTACCAGAGGGTTGCTGCACACTCTTCCCTCTTGGTCCCCAAAAAGGATGACAGGAGAAATTCCAAAGGGATTTGAAGGCAAGTCTGTGGGAGAGGAAACCTGTTGTTTAAGCAATTTTCCTTTGTGCTACACCTGTCTAACTGTTGGATTCTTCCCTCCCTTCAGATGGTTTGAAGGCTTTAACTGGGAAGGGTTACGGAAAGGGACACTGACACCTCCCATAATCCCAAGTGTAAGTTTTCCTATCGTTATTTTCTCCTTCATGGCCAATTCCTCAGGGATGCTGCTAGCTTTGGGCAGTGGTACATTGATTAAAGTGCGAATAATGTGCTTCATTTGTTCTGGAGATGCTTGAAGAAGTCACTTTAGGCACATTCCCAGCTGAGCTTGCTCTCCAGGCAGGCTCTTCCCTGGGAAAGCAGTCTGAGGAGGGCACAGCCGTGGAGAAATTCCCTTTGCAGCAGGGGATCAAGGCAGGATCACTCACTCCAACTCATTTTCCTCTCTCACCTGCTCCACTTGTTTCTGCACCTCCTTTTCCCATTTCCGTGGAGATCTGCCACTTCCACCCCTCTCTCAGCTGTGTCCTGTTCCCTTCTCCTTTATTCTAATTTCCTTTGGAAAGGCGAGTGGGATTTGGATGCCATCTCCCTTTTCTTTCACATTAACCTTCCCTTCTGTTTTGCCCTTTGTGCCTGTGCCCCTCTTCCCTGCATCCATGTCCGACATGAAAAGCGCTGTTGATGTTTAACTGGGAGCGGGCGCGGAGGGACAGCTCCGCTCATCTTCCTTTGGAGCAAAGCCAAATCAAAATCCTTTGATGTCTTTGTGAGCTCTCTGCCCTCAAAGCCCCGCTGCAAAGGGAAACCAAACAGGATTAGCTGACAGAAATTACCTCGGCCCCTTCTGTCCTGCAGCCTCCCCTCCTTGTTCCAGCTTAATCCCTCGGGATCACTGGGAGAATGCCATTAATGGGGCTTTAATTGCACCCCATTGCTCCGTCCTGCAGCTCCTGCAGCAGGGGCACAGCTTTGGGGCTGAAGCTGCCATCCCAGAGTTGGCTCAGGGAAAGGGCAGGAGGGTTTCCCATCCCCCCTTTTGTCCTGTGGGATGCAGGAGCTCCCAGAGTCAGTGGGAGAAAGCAGGAATTGGCAAGTATCTCCCGTAACAACTCAGAAATGTTTTAGAGATCAAAGCCAGGTTTGGTTGGGGGATTTTTTTCTGTTAAGCTCAAGCTACAATTCTGGGATGGTTTGAGTGGGAAGGGATCTTTAAGCTCATCCAGTTCCATCACCTTCTGTGGGCAGGGACACCTTCCACTATCCCAGGGCGCTCCAAGCCCCATCCAACCTGGTTTTGGCCTCTTTTTCATCCCTATTAATTCATCAGCAGTGCAGTTCAGCACATTCTGAGTCAGGCTATAAAGTCAAGTTTGCTTCTTCACACCCAGTTGCAATTCCTGCTTTAGGAATGCAGGATGTTCATGTAGCCTGAAAAAACTCCCAGGATGTTTTCCTAACTGGTTCTGATGGATTTTTAGTTTAGTTAGGAGCATTACTGCTCTTACTCCACATAGCAAGGCTGACTGGAATACACAGGAGCATCCTTCCCTCTTAGAGGAATCCTCTGCCAGGACAACTCCAGGTTGGCCCTAATCCTGGTTCAACGCAGCTCATCCCCTCCCTGAGCTCTTAGGAGCAGCACCTCCTCCAGACCTGCTCCTGAGATCCTCTCCAAACCCATGAACTGTGAATTTTGTCAGCCCCAGAGCTGTCAATCCAGCTCCAGTTTTCCACAAGGTTTCTTGGCAAAGTCTCAACTGCCACTCTGAAAAGGAACCCAAAATACAGCTCTGGGGGCAGAATTCATTTTTCCTTCAAATCACCTCTCCCTGTTAGCTGGGAAGGAGCCTGCAGGGCCAAACATACAGCTCAGCTCCCTTTCCTTTGGAAGAAAAAAGGATTTTCCCAGCTCTTTAACTCTCGTTTCTTACATGGCACTGCCAGTGAGGCAATCAAAGAGCACTTATTCTGTGGCATTTTTGGAACGATCCCAATTTACAACCTGCTGCTAGGACACTGCTGAGCCTTGATACCGCAGCTAGAATCTGTGATTTGATCTCTCCTGAAAAGCTCAGGACTCTTCCAAAGATGAGCTGAGAAAGCAAAGGGTGAAGGAACACCAACGAAGTCAACAGATCCAGATAATCCGAAAGAAATTAAAACCACTAAGATTTTGTAGGGTGGGTTTATTTTTCCAAAATGAGTCGGGTATTCCATAATCTTGATTTCCCCCAAGGTGTATTCAGCAGCAAGAAAATGCTGATCCATTGGGGCAGCACATTAAATATAGAGCTGGAGTTGGAACTCCTGTCTTTTCCCAAGGCTTACAGCAGCATCCAGCATCAGATGGGAATCTCAGGAGGGTTAACAAGGCCAAGTGGGTTGGGCAATAATCCCTGAGATCAATCCAGGCTGGATACTGGAAAAAAAATCTTCCCGTGAGAGGAGGTCTGGGCACAGGGTGCCCAGAGAAGCTGTGGTTGCCCCTGGATGCCTGGAAGTGCCCAAGGCCAGGCTGGACAGGGCTTGGAGCAGCCTGGAATGGTGGAAGGTGTGGCAGGGTGGGACTGGGTGGGATTTAAGGTCTCTTCCCAACCAAACCATTCCATAATTCTGCAATTCAATGACTGTCAGTTGGTCCCTGGCTCGGACTCTTCCCAAATGAAATTACTGAAAACTGCAGCAAGTGTTTTCCTGCTCTGGGTTAAGCTTGAAGTATTAAATTTCTAGTGTTACTCTCATTATTTTGCGCTGGACAGCTGCTGGTTTCCTCTTAGGTTATTTATTTTTTTTATTGTATTGAGTTCATCAAGTTCTCGCTGTGAGAAAGTTTCCCTCACTGTCATAAAGCAGGAAAATCATAGATTCTATAGCCAGTGTTGATGTCAAATATTATGATTTTTAAAAAAGAAACATGCTTGGCCTTCATCCTAGGAAGATGAGTTTCTCTGAAAGGATCCTGAGACTGAGCAGTGCCAGGAAATTGAAAGGCAGCAGGGCTCAGCTCAGGATTCTGGAGCCACGGATGGGAAATCCTGGGCCCTGGGGAGGCTTTTTCCAAGTCTGTTGGGACAACCTTATTCCAGCGGGTAGGAAACCTCGGGAGAGCAGGAGAGCTGGGAGAAATCCCCCAGCAAAAAGCTGTGGATGCAGCACTTCCCTGGCTGGCTGGGGATTCTCCGGGATGCCCATGACTTTGGGATGAAGAGGGAACATCAGCACTGGGATGAAAGTCCCCTTCTTGTCTCTCTTGCCCCACAGGTCGCGTCTCCCACAGACACGAGCAACTTCGACAGCTTCCCAGAGGACAGTGACGAGCCACCCCCTGATGACAACTCAGGATGGGACATAGATTTTTAATGTTCTTTCTCTTACCTGCTTCTGCCTTGCTGAGGACAGCTTTTCCTGGGACGTGGCTGCCAGCGGAATGGGAAGACCGGAATTGGGGAGGATTTGTGCTCGGGGTCACCATGATGCCTTGATTGATGCTGCTCCAGTAACTCCAGTGGCATTAGGACTTCTTGCTTAGTGACAATAGCGCTCTCCATGTTTTCTGTTGGAACGTGACCTGGCGTGGGCACGGTGGTCCTGGCACAGAGCCTTTCTCCGGCACAGAACTCCCCTTCTGTCGCCACAGAGGTCCTGGCACACTCTTGGTTAGCAGAGCAAGAGATCCGTAGAGTAAGAGGCACTTAATTCCAGCTGCTTTTTCTGTAGGATCAGTAGTAACTTATGAAGTGCTGCAGCTACTCCAGTGCAGGATTTGGGCTATTCCCACCTTCCAGCTCCGCAGGGCAGCGCCGGAGCCCGGGAGGAGCAGGGGCAGAGCGCTCCCGTCACAGCAGTGGGAATGTGTCCTTTTCCTTTTCCTAACAGTATTCCCAACGAGACTGAATGTTCCCTTCCCTCTTTGTTTTGGAAACATTTTGGCTCAGCCTGGTCAAACAAAAGCACAACTGCTGCAGATGCTGTCGAGGCAGATTTGGGTCGCTTCCCTCACAGGGCAGCACCACCTTTGGGCTTCAGTTCTCCTTTCCCTTGGCATCAATACACGCATGGAAAGAGAAAATCATGGAATTAATCCATTGTACATCTATTGATCCATTCCACATCTACTCATCCATTTCACAGTGCTCCAGTCACAGCCCTGGAACAAAGCAGCAGCAGCCCACCAGTCTGATTAGGTATAAAATTAGGGATAACGTTGACAATTTTAGGCCCAAAGGGAAAAACATGAGACCTTTCAAGGTGCTACGTCCTTCCCTCACCTGGGAAGAAACCTGTCCTTGATCCATCCTGGCAGGAATATGTAGCAGAGGCTCCGTTCTCCCTTTTGATGATTCCATGTCTCCATGTCTGCACCTCTTCTGTGTTTAAAGGATCTCATTAAAATAAAAATCCTGGGCCAGTCTGCTGGCTCTGGTGGAACATTGCCAGTAGTCCTAATGCCTCTCCAGGCTAAGGAGCTCCACAGGAAAGTCAGTGGAATTCAATGGGAAGTGGAGATTGGAAGATCCCTGTGATGTCTCCAACATGCCAGGTCCACATGGTTGTGTTTAATACAGGGGCGGCCAAATCCATATGGAAAAAAGAGCTGGGGAAATCAATATTATCAGGATGTGCTTCTCCCTAACTTCCACTGCTTTTCCTTTGCTTGAATTCCCGCCTCTGGTTTATAGGATGCAGCAGAGGGACCCTGTCCTGGGTGCTCCTTTGTTGCATGTACACAGGACTAAAAGTTTATCCTATTATCCAACAGGAAACATCAGCTTTTGGTCTCTCTGAGAGACCTTGCCCAGAAGGTCTCTCAGAGGTCAAAATCACAGAATCATGGAAGGATGGAATGGTTTGGGTTGGAAGGGGCCTCAGAGGTCCTCTCATTCCAACCCCTGCCGTAGGTGAGCAGGTGCTGCCTCCTCTGAGCTCAGCTGCCAAGAGCTGACCATGGAAAGATCAAGTCTTGCTGACTAGGACTTTTCCCACATATTACATGGAAAAGGTCCATTCAAGCAGTAAAAAATTCCCTCCCTGATGCTGAATCCCAACTCTTTTCATGTTTTCCTGAAAGGATTTAATAAAAAGGACATTTTGACCGCGTGGGCTGTGTCTGCTGTTAAACATGAGCTGGGTGGTATGACACCTTTAAAACCAGTCTGTGGCTCTGGAATTCCCTTTTTTCCAAAGGGTGAGGCCACACTTCTGGCACAGTCACTTCTGCTGTTCTTTAACCGTTAAAACTTCATTTGCCTTCAAAACCACAGGGAAAAGGCAGCGCCTGCTGGCTTTCCCACCTTTCTCCAAGGGATGGACAGCACTGAGAGCCAAGGCTGAGCATGAGGGCTACAACGTTCACCAGGCATCTTAAGCAGGCCTAACAGCCAAACTCTTCCCTCACATCCCCCTGGCTTTTCACTCCACAGGGACAGCTTTCTGTAGGAGTTTGTCCCAGGATGGTGGTGCCTGACAGAGTTGGCAGGCAAGGAGGAGAAAGCACCTCAGTGATTTGGGGATTAACCTGAAAACATGACAGGAAGGAGGGTCTAGAATGGGCTGAGGAGTTGGGTTTGTTTTTCCTGTCCCTCTTTCCCTTGTGCCAGGCATGGGAATCGATACCTGCAGTGTGCGCTGTGCTGAATCCGAGTTTATTTTGATATCAAACACCTCACTCGACTTCCATGGCCTCTCCTGAGCATTAACACTTGGCATATGTATATGATAAGCCTTCAGTTATAATAATCTATTTAAGTTGCTTTATATATATATCTATATATCCACAACAAGGGATTGCCTCTGTGTTTCCACCTCCTGTCCTTATTTCTTTGTCTCCTTTCCTGATCTGTGGGATGACGGCGATTTTAGGGAAGGGGAAATCAGCTCCAGTGTTTCCAGAGGGGCTTTGATTTGTGTTGTAGCTTCTCCTGGAGCTGCATTGCCCACAGCAAACTTTTCTTCAACAACAGGACCACGAGCAGATATTTCTGTAAATAGGTATTTTCGTGTCGATGTTTTGTGGGTCACACAGAACTTTCTGTTCTTTTCCAGTTCCATGGCATTATTCCTTCATTTCCTTATTTGTAATGTAATGTTTTTAGGTCGAGGTAGACTTGAATTAATGTCATATTTGTCAGTATGATTAAACTTTCCGTCAGCTGTCCTGTTCACCCACCTGTCCCATAGTTCTAGAACGTCACTGGCTATCTGGCATTGTTGCAAGTGCCTTAAATCCATGACATCTTATTAAAAAAAAAAAAAGACAAATTTGGTGTTATGCTGCATGACAAAGACAAACACACCTCAAACTGTCGTCCTTTCTTAGCTTGCTGCGTTTTACAGTTCTTTCTGCTACCGATTTCTAAGCCTTTATTATCTGATCTCGATGAATTACAGAAATGATGACGTCATTCTCTGATTTCTGTTCAATGTACCAGAGCTGTGTATCCGTTAATGAGATACAGAGTCATTTCTGTGAAATGTATAAATGTGATGTGCGGGTCAAATTAATCTCTGACATCCTAGCAGTCCGTAGACAGGTATTCCTGTTTTGCTAAGCTCTGCAGATCCCACCCATCCGTGCTGTCCCACACCGCCCCCTCGGGAATCTCCCACTGGGAAAAACCCACCCCACCGGCGTTTTCCTGACCTAAAACCCTGGTGCAAGGACTCATCTGCACCGCTCACCAAACAGGATCTGTGCTTTTCCCTGCCCTGTTCCCTGCATCCACGGGGATGAGCCCTGGAAGCTCCTCTGTGGCTCTCCGGCCCTGACCCTGAGACTTGGGTGCTTTTAGGGCTTTCTCAGAAAAAGGGGAAATTCCCATTTGGAGTTGCCTCTCTCCCCCCGCCCCACCCCAAGTCCCAGTTTATGCTGGTTTTACCCCAGCCCTTTGTTTTATACTCTGATTTTCTCTCCTTCCATGGCAGAGGTTTTGTTTGTCGGGCAGATGTCGGTCACGCCCCGGCCATCGGCCGCTTGCACTCTTTGGATGTTGAATGAGGAACTTTGGGGTTTTTTTTTTCATAAACTTCCATGGCTTTTGTTTCGCTCTGTACTCCCCCTGCAGCTGTAATTGCCGAGTGCCTGTTGTATACTTTATAGAGTTGAAATAAAAATAATTACTTTTGAATGGCTGTCAGTGAGTTTCTTCCAGAGCAGAAGCCGGATTTGGGAGAGATCTTCTGAATAATGGTGAAATGTGGGGTGACGGGGGTTCTGCTCCCAGAACTGGCTGCCCAGAGAAATTGTGGCTGCCCCTGGATCCCTGGAAATGTCCAAGGCCAGGTTGGATGGGGCTTGGAGCAGCCTGGGATAGTGGAAGGTGTCCCTGTCCGTGGCAGGGGGTGGTGCTGGATGGGCTTTAAGGTGCCTTCCAGCTCAAAACCATTCTATGATATGATGATGACACAGAGGTGAGTGAAAGCCGGGGAAAAGGAGCAACCAGACGTCTTCTCAGGAGGGAAATAAATGTGGTAACAGCCCAAGGAGGAGCTGGGAACCGTCACCAATCATTTTGCGGGATGCAGCAATCACAGGTCGAAGTTAATAATGCAATAAAAACCCCAGAGTGACGTGGCCCTCACCTGAAACTGCCAGGGGAACACCGGGATTTCGGGGCGAGGCGTGGCGCTTATTATTCCAGCCTAAAAATAGGGGCGGCAGGAGGGATGGCCGGGCTGTGCCGGGGATGTCGCCCGGCCGTGACTCAGCCGCTGCTGCCGACACCTGCCCGCCGTGCTCCCGAAACCTTCCCAGGCCATTATTAGCCCGCTTGAGCCATTCGGGGCTGGAACAGCTGATAGTGGATACCGGGACAGAGACACCGGGAGAGGTGGCGCGTTAATTGCAGTAATTGCGGCGCCCGGAATCCCGCACTCCGGGGATTTTGGGAGGCACTGGGGCGCTGCTCCGGCTCTTCGTATTCTCATTTAAACCAAGCTGAGGAAACGGGAGCACGGGGCCGCCGCCGGGAAACCCCTGGCCAATTAACGGGGGTTAATTAACGGGGCTTAATTACCGGAGCGGGGAGGGGGAGTGCGGCGCGGTGGCGCGGC
>JAHLSL010000047.1:3554269-3637465 GCA_025920805.1 Petroica traversi
TATTTATATTTATATTTATATTTATATTTATATTTATATTTATATTTATATTTATATTTATATTTATATTTATATTTATATAAATTTGTAAAGCAGCTTCCCATAATGGCTTCTGTTGGAAAGGGACACCTCCCACTGTCCCAGGCTGCTCCAAGCCCTGTCCAGCCTGGCCTTGGGCCCTGCCAGGGATCCAGGGGCAGCCACAGCTTCTCTGGGCACCCTGTGCCAGGGCCTGCCCACCCTCCCAGGGAACAATTCCTTCCCAATATCCCATCCATCCCTGCCCTCTGGCCATGTGAAGCCATTCCCTGTGTCCTGTCCCTCCATCCCTTGTCCCCAGTCCCTCTCCAACTCTCCTGGAGCCCCTTTAGGCCCTGTAAGGGGCTCTGGGGTCTTTCAGCCTTTTCTGGACTGTTCCTCTGCTCCTCTCAGCTGGAAAAACCAAAGCATCATCCCAGAGCCCCCTGCCTCAGGATTCCAGGGGCTGCATAAACACAGACGGTTTGAAGGGAAAATTCAATCCCTCCATCGTTTTCCTGAAATGATTTTCCTGCGCTGTGGATGCAGATTCTGAGGAGATGGATCACCAGAAAGCCCCTCTCTGCTGCACACAGGGACAGTAGTGGCATAAAGGAATTAAACTTCCAAGGAGGGAGGATGGGACACGGTGCAGTTTTTGCTGTCATTTGGGGAGAAATGAGTTTTTAGGGAAGCAAATCCTATTTTCTTCTCATTTTTCTTCCTAGGTTCTTTCAGAAACCACTTTCACCCCGAGTTGTTGCACAGAAACACCCCTTTTATATTTTAATAGTTGTTTAAAGCCGATACTCACACCCTCCTCTTTTCCAATGATCTTTACATCGCGTTTAAAACTAAACACCCCTAAAAACGCTCGAGTGAGGAATAAAACCTCACCAAATGCAAGAAATGTTTACAGAACCCCTTAAATCCACCCACAGGCATTAAAAGGGAAAAATCCCTGGGTTTTTTTATCCTCACCTCTCCTGACTCAGGGCACAATCCTGCCCCTTTCAGCTCGGGAAGATGGAACAGAGGGAGCAGGTGAAACCCTTTGTGGCTGTAACGCAACACTCAAAGCTTTGGGGTGGTTTGGGGGTTTGTTTTCCCGTTTATTTGGGGCCGCTTTTTCTGGGGAGGGGGGAGTTCTCCCACCTGCTGGAGCTGCTCTTTGTCCCGAGCCTTTCAACTGCAGGCTCGGCCGAGCAAACCTTGATCTCCCTGGGCAGGGGAAGCAGAGCATCCAGGTGGTCCAGGTGGAAGGTGTGGGTTCCCCATGCCCTGCGCTCCTTCAAACACATCCTCTGCATCCCTGCTAATCCAAAGGGATGTTTATTCCCCTTTTTTTTTTTTCTTTTTTCGTCCCCGCTCTCAAGTAGCTTTGTTTCCCCTCCCTCAGTGCCTGACTTGTGTCCCTAATTAACACCTTAAGAGGGGGTGAGGATAACCGGGATACTTAAGAAGGACACTTCTGGGCAGAGCTTCTAATCCAGGCCTGGCGGAGGGAGGGGACCCATTAGCAGGTGATTTTGGGGAGAATTAAGACCATCAGCATTTAAATGGACACGGCCTGATGAAAGGCTCGGCTCGCCTGTAAGGGCTCGTTAAGCTCCGGCAGCGTTTTTCCCCCCAAATCCCAGGTGTGGGGTGAGCAAAGGGAAGCAGCTATAGGGGAAGGGATGGGTATTGTGGGGTGGGCAAAGAGCCCGCGTGGGTTTTCGGTCAGGAAGTGGCGCTGTGCCAGTCCAGAAGGGGTTAAAGGATTCCAGGAGGAGACGGGCACAGCCAAGGGGTGCAGCTGCTGCAAACCCCAAAATTTTTCTCCTTTTATTTTTTACATAATTGGGAGCAAGACGTGGGAACAAAGCGTTGTTGCTGTGGTGGAAGGAAGGAATGAAGTATCCCACCATATCCTACAACCCTCCACTGGCATTTGGGCTTTGTGGCTTTCACCACCTTTTTCTTTTTAGTGTTAAACCCTTAGGTGATGCAGAGTCAGCATAGACAAATCTGGGGAAAAAAAAAAAATCACGGAGTCGTTAAGGTTGGAAAAACCTCTGAGAGCATCCAATCCCATCAAAATCCCGGTAGGCAACACCAGAAATATTGCAACTCCAGAAGAACAAGACCGTGGAAAACACAAGATAAGGAGGTGGGAGTGTGTTCCCAGGAAAACTTTGGCAGCTCCCAGGTGCCAGAGGGGGGAGAGCTCTGGAAGGCTGTGAACAATGCTCAGGACGCGACTGAGGGTTATTTTTGTTCCTCCCAATGCAAGGAGGAAAAAGCTGGAGTGTCCAGCTCAGAACAAACCCAGTGCTCTCCAGGTCGGGCAACTGGGGACCACAAATAAAACCTCCCAACTGGAGTCACTTGGGGACAAGGGGAATTCATGGAAAATGGAGACTGGGGGGTGGTTACTGCCCAGGAAATCTCTAAACGCTGATTATGGGCAGTGGGAAGGATCATTCTGGAAGTGTCTGGAGTTGGGCGAGGGTTTATTTGTTATTAACTTAGTTGTTCTTGGATGATGGCTTCTTAAGACCTTGTTGAGAAAGTGATCCAGGGCTGCTGTCAGATCCACAGGGAAATCTTGGTCCTTATTTAGTTATGTTATTATCACATCATTGGTTGAAGATGCTGATTTTGAGAGGAATAAGGGATTTTTCCAGTGGGAGGTGTCCCTGCCCATGGCAGGGGTTGGGAGGAGGTGATCTGTCAGGTCCATCTTCCTGTGGCAGGTCAGGTTCTCAAGTCTTTAGGTAGATGTGCTTTGATAAAAAAATAAAATTAAAAAATTGAAATATCTCATTTTATTGTGCCAGGCTTAGTAGTTCTGGGTTTTATGGTATTGGGTTTAAAACACACCAATGTCACCATCAATCAGTAAAGAATTAGATGATTTTTAAATGTTTTTTTCCATCCCAAGGTATGGATTTTATGGCATTAACTGAAGGCCAAAATGTTGAAGGACATGTTCCAAGATTGGTTTCCTTTTTCTATTGTTCTTTGTTTTTTTTTTTTTTTTTAATTAATCCTGAGAGCCACAAATGAAAGTATTTCTATACAGTATTGATCTTACTTCAATTCTCTATTTTCCATTAATTTATGTGGGGAGTTGTAGCTTCACAGCCAGTCCAGGTGGCCCTTGAAAATGCCAACTCCCAGTTTGGGAAGAAGTTGGATAATCCTGGAAGTCCTGGACCTCACCCTTCTGAACAACTGGACTCATACAAAGAGCAATAAATCCAAACCAGAATGGTTTAAATGTAATTTATTTCAGCATCTCTCCATTGAATGGGCATGGTTTCAAAGTTTGGGGTGGCCCCAAGGTGTGTGAGCAGGTTCCTGCTGCTTTTGCAGTGGCCCCAAGGTGGAAGAGGATGTCCCTGGTGTTTTGGGGTGGCCTCAAGGTCTGTGAGCAGTTTCCTGTATGTTTGGGGCACCCCAAGGTGTGTGAAGAGATCTCTGCTGGTGGTGTGGGATGGCCCCAAGGTGTGTGTGAAGAGTTCCCAAGGTGTGTGAACGGGTGTCTGGTGATTTGGGGCACCCCAAGGTGTGTGACGATGTCCCTGTTGCTTTGGGGTGGCCCCAAGGTATGTGATAAGCTCCTTGCAGGTTTGTGGTGGCCTCAAAATATGTGAGCAGGTCCCTGCCAGTGTGGGACACCCCAAGGTGTGTGTGAGGAGGTCCCTGGTGTTTGGGGTGGTCCTAAGGTGTGTGAGCAGGTCCCTGCCAGTGTGGGGTGGCCCCAGGCCATCCCTCCCCATCCCTGGAGGAGCCGATCCCTCCCCGTCTCGGCGGCTTTGCGGTCCCACCCTCTCCCTGAGCAGCAGCGCTGCCTGCCCATAAATGACAGTCCAGGAATGCAGCTCCTGCTGGCTGTGGCCCAGCTGGGCAGGGATGAGTGATGGCCACGACGGAGCGAGCCCAGACCTTGCCCCTCTTTGGAGCCCTGCTCTTTGCTCACCACAGCCCAGGGGGTGCTCCCAGAGAGGAGGTGAGGGAAGAGCCTGGAGCTGTTCCCTTCCAGAGTTTTATTCCATTTCCATCCACAGGGACCACCTGAGCTCATGAGCTTTTGAGTTTCCAGCCTAAACCACAGCTCCTTTCTGCAGAAAACAGCTGTTCAGTCTGAAGCCTATCAGGTTTTGGGGCGTACCCTGCTTTTCTTCAGGAAGGATTCCTTCCTGGTAAGGGTGGTCAGGCATTGGAAGGGATGTGGTGGAGTCCCCAATCCTGGAGGTGTCCAAGGAAGGCCTGGAGGTGGCACTCAGTGCTCTGGGCTGGGGACAAGGTGGGCATCAGGCACAGCTTGGACTCGGTGATCCTGGAAGTCTTTTCCAACCTGATTTTAATGATTCTGGCTGAGCCCAACCTCTCTGTCCCCAGGCTGGGTGGGACCAACACCTTCATTCCTGGGCAATGCTCCTGCTCAACCCCAGCATTGTCCCAGAGCATTTAGGGGGATTTTAGAGAGGCTTTATTAATGCAAGATGATCTTCCCCTGGCAAGGCATTATTATGGGCAATATTGAAGTATTTCCCTCATGTGTTGGGGAAATCATCCAGCTCCTCCTTGATGAGGCAAATGGGGACTTGGGACACCATGAAACTTGGGACCTGTCCCTATGCCAGTGATCTCCTCTCCTCCCAGGTAATGCCATTCCAGAGCTGGATCCTTTGCCTGAGAAAATATTAATCCCATCAGAAAGCCGGCAGTGCTCACTGACAGAGGCTGGCCTGGTTGAGCCACCGGGAAACAGCAGAAATGTCCAAGGGAAACCCTTGTACCCAAATCATGGATGTATTTTAATCACTCCTGTAGGATTTTCTGCTGTCCCAGGAACTCAGGAGCTGGGGACAGCACCAGGTCCATGTCACTGAAAGCTGGCAGGGGCTGCAATGGTCCCACCATGCTAAGAGGAGGCACTGGCACGGAGAGGTGGGATTCGTTCCTGGAAAAACCCATTCAGCAATTCCCTGGTTGTATTTTGAAACCAAAATCAGTCAAAGTGGTCAACAGGGAAATCTCTTTCTTCAGTTCACACCTCATGCATTTAAAATTTTGTCTTCTAATATTTTTGGCTTAGGGATTATATTCTTTAAAAATATCATTTAATTGATGGCCGAAGCATTGCATTGGGAAAAGAGGCTTCCAGCTGACCAGTGTGGATCGCTTTAAAAATCCATCAGGGTTGTTCTGTGTTTAGTTTTGGGACCCTTTTTTTGACAACTGGGAGCAATGAACCATCATGGAAGGGCTTGGGTTTGAAGGGAAATTAAAGCCCATGTAGTCCCATGGGCAGGGACAGCTTCCACTATCCCAGGCTCCTCCAAGCCCTCTCCAGCCTGGCTTTGGACATTTCCAGGGATCCAGGGACAGCCACAGCTTCTCTGGGCACCCTGTGCCAGGGCCTCCCCACCCTCCCAGGGCAGGAATTCCAGTAGGGTTCCTATTATCCTGCTGCCACTTGCATGGATTTATTTACATTCTGTTGGCTTTGTGAGTCCTCATGGTACCACAGCCTTATTTTAAAATGCCCCAAGAGCACTGAGCTGCACTGAAGAATAGCAGTTCTCTTCTGTCTGCTGACATTCTCCCAGGTTTCACTGCTTTTTAAAAACTGACTTCCACGTGCAGTAGCCACCCTGGAGGTCGCTGTTGGTGATTCAAGTGTCAGCAGAGCAGCGGTGACCACTCCAGGTGCTGGAGCCGCCTGGCGCCGGATTTTGTGCTGTTGAGCAACCCCAGGTACTGGCTGGATTTTTTCCCATTTTTGCTGCCTACAGATCACGTCTCTGCACTGCTGAACTTCCTGGCCTTGGGAAAGGGCCAAGTTCTGCCCCGTGAAGCTCCTGATGGTGCACGGAGGGCTGCTCACGTGGGCCGTGGGTGGTGATGTCCTGCCTGCTGCCTTGGTGCCAGCGTGGCTGGGCAACCCCAGCATCCCCCAGTTCCCGGGGGGGTTTGGATACCCCCTGGAGATGGGATTGGGCTCCTGATGGTGATTTTCACCTTCTTGTACCAGAAATGGCTGAGAAAACCAGGTCCTTGTTGCCTGGGAGTCTCCATCCTTCCTTAGATCTGACTCTATCTTCAGTTGTGGATGTAATTAAGTAAAAAATTAATAAAGCAAGAGCCTTTCAAAGGTGGAGTTTTCATTGTTGCCATGAACCCTTAGACCTGAGCACCTTTAAACCCTAATTCAGCACCTTCACTGTCATTAAAACGGGAAGACTGCAGCCCACACCTGCTTTGATAAGATAAATGTATTTTCCAGGAGTGTTTGGGTAACCCAACCCCAAATTTTTGGTTTAACCCTTAAATCCTGTCGAACCTCAGACCATCACTTTTGCACATATTTCAGTTTTAATTTTCTCCTTGTCAATACAGTTTTAATCACTTTCAAATCAACACAAGGCAGTTCCCATCTAATCCTGTGGAACAAGGTTAGGATCATGTGCTTCTCCGTTTAGGAGGAGTTCTGAGGTGGATCTTTCAGGTCTGTATTTTAGGAAGGGCTCTGGGTTTGGTTTAGTACTTTGTTTCGCTGAGCTGCGGAAATAGGATAAATCAGTGTGGGAATTTTAAAAATAAAATTTATGGCTTCTCACTGACACAAACTCAAATCCCGTCTGGGGTGAGAAATTGGAATATAAGCAAATTCCTGAAGAAAAATAAAAGCCCCACTATCTTCTTCTCAGAAAGACTTGGTGTGCATGTGAGTTGTTCCCCCCACCCAGGTTTAGATAAAACAGAGATGAATCAGAAAAATCAGATTTTGCCAATAACAAGGACAGCACAGGATTCTGCTGGGCCTTTGTTTTTGTTTACTTCCTTGGAGTGTTTGAGGGAAAGGGGCTGATGAGGTCACCGGGAGCAGTGCTGGTACAGACAGAGCTTTTTAAGGCACAAGTTGGCCCCCTTATCTTTACTAGTATGGCTGGGGTGGGGTTTAGAGCCAGAGCTTCTGTTGCAACCTCTGAGGTCTCAGAGGGAGCTCTCCCTCCCTCATCCTTCACGTTTGGAATCTGCTCCTGTCCGCTCTGGATCCCAGCATGCCTCCATGGGATCGTGATGTTCCCTGCTCTGCCCTGATGACCTGTCCCACCCTTGCATGGTCACAGAACCGTGGAAGGGGCTCACAGGGATCATTGGTCCAGCTCCTGTCCCTGCCCAGACACCCCAACAATCCCACCCTGTGCACCCCTGGCAGTGCTGTCCAAACACTCCTGGAGCTCTGGCAGCCTCGGGGCTGTGCCCATTCCCTGAGGAGCCTGGGCAGTGCCAGCACCCTCTGGGGATGAGCCTTTCCCTGATCTCCAGCCTGACCCTGCCCTGGCACAGCTCCAGCATTCCCTGGGTCCTGTCCCTGTCACAGAGCAGGGACCAGAGCTGCCCTTGGGAGGATGTTGAAGACCCCAAAGAGGTCTCCCCTCAGTCTCCCCAAATGACCACTAGAAAAATGCTTGGAAAAGTCCTCTTCTTTTTTGATGGAATTTTGTTCCTTGTCCTTCTTTTTCCTTCCACCCTTCTTGGCCCATCCAGGGTTCTGACGTCTCATCCCAGTCTCACCAGTCTTTAGAGCCCAGATATTGCAAACTTCTGGCAAATAACCATTTTCTCTCCTTCCATTGCTGGAAGCCTACTAGAAACTCCAACCTCATGACTTTGTTGTTGTCCTTGGAATCACTTCTTAAATTCCTGGGATCATCCCCCAAACCCCCCAAACTGCCCTGGAAAGAGGGGAGGCTGCTCAGGGCTGACTCACAGCACC
Source organism: Petroica traversi (assembly GCA_025920805.1). Lineage (NCBI taxonomy): Eukaryota > Metazoa > Chordata > Aves > Passeriformes > Petroicidae > Petroica > Petroica traversi. The sequence goes on from JAHLSL010000047.1 coordinate 3,562,065, forward strand.
TTCTCGAGGTTTTTTTATCTTCTGTTACTCCTTTATTTGCTTCAGCACACCAGCATCTGTTTTGACTGCTCTGTGTGTAGAAGAGGATGAAGAAAATATCAGTGGTGACAATAAATGACAATAAAAGAGCGGGGGAAATGCATTTCACCTTGCATGAACACATTTCAGGCACGGTTTTGGGGTGAAAAGGATGTGTCCCAATGGGAGAGGGGGACAGCAAGAGACACAGAGCAGTCTAGACCTGACCTCTACCACCCACCCATGTATATTTGGTAAAAAAAACAGCTCTGCCTGCTGGATTTTATTTTTCTCACTGAGGTACACATGGCTCTTAAATAAACATGATTATACCCTACGTGGAGCTGCAGCTCGGGCCAAGCACTAAAAATAGTGGGCAGAAGGGAGAGACTTCAATTAGATGCAGAATGCTCAACAATTTAACTCTAATTGGCTTGTGGTTATCCCCCAACGAGGAACCAGCCCTGGTGGGCTGAAAGGATTCGCAGTCTGGCCAAACAGGCACTCAAACTGAGTATTTTTTAAAGGGGGTTGACCAAAAAAAGAGGCCTGGGTGCTGCATGTCGAAGAACTCGTGTGTTTGTGTGCCACTTACCTTCAGCTCAGCTCGGGGCTCTGACAGGTGGGTTCAGCTCCATGTCCTCTCCTCAACTCCACTTTGGTGGCCCCACAAGGTTTTTTGGGTTGGATTTGGTTCCTGATTCAGCTCATGGTGCAGAACTTCAGGACCAGTGGTCAGAGGCATCCCAAGAGCTCCTTGATTTCCACTCTCTGCTCCACTCCAAACTCTATTTTCCTTCCAGCTCCCAGCAAGCCTCTCCCCTCATCATTCCCTTAATTTTAACCTGCATTTAACTGTTCCTGCTGCCTCAGTCTGGAAGCAGCAGAACACAGTGGCCTCCTCAACATCATGGGGATCATCCATCAGCCTCAGGTATGATCCCTCATTCCCTGAAGTGGAGTGGGAGGAGGGTGAAAAAGGGCTCGAGTTTTGGGAGAATGGCAACCCCCAGCTACTGCCCACACGCCATTCCAAGCTTCCAATCCAACTCTGCTCTGGAACACAGCAAGTGAAGGTTTTCCAAGGCTTTCCTCGGAAAGAAAGGTGGATTTCAAGGACTCACTGGCATAAATTTGCAGAGCTGTCTAGCAGGAAGAGAGAAGTCTTTTCCTCTGCCTGCATGCACTCCTTTTTTTTCCAGGATATGAGACTAGGATATGGGACTATGGGAATCCTGCCCTTACTTCCAAGTCACCTTTTCTCTCCCAACGCAAGATCCCCAGAAAACATTTGCAGTGGTCCTATGACCACCAAGGCTTGGTCTTGTACGTGTGACCGTGGCTTAGGTGGAGGAGAACATGGCAGTTTAGGGGGAAAAAAATCCCAGTATTTCAAAGTAAAAGTAGCAAGTGCATTCCAGTATAATCCATGCATTCCAGTATAATCCATGCATTGTTGGAAGGGACATTCCAGGTGTTTTTCCCCATTTCTGCATCCCAGGAATTGTCTAGGAAAGCTTTTCCACCCTTGCACTGGGGAAGAGACCACATAAAGTGCAGTGTGTTTGGTGTGCTGAGGCTGAAATGAAATCCAGCCCTTCTTCCCAAAGCCATGTCCCTGCAGCCAGCCCTTCCACATTTCCCTCCAGCCAGGAGTGTCCCAGAAACCACTGTGGCCTGAATGGTTTCAACCCTGAATTTTTCAGTGGAATTGGCTCCTATAATTACCTGACTCCTTGCCAGCTCTGTCCACTTGCCCGAGGCTCTCCCGCAGTGACAGCCGTGGGGTTTCGGCTGTGTTTGAACACTGAAAGTGAAACTTTGCCCTGTGGCTGGTGGAAAGAAAAGGGAAAGGCTTGGAACTGTGCTTGAGTTTAGCCAAGAACTGCTCCCAGACTGAGTAGTGGTGGGGTTATTGTGAGAAGAAGAGGACAGAGAATCCGCCTGTGAAGCACAGCTGGCAGCTCTGAGTGAGGAGGATGGTTAAGGATTCAAGGCAGAGTTTGATGCATAAAACTACAGAATCATGGAATGGTTTGGGGTAGGAAGGGACCTTAAAGCCCATCCAGCCCCACCACCTGCCATGGAGGGGGACACCTTCCACTATGCCAGGCTGCTCCAAACGATGTCTAACCTGGCCTTGGGCACTGCCAGGGATCCAGGGGCAGCCACAGCTTCTCTGGGCACCCTGTGCCAGGGCCTCAGTTCTCAGTTCTCCCAGGGAGCAATTCTTTCCCAATATCCAACCTAAATTTCCTCTCTGTCAGTCTGAACCCATCCCCCCTTGTCCTGCCACTCCAGCTCCTGATGATTTGTTCCACTCCAGCTTCCCTGTAGCCCCTTCAGGCCCTGGAAGGAGCTGTGAGATCTCCACAAAACCTTTCCTTTCCAGGCTGAACAGCCTCAACTTTATTTACTAATATAATTTATTAATATAATTTATTCCAAATAAAACCCATTTTTTAATAACATAGGACATGTATTTTTTAACTCCTAGTCCTGCTTTTTCTTCATATACTGTGTCAGGTGTTCCTGCCCCCAAATTAAAAGTTGTGTTTTGCTTTTTTTTTTTTCTTTTGTGAAATAGGGTTTCCCCTGCTCTTCAAGCAGAAAACTGAATTAAAGCATAGAAATGAAATGATGATTACATTAAATCCCCCTTAATGAGCAGCCAAGGAATGCTTTGAATCCCAAAAGGTGAGAGTGTGGCATTATCAAGCAGCAGGCCGACACCTCGGGAGCCTCCCATGGGAAATCCTGTTCTTGCCCTGCCTTGCATGTCTGGGCATGTTGGTTTCTCTTCAATGCCTGGAATTTCATGAAAGAAATATCCTCTTGTTCCACCAATCAATCCCGGCATCACTGCCATTCAGGAAAGACTTCTCCATGGAAAGAGAGTTCAGACAATGGAACTAGGCTGCCCGAGGAAGGCATGGATTCATTATCCTTGAAGAGCTCCAGAAAGGATTAGATGTGGCCCTTCATGGTGTAGTGGATGTGGGAGTGATCGATCAAAGCTTGGATTGATGATCTTGGAGATCTTTTCCAACCTTACTGGCTCCATGAGTCCCTGATCACCATTTTTTTTTGACTGGTTGGGAAAAAAATACAAATTATTTTGTGGCACACAACAGGACCAAGACTAATGTCCAGAAACGTAGATGAACATTCATATTTTGGGGATGAAATCTTGCAAAGGCTTTGGCTCTGATTAATATGGATTGGATGCCCAAGGGAAGGCTTGGAAAGCCTTCATGCCAGTCCAGAGCACCAGCACGAGCCCATCCATCATTCTTCCGGAGTTCCCAGCAACAGTAGGGTTCAGCATGGATCCTCATTCTGTTCTCCTGCAGAATTTCCAGCCCAGAAAGTCTCTCCTGCTGAAATCCTGCTTCATTAACTCCTCTGAAAAATGTCAAAGCAGGAACAGGAAATCCCTACCTGATCTTTACCAGCCAAGCTCCAGCCCGTTCCAATCATTCTTAATCCCAATTTACTAAAAACTGGGATTTGGAGTTAAACATAGCAGGATGCAAAATAATGCAGGATGGGAGCTGGCTCAGGTTGATCCTCATTTTGGTTTAAAATAACTTTCCCTGTTTATTTGGGAATTGTGGAAGGACTTCTGGGGACTGCGTGTGCCTGGCAGCTCCTGGGAATTGCTCCATATTTTTCAGGATCAGCTCCCCAGTAGTGGGCTCCCAGTCCATGTGCAGGGTGCACATGGAATATTTAGGGATGCATGGAAATGAGAGGTTATGGATGAACAGATTCCCCCCAGGATCCTTTCATTAAAGCCTGGATGGACACCCACCCAAACTGAATCCCATCATGGAATTTGAGGTATCCTGGTCCCAACTGTTATTGGGGATCCCAACGGGGAAAGACTTGGCCAAAATCCCAAAACACCATCACCTTTTCAGTCCTGTCCAAATGGGTCATGGAGCATCCCAAAACCTCATCCTGGGTTGGCTCCTTGTGCTTTGCGAGATGAGGTTGGAGGTGTAAGGAGGAGATCTGGGCTTCCCAGAGTGAATTCCAGAATCATGGAGTGCTTTAGGTAGGAAGGGACCTTAAAGCCCATCCCATCCCATCCCATCCCATCCCATCCCATCCCATCCCATCCCATCCCATCCCATCCCATCCCATCCCATCCCATCCCATCCCATCCCATCCCCTGCCATGGGCAGGGACACTTTCCACTATCCCAAGCCCTGTCCAACCTGGTCTTGGGCACTTCCAGGGATCCAGGGGCAGCCTCAGCTTCTCTGGGCAACAATGGCTGGGGTTTCAGCCATAAAATTCTCTGGATTTAGGCTTATTGCCTTTTTTTCCTTCCCAGATTTCTTCCATGCTGCACCATTACCTGGCACAGGAAATTTTCCTAGGAGACACCATTAAAGCTTATTTTGGTTTGGGACACATGGAGGTGGGGGAAGGGATGGCCATTCCAAGGTGGGGTTTTGGGGTGTCTGGCCATGCCCATGGATCTGTGGTGTTCATGCACTTTCCAAATTAGGGATTAGGGAGAAAGGCTTTAAAAAGAAGATTGTACAGAGGGAGAGCAGGGCACAGGCACCCCAAGTGTCCTTGGACAATTAACTCCATGGATTTGATCAGATTGCAAGTTCCAATTGCTGGTTCCCTTATACTGAACAGTGAAGGTGTGATTCTGCCTCAGGTACAGAAAAATCTGGGATCTGCTGCCAGAAATGCAAATTAAATTCCCAAAGGAGATGTTAAACCCTCAGATCAGTCCCAAGCTCCCAATATTTATAGAGAGGAGCTTAAATGTCCCACCACAAGCACCAAAACCTCATACCCCACAAGATGCCCTCTTCTTTATTTATGTGTGATGTGACCTAAGGCTTTCACTGCCCTCATATTTCAGGTGGTGCCTTTTTTTTCTGACCATTCCAAGATTTTTCCTGAAACCCAACAGTGAGCAAAATATGTTTGGGTTTGGGTATTTTTTTGTTCTTACCATAAATATCCTCTGTGCATGTCTCCTGATATGATGAACTGATGCATGTGAAGTTCATTGGCATTTCCAAAGTCATGCTCCAGATTCCTGCTCCAATCTGACCCCAAACAGATCGTGGGGATGAGCTGAGCCCTGCTCTTAAGACTCACTCAACTGTTGTTTGAGCTGCTGAACTCATTTATAAATTTGTCACCAATTTCTAAAACTGGAGGAGTCAGAAAATGATGGACAACTTTGAGGATGGCAGGAAAAAAAAGCCAATCCGGGACTACTTAATGCCCAAATTCCCATCACAGCTGCTGCAATTTGTTTGCTCCCAGAGGAAAAAACACCTGGAAATTTGCTGTGTAGAGAATAAAACATGAGAACATAATACAGGCAGTCTGCTGCCTGTAATTTAGGCAGCGACCAGCAAAAACAAAACTTATATTTGAGTAAAGGAAGCTGGAAGGGGGAACATGCAGTGGGTCAGGACAGTGTTGGGTGCTGTGAATAGAAATAAAATTATATTAATAATAAACAGCTCCGCTACTCTTTTAAAGGACTAATTTCTTCAACACATGCAGAAAGTTAAAGTTACAACTCTGTGAAATTTCTGCTGGCTGCCTCATCTGTTTATCATTGACGGATAATGCTCATGGTAAGAATTCCGGCTTTTGGAATAATGTTTGTGGTAGGTGGTCCCTTCAAAGCTGCTCCCTTGCACTGAGCCAGTTTGATTCGCCAGGCGAGACTTTGCTCATGCAAAGTTTCCCTTCAACTGCATCCAGCGCTGTGACGAGCCAGTGCAAGAGAAACTACTGTGCTGTGATTCACCTCTCAAGCCACTCAGACACTTTGAAGTGGAATTTTTGCTTGATTTTTAGGGCCAGAGAAGTTATTAGGGTTTTTTTTTCCCTCCCCTCTCCTCCATTCCCTAGGGAAAACTGAAACATTTATACACAAGCTGGTGTTCTATATTTATCAACATAAAATATTAATATAGCATTGTTTTTACATCCATTGCTGGGGCTAACCCAGCCATGAAATAAATACACTTTCTGCTTTTGAAAATTACATTTTCTAAAGAGTTTTCAATTATTAGGGACATTATTATGGTATGGAGGCAGAAATGGAACAGCTTTCGCCCGGTGTGTTCATTTAAAGGAGGGAGCTTCATGTTCTCTTCAATAAGCTGCATGGATGCTTTCCACCAAGAAGGGATAGAATTTTTAAAAAGAGCTTCAAAACAAGAATTTAAGTTTTTAAAATAAATATTAATGTCATAAATCAGCACAGCCACGGTCATATGAGCAGACACTGATGTGAGGTGTAGCTGGGCTCACACTGTGGAAGCGATGAGTGTAAGCACAACAGAACAGACAAAATCTTTGAAAAATTACTCAATCAGTTTAGAAATCTTTTCCCCCAATAGTAAAAGAAAAAAGAAAAAGTAACAGGTTTGTTTGGCTTAATGTTGCACTGCTCCCGAGGCAAAAAATGCTCACAAATAAAACACACTTGGGGACCACTGTGTTCATTTAGCTTTTGTTAATTCTAAAAATCCACGAGACTCCAGGCAGTGAATATTCCAAGAAAGGCTAAAAAACAAGATGACAGGAAGGAAAAATGCCAAGGGAAAATGGGCAGGAAAAATGCAAAGGGAAGATGGGCAGGAAAAGTGCAATGGGAAGACAGACAGGAAAAATATAAGGCAGAAAATGAGAAGCAAAAATGCCAGGAGAAAACCTGGGATAAAAACATGGACAGGGTTTCTTTTGAGATCTGTTGCTCCCACAATTAATGAGCACCTGGAAGAGGCATCACTGGAGAGCAGTGACTTTTTAACTACAAATCAATGGATGCTGTAGGTGATGGATCCAATTTTTTAAATGCTGATTTTTAAACCTTATTGTTTTTACATTGATTTCTAAATTATTTTAAAATTGTTTTTCCTTGTCTTTGGTGGAGCCAGCAGCCCATTCCTGAGTTCCTGTGAGCTGCAGTTCTTTCCCAACTCCCCATCCTGGAAAGGCACTGGCAGAAGAGCTCCAATTTTCTTGGAGAGATTTTGTGTGCTCCAGAGAGCTCAGAGATGGAGTCCCTAAATCAGTCCCAAAATCAAGCTCTAAATCAGGCCCTAAACCAAGCTTTAAATCAGCTCCTAAATCCCCCTTTAAATCAGGCCCTAAATCAACCCCTGAATCAGGCCCTAAATCAGCCTCTAAATCAGGCCATAAATCAGGCCCTAAATCAGGCCTAAATCAACCTCTAAATCAGCCTCTAAATCAACCCCTAATCAACCCCTAAACCAGCCTCTAAATCAGGCCCTAAATCAACCCCTAAATCAGGCCCTAAATCAACCCTTAAATCAGTCCCCAAACTAGGCTCTAAATCAGGCCCTAAATGAGGCCCCAAATCAGCCCCTAAATTAGGCCCTGAATCAGCCCTAAATCAGCCCCTACATCCCCCTCTCTTGGTGTGACCTCCTGACATGAGCAGCACACAGGAACATGCGGGGTGTGAGCAAGAGCCCCGTTCAGCAGCTCCCCATGGAGCTGGGATTTCAGGACCTGACCCTAAAAAATGACATTCAGGGCATCACAGATAAACAGCGAGACAATGCCCTTCGTGGTGTCCTTGCCAGTGAGATGAGAGAGTTTTGGGATTGTCTGCCCATGGCACAGGGTTGGAACGGGATGAGTTTTAATGTCCCTTCCAGCCCAAACCATTCTGTGATTCTATATTTGTAGAATCCTCCATGATTTCATTGATTATGAAGTTCTGTATTATTCTATTTAAATCTTATTATTATCAAGGTTTTAATTTCACATTCACTGCTCCTGGCAGTTGGAATTCACACCGATTTTCTCATCCTCCAGCTTGCAGTAGATGGAGAATTGCTTGAGAGCAACACTCGATGATGGGCAAGGCTGGGGGCAATGCTGGGGTTGTGTGGCTGCTCCAAAAATTTGGAATGTTACTTCTTTCCCTTTTAAAACCACGTTGCTTTCACCCCTGCTGCAGCTCCCACATCCCTTCTCCCTGGCACCCAGGTTTGTGAGCTCTTTCCCAGCAATTATGGGCTGGAAGGAAGGCAGGAGAAGGGGAAAGTATTAAGAAAATTTTCCTTATAGAGCCGTTCCCTATGGAAAAGCTGCTCTGTGTCCTGGGATTGCTTTCAGTTGAACCACAGGTTGAAATGACATTGTTCAAATTGTTCAGAAAAGCGATAGAAAAACAAACCTCAGTTTCTTGGTGGCTCTGTTTAAGCTTTGGCTCTGCTTCCACTGGGCAGCTATGGGTCAAAAAAACCCTTTTTATTTTTATTTTTTTTCCCAAATGGGAAAAATGCTGTGTTTAAAACCATCAGTGGGCAGAAAACACTGCTGGGGTGTGGGTGAACGTGCACGTGGGTGCTCAGCTCCCATTTCCAGCAAAACCCTGGCAGAAGGATCCACTTAATCTCTTGGGAATGGTTTCTCAAGGCCAGGCATGTGCCTCTGAATTTTCCCAGGAAATTCCTGTTGAGGGAGCAGCTGCTCAGCATCCTTGTCCCATAGGGAGCACCTGAGTAGGGTGGGCTTTTCCTTGTCCTGGGCACAGGGAATTGGGGAGGATGTCCCCCCCCAGCCAGCTCCTGGCAGTGCTTGGCCCCACCCCAGTGCCCGCTGCTGGCCTTTCCCACCCGGATGTTAATGGGATAACGCTGCCAAGGGCTTTGAAGATGAAGCAGAAGCCTGGACAAACAGGGCCAGATAAACACAGCACTTCATCTGCAAGCAGCACCGCGCCCGGAGTGCTCCCAACTAGTTTTCCCAGTGTCTCCACACGCTGGAGGAAGCCCAGGTCGCTGCTGAGCTCTCCTTCCCCCCTTCCCAAGGCAATCCATCCCATTTGATCTGTCCCTGCAGGATGCTGCTGGGAGCACACACGGGTTAATTGAGCAGCATTAACCCAAGTCAAACTATAACCCGCTGGGTAAACATTTCCCTATTGTTTCTGGGGATTACCGTGCTGGGAAGTCATTAATAACCTGGAAGTACATTCCATTTATCTTTGTTTATTAGCTGCTTTTGGCAGACTCCAGGAGCGTCCCCCCTGCTCCTGGAGCGTCCTGCTCTGACATCAGCCCAACTCCAGCCCCTGTAAAGTCAACAGTCTGATTTGGTCATTAATCTCCCACTTCAAAAGGGCAGGCAGGAGGTGCAGGAGGGTCTCACATCTGCTCATCCACTTGCTGCTTGCTGGGGCTGGCTGCAGATAAAAGCCTGGTCTAGGATCCCCCTGCACTGCCTGACCCCACCAGCAGCCCCAAAAACCCCTCAGGAACTCATTTCACCCCTCGTTTGCACTTCCAGGCAAAGGGGACTTGAACCCTGAGGAACAGGAGATATTCCACACCTCAAGGAACTACATTAGGTGACCAAATCCCATCCCTGGTACCCTAGCAGGTACTTCTAAGGATACATCCAACTTGTTTTTGAGCTAAAGACGATGAACCTCACTCCAAATGCCAGGCTCCTGGTGGCTCCAGAGCCCACCACTGAATCTGTGGCTGCAGAGGAAGCCCCAGCTCACTGCAGATTTGCCAGGAGCAAGGCAGGACCTCAGAGAGGAAGAAGGTCCATCAGCACAAAGGCATCACCTCCTCCAGCTTAGTGTGGAGTCATCCCTACATCCCTTATCCAGCCTTTTGAACAGATCAGAATTAAAAATGCACTGGATTTGATGGAGGAATAAAATTAGAATTAGAAAATGCACTGGGCTTGCTGGAGGAACAAATCAGAGTTAGAAAACCCACTGGACTTGCTAGAGGAACAATTTGGCATGTTGGAAATGCTCAACCCCATTATTATTGTGGGAGGGGTGACTGAAAACACTGTTCAACAATATATTCTTCACTAATTGCATTTTCCCCCTGCTGCCACGCATCCAGGGCAGGAGTTACTGCAAGCAGGGAAGCAGGAGAAGCCCAAGAGAGAATTCCTTGTGGTTAAAGGCACCTTGGAGCCATCACTGCCAAAGCAAACCCAGCATTGTTTTTCCTGGGCAGGGTTTGCTTCTCATGCTCCAAATGTTTGCTTCCCAAACCTTTTCTTCAAACCACAGATGTAAAACTTTGCCTTCCACATCCAGAGCCTTTCACTTGCCTTGGGAAAGTCACCAGCTGCTCTTCCATGGGCAAACTTTCATTAAAGTGGAAGTTTTGTTAAACTTCATTAAATATCCTGGTTTCATCAGGATATTATTTTGTTTTACCTCTGTGGGTAAAAAGGAAGATGCCAACCTCTCTTCTATATCACCTACATGGACGCTTGCTTTCATTTGTCATTTTAAAGAGAGGGGTTTTATTTTATTTTAATTTAATTTAATTTAATTTAATTATTTCATTTCATTATTTTATTTTATGCTCCTCAGCCCTCCAGGAGAGGTAATGTGAGGCTGAGTGGGTGGGATAAGATCTGTCCTCCCCCCTCTCTCCTGTTCCTGCTTTTCCCCTGGATGCTCTCCTCATATTGGAGATTAGGTCCCAATCCCTCCAGGCAAGGAGGAACTTCAAGGTGCATCTCCCACATCCTAAAAGGATGCTTTAATCACTGGGATATTGCATAAGGAGAGGGAGGGAGAGGAAAGATAGGACCTTTTAATTTGTTTTCTTTAGGGCAAAACCCAGCAGCAGTTTCTAGACCTCCTGAGCCCTCCAGGTGATGAAACTGCCTGAAAAGACACCTTGATTTCCCTGGACTTTCTTACTGACTTCCATGAATCTTCGTCTATTCCTCTCCACCTACCCTGTCTCGGGCCTGGCTGCTTGATTGAGGAAGACCCAACTCCTCAAACATCCCTGGAAGTGCCCAAGGCCAGGTTGGATGGGGCTTGGAGCACACTGGGACAGTGGAGGGTGTCCCTGCCCATGGCAGGGGGTGAAACAGGATGGACTTTAAGGTCCCTTCCAACCCAAACCATTCTGGGATTCTATGATCATCTAATTTCATATATAAATATAAATACATATATCAAATATAAAGAAATGTATTTACAGCATGTCACATTTTGTGCGAGATTTCTGATGCTCCTTTTTATTATCTGAAGTTGATGACCATAAGGCAGGGCTTACCCACAGTGCTATCACTCACGGGGATGAGCTCCACAGCATGTCCAAGGAGAAATTAAATCAATATTTTAATTAAAAATTATCTAATTTGATTGTGTACATCCTCTTTGCATGTGCACTGCATGCAGACCTGCCCAGCTCTGGCCTTGGTGTGTCCTGCAGGACAAGCCCCATCCGTGGCTTTGGAGGGCATTTTTGGGAAAGCCCAAGGAATACCGTGGTCAATATTACAATTCAGTATTAAATATTCATAAAAATGATGCATGAACACAATAAAATGGACTTGGAATCAGAAACTTGGGAAGTTTTCCCTGCTTTTATTATAAACTCAGTGGGGGGGGAAGGGAAAAAAAAAATCAAATTGCTGCTGACCTGTCAGAGAAAACATTCCCTCTCCCGGATGGTTTTTTGGGAAATGCCCGCGGGCAGGCACATGGAGCCTCCCATCGCGGTAGTTTAACCATTAAGCCGAGCTCAAGGCAGAGCGGGCTCGGTGCCTAAGGTGAGGGCACGAAGAAAGGAACTCGAGGGCTTTGATCTGGGCCAGGTGTTAATTTGGGAGATTTGGGAGCTGTTAGGAAGCCAGGGCAGCACATCTCGCGAGTGCATCAGGGCCGGGAATACCTGGGCTGAGGACAAACAACCTCCGCCGGGACAAACAGGGCAGCTGCCACATGAAAGTGCCACCCGAGCTTAATGGGGGCGCTGGTTTTAATGGGGACTTTCATCTCGGCGCTCCTGAAAGCAACGGGGGTTGGAAAAAACAGGAGGAAAAAGCGGATTTGGAACCGGGTGAAGTCACCTGCTGCTCAGGCAAACACCAGGGATGGGCCCTTGGGGTTGTGCTGGGGATAAATACAGCGTTTATTTCCAAAGGGTGGGATGAAGCCATGAGGAGAGAGCAAGGGAAGAAAAAGAAAAATATGAGAAGTAGAGGCAATTTTCCTCTATCTGTTTATCCACATCCCAGATTCTTCAAAAGATGCTGTTCCTTCTCCTACACACCTCTCTCCTTCTACCCTTGAAAACCTCTGTGGTTGCATCCACCATTACTAAACCTTGGAAATGCCACTGCATAAAAACTCCGTGGTAGCATTCAAAAATTTCCCTTTTAAATAAATGTCCTGTTTGCTTAAGAAGTTGTGAGGTATTATTTTCACAATGAAGAAAAATGCTGGTCTGTGAGGGCAGGATTAATATTTGAATCAGTGAGCTTAACGCCTCATGGTTCATCTCCCTGACATGATTTTAAATAACCGACCTTTAATTAAAGGAAAAATATTTCTTGAAAATACCTTAAAAATAAGAATAACCCATGTTTCACCTTTCATGTGTTGAGGACAAATGTAAGAGCCAACAGAATCACTGCTGGTTGCATATTTTTTCAATCAAACAATATCCAAATAATAAATACTGAGGAGGAAATCCCTCAGTAACTATTTCTAAGAAGCCATCACTAAAGACCTGACATTTAGCTGCTCATGGGAACACCAAGACAGGCGCCAACCCAGGTTTATCCATCTAAACCCCGATTATTTTTATTTTCCTTCAGTGCCAATCATTTAACCATGGCAGGTTTGGAGTGGGAGAAGCAGCAGTGAATGTGACACTTGCCAAAGGTGCCAGATAAGGTGGGGGGTGCTGGTGGCTCCCGAGGCCACCTCAGTGCCACCCTGGGTGGGAAGGAGCACTTCTGCCCTCTCCTGGGGCAGAACAGCCTGACGTAGCCTCCACAAGGGTTTCAAAGCTCCCTGGAGATTCAAAATCACCCCTCAGGATGGCCTGAGGAGTGCAGAAAACACAAAGATATGAAAATGAGATTGTGCAACTCCAAACCTGGGCACTGAACCTCACCGGGGCTTGGGACTTGGTGCCTTTATCAGGGGGAATTCCAAGAAGGGAATTTGGGGTGATTTGGAAGGCCCTCTAACCCAGCAGATCCCTCTCTTTGGATCATCCTTCCCTTTGACTCATCCTCTCTTGCTCTCGCTTGTGGTCCAGGCTCCTTTCTTTTATTTTTCTGGCTGCCTCTAATTTGTGGCCATCCCATAACCACTGCTCGAGGCATGCTGGGCTCAGCCCCCTCGACAGAAGCTGCTCCCTGCAACCACAACCATCCCAGGAAAATCGGGATGGGGATGGAATATTTGCCCTTTGATTGTTTAACAACATCTGAGAATTCCAGCAATTCCCGTAAGACCCCGAGGAATGCGGAGCCAGAGGAGGAAGAGCCGTGCCAGAACCGGCTCCTTTTCATTTCTTTTGGGCTGTGGAAAGTGGAGCCAAGGGAAAGCTGGGATAACAAAGCCCATGGTGGTTTTAATTAGCTGCAAGCCTGGAATGTGAGGGCTGATTGTATTTGTTTAATGATGAATAAATATGGAATGGTGTGGGTGGGTGGGTGGGTGCAGGAGATGATCCAGGAGCCTATAATGCATGGGGAATATCAGGACTGTCACTGCAGCATGGTCACATCACTGCTGGGCTCTTCGCAAGGGATATCTCTCTGTGGAAGGCTTGGGATTGGCTCCCTGGGCTTGTCCCCAATGTGCCAGGAAAGGAGATTTTTTGGCAAACAGCACTGGCTGTGGCTGTGCTTGCAGGGGTCACACCTGGACAAGATCAGGTGCTTTGCCTGGAGAGATGCTGCACGAAGCTCCTGGGCTAGAAGCAGCGGGTGGGATAAACATGGTTCAGGCAGCCCTCGTGGTATGAACAGTCCTCAGGGAAAGGAATTGCTCCTGGGCTTCCATATCCCAGCTGCTCCCTGCTGAGCAGTACAAGGCTCTTAACTCAAAAGAATCATGGATTTTTGGTGGTGTTTTGATCCCAAATTAGTGTGAGCAGGAAGGGTCCTGCCCATCTCTCACTGTCACTACAGAGGAGGGCAAAGCCCAAACAACCAAGAGGCAAAGGATGGGAATATCTGGGTCAATTCATATCTATTTCCAGATGTCTGGGGTGCCATCAGCAATAATCAAACCTCTGAAGTGTCCCAGGGGACCATTCCCTCCTGTGTGGAACAGGTTTGTTGTTGGTGGCCCCAGAACAGCAGGGAGAGTGGATAATGGCTTGGTTTGAGGATGTGTTACGGCTGGGATTCTGCCCTAAGGTGTTTCTAGGGCCTGTTGGAGGTGGTGGAAGCTTTCTCTGTACTGCAGCTAATGGGTGGTGGTGGAATACATCAAGCGTGGAATCTTCCACTTGGAATTTCAGCAGGAGGAGCAACAGGAGCCTTGCTGGCCATGCGTCCCTCTCTGCCCAGCTGCTCTGGGCTCAAAACATCTCAAACCCCTTGGACACATCAGTGGAGATACAAGGTCTGCATGACTTGATTGGGAGCCACCTCCAGAGATTTCCTGGCACAGCTCTGATGCAAAGATCTGTGATGGAGAGTCATGAAAATACAGTGAGAAACATGGTATGTGGGCATTGAAGGGCAGAAGCACTTTAAACTGAATTAAAATTTGTTGGAATGTGTCCAGAGAAGGGTAATAGAGCTGGGGAAGGGGCTGGGGCCCCAGGAGCAGCTGAGGGATCTGGGAAAGGGGCTCAGCCCGGAGAAAAGGAGGTTCAGGGTGGACCTTTTGGCTCTGCGCAAGTCCCTGACAGGATGTAGGGATCAGTCTTTTCTCCCAGGGAACAAACTGAGAGGAAACAGCCTCAAGAAGTGCCAAGGGAAATTCCGACTGAATATTAGGGAGAATTTCCTCATCAAGAGGATTGACAAGCACTGGAATGGGCTGCTCATGGCAGTGTCACCATTTCTGGAAGCACTGAAAAGGGCTATGGGTGTGGCACTTGGGGACACAGTTCAGTGGTGCTGAATGAGCAGCTGGACTCAATGATCTCCAGGGCCTTTTCCAACCTTAATGATTTTGTGTTACTGTGAAAATGTTTTTTACACACAAATGCACACCAGGTTTAGGGCAGGTTTCTAGAGCTTGTTTACTAATGGGAGGTTCTTTCACCCTCCATAGGACACAGCCAGAGTTCGCATAAAATAGACCTAAAATGTTGACCTCCCTCTTCCCACCCCAGTGTATTTTATTCCCAAACCTGCAGGGCATCCACATGGAGAAACTGCAGCTCCTGTGACCAGGAATGGTCCAAGCTTCCTGCGAGGGCTTGCTGCTGTCATCAGCATGTGGGATGGGAGCCCAGAGCACCAGACAGGCCCTGGAAGCTGCAAATCCCTACTGTGCCTCGGCCTCGCGGAGGTGACCCCATGGATTCCGCTTGGCATCGCGGATTGAGGAGCTCAGAGCAGCCAAAGGCCCCATCTTGCTGGAAGATGCAACAACTGCGGTTGCACCTCCGGGATCACCCTCCCTCGCTCTGGGCTGATCTAAGCCCCCAGCCTGCAGCCCCAGCCGCGGGGAGCTGCTCCTTTATTACCCTTTTCCTTTCTGGCGCAGCAGCCGAGGACAAGCCGGAGTGGCGTCCACGGCTGGGCTCTCTGGAAGCCCCAGCATCTGGAGCTGCAGCTCGTGGCGTCCTTTCAAAAGCGCAGCCGGGCAGCTGCCGAGCACATGTGAGGAGGGGAGGCGCTGCCTTTCGCTTCTAGGGATGCTCTAATGAAGCCTCTCACCCTCGGCAGCTCCCTCCGGCTGCGGCGGCTTCCTGGAGCCTCTGAGAGCTGAGGGTTCAGGGCTCAGAGAGGAGGCAGCTCCCAGGCCAAGGGGGAACCTCACGGAGGAATTCTGTTCTCTTTAAAAGTCGCTGATAGATGGGGATGTTTGGATCTGGGGGTTGTGCTCCCAAGAGTTCAAGCATCAGAGCACAGAATCACAGAGCCAAAGCACAGTTTGGGCGGGACGGGCCCATTCAGTGCCACCCCCTGCATTGGGCAGGGACACCTTCCACTGTCCCAGGGTGCCTGGCCTTGGACACTGCCAGGGATCCAGGGACAGCCACAGCTTCTCTGGGCACCCTGTGCCAGGGCCTGCCCACCCTCCCAGGGAACAATTCCTTCTCAATATCCCATCTTATCCCTGTCTGAACCCATTCCATCTTGTCCTGGCACTACATTCCCTTATAAAAAGTCCCTCTCCATCTTTCTAGGCCTCCTTCAGGTACTGAAAGGCTGCAAAAATGCATCAAACCCCCCCCCCCCCCAAAACTTCAGGACTGAACTTTCCTAGCAGACATTCCACTCTCAGCCTCCTAGGAAATAATTTAGCAGCTTATGACAGTTTGCTGCCAGTTTGCAGACCTCCACCAGTGAACCTGGGTGGGCAAAATAATTTTATTTCTTCACCCCCTGCATTTTCTCCTTACAGCTTGGGACACTTTTTTGGGACATAAAGAGTTTGGTCCCAAAGAAAAGTCAAAATCTTTCTGGAGATGGAATTATAATGTAGCATAAAAATGATCTCTTCCTGTCATTACTTATTTAGGGGAGGAGGCCACCTCTGACCCCCAAACAGCATCCAGAGGTGTGTCACATCCTCCACCCTTTCCCTCCCACCAGGCATAAATTAAATTCTGCCCCTGGGAGAAGCTCTGGAGTCGGGAATTCTGGTGGACAGGTAAGGTGTGCTTCAGATGGAGGTTTGGATTTGCTGAGGCTTGAGCTTCACAAGGCTGGGAACATATCAATGTGCATTTTCCCTTTCCTTGTTCACTTTTCCCTGCCTCCTGCTTTCACTATTCCTCAGCCCTGGAAGGGCAGAACCTGGCATAGGAAGTGGAGCAGGAGGCAAACAACTGCTACATGGACTGGCATTCCCTGTTTTCCTCCTGTATGTGCCCACTCCCATTGGTCATTCCCCAGGATTTACATCCAACTTCCAGCCCTGTGCAGGAGCAGGATGGCCCAGCTTCAGGGTGATGGAGAAAACATTGCTTCTGGTTCTGCATCCTACCAAGGGAGAGCTGGAACTAACCTGTGTTTTCCCTGGGAGCAAAGCTGTGTTTCCCTGGGGAAAAAGCCCTATTTTCCCTGGGAGCAGCGGGGAAATTTTGCAGAACACAGCTAAGCCTGCGCGGCAGCCGCTGAAGGATGGGGGGCTTGCTCTGCCAAGAAAAATTAAATAATAAATAGGAGGAGGGAAAGCCTGCAGCCTGCTCTCACTTTCACTGATTTAATTCCAACGGCGCTAATTTTGGGAACGCCAGCCCTTCCTTGCAAGAGTTCCTCCCTGGATCCCAAACCCTCACCGACTGGCAGACAATGCTCCGTCCTCCTGCCCTTCCAGCTTCCATGGACTGGGGGGGGGGGAACAACACCCCCATTCCCAAATTTTTAGCACCCCAAGGCAGCAGAGTTTGGAAGAAGTGCTAGAATGGATGTAAATAGGGAATTACACCCTTCCAGCTGCACGTGGGGTTATAATTACCCGGGAATGCAGTTCGGCCGCTGGTGCATCAGATGCGCCACACTGTCGCCAAATTTGCAGATGTTCAGCCTTACTTTTATTAAGCATGACAATGCCCAGCAGGATCTATTTTCCCTGATTATCCTCAAATGGAGAGGAATATTAAAAGGCAGGATAATTAAAAATAGATGCCTAAACAAAAGGATGTGTCTACAATTCTTTTTCGTAGTGCTTTGAAATAGTTTGAATTTCTCGGCTGGCTCATGTGTACAGGGAAGCCAAAGGATGTCTTAAATTCAGACATATGTCTTCATTCTGTTTAATGTGCCAGAACAAAAACAGAGCTCGAGACCACCATGAATTGATTTGGAAGCGACAGCTCCTTGTCCCACTCCGCCAGACTCCAGGGCAGATTTTGCAGCGAGGATATAATAGCTTCCTACAAGATAAGGGAGGAAAAAAGAGAGAGAGATGGAGCCTATCTTCTGAATTTGATGTTGTGGATGTTGCATGGGGAGTGTCCCCAGAAATAAACTCTGCATTATTTTTAAAGCCCACATGCAGGGGTTTTTTCCATAAAGACTTTGAAAGAGGAATTTCCTTAAATCCCTCTGACATTTAGGGCAGGGTCTGAAATATTCATCCTGCGTTGAGTTTCTTTGGAGGATGAGGATTCAAGGAGAGCAAACAACCTGATTTGGAGAAGATTCAGTGCAGGCCAGAGGATGGGAAGTTAAAGGCCCTGGCACAGGGTGCCCAGAGAAACTGTGGCTGCCCCTGGATCCCTGGCAGTCCAAGGCCAGGCTGGGGGACTTGGAGCAACCTGGGATAGTGGAAGGGGGTGGAACAGGATGAGCTTTAAGATCCCCTCCAACCCAAACCATGCCACGATTCTGTGATTCTGCATGGCACAAATGAGAGCTGAAACTTTCGGGAATTAGTCATGGGAAAAGGGAAACTCAGGCCAGGAAATGGAACTTACACACGAAAAAAGGGCACGCGTTAAATTTTGCAAATATGCACAGCTTCAGGATGACGTAAAGAGAGGTACACAGTGAGGGAGCTCAGAGTGACCGGTGTAGGAGTGGTGCCTTCAGACCCGGAGACGTGGCAGGGATAGCTGGGAGGCTTCGGAGGATGGGATTTGGGGTAGCTGTGGCTCAGTGGGTGGTGCTGGAGGCTTGGGCTCAGTGGGTGGAGGGAGAGGCAGAGCTCTGACTTCTGTGAATTCTCCTCTGCTCCGAGAACGGCCACCCGCAGCCAAAGCCAAAGCCAAGAATTCAACCTCTGTTCCATCTCTACACATTCCCCAATGTCTGAACACCAAGTCACCGCTTCTAATTGGATATTTTGTGGCAAGGAGGGAAAGTAATTTGAGAGAGTGAAGAGGAAAAACCTCAATCCCAAAGCCATTGATCCAGCACAACCTTGTGGGCATGGGGGTGCCTGGCTGGAATGAGCCAAGCTAAGCCATCATTTCCTGGGCTATAGGATAGGATGGTTTCCTGGGAAGAGACAGGAACTGTGATTTTCCCCCCCAAGTGCAGCTTTGCACAACCAGACAAAGATTTTCACATCCTTGCTCAGGTTTCAGGTTCCTCTGTTTATCCAACTTCGTGTGGATGAGCTGACGTGTCCCATGGTGCTTCCACCCCACGGAAGATGAGGGATTTAGCACTGGATGCAAAAAGTTAAAACCAGCTCAAAAATGCATCTTGATGCCTAAAGCTGAGCCTCAAACACTGTTCTGGGAAATCCCAAGCCTCCTGTCTGATCTAAAGGGATCTAAATCCTCCAGGCACCTTGTCTGTGGTCTGAAATCCCTCCAGACACCGGGACTTAGGCTCAGGGTCTGTATTGCATCTGGAAAGCGATGGCAAACATTCCAGGAGCCCCCAGGGCAGGGACTGAGATGTTCCTGTCCCCTCAAAACTATCCCAAAATTGCCAAATTTAGCCAAGCACTTAACTTGCTTTCTGAAAGTAGGTTTTATGTGGTATGTTTTAGGCAGGGCAGTTTCCCATGGAGACAAAACTTTGGCACGTGGTGGCAGGGGCAGCAGTGCAGCCTCAAATCCCAGTTTTCCCTTTGGCCAGTGCTGTCACCCCTGGAGGACAGCAATGTCTGTGGGCTGTGTTTTGTATCTGTGATTCAATCTGGAAGAGTGCAGCAGCTCCCATATCAGTGGGATTGTATTAATCTCACTTTGTGGTTGCCAGTGTTTTCAAGAATCCTACAAAACATCCCAGCAGCGGTGGGATTTAAAAGCATTTTAATGGCTTCCCGCTGGCTGGGAATGTCCAGACTCCTGCAGACTCCTTGGGCTGGGGATGCCCAAAAATGGATTTGCAAATGCCATCCACTGTTTGTTTTCTCTCTTCTCCCCATGTAGCAATAAGCACTACTCACGCTTGCAGATGCTTTGGGCAATTGGAAGATCCCGTAAAAGCAGGAAGGGAGGTTTGGGAAGCAGGGAAATGGCCAGGAGGGTGATGCTGCTCCTGAGAGAAGAGGTATGGCCACCTGAGCTCCAGCAGCACCAGCTGGAATTTTTCTGCATCTCCCTTGGCAGAGCTGTGTGGGATGCTGAGGGCTCCCCCCCGCCCCAGGAACAGAGGAAGTGAGGAGAGCAAAAAATGGGTTATTCCAGGAGGAAGTCTGGATGAAGGACCCAGATTTCCTCTCCATAAATCTCATTAAAACACAAGTTCTGTCTTCACAATGCTGCTCGCACTCCAAGCAGTTTCCCCATGTCATAGGGGGCTTCTCCAAAATGCTCCCAGGTTCTTTTGGATGGATGTGTTGGGGTTTAGGGAATTATCCCTGCCCTCTCCCATGCCTGGATGTCCAGCAGCTCTCCTGGCTTGGCCTGCTGGTGAAGCCCTGGGAGCGCTGGGATGGGTCCAGACTCTCCATTCACAAATGGTCCCTGACCTTCTGGGACACCCCAAAGGTGCCCCTGAAGGACCAGGTGATTCCAAAGTGCTGGTTAAAAAACCCTGGATGGGGTTCTAATACTCAACTTTCAAATGTCCTTTTAACATCTCTGGCACCCCATTATCAAGATTTGGAGGGTTGTTCTCTCCATCTCCCCCTTGTGCTTCTTGCAACCTACATGTAAATAAATTGGGTAAGATGTGACTGTCCCAAAGTGTCAGGGATGGTGGTCATCCCCCCACCCCCACCATCACCCCACAGGACCCAGCTGTCCCCTCAGACCAGTCCTATTTGGCACAAAGCAAAAACCATGGATTTCCTATACATTTTTAGTCACTCTGTTTGCACACACTCAATAAATGAGATCAAGGAGAGAAAATAACTCCCAGCCCAAACCAAACACAGCCCTTCAAGCTTTGTTTTCTCCCACACTAGTTAAGTGCTAAACCAACATCTGGATGCTCTTTAAATGAGTTATTTAAGGAGAGAGAGTTCCCCAGAAGTGTTTATTTGTAGTGTCCTCGTCCCTGTGGCAGAGGGGCTTTGTGACGTGGGGCTCAGTGGCAGCTCCTTGCATTGAAGTGACTCTTTTGTAGTCTCGGTGTTTGTGCCACTGCCAGGGCCAGTAATTACCACATTAAAAATACTCGTCAGCCTCATTAAGGAGTTCTGTCTTGCAACATCCGGCAGGGAGCTTGCTGGGAGCCTGATTTAAAGGCAGGATTGCCTTGCTCAGACAGGCAGGGAGCCTGTGGGATCACCAGCACTGTTATCCCTCTCCCTTTCCCTTTGGTGGATGCCATGGATTTCCTCCGTGAGGACAGAGGGATGTCTGACTCTGCTGCTGGCACAGCTGAGGTGACAGGGGGAGAAATGCTGTGGCTGCTCCAGGAATGGCCAGCATGCTGCGGGGTTGGGCTTTGGCCCCTCCATCTCAGCCTTGGTGACATCTCTTTGGGGGCCTGGCCACCAACACATCTCCCCACCATCACAGCACCAGTGGGGGATGAGGGGCACAGCCCTGCAGGAGTGATGTGAGTTTACATCCACCAAAAAGATCTGGAAAAACCCTGGAGTGGCTCTGGTTGGTGCCTGGAAGCTGTCAGAGCCATCCTGTGTAAATGTCCACTTCTGTGGCAGCTGAGAAGACTCCTGAAGGATCTCCAAGCTGAAGGCTGAGTGATGGGATCCATGGAGATGTTTATGAAGCCTGGGCAGTAAGGAGTTAATCCCAGAATCCCAGATGGTGTGGAGTGGAAGGGACCTCAAAGTCAATCCCATTCCACCCCTGCTGTGGGCAGGAACACCTTCCACTGTCCCAGGCTGCTCAAGCCCCAAAGTCCAGCCTGGCCTTGGACACTTCCAGGGATCCAGAGTATCCACAGCTTCTCTGGGCATCCACTTCAAAGGCCCCCAACCCATCTCCGGAAAGAGCCAGAAGAATGGACTGCATTCTTTACATTCCTGCAGTATTTACAGGAAGAGCAGGAAACCAAATTCCAGGGTGGGGAAAACCCTTGTAAGAAGGTACCCTCCAAAGCTGGGGTGGCACCCCAGGACCCTGAGCACCTGGATTGATGCTGGATCCATTATGGGTGATCTCCTTTCCTCTCCCATCTGGTATCTGCTTTTTGCTCTTCCCTCTTTTCTTTTACTCTTTTACCCTAATTATTTTCAGAAAATATGGGCAAAAATGGCACCAACTTCCATGCCGAGCGTGCAGTCTGTCAATAAAACTTTGTGACTTCTCCTTCTGCACCCTCTTGGCTTTTGCTGGGCTTTTTCAACCACAGGCATCTACAAATCTTCCCTGTGGAAGTGGGACCCCACAGCCATCAGATAAGTTGTAGTCTAACAGCTTCCCTTCCCTGTCCTGTTCTTCTTCACCATCTTTTGGAGGAGGGAAGAGCAAATCTGGGAAATGGAAATCTGGGGCTCCATAAGGGAGTTCATAAGAGAGGAAGTAACAGTGATTTGCAAGGCAAGAATTCTCCTGGACATCCTATAAAACACACCAACAAGCTCAAGGAAACATTCTGCATCTCTTGGAATGCTAGACCAAGGTTGTTCTTCAGGGAACACCAGGGCAGACTGCTGGGAAAACGGGAAATGAGTTACGTGGACCAAACCAAACCCAATCCCACCATTGGGAACACAGCAGCATGGAACTGGAAATACATGGTTATATTTCCTAATAGGGAGTTTCAAACTAATCAAAACCACGTCAGCTTCGTCAAGCTGGAGCTGCGTGGCAGAGGAAAATCTGGATGGAAACACTGCTGAGGGTTTGCAGGAGGTGCTGCTGTCCCTGGTCAGTGATACTTTGTTGAAAACCCTACAGGGGAAGGAAGCAAAGCAATGACCAGACTGCAAAATCAAGAAAGAGTTTGAAAAGATGCTTTTATTGAGGAAAAAGAGTTGAAAGCAACACATTTTTTTCTGGCCTTTCATGTAAAGGTGCCACTTTTACAATAGGCACAATTTGTCCTATAAATAATGATTGCGGTAAAATGCAACTCTTCTTTAATCAGTCCTGGGCCATGGGAAGAAATTGCACAGCGTCATGACCTCATGCTTTTAATTATCTCCTGCCTACACCATCTCCAAGCTCTGGTGAGAAATTAGGAAAGGGAGGAATTTTGTGTGATTGGATTTTATTTTGCTTGTTTGCCTTTTATTCCACCCCCCCCAACACATGGGAATGAACAGAATTCTGCAATACCACTCTCATATATTAGAAAGAGGTCTGGCTACAGCCAGATGTTCTGCAGGAAGGGATTTCAGTGCTCTTCTCCCTTGGGATTGAGAATTGGGATTGTTCAATCTGGTGAAGAGAAGCTTTGGGATGACTTCATGGCCTTCCGGGGCCTGAAGGAGCTGCAAGAAACATGGAGAGAGGCTCTTTACAAGGGATGGAGGGACAGGACAGAGGGAATGGCTTCCCACTGCCAGAGGGCAGAGTTGGATGGGATACTGGGAAGGAATTGTTCCCTGGGAGGGTGGGCAGGCCCTGGCACAGGGTGCCCAGAGAAGCTGTGGCTGTCTCTGGATCCCTGGAAGTGTCCAAGGCCAGGTTGGATGGGGCTTGGAGCAGCCTGGGACAGTGGAAGGTGTCCCTGCGCATGGCAGGGGTGGCACTGGATGGACTTTAAGGTCCCTTCCAACCCAAACCCAAACCATTCCATGATCCCATGATAATCCTGACTGCCAAGTATCCCCCCACCATTCCCCTTTATCAGCAGCTCTTGGCTCATCTGCAGATCTCACACTGAAATCCCAGGGAACGTGAGCTTAGGTGAGGAATTGGCTAGGTCTGAGTGTGAGCACAGCTTCTAAAGCAGGAATTTAATCAATTAATAAATTACATTAATTTGGGAGCCACAGTGATGTCACATCTCCCTGTGTGCCCTTCACTGTGCAGTGTGGCTGCTCTTCCCAGCTGCCACTCCAAGGTCTGCTCCTGATTATCCCCTGTTGGAAGGTCACAGGTTCCTGGAGTGGCTTGAGCCGAGGTCAGTGGTCGTCTCGGCAAGATGAAGTGTCTGGGAGAGGAAAAGGAGCTGTGGGTTAATTGTTTTCTGCTCCCATCCCCGGGCTGGGGTTTGGCAGGCAGGACACGAGGGAAGGGAGACGCTCCCTGGACAAGAGCCGCATCCCCAGGGATCAGGGATGATAAATGGCTTGCAGAGCTGGCTGGGAAAACAGCGGCGCCTCAGGAAAGCTGTGAATCATCCCCACTCCGCTTCCACTGGAGTGGTTTCCCCTCTGGAAAAACGTGGCAATTCCTTTGATTTCAGGCGCTGCAAAGAAATGTGTCAATCCTGGCAACTCTTGGGACAGGCTGGAAGTGGGGATGTGTCCCCCACCCCGCGAGGGTGGCTTCTCCTTGTGGTGGGGCAGGGTGGGATCATCTCCACTGATGAATTCCAGTGAAAAAATGTCTTGATCCTTGGTCCAGTTCTGCTGCCTCCCAGATCCTGAAATCATGGGTCTTTTTCTGAGCAGAACAAAAAAGCCAGGCTGGATGGGGCTTGGAGCAGCCTGGGATAGTGGAAGGTGTCCCTGCCCATGGCAGGGGTGGCACTGGATGGACTTTAAGGTCCCTTCCAGCCCAAAGCAGTCTGGGTTTATGGAATTCTGGGATTATGTCACATTTACCTTGATTATTGATTGATCCAGACTATAACTGATGCCAGTGCTGTGACCAGGGATGGATTTTAGAGTCACTCCAGTTGTCTCCAGGGCTTGTGGTAGATAAATCACTGAAGGACAACCCCTAAGGGTAACTGAGGCAGCCTTGACTGAACCAGGAGAACCTGATGTGCTTTGAATCTTCAGTGGAATCATGGAACCCCAGAATCCCAGAATGGTTTGGGTTGGAAGAGACATTAAATCCCATCCAGTGCCACTCCTGCCATGGGCAGGGACACTTTCCACTACCCCAGGCTGCTCCAAGCCCTGTCCAACATGGCCTTGGACGATTGCAGGGATGCAGGGGAAGCTACTATCAGTGGATGTACTAAATAAAAAAGTATCCATGGCTTATCCATATTTCTTTCACCATGTTTTCTTTGTGAGATGCAGCTTCCAGGTACTTGAGCTTGTTTAATTTAGTTGGAATGTCTGGGGTTCTAAACAGAATAGTGGAAGTACCCCATCTGCTCAGTCTTACTTAGTTACTGAAATCAAAACACAGGTCACTTGGAGTTTCACTTAAATTCTGACAAACAAGAGGGAGGGACTGTAAGGAATAAAGCTGGAGAGAGGATGAAATTAAAAACATGCCCCTGAGAAGGTGTGGGGGAACTATATATACAGAGGTCAATAAATAGAGCTCCTGTTTGGGCTCTGCCAGAGGTGTCCTGAGCTCCCCAGGGCAGCAAAATATGTTTGTTTTGTGTAACCCCTTGGACAAAAACAATATGATCTGAAATGGTGGTGAAATGCACTTTTCTGCCCTAAATTAGCAGGCAAACTCTGTGAACCCAAACGAGGCTTTGCCAAAGTCACAAAACCTCAAACACCTCAGACCTGAGCTGCAGGACCACTGAAAGGGCTCTTTGATGGTGCAGCCTAAGCCCAAGGGAGGGTATTGGAAAGGTGAATTTTTATTGAGTAGATCACAGAGAGAGAATCAGAGGAAATTTTTGTTGCTCTCCATTAACTGTGAAGTTTCAAAAAGAGTCCAGCAGAGCACTGGGCTGTTGACAGAGTTTTGGCTGAGCTTGCTGGCTCTGGAGGTGTGAGAATCCTAGGAGCCTCTTGGGAGCAGAGTTTAGGTTTAGACCTATAAACATCTAGCTCAGGTTTAAGCAAATCCCAGCCTTAGCAGGACACCTGTAAAACCCACCAAGGCCTGAACTGACAGAAACCTACACATACTCCAAATATTATAATCTGATTATATGATAGTTGTAACTGTTAGTTGTAACTGCAAGTCATTGTAACTATGAAGTTTCTCCCTTTCATATTTGGTGAGGGTCCGATCAAACTTGATGCAAGAGAGAGTAAATCCCAATTTCCTCTCCCTCCCAGCACTTTCTCCTTCTTCTTTTCCCATGGCACAGTGAAAATACCTTTGGATATTCTGTGAATTCACTGGTGGAGGTCAATCCAGATTTTATTTCTTCCTTTATGTCCCTCCCTGGAAGAAGATCCAAAAGGGCTGGAAAATTTTGCTTATCCCAGAGTGATTCCCCTGCAGTTTCACGTGGCTGAAGAAGCTGGATTTGATGGTTTGGAATGAATGAGAGTCTAGGTGTGGGTTGGTTGAAAACAAATTGATGGGAATGGGAATTCTAGCCCAGGACTCACTCTTTAATGTTATCATTTTAGTCATGGAATCATGGAATGGTTGGGTTTGGGAGAGAACTTCAAGATGATCCCGTCCCACCCTCTGCCATGGGCAGGGACAATTCCGCTGTCCCAGGCTGCTCCAAACACTGTCCAGCCTGGCCTTGGACACTTCCAGGGATCCAGGGGCAGCCACAGGTCCTCTGGGCATCTTGTGCCTGCCCACCCTCCCAGGGAACAATTCCTTCTCAATATCCCATCTATCCCTGCCGTCTGGAAGGGGAAAGCCATTCTCTCTGTTCTGTCCCTCCATTCCTTGGAAATAGTCCTTCTCCACCTATCTTGTAGTTCCCTTAATGCCTATTATAACTTGTCCTTGGAGCTGGCATTCAGTAGTGTCATAAATGACATCAAGTTTTGGCTTTCCCATTTATGAAAAGATAAAAGATTAAGTTAAAAATATAAGTTAATGAAGTTGTTAAGTAGTTCCTAAAGTTAGTGGGAGTTTGTGGTTCGCGTTTGAGTGTTAAATATGGTTTCTGAGTGTTAAACAAAGTTTTAAATTCTCTTTTTATTGAAAACTTCTCTAAAAATTTCAACTAGAATCCCCAGGTGTTCCAGAGAAAGAAACCCTCACCCCTGCAAAAGGACTATTTTTAGCGACCATAAATGGTTTGGATGAACTGAAAAATACATTTTGGATGGGATAAAAGGTTCCCACCACGAGTTTTATTGGTTTTTTGTTTTAGGTTTATAATGCTTCTTCAAATACCCTATTAAGCCCTTATTGCCTGCCTGCAGCTGAAGGTAGGAATTTGGCCTCTGGATATGACATCTTTCCTAAGCAGCCTAAAAGTGTGGTGATAAAATATCTGGAATCACTGAGCCATTCTCTAAAACCCTCTCCTCCCTGGGGCTGTTGCAGAGCTGTGTGCACACAGTGCTGTGCCCTGGGCTCTGGGATGGCCCTGCTGGAGCAGGGAGGTGCCACCAGCTGCCCCCCTGTGCTCTCTTCAGCCTCAGCCATCCAGGAATTCCACCAAATTTCCCAGCAGGAAGAGATGGAAGACTGGGTGAGACTTTCTCTCCTGCTCTGAACATAAAAATGAATTACTGCTGGATTCCAGCAGTAACTCTTCCAGTGATTCTCTTACTTCTTCCTTGGAGAATGGGGCCTTCTCACCAGGACATTCTTTAGCCATTTCCTGAAGTTTTGACTCTTCCAGTGACACAGAGCTGGTGCTGGAGAAGATGGGAGTGGGACACAAAACTCTTCAGAGGAAGGTACACAAAACCTGACCTGACTTTAACAAGAATAAGCCCAGACACTGATTTTGCTGCTCCAGCAGAATTTGAAGTTTGTCCTGTAATCCAAAACTCCCTCTTCTGCAGCTATAATTACCTTAATCATGGCTCATTAATACCTGATAGCAGCACAAATACAGACTGAGAGCTCAGCCTGCATCTTTAGCAGGAGCTTTTGCATTGCAGGCTGAGAATGATTCAGGTGAAAGCTCTTTTTCCATGACCTATCATAAATAAGGGAGCCTTGCAAACCATCCCCAGCCTGGATTTCCACAAGCTGCTCACCCAAATTGTCAGGATCAAGCCTCTTAATTCCTATTGTTGCCAAGGGATTTTTGTGGAAGTCTAATCAAAGGCTTGCTGCTTCTAATAAGCCTTAGAAAAGCAGCAAGAAACAAAAACAACCCTGCCTGATTTCTTCTACTCTTCATGTTTGCCCCAGCCTTGGATTATTAATTGCTGTGACTGTGATGTGCTTTGATTTATTTAAATCAAAGCAGGTTTCTTTGGCTCTCAGTTTAACTTTAAATAGACATTGATACAAGACTTAGTGATATAAAGAGCAGCTGGTTTTGATAAATGACATCCGGAGATGCAGGGGGGCTACTGAACACAGAAATTCCCAAATCTCTGCAGGTTACTGTGCATCATAACACACACATTTATTCTGCTCACAACACCCAGAGAGAAACAAAAATTCAGGAAAATTTCCATGTGAGCACCTGGACATTGTCACAAAGTACCTTGTAAAGGCTTATTAAACATGGGTGGTTGAGTCTCACACCTAAGAAACTGCTCTGACCCTGAAAAAAATTATTAATTAATTAAGTAGCTATGGCTATTCTGTGCTGATTCTTCCTCCTCAGTTTGCCTTGGTTAAATGCAAACCCCAAAGCCACAAAACTATTCTTTATTTCAGCCTCAAAGCTGCACCAGGGGAAGCTCACGTTGGACAGCAGGAGGAATTTCTCCATGGAAGGGCTGGGCATTAACTGTGACAGACAGTGGGAGGCCGGGTGAGCCAGGACAGGGTGCTTTGAAGGCAGGATCAGGGTGGAGACTTTGGTGCTGCCTTAATCCACTTTTTGAGGGTGATACTGGAAGGGAATCTGGGCTAAATGGGGTCTCCTGGCCATACATCCAGACAGACAGAATAATTAAGGTTGGGAAAGGCTTCCAAGATGACTGAGTCCAACCACTAACCCATTGACAGGGTGGGATTGTTGGGGTGCCTGGACAGGGCCAGGATTTGATATTGAAGAACCTTCAGGGTCCCTTTCAGCTCAAGATATTCTATATTTCCAAGCAACTGGT
Source organism: Petroica traversi (assembly GCA_025920805.1). Taxonomy (NCBI): domain Eukaryota; kingdom Metazoa; phylum Chordata; class Aves; order Passeriformes; family Petroicidae; genus Petroica; species Petroica traversi. The sequence continues at coordinate 3,590,833 of JAHLSL010000047.1, forward strand.
TTAGAGGAAAATCATCCAACAGCCCAGTGAGCGTTTGCAAGATGGGCATGAGACACTTCAGAAGGCGGTGGTAGAAAAGCAGAACGTGGCACCATGATCATGGAATCCCAAAAGTCCTGAGACTGGAAAAGGCCTCCCAGCCCATGGAGTCCAAGCTGTGCCCGATGCCCACCTTGTCCCCAGCCCAGAGCACTCAGTGCCACCTCCAGGCCTTCCTTGGACACCTCCAGGGATGGGGACTCCAAACCTCCCTGGGCAGCCCATGCCAAGGCCTGAGCACCCTTTCCAGGCAGAAATTCCTGCTGCTGTCCAGCCTGAGCCTCCCCTGGCCCAGCTTGAGGCCGTTTCCCCTTGTCCTGTCCCTGGTCCCTGGGAGCAGAATCCGACCCCCCTGAGCCCCCTCCTGTCAGGGACTTGTGCAGAGCCAGAAGGTCCCCCCTGAGCCTCCTTTTCTCCAGGCTGAGCCCCTTTCCCAGCTCCCTCAGCCTCTCCTGGGGCTCCAGCCCCTTCCCCAGCTCCCTTCCCTTCCCTGGACACGCTCCAGACCCTCCAGGGCTCTCTGGCCAGGAATGCCCAGAACTGGACACAGCCCTCGAGGTCCCTCAGTAGGGCCAGCACAGGGGGTTGGGCACTTCCCCGGCCAAGCCAGGATGCTGCGCTGGGTGTCCGTGGTGCTCCCTGCTCCTCAGGCAAGCACAGCGCCTTGGATTAAAGGAGCAGTGTCAATCACACAGTGGATTCCAGTTGGGAGCCCCAGCTTCCCAGGAATGCTGGAAGAGGCAGATTGTGGACTGGCCACAAGGCAGGGATCTCAGAGTCCCCAGAGGAGCTGACTTGTGCCCAAGAGGCTCCACCATACAATGAGTTATCGAAAGGAGAAAGGCCCTTATAGACAGATCCTGTTTGTTTTAGGAAACCATGGAAAGTGGAAATCAAATCCAGGTTGCCAAAGCAGGCAGAGAGAGCCAGGAAAGATTCAGGTGAACTCATGATCAGGGGACAGACCTGATCATTGAGGTCACAGCACTGTACTGAGTGGTAAAAATGGAGGGAAGGAGAAAGGAGGTGGGACACATCCATGGTTATGGAATTTGGCTTTCCAAGCAACCACTGCCCATGCTGAGGATGTGCCTGAAAAGCCCTTTTGTTTAATCTGTGGATGGAAAGAAGGAATGAGTTCCTGGCTTTGATAGAAAGAGGGAATGAATTCCTCCTCTTGTTCTGCCTGCATGCACAGCTGGTGCTTCGCTTATTAAATTGTCACTATCCAAATCCATGGATTTTTCCCCCTTCCATTCTCCTCCCCATATCCTGGGAGTGAGTGAAGAGGAGGGTGGTGGTTGGCCACTGGCCAGGGTCAGTGCCAGCCTGGCCCCTTAGGGCCTGTGCCACACCTCTGTCCCCACAGAGGAACCTCATGTCCCCAGGACTGTCCCCAGCCACACTGGCCCTGCTGGCTCCACTGCAGTGAGTCCCTGGGCTGAATTAGAGGCTGGCGTAGGGATAGGGAAGCTCCAGGCACCAGTGAGACTGGGAAGAAAATTCCAGCTGCTCCTGTTACCCCAATCACTCTGTTCAACACATGTAGTTGCACAAATCTGTGCCTTGGCTGTAAATTTTTGGGTTAAACCACCCATGATCATCCAACCTGTGCAATTCCCAGAAGTGCTCAGCACTGCCCAAAGCTCACCCATGGGTAAACACAACCACAGCAGCTGTATTTCCACAGGGAAAATTCCCCATGGGAAAAAAGAGGCTGATGCAGGTGGATCTTAACCAAGAGGGTATTTTGAATGTACGTTTTATTTGATCTTTATGGCTTTTAAGCACAATTTTTTTTTGTTTTTCTTGCTGTCTGGCTCTGATCTGTCCCTCTGAGCAGGTGTCAAGCAGGTGCTCTTCAACCTCACAGCAGGTTTGCAGTCCTGACACCCAGCAGCTCCATCCTAATATTGCATGTGGAGCCTACAGAAATCCTGACAGTTCCCAGGCAAGGAATCTCAGGGAAAAGGTGGGGATGAGCACCTGTGTCTGTGTTGATTAGCCCAGGGCATTGTGTATTTTCAGCCCGGCAAGGGTCTGACAACTCCTGTAACTTGTTTTGAGAGGATCCTAAAGCAGTGGGATGGGAGATGGGTCTGTGTCAGGGAATACAGGCATAGGTGTAACTCTGTGTATCGTCATTCCCAGAAATGCTCTGGAGGTGCAGCAGCTGCACAGGCACCCTAAAACTGATGGTCACCTCTTCTGCCCTGACAAACCCAGGGTGGGGCTCTGGGTTGGCTGTACATTTACCAAATGACAGTAAAAATACAGGGTTTTTTTCCATATGGCAGCACCCATCGGGAACAACCCTCAGGATCCAGCACGAATCAGGTGAATTCTGGCAGTTCATAGCTCCCTTTGATTGAAATTTGGGTTTGGGGAGGTCCCTGGGGCTCACAGGCAGCTGCTCATGAAATATCCACTGGGAAGGTGGGCAGGGATGGACTGAGGAGAGGAAATGAGCCCAGTTCTGCCCAGGGAAAGGCAGGCAGGAGAAGGGGAATGGCTCCTTCAGGTGAGGACTGTTGGGATCCCCGTGTGATCCCTGCGGGTGCCTGGGACTGAGGGCAGGAGAGCAGATGGACTTTGCAAGAGCCAGGTGAATTTGCTGGATTTTCCCTCAGGAGCTGGGTGAAGTCTGTGCCATGGGATGCCTTCATCCTGCATGGATTAAGGGGCTTCCTCTGATCGAGGATCCTGAAGTGTGACTTCCTCTGACTCAGGAGAGAATAAAAGGGTGGAATCTCCCTAAACTGAGGCTCTTTCAGCCAATTTGGGCCAAAGTTTTTCACTGGTGAGTGACAGGGTAAAACAGAGGAAGGGAAGGCTCAGTGTGGAGAAACATCAGTGATGGATTCAAGATCCAAGAAGGGGCAGATTCATTAGGGATTGAGTGATCTCCCTGGATCCCAGGGATGGACCTCAGACATGGCCAGGATCCTGTTCTGGCCCCAAAGAAGATCCCCAGTGGCAGCACCCTGGGTGAGAGCACAGCATTTTCTCCTGTCTCAGAGGCATCATTCCTAAAGGGTCCCAGAGCCACGGGAATCAGGGATGATTTTTAGTGTCCTTAAATCAAAAATCAATTAATTTATCTTTTTATGATCACAGAAAAGATTAACCAGATCATGCTTCTGAAAAAACATGGGGGTTTCTTTGTGTGCTTCAAATTCCTTGAGCTTGGAGAAAGGTTTCCTCCTTAAATCCTCTAATTCTTTGTTTCTTATTCATGATATGTGCACAATAGCAGGACACAGATGTAGGGCATCAGTGTAACACAAAGCAACATTTTAAGGCCCTTATCAACCAGATATAACCTATTACACAGCTTATTTTATATATATATATAAGGAATGACAGCTAAAACTGCTGTGAATTAGCTTGTGGACCCTAATTATTAATAAAGAACTGTAATTATCAACTCCTCCTCTCTGCTTTCACCCTTTCAAAAGGCAGTCTTTAGTAATAACCCCCCTGACTAAATCTAAGGAAAGGTTTTTTTCAGGATTATTGTTACAAGGGTGGACTTCTGGACACCTCGCAGGATCCAAAACTCTTTAAAAGGGAGAAGTTTCCTATAACAGCAGGGTCTGCACATGGCTTTACCCATGTTCAGTCTGGGGCTGGAAGGGTGTCCCAGCTTGCCAAAACCAAGGGAGGAATAATGGGATCCAAGTCAAACTGTCCTGCATGGCTCTGTAAACTCCTGTTTATACAAACACACAAGCAAGTCCTTGCTTTGAGGGTAGAGTTTCTCCAGCTTCTTAGCTTTAGATTTCTACACGTACAAACAAAGAGTAAAAAATCAAACACTTGGCACAGGATTTTTCGTCAGTGGCTGATGAGCAGCGCTTCGTGCTGCTTAATCAACAAAAGCCAATTAACTCTTCAAAGGCAAGCATTTGCTGCTGCCATTTGCTTTGGGAACAACATTTCTCTTTCTCCCAACTTCCATGGAAGCCACGAGTCTGGATGGTTCCTCAGTCTTTAAATCACACCGAGGCAGAAAGAGTTCAGAGAATCATTTCATAGAATGATTTAATGGAATCACTTCATAGAATCATTTCACAGAATGATGTCACAGAATGATTTCATAGAATGATTTAATGAAATCATTTCATGGAATGATATCATAGAATGATTTCATGGAATCATTTCATGGAATGATGTCACAGAATGGTTTCATTGAATGATTTAATAGAATCACTAAGACTGGAAAAGATCTTCCAGATCATCAAGTCCACCCATCAGCTCAGCACTGCCACCATGTTTCCTGTGTATTTTCTGGTGCTGGTGTTGATGGAAGTGAAATCAACCAGAAAGCAGCAGCCAAAATGTTCTCCAGAAGGGATGAAAGAGCTGCCAGGTGTGGGGGACAGGACATCCTAGGCCTGGTGATCTGTCAGAGATGTCCCACTGGGTCAAATGTAGAGAGTTGGGAAGGAGGAAACATCTTGACTTTGCCTCTGAGCTCCTCCATCAACAACAGCACCTCCCCTCACTGGCCCAGCAAAATATTCGTCACTGTCCAAGATTCCTGCAGTATTGATCAGGCCAAAATCCCAGGACAGCCTTCTGATGGGGAGAAAATCCTGGCTACGAGGGCTTTTTTTGGAAGGTTGGGTCCTTAGAACATTTTTCCTCCCCAAAGCTGCTGTTCTATTCCAGCACTGTCATGGTGACACACATGGCGTTGGGAACAAGGGATTTTCTGTTAGTGCCAATTAAGATTCTGCACATGGAAATCAATGTCAGGGAAAGAGGTTGGATCCATGGAATAGCCCGATTTTCCTAGGGCTATTCTTCATCTTGCTTTCCTTGGAGCCTGCAGGGCAGACAGAGCAAGCGATCCAAAAAGGGATGAGAGGAAAGGGAGAGACAAGGAGCATTTAGGGCTCTGAGCCTTCTCCAAGGGAATTCAGTGTGGGCTTTCCTGGATCAAAGTTGCTCCCCCACAATCCATTGTAATCTGTGTGTGCTGGAGCCATAGAATAATGCTGAGCTCATGTGGTTTGGTACTTAAGTAAACATGTTTGTGGAGTTCCTAATGCATGACAGAAAGGCTGGATTGAAGCTTTTCCTGGACTAGGAGCAGAAAGGAAACAGCCATGTGTAAGAAGCAATGTGTCCCACCAGCAGAAAGGCTGGAAATCAGGATTTTAGTATTGGATGAGGAGCTATTTCTTGTGATTATGGGGCTGAAGACCAAGCATCCCATTACACCTGGACTTATCCCATTATTCCCGAGCTCTTCCAATTACACCCAGGCTCTGGAGCTGCTGCTTTGAAATTCTTATCCTCTTTCTTAAAGTCATATTCTGTCTTAGGGCACACATCCCAAATAATTCCTAAATGAGGGAGAAACACAGCAAAAAGTTTGCCTTAGCTGAAAGAATAAAGTGACGTAAGTGATCTGTCCTGTTGTGGGAAGGACGTAAGTGAAATATGATTTATTTTTCTATCTAGTGCAATCTCATTTATTAAATCTGACTGTGCAGCTGGATAATATATCATTAAACTAAAATAACTTGGTGTTTTCCATTTGAAAAGATCATTTTTATAGGGGTTTTTTAAATTATTCCTATTTGGGTAGGGGGATTTATTTAATTTCAAGGCAACATTGAGACAAATCCTGAGCCCTTGTCACTGGTGTTGTTTTCTGAATGAGAAGGGGAACCATAATAATGGTTTTGTTTGATGTATTTTTAATGTATGTTCTAAAGGATCCTGTATGATAAAGCATCCTGAGAAAAGGTCCTTCTCCCTGGTGTTCCCACGCTGTTAACACGTGGTTTGCTTCTTGTGGTTGACTTTGGAACATGAGGAGATTTCGGGATAGTTTCGCCCCACTGATGTCTCTTTCATCAGGGAGACAGATCCCAGAGCTTTTTGGGGATAACAAAAGCAACTGGAAGCAGGAAAATGAGAGGATGTGTGTGTGTGAACTGGGATGAGCTGGGAAACTTTGCAGATATTTCACAGGTTGCGAGATGGAGCAGTTGGAGACAAATGCTGATGAATCCCACAAATCTCCAAGGAGAAAGCCAAACTTCCATGGAGTTGGGACAAACACTGGATTACATTTAGGATCCAGATATCTAGACACAGGTGGCACCCAAAGCACTCAGTCTGGAGCAATGCTGTGATCCTGCCAGCATCCACTCATGCCAGAACTACTCAAGTGAGAGTTGCCTGCAGGAACGAGGATTCCTGACAAGGAAAAGAATTCCCCAGTGGGGCAGGAGGTGACAGAGTGCTCTGGGACAGCTTGGGTGGCACAGAGAAGAGGAATGAAGGCTGGAATCTGCTGTGCATGCCACAAAAGCCAGGCATGAGACACAGACCAGGAGCAGCAAGGTTAAAACAAACCAAGGATATGCTCTGCCGTGTCCCATCCCAAAAAATTGGCTAGAAGAGGAGGATGAAGCTCTGCAGGCATTCAAAAGCATCAGGCTATTTCAAATATGAATCCCCCTCATGGAAAAATAACATTCCTCCCCCAAATCACCAGGGAAAAGGGAAAAGCATCTCAGTGAACTCTCATTGCATGCTCAGTCTGAGTTTGTATGCTGATGAAGGCAGGAGAAATGGACTTCGCAGACCTGAAGGATCTGGGGTTAGGCTTGGCTTTATCTTTTATTCTCAGCGTCGCTGTGAAAAGAAGCCACAGCTCAGATTTTGCAGGTAAGGGTGAAAGAAAAGACAGTTAGTGATGGCCCAGACAGTGTCCTCCCACTGCCATCCTGATGCCAACTGTGACAGGGGGCACATCTCGTGACAAGATCAAACCTCTCAGTTACAGAAGAGGAAAATGGGGCTTCCTAAACACACACACACACAAAATATGACCCATTTGTGCAACATTTCCCACTGCTATTGAAATAGCTGAATTCAAGAAGTTATGATGGAATGTGCAGAGCTGGCAGGGACCCACAGGCATCATGGATCCAACCCCTGTCCCTGCACAGACACCCCAACAATCCCACCCTGTGCACCCCGGCAGTGCTGTCCAAACACTCCTGGAGCTCTGGCAGCCTCGGGGCTGTGCCCATTCCCTGGGCAGTCCCTCAGCACCCCCTTTTCCCAATATCCACCTGACCCTCCCCAACACAACCAGTCCCTGGGTCCTGTCCCTGTCACAGACAGCAGAGATCAGTTCCACCACAATAAACAAAAGATCTCAACTTAAGCAACTTTATCAAGGCACTTCAAACGAGGTGTGTGCTCCAGAGCTGCTGCCTGTGCTGAGCGCTGGGCTTAGGCCGCTCCCCTGAGCTGGGACTGCCCTGATAGTCAGGCATGAGACCAGAGAAAAGAGGAGAAAAACCCAAAATAGACGCACGCACACACAAAAATGCAGAAAGAGCGTTTCTTTTTATGTCTGTCTGCTGAGCTTAGTGGGCTTTCTTGGCTAAGTCTGAGCTAAATATTACTGAAAATAGCACAGTGCTGTAGCTATTTCAAAGCTCTGTCTGTATTTGTTCTGTGCACTTGGTGGGCAGGAAGCTCCATTTCATAAATCACTTTCAACGAGACAGTAGGCTATAAAAAGGGAGGGTTTTTTTCCCTTTAGTGTTTTTACTTCTGAGTGTTCTGAAGTGGCACGGGCTGCACACAGGGGAGAGTTCAAAAAGTGTGTTCGTTGCTGCTCCACAGATCTTCTCTCACACATGAGAGACCCAGGGAGACACTGGGCAGACAGCCCTGTGCTCATAGGAATACTAGGTCATGCTTAGACTGGGCTAAAATATTTTTAAAATGTCAGAGAAGGGCGGATTTAGATGGGATATTGGGAAGGAATTGGTCCCTGGGAGGGTGGTGACACAGGAAAGTTGTGTCTTCCATCCCTGGAAGTGTCCAAGGCCAGGCTGGATGGGGCTTGGAGCAGCCTGGGGTAGTGGAAGGTGTCCCTGCCCATGGCATGGGGTGGCACTGAGTGGGCTTTAAGGTCTTTACAACCCAAATCATTCTGGGATTCTCTCATTTTTCAGCATCTTCTCGTTCCCAGCCCTGTGCAAAACCCTCCACAAGCATTTTTCAAGTGCACTTCCAGCCTCAGGAACTCCTGTGGTGGAATCACTGCCAGGAAAGAAAACAGGTGAGTTTCAGGAGAGTCTCCTGGGATATTTTTGGGTACGGTCAGACAGGGATGTGCTGCAGGAGGAAGGCTGTGAGGAAGAGGGGAGAAGCAGGTAGGAGAACCTACTTAATCCGGGAAAGTTTTAAGAAGATCCTTCTTAAAACTTTAGGATTGAGCTTTGCACTCCAAAAGGACCCAGCTGCAGGTTAGGTTGCTCCCGGTGGTAGATTTTAGGAACAACAGGATGGGAGCGAGGCAGGGAGTCAAAGCCCTCTGCAAGGAGAAGTTGCTGTTTGGTTCAACTCATGGAATCACGACTTTTCCCACTAATACGACAAAAAAAAAACCAACAAAAAAAACCGGGGGGGGGGGGGGGGGGGGTGGGGTGGGGGTGGAATCTGCACATCAGTATGGAAAATGTGCCCTGGAATTTTGGCACTGGGCAGCTAAAACACCACACAGGAATAAATGTGACTGGGGGAGGGGATTTTCCTCTGGGGAAACTCAGACAAATAGGGAAGCATGGGAAGGTCACACCTGATAAAAGTCAGGAACAGTAAAGCCCAGAGAGCCCTCTGGAATCAGCTGCTCCAGCACGGAAAGCCTTGATAAATCCAACCAACAATTCCAGCTCCAGCCTTTCCCTGGGATGCTCTCCCTGCCTTTGGACTCCACTGCTTAGCATCTTCCTAGGTCTGGAAAAGTTTTTGGGCTTCCCATCTCTGCAAGTGTCCCAGGCTAGGTTGGAGCAACCTGGGATAGTGGAAGGTGCCCCTGTCCATGGAACTGGATGGGCTTTAAATCCTTTCCAACCCAAACCAGTATGAGATTTTCCCCACTCTCCTTCCTGACACCTCCCCAGCACGTCAGAGAGTTGGTGGTGGTGGTGGTGGAGTTCACAGTTCAGGTTTAGATTAGCACTCCACAGAGGAGTCATTCTTCAAAAAACCCAAACAAACCCAACTCCACCCAATATCAGCAGCTCCAGAACCTTTCCCAACTCTGTGGCTCAGATTTCACTCCCTCGTGTTAATTCATCCTGACTTAGGAGAGACCATCCAGTGCTGGGAAGGCAGATTAAATATTTTCATTTTCCATGGCCAATGTTAGGATGAATCACTAAACCCAGGCTGTGCTCTCTGAGCTTGCAGCATCCCATGCTCAGCATTCCCTCGCTGCTTTTATCTCCCTGCATTTGTCACGGGACCTCCATGGATTTGCTGAGTGCTGAAGTTTGCTTTTAAATTCCCTTCCAATCACGGAAACCACACAATAAGTGGAGCCACTGTAGTGTGATTTGCAGAAAATGAATTATCTGGAAACTAATTCTGGTGGTTCTGTGTTGGCTCACTTCATGGTGTGTAGCTTTGATGAGAAATACAGTAAAATCTTGGAAAATTAAAGTAAAAAAAATTTGCCCCAAACCAAGAGTCTGAAGTGTAAAAGCATTGATTGAAGCTGAGTGAGAAATTGCAGAAATCCTCTGGTTTTGTACAGTGGTGAAAACAGTTCGAGGGTGGTGTAGCTATTGTTAGTTATTTAATGCCGTAGTTTGAGAGATGTCTATATATTTATATATAGATAGATAGATATAGATATATAGATATATTTTACATTTAAAACAAAGAAACCTCTGCATGTCACACAACACCATTTAATCTCTTCTCTCTCTTAGACATGGATTTCAGACATCCCAAAAATAAAGAAATAATATTTTCCACACTCAGTGTCTGTGATAACTTTGGTGAGTGGGACGTACAACCATTTTTCCACTACCTCCACTATGTGCTGGAATAATGGATTTATAGCTGGAATTTCCCCTTATCTGTAAATTCAGGTATTCATTGCCCCCCCCAAGGCTGAACTGTGATGTAGAGATGTTCTGACTGCACCACCTCCCCCTTTGCTCCAGGCTGGGAGAGCTGGGGCTGCTCAACCTGGAGAAGGAAAGGTTGTGTGGAGATGTCACGGCTCCTCCCAGGGTCTGAAGGGATACAGGGAATCTGAAGAGGGATCCTGCAACAGGAACTGGAGGGGTTTCAAACTGAAAGAGGAGAAATTTAGGTTAGATATTGGGAAGGAATTGTTCCCTGGGAGGGAGGTGAGGCCCTGGCACAGGGTGCCCAGATTTGCTGTGGCTGCCCCTGGATCCCTGGCAGTGCCCAAGGCCAGGCTGGACAGGGCTTGGAACAGCCTGGGATAGTGGAAAGTGTCTCTGCCCATGGCAGGGGTGGCACTGGATGGACTTTAAGGTCCCTTCCCACCCAAACCATTCTGAGATTCTGTGAAAACCAGTACCAGTGATGATGCCTTGCAAGGCACATTGATCAGAGATGCTCTTCCTCAAATATTTTTCAGCAGCAGCTTTTGCTGCTCAAATTACCTGCATTTTAAAAATAAAATAAAAAATAAACCAGAGATCTGTAAATCCTCTCCCATTCCTGGCTCACCAGCAGCAATAGGACCTGTAAAACTTAAAATTTTAGTTAAAAAAGCCTTTGGAACTTTGGAGAATTAAGTCAGTGCATCTTATGAGAGGAATAAGCTGTCAGGGCTTCATTCAGACCCTTCCTGGGACTGAGGCTGGAAGGTTGCAGATGGATCCAAACCAAGAGACCTGGGGACTGGAAACTGGAAATTAGTCTTGGATAGAAATTGGTTGAGAGATGAAGGATGCAAGCAGCAGGAGAGAGCAGCTCTGCACACTGAGGTGTGGCCATGTTCCACCCAGGAACTGGGGCTGAGTCCCTCTGGAGTCCCTGTGGAGCATAAAACTCCCTGTGGGAGCATAAAAGTCCCTGTGGAGCATAAAACTGAGTCCCTCTGGAGCATAAAACTCCTCCTGGCAGGGCAGGGCAGAGGATTTCAGCTCCTCCCCACCTTCTCTGCCCAGGAAAGCCAGAAGGAAGCTGCTGCTTTTTTATTGCTGAAATGCAGCAATTTAAGGAGAGAAGCTCCTGGGAAGTGGCTTCAGGAAAAACATCACCTCTCCCAGGCAGACTCCAAAGGATTTGTGTTTACGAGCTGAGGTCCCCTCTGGTTTAGAGGAGTGGGAATACACAGAAAGAGATGCAATGTGCTGCCTCCAGGGTGGAGCTGCTGTTTTAGGTTGATCACACCAGGCAGAAAGTTGGGGCTGGATGGCCTTGGCCACCTTTAAATTTGTCTTCTACAACCAGTTTTTACCATAAAATTTAAAAAACTCTTTCTATGCTCGGTGTGATTTTCTCACCAAAAGCAAGACTTAAAAAGATAAGAGGAAGTTCCTCCTAAATCACCCGCCACAAAATTACTCTGGAAATGCAGGATTTCTCCAGAAATCTGCACCTTTTGAGCCCAGTGCCTCTTTCCCTTGTTTTAGGGCCTGCCAAGGCAGCATCTTGGGGTGCTTAGCCTGGTATTCCATCCCAGGAAGAACCCAGAAAAAATTTGTTTTAATTCCAATTCTGTTCACATTACTGAGTAGCTGATATTTGGTCGTTACTACTCAGTAATTACTCACTACTCAGAGCAGCTATGGCTGCCTCTGGATCCTTGCAAGGGTCCAAGGCCAGGCTGGACCAGGTTTGGAGCAGCCTGGGATAGTGGAAGGTGTCCCTGCCCATGGCTGGATGAGCTTTAAGTCCCTTCTGACTCAAACCATTCTGGAATTCTGGGATTTTATGGTTTTTTTTTCTTAAACTTTCAGAAGGATTTGGCTCCCAATTCCCACTAGAAATTGGTAGAAGTCCTGAGGTGGTTTTGAAAAGCCTTGGTGGAAGTTTATTTCCAGCACAGACACCCTGTGTAGATACGTGTGTTGAATTTAGATCCTCTTTGGAAGGATCTAAAGGATCTAATTTGGAAGACGAGGGTGATGAGGGGTGTCAAGTTTTTAGGGAGACAGGTATTATTTGATGGACACAGAGTCATGGAACAGGTTGGGTTGGAAAGGACCTGAAAGATCTCTCATTCCACCCCTTGCCATGTGCTGGGATGCCACTCACTCGCCCAAATCATTATCTTAATAAGTGTGTATTCCTTTTTTCCCTATCTTTCCTGCACTGAATGACCAACAAACCTCAAAATATTTCCCAGCTTGGCTTGGCCACGCTGTATATTTGTATTTAGAATAGGACTAAGTGGGTGAGGAGATGAGAACTTTGCCTCCTGCCGACATCTTCTTCCAATCCAAAATACCCTTGGAAGGACGTTGGGAAAGAATTCAAGCAAATTAAGGCTGCTGGTGCTGTTGGAAGCTGCTCTGGGCTGGAGCAGCTGATGGGAGGAGGGTGGGAGAGCCCAGGAAGGTGAAGCTGAAGGAGAGATGGGAGAACTGGGAGACAACACTTCCCGGGAAGTGCTTCCTGGTGAGCCTGGCTGCAGGGTATAATCAGGCATCTGCTGCTCGTTTTCTGGGTGTTTTTTTAACTCCCATCCCAATCCCCCGAGCCTCCCCTCCTGCCTCGCCTTTTTTTTTTTCTGCTGGTGAATGCTGTCTGTTTGTGTAAGGGGTGTCAGGGGCCCGAAATTGTGATCCCAACCAGCAATTTGGGTGTGTGGGTGAAAATGAACCGTTGTAGTTGGTTATTTTATGGGCCCAAAATATGGCTGTTAAAAACCCCAACATTCCCCATCTGAGCTTTCTGCATCCAGCCCATAAAATGTCTGGGATGCAGAGACGGGATCCGAGGCGACTTCCTGCCATGAAATTGTGCTTCACTAATGATCACTGCAGCCTGTTTGCTAAACTTGGAGCCCTCTTGTTTTCCCCAAGGGAGATTATGTTGTTTGTCTTGGGGAAAAAGGAAAATAAAAATAAAGTGTTTGTGTGCTGCAGTTGTGAAGTTTATAGTGCTTCAAAAATTCACCTGACATGGGACTGAGCAGCAAGGTCAGCCTGGGTACAGAAAGCAGAAAAAAAAAAAGGCATTTGAAAGCTGTAAGAAAGGACAAGGATAAGGGATTATTAACAATTTAAATTTTTATCAACCCCCATATTTAAAATCACTGCTGGAAGTTCATTTTTAGGTGGAATTGTCCCTCTTCCCCTGTATTATCCCCATTTTCCCCCTCTCATTTCCCAAACACTGCTTTTGTTATAATATTTTTAAATAGAATAAATGCTGGTTTTTACCTTAGGACAGATCTTGAGTGGTGAGCTATCAAAATTCAGACTTCTAAAACTGTACCTCTGATGCCTTGCCTAGTTCAGGGTTCTGATGCAGGGTGGGAAAAATACCAACACAGAAAAAGATTAAACTGAGATGTGATGGAAAAAATCGGAATTTAAAGCCAACTGAAGAAAGGGGCTTTTTCTTGTAGCATCACCCCGGTTAGGAGTCTTTTCTTTAGGCTGCTTTGAAGAAAAAAGTCTTTTTTAGGTGCCAGTGGAAGACTGATAAAGATGGATTGAGAAGGAGACAGTGCCAGATGAGCCCCTTCATCCCAGGTACCTCAAAGCTGTTGTTTTAAGGCTCCCTTAAAGCCACCCAACCTTTTAATCCTTTGGATAAATCAGGACTTTTCTCCAGCAGGGGAAGGAAATATAGCTCCTGTTTGGCCTTCAGCTCAGGGAGGGTGTGGAGGATCAAAGCTGGGATTTTTGGGATCCTTTTGAACCTCCAGCCAGGGTGATTGGTGTCACACATGCCCGTGACATCCCAAATATCCCAATGGAAGGCACAGTGCAGAAAGAAGGAATTTGCTGGATCTGCTCCCAAATTAAATGTCATTGTTTGAGTGCCACTGCCTCACGTGTGGGATGCATCAGCCCCACACACGAGGCTCTGGGCGAGAGAATTCCCTGCTCCCCAGGGCACCAAACATTTCAGGAATAAAAACTTCTACCAGCAACACAAAATTCCAGAGGCACTTTAGGTAGGATTTTTAATTTGGTCACTCCCTCTACTGGAGGTTTTTTGCTTCAGCCTTATGCAGATGGTGATCTCATTAACAACTGATTAATCAGGTTTCACACCATAGGGTTTTTAATGGTTTATTTTAAAAATAACTGCATTTAACTAATTTTTTTTTGTTGCTTCCAGAGTGCAAGGCTATCCATATGATGAAAATCTGTTGGGATACACACTCAGGACAGCAGGAAAAGATGGCCCAGGAGAATTCCCAGGAGTTTGGGGCCATTTTTCCTTACAACAGCCTTTAAAGAGTACCTTGATTTTAGCTTCCAGTGGCTGCTCTGGGGCTGCCAGGATGTTAATTCCATTTTCTATCAGGATTCTGAAAGCAACCTTCCCCCTCCACTTGGAAATGGAGAAAAGGGCATTGCAGGATATATCCCAGTAGGCTGGAGCTTAAGGAGCAGAGGTGATGGGATCACTGTGGTTTTCAGGAACCTATCCCACTTCCAGTGCCTAAACCCAGCAGATCCAAGCGTTGCCTTGAAGGCCTTACAGCACTTTCCTAATGTTTAGTTTGGAGGTGGCTCTGTGTAAATGGGAAAAGCCTGGAAAAGGTTAAGTAAATGTAATTCCGGCATGCTTGACTGAGGAGGATTAATAAAACACAGCAATAAAAAGCTCAGTGGAATTAATTCTAAACTTCCCTCAGCATATTTGGAACAGCAGGATGAGTCTGATGCAGGAATTTTCCCTGCAATTACAATGGAAGGACTGGGAGATGTTTCTGAAAAGGTTTGATGGGGAATGTTTTATTCCCATCAATCCAAACCCGCCAGCAGCAAAACCAGTCCATGCAAGCCCAGCTTTGTGCAGTTGGGCTGTGTTTAAATTCCTGTTCCTTTGGTGGCTCTGCCTCCAACCCCAGCCCAGCTCAGCAATTGCAGGTCCCCAGCACCACAGGCTTTTCTTAGCTGGGTTTGGTTAAGCCAGGGCTGTGTTTAAGGCAGGGCCCAGCCCCTGTTTGACAAGGCCGTGCATTCCAAGCCCGCATGTTTTCACATTCCCAGCGGGAATTGCCCACACATCTCCCCTCCCTGGCTTTGCTGCTGAGATGCCTGGCCCACTCCTTTTAAGATGGAAGTTGTAGATTTGGACAAAATCCTCCCCTGTGAGGGTGGGCAGGCCCTGGCACAGGGTGCCCAGGGAAGCTGTGGCTGCCCCTGGATCCCTGGCAGTGCCCAAGGCCAGGTTGGATGGGGCTTGGAGCAGCCTGGGATGGTGGAAGGTGTCCCTGCCCATGGCATGGGGTGGCACTGGATGTGCTCTAAGGTCTTTACAACCCAAACCATTCTGGGATTCTCTCATTTTTCAGCATCTTCTCATTCCCAGCCCTGTGCAAAACCCTCCACAAGCATTTTTCAAGTGCACTTCCAGCCTCAGGAACTCCTGTGGTGGAATCATTGCCCAGGAAAGAAAACAGGTGAGTCATTGGAGTCTCCTGGGGCATTTTTGGGCATGGTCAGACAGGGATGTGCTGCAGGAGGAAGGTTGTGAGAAGGCTGTGAGAACTTCCTGAGGAGTGTGGCTGGAAGTGTGCAAGGCCAGGTTGGATGGAGCTTGGAGCAACCTTGGATAGTGGAAGCAACCTGAGAACCCCATGGCAGGGGGTATGAACAAGATGGGCTTTAAGGTCTGTTCTGACCTGAAGCATTCCCTGGTCTTCTGGAGCAGTTTTCAAGTGCCTGTGGAAGGTTTTCCCAAATATCTCTCCATTTTTTTCTGCTGCTCTTTGATCTACTGGTGTTACCTGGGAGAGGTTCGACCCCAACTTGGGTCACTTCATCAGTGACACACTCAGCCTCTGGCTTCTTCTGAGGAGACCTCCTCTGGGAGAGGAAACCCTGGGATCAGCCCCTCACCTCACTCCCATCCTGAATTCAGAGCTCCAGCAGTGTTTGGGCACCTCTCCCCGGGATGCACAGGGTGGGATTGTTCAGGTGTCTTTGCAGGCCCAGCAGTTGGATCCATGATCCCTGCAGGTCCCTCCCAGCTCAGGAGATTCATGATCCTATGATCATTCTGGAATGTCACCCTCCTGGAGGGATGAAGATCTTCTCCTAAACCAGTCCTTTATGTGCAGCTTGTGGAGTTTAATGCAGAAATCGGCAATAATGCAAATGAAATACCTGTTATAGGTTGTTCAGCAGCCTCAGGGGTCACCACAGAAACCTCTGATCTCTGGGATTTAATCTGTGTGTCCTGGGTTTATGCCCTACCTGGGGCTGGGGACACTGCAAATATTGGAGTTTCACAGGAGACACAGGGTATTTTCCCATTTCAATGGAATGCAGAGTGTAACCTGCTCTGGAAAGTCTGGGAAGAACAGACAACATGGGCCTTCTGTGTTCCCATGATCCTCGGGTGAGAAAAATCTCAGAAATTAGAAATATCAGATCATTTCTAATCAATGAATCAAGAGTTATTAGCCATGGGAAGTTAAAATTCACACCTCTGAGCCAAACACTGAGTTGTTCAGAACACCATAAAGAAAAGGAACACTGAATATATTGAAAAATAGAAAACATTAAAGGATTTTGAAGATATTTTAAAGCATTTTAAGGTGTTTCTTGAAGCTCTGAAATTGCTATTTTTGATTGTAGCATCTGGCAACCCAAAAGCTCTGAAACTTCCTGAGAAAATGCGGAATTCTCTTAAACTTTCCTGATAGCCCCAGGGCAACTTTATCCCTGGCATGCTGTCCTTGAAGGTTTTTGAGAAGTAGGTGGTTAAAGGTGATGAAACAGCATCAGATTTTCCAGCTGTGCCATGGTTCTGGCAGTATCCCAGAAAAATAACCTCTAGATGAATCAGTGTGAGGAATCCCAGGGCCAAGTCCAGGCCTGCTGTGCGGGAGGAGTTTGTGTGTGACACCAAGCAGGAATTTGGCTGCTTCTCAGCCTGGCTCTCTACAGATTTAGGAGAAAAACATCCAGAATTTGATGTTGGGACACTGGAAAACACCACCTACTCCAGGCTGGCTACTGCAGTCCTAAAAAAAGCCAGGCAGGGTTTAGATGAACAGGAAACCAGGAAAAAAAATCATGGCACAAGGCAGAGTGGCATCAAACTGTCCCCAAATGTCCCAGAGAAACCAAGGTGAGCATCTCCTGTTCTGTCAGTTCCACTAAAGGATGGAGGTGGCACCCAAAATCCTGGCAGCCAAAAGTTGATGTCTTCTTCTGAAAGGGTATAAAATGCCTGAGAGGATATGGTGTGGTGAAACAGAATTCCCTATTCCTTGTCCTCAAAATTCTGGTGAATGAAGTAAAGCAGCCATCCCTGAGTTCTGCCTCATACATAAAAAACCAAGAGAAAATTTTCAAACTTCCCTCAGCTTTTATAACCTAATTCTACCTGTGGGTAGGGGGGGAAAAAATGACAAAAATTTCAAGATATTATGGAAATATAATTCCTTAAGGTGTTTGCCCCTCCTGGTTATCCACAGCATCCAGGTCAGACATGGACACTGAGCTCAGCTAACACAGGAAATAGATTTCCAGTCAAATGCAACCAAAATATTACAGAATAAAGATACTCCAGGGTTAATTTTGTGTTTTGTTTTGGTTTTTTTTCCCCAAATTGCTGAGAACCCCAAACTTTCATGAGTTGTGAACAGGCCTAAAGCTAAACCTAAACTGGACTTCTCCCCTACAGTGGAACTAACTCCCCAGGCTGGGGATTTTCATCTGTGCTTCCTCAATTATAGGATTTTTCAGGCTCTCCCTCATCTGTTCCTAGCTACATCCTGTGATTCCCAGTGCCTCTCAATCTGGTCAGCACAACTTCCATGTCCTTATCAGTGACTCATCCGCACACTGGAAGATCTTAAGAGTGAATCACAACTCCCTGTTTGCTGAATTCCTACCGCTGCCTGGGGAGGAAGGCTCGGGCTGAGGGAGCAGAGCTCAAGGCAAGAGACACTTTGATGTTTTAGGGACTCTAAGAGGGTAGGAACCCTTCAAAAAGAGGATTTAAATCAGTTTATTAAATCACTCTGAGTCAGCTGTCGAGCAGCGGCACCCCAAAACTCACCATTGAATTTTTCAGTCTGCTCATGAGGTAAAATGAAAATGTTTGGGTTTTTGAAGCTGGCATTTAAAATATGTTAGAGCAGCTCTCTGTCATATCAGCTCCATGGAGGAAGTGTCACTCAGCACAACGGGCCACAGGCTGCGCCTATAAATTGTCTGAAATCTTCCCTTTCAGCTGTCAGCTGACAAATCCAAATGGGAATTACATAAATACCAGTCCTACATTAAAGCCTGAACACAGGGCTCCTGTCTGCTGACGTCTGAGAGCTCCAAATGCAGCGAAACCACACAGAGTTAATGATAATTGAGATCATATGGCCTTTATCAAAGCTTCCCCCAGAAAAGCAGCTTAAGGGAAAAATCCTTAAATGTGTGTCTTGACCACAGTCTAGCGATCTCCTTCCGCATTGGAGCCTTTAACTAATTTGTTGGGTTAATTACTGAGGCCCAGGAAAGTTTGCAAGAGTGATAACTGCCCATTCTTTGATTGCTGATCATTCCATCCAGTGGTGTTTGTGAATCAAAAATAAACCCCCCGAGTGCAAGATGCAAACCTGGGGATTCAGGCTGTGCCTAACACGGGACTGACAGACAAAAAGCAAAGCAACCCCTGGAATTGCTGTGTTGGGGAGTTCACGGCAGCCTACGGAAAACTGGGATTCAAAATAGGTCCAAAGTGAGATCAAGGAGAGGTGGAGGGGGTTCGCAGGCTCGTTAGGTAGCTCCGATGTGCCACACTCTCCTACCTTTAATTGGAGGGGTGGTGGAGCTCCTGCTCCGCATCCAGCGCCGGAGGACTGGCCAGAAGGTCAAACAGGAGGGAGAGGCGGGGGAGGAGGAGGAGGAAGTGGTAATTGAGGAGCCAGGAGATGATTGTGAAAGTGCTCCGAGGAGTCTGAGTGTCTGGCGAGGTGCAGGGAGCTCCCAAGAGCAGGGCAGGGACAGTCCCACTCCTGCTTCCCTCCCAGCCCAGCAATGGCACTTCTGAGTGTCCCCAGAGGTCCCCAAAGCATAGCCAAGCTTAACTAGCCATGGTTAATCAGCCGTGGTTAATCAGCTGTGTTATCTATGCCTGTGTAATGACAGTGATATTGGCCATCCACACACTCACACCTCGGTTTTCCAGAGGGGAGCAGGAATGAGATGCCAACAGCAAAACCGTGGAGTAGTCTAAGGACCATCTTTCTGTTCTGACAGTTTACAGAAGGTTTTCTTTGTCCCTCCTCCATTATTTATAAAATGGAGCATATTTTATAAATGTTCTGCAACAAATCACTGAGGCCAGGCCAGCCACCAGCACAGCTTCATTGTCCCCATCCCTGGAAGTGTCCAAGGCCAGGTTGGACGGGGCTTGGAGCAACCTGGGACATTGAGAGGTGTCCCTGCCCATGGAATGGGTGGCACTGGCTGAGATTTAGGATCTCTTCCAACCCAAACCATTCTGGTATTATATCGTTCCATGACATCAGGGGAGAAGGGACTGGGAGTGCAGGATTTGCATGAATCAGGCGTTGTGTCACAGACAAATTGCAAAACCATCAAACCCCTCAGAGACTGCACTGGAAATCAGGTGTGGAAGAAGAATTTGCATATTAAATTACAGATGGACATGTCTGAGGCACAGAGGAGGTCAGAGAGCCCAGGGGACACCACGAGAGCAAAGAAGAATGCTGTGGGATGACACCAGAAACTGCAGTCTAAGAGAGAGGAACCAGCAGTCTGAGGGTCACACTTCAGCAAATAGGGATGAGTCCAGAGGAGCACGGACCATGGATTGAGAGTGAGTGAGGAGAATCCACATGGCTGAACGCGTGTTCTAGACTGGATCGGCTCCATGGAGGGACAGAGAGAGCCAGGGACTGATGACAGCTTATAAAGACACTGGATTTGTTCCCATGTGGAATTTCAGACAGGTAATGAAGGGTTTGCCCAAAAGGAAACCTGACCTGTTCTCATCCTACTTTTACAGCAACTTCCATTGCCCATTCCCTTGATTTCAAAGGATTCTCTCAGATTTTTACATCACAGACTGAGCTTGGAAAAGCTCTCAAAGATCACCGAGTCCAAGCTGTGCCCGATGCCCACCTTGTCCCCAGCCCAGAGCACTCAGTGCCACCTCCAGGCCTTCCTTGGACACCTCCAGGGATGGGGACTCCAAACCTCCCTGGGCAGCCCCTGCCAAGGCCTGAGCACCCTTTCCATGGAGAGAAACATTTAATTATTTGAAAGCTTCAAGAAAACAGAAGCAGCCTTACAGCTGGAATTCCTCTCCTGTTTGGATTATTTCTTTCCCCTATAGAGAAGGAGGATGGAATATCAAGCAAAAAAGAAAAAAAAATAAGGGTGAGTTACTTCATCTGTTTCATTAAGAGCAATTTCAGTTTTCCAAAAGAACATGCAGTTCTTAATATCGAATCTGGCTTTAATGAGGATTTTTTTGGTGGAGCAAGTACCTTCAGGACAGCCACAATATATCTTTATAATGCAGCCCAGTTGCCAAGAGAGACATTACAATTATAAGGGAAGTATCTGAAAGTGTCTGTGTGGTATTTTTGGAGTTGCATTTGAAAATACAAAGCCACAGCAGTACATCTTTCTAATTCAAATTTAAAGGCAAGAAAATTCAATATTAAGCCCTTTCTCCTGCAACTGCTCCAAGACTGATATTCTGCTGCAAGAAAACATTCAGTTAATGGGTTTTTAAAGTGTGCACAGAGCCTTAAAATGCTTCCAGACCTTCCAGCTGTTGGCTTGGGAGCCCTTCCACTCTGCAGTGCCATCAAAGATGCTGGCAGACAACACAAGCAGACTTGGAGACCTGAATCAGAATCTGGATAACTGGTCAGAAAGGGAAAAGGAAAAAACAATTGTAATGGTATTGAAGAGCTGGTCTGCAGTCAGAGAATCCCAGAATGGTTTGGGTGGGAAGGGTGCCATGAGCAGGGACACCTTCCACTGTCCCAGGCTGCTCCAAGCCCCATCCAACCTGGCCTTGGGCACTGCCAGGGATCCAGGGGCAGCCACAGCTTCTCTGGGCACCCTGTGCCAAGGCCTGCCCACCCTCCCAGGGAACAATTCCTTCCCAAAATCCCATCTAACTCTGCCAACCACTCATTTTTTTCACACGGTTTAATTGGATCCTCCAGAATGTTTTTCCAGGCTAAGATCTGAAATGCCCTTTACCCCAGCCTCTCCTCTACCTCCACTTTTGATGATTTTTGTGTCTTCCACAGGAGGCCTTGACTCTCAAGGGCCATTTGCATCCAAGGGTAGCTGCCCCTCAGCTGTTTTTAGCTCCCCTAAAAACCTCGGGGGTAAAACTTGATGTCATCAACAAACTTTTCCAGCCTATGGTTCTCCCACTTATTTCTTGGTGTATTGAATCCTTGCTCAAATCCTTTAACAGCCTGTTGGTGATATCTTTCCAAAGGCTACATATTCACTCCTGCTCAGTTTTTCCTGTCTTTAGTTAATTACTCCCCATGTAAATACCGCCCCTCTCATCCCACAGCACCTTTAGTTGCCACATTCTTGTTTAAAATGTGTATTAACTGGGATTTGAGACACACATGGGGCTCCCCTGACAGAACTGAAAAATGTGAGACAACTTGGCCCCACAGACATCCCACTGGCTCCTTCAGAGAGCTGAGTTTAGCAAAGCCACAGGTAAGCCTGAGCTAGAGTTTCCCTGACCGAGGGACCTTACCTGGACCTGGCTTTGGAGTCGTAGAAAGTAAGTCTACTTTTAAATCTCTGTTTTCCAGAACATGTAGCTCCCCTTTGGAAATCAAGGTGACAACAACAGATCTGGGGACATGTGCTGCAGTACAAGAAGACTGAAGGAACCTGAATTAACCTTGCTCTGAGAGCCTGGTATCCCTTTGATATTGTTGAGGTTTTCAGGAAATGGTTGAAAATTTCATGAGGCATTCCATGCTCTGCAGCCATTTGTGGGGCTCCAATAGGATGGAGCCCTTTTTCTTGCTGGCCCCAGGACTTGTGCAATTAAAAACCTGCCAGAATTGTCTTTTCCTTCTTCTCCTCTTCATTTAAAGGCACCATCCTTCTCTTTCCGTTGTCCTCCCTCCCCTCCTGCCCCTGGCAATTTGTTAAAGGGCCAGCTCAGCCCTTTGTTGTTTTCCTGGGGAGCAGCCCATCAATCCCAGCTGTTTGGAACAGGACACAGGGGCTGGAGGCATTTGGGTGTTGCATTTTTGATGTTCAAGCTTAGCCTTGTCAGCTCCAGGCATGCAGAGATCTGGGTGCTGCCTTCACATCTTGTCCACACAGAGAAATCCACGGGAGGGAGAGCATGGGAATTCTTCTCCCAGATCCATTTGGATGGGTTTGGGAGCCACGGGATCAGAGTTGGTGGGGAGATGTCTTAGGGCCTCACAAGTGTCATGCTGGGTCCAAACAACTGTTTCAAATGTAGTGGTGGGTGATAAACCAAGCAACATTTTAGGGGGGGGACCAACAGTCCCTACACCCAGCTAGGAACCATCTCACAAAGGACTGGTGTGTAAATGGACTTGCCCCAATTATGTTTGACTAATTAACCTTATTTGACACCCCTGAGGAGGGAGATGGGAACATCTGATAACAGCACACAGCAAGTAAAGATAACCAGGGCTGATAATCACACAATCATTGGAGGGTTTGGGTTGGAAGAGACCTTGAAGCCCATCCCACCCCACCCCCTGCCATGGGCAGGGACACCTTCCACTGTTCCAGGCTGCTCCAAGCCCTGTCCAACCTGGCCTTGGACACTGCCAGGGATCCAGGGGCAGCCACAGCTTCTCTGGGCACCCTGTGCCAGGGCCTGCCCACCCTCACAGGGAATAATTCCATCAATAAATCCAAATTTCCCCCTTTTCAGTGGGAACCCATTCCCCTTGTCCTGTCCCTTCAGTTCCTGTTGCAGGGTTCCTCTCCAGCTTTCCCTTCAGACCCTGGGAGGACCTGTGGGGTCTCCATACAGCCTTTTCTTCTCCTGACCAGGTTCAGCTCTCAGCCTGCCAACTTTCTCACCTCCCTGGGAATTGCTGAAAGTCTGTCTGAGACTGAAAACATGGGCAGTGAAGTGTCAGATCAAGTTCAACATCAATCCATGGAAAACAAAGCATAAGGGAAACAAAATTCCAACAACCTCAGCACCCTCACGGGGGAGAATTTCTTCCTGACATCTGACCTAACCCTGCCCTCTATCCATGGAAAGCCATTCCCCTTGGCTCAAGGCTCCTGTCCAAAGTCCCTCTCTCTCTAAAATATGAAATAATATAAATACATCTTTATATTTATATATAAATATAAATTTAGATGGATTCCTTTGGCTCTCCAAAGGACGATGCAGAGCATCCCCCTGAAGCTCTGCCACCAGAACCTTGTTCAGTTCATCCCCAAATGAGTCTGGTGACGTGAGCCTGACTCCAAGGGCTCTTTGCTTGCAATGTTCTAAATGGACCTGATTTAAATTGATATTCAAGGAGGAAAGTTAATCATTAATTATGTCCCTGTGCCTGAAATCAAGCACAGACCCACAGGCTCCCTGCTTCCCAACCTTGTGCCACCATGAGATGGCAAGCAGGGCTCTAAGAGGTTGGAAATGCTGGATAAAAGGATTAACAAAAGGAATTTATGTGGTATAGCTCAGGTGTTGGGGTAAAACTGAGATGCTTTTCATGTTGATAAACATTCTCATCTTCAGCCTCATTTAAACACTTTCCTCATGGGGTCCTAAACACAGAATGGATCAGCTGAATATACAGTCATTCCCTAAGCAGCCTGAAATCCTATTCCATAAGGAAAAAGCAAACATTTTCCCAGTATTTCCCTGTTTTCTGTCAGTGCCATGCGCACTTTGTCACCAATGGGATAAACTTAGAGGGCTGGATGCCAAGCACAGGCAGAGAGACAAAGAATTATCTTTGTAATTCAGGCACAGCCAGCCAAAGGTGTTTAAATCAGAGCAATATGTAGCAAGAATCAGATTTTCTTACGTGCTTAAACCCCCCAACAAACAACACCACAACCAAACCAAACCCCCGCAGCAAATACCTGATTTTTGTCTTGCTGCCCCTCACAAAACTGCCGTAAAAATTCAGTCTTCCCTCCCCCCCAAAGCCTGAACTGAACTCCTGCTTCCTGTTAGGACCAAAATACTGCTACGACATTGCTTCTGCAAAGACCCAGCCTCATCCCTCTTTTCCATTA
Source organism: Petroica traversi (assembly GCA_025920805.1). Taxonomy (NCBI): domain Eukaryota; kingdom Metazoa; phylum Chordata; class Aves; order Passeriformes; family Petroicidae; genus Petroica; species Petroica traversi. The sequence continues at coordinate 3,615,102 of JAHLSL010000047.1, forward strand.
AGTTGATTAATTGTTTTTCCATTTGCATTCTTTGTGATGTTCCTCCAAACACTCCACAAATTATCTGGCCTGTAGAAAGCCAGAAGTTGTTTGGCTTTTTGGTTTTTTTTTGTTCCCTTTCCCCCCTTTCTCTTTAAACTCGAGTGCAGCTTGGGAGACTTTAGATCTGCCATTAGTTTTAACTGCTCTGTGTAGACCTGCTGGCACCAGCAAGGAGAGGGAGGGCTCCGAGGATGCTCCCGTGTCCCCGGCCAGCACAGGGCCAAAGCCACCCCTATTATTAGTGCTACCGAGCCTACATTTCCCATATTATTAACCATTAAAGGCTGGCTCCAAATTCAGGCTGCTCCGTGGGTCAGGTAGCTCTCCCTGAACTCATTAACCACGCTGGGCACTCATTTACTCCTCCTGCAACAACCTTTTCCTAATGCACCAGGGGGGAGAAATGAAATGCAGGTGATTTTTTTTTTTTTTGTTTTGCTTGGGGAGGGGTGGGGGTTGCTGCTTGATCTCCCAAATAGAAGCAGCAGGAGTATTTTGCTTGTCAAGAGGACAGTAATTCTTCAAATCCCCCTCGAGAGATAATGAGTGGCAGCGCGCGGCTTTTGATCTGTCATAATTATGGAATAAAAAGGGAGCGGATGCAAAGCTGCTGTGCCACGGGAAGGTCACTCCTTTAAACATGCAGGATTCCCTCTGTGGCTGATCCCAGCTTGTCCCCAACAGCACAGGCTATTTTTAGGCACAGCAGTGGGCCCGTTACACATCCTGGCCCTATAAAAGCAGCGCCTCTCTGGTGCTTCTCCTTCAGGGCACCTAATGAGTACGTAGGGAAATGCTGGCTCTGTGCTTTGGACTTCCATGCTATTCCAAGGAAGGACAGCGGGAACGTCTCCTCTCTGGCGTCAAACAGTCCCCCTGCAGCACCTAGGCAATTTCAATTATTACAAGGCAACGGTATAACTATGAAGCCCGGCACAAAATAAAGTAATTACACTTAATTAGGCAGCCAAAAGAAAAAAAAAAGGAAAAAAAAAGAAAAAGTGATGGCTTGAGCCTCACTGCCTTAGATGTAGCCTTTTGTTGACTTAATACAGGACAGGTAGTGAAAGAAACTTCAAAGTGTGAGCAGCTAAATTACAGCTTAATTAGTGGAGGCCAAGTCAAAAACACAGCAGAGAAACAACAACAGCAACAACAACAACAACAGCAACAACAACAACAACAACAACAACAACAAAACACCCAAGCAAAAAATCAACAAACCCTCAATTTTCTGTTGTCAAAGGCATTGACACAGAGATCCCCGTCTCAGAGAGGCCCTGAAATTAAGGATTGTTCCATTAAGTGAATATTAGTGCTCAAAATTGAGCTTTTGTTAATGCAGGGCTCTCCAAAGGCACTGGATCAATCCTGATGGTGCCCACAAGGGACCTGAGTGCAAACAAGGTCCTGGCTCACAAATCTCACTGGCCTGGCATACTCCAAGTCCCCATTTTGAGTCCTTTGATCCTCTGATCTGCCCCTCCCAAGGAACCTTCTCTGGAGAGACAGATTTTCCAAGTCAGAAATAGGAGATATAAAAAAAAATTGGTCTAGGAACACTGGATTTTTAGGAACAGTCTCTCTCAGTTGCATATCCAGGACTGCAGAGTTTGCCAGGGCCCTGTCTGGAAGCCTCTGATGCTTCCATATGCATGCCACTGCTTTATCACACAAATCAATGTGGAAAACAAGAGTGGGTCTGAGCAGGAAATTGAGATGTGTTTTCTGTCACCTCTGGAACAGCAGGGCAGGGGGGATTCTGTCCCTGTGCTCAGCTGAGACCCCACCTGCAGAGCTGCCCCGGGTCCAGCACAGGAGGGACCTGGAGCTGCTGGAGAGAGGCCAGAGGAAGCACCAGGGGGATCAGAGGGATGGAGCAGCTCTGCTGGGAAGAAAGACTGGGAGAGCTGGGATTGCTCAGCCTGGAGAGGAGAAGCTTTGGGGTGGCCAAATTGTGGCCTTTCAGTGTCTGAAGGAGCTGCAAGAAAAATGGAGAGAGACTTTGGATAAGGGCCTGGAATGCCAAGACAAGGGGGAATGGTTTCTCACTGCCAGAGGGCAGCAATGGATGGGATATTGGGAAGGAATTGTTCCCTGGGAGGGTGGGCAGGCCATGGCACAGGGTGCCCAGAGAAGCTGTGGCTGCCCCTAAATCCCTGGAAGTGTCCAAGGCCAGGCTGGACGAGGCTTGGAGCAGCCTGGGATAGTGGAAGGTGTCCCTGCCCATGGCAGGGGTGGCACTGGATGGACTTAAAGGTCCCTTCCCACCCAAACCATTCTGGGATTCTATGACTGGTCTCACCCATTTCTCACACACATCTGACAGTCTCCTCTCCCCAGAGGTGCTCAGATTTTCAGCCAATGCAGGATTTGTTTAATCTCTCTGCTTACTCCGGGTATTTCCTAGTGAGAACAGCTGGAAGACAAAATATAATCTCCTACAAGGATTTCTCAGCTTTTCTCTCAGCAGCCCCTGATGATTCTGCCCATTTTCACTGCCCTTCCCACCCCACTTGCCTGTCTGTCGCACCTTTTCCCCTTTGATTTCCCCTCACTCTCATCTATCCCTCCTGCTGGTTGTCCACCTCTCCAGAGCCAGGCTTTTCATCCCCCTCTGATGAGCTGCTTCACACTCCCCATCCAGACTTGCGGGCTGAGATCAGAAGCAGCTCAGGAAGAGGTGAGAAGGGGGATCAAAACATGTAACTCCACCCTCCTGAATCCTTTACTTCAGCAGATGGGCTAAAATATTTCTTTTTGAGGTGGGGAGCTGTGTTGCTGTGCCAGTCCCGTCCATCCCCCCCTCAACCAATGAAAGCTACAAACAACCAAAAAAGGCACAAATTTGCTAGAAGAGTTCTCATTCTCTGATTCCACATCTCAAAACTGTATGAGGTGCCCGTTTTGGAGTAGTGGCTCCCTACCCAGGAATTATTAAGCACCAGTCAGTCACAGAGTTTTTATTTTGCCTGGAATGAGGAGACTGCACTGCAGGACTCAAACCACTCCCTCTAAGCTGGGCTTTAAGCGAGCACATAGATTTTTTCCCAGAGCAAGATGTAATTTTTATCCATAGACTGAAAACACTCAGAACCCCTCTGTACTTAAATTTTGGCCCTTTTTCCTAATATTTCCGCATATGTAGCAGAGGGTTGGATATCAGGGAAAGGTTTTCCCCCTGGGCACTGCCCAGGCTCCCCAGGGAATGGACACATTCCCAGAGGCTCCAGAGCTCCAGGAATGCTTGGACAACACTCCCAGGGATGCACAGGTTGGGATGTCTGCACAGGGACAGGAGCTGGATCCACAATCCTGATGGATCCCAACTCAGGATATTCCACCTAAACCCATCATGCTGAGGTTGGCATCTTAATTGGGAATGCAGAGACTGACACTCCAGGAGTGGCTGTTTCCTCATGGAATTTGTGGTTCCACAAACAAAATCTAATTTTTGGGGAAAAAAGAGAAAAATATTGAGAAAAAAATTACCTCTCCATCCTCTCCAGCTGAAGTTTAGCATCTCCAGCGAGCCAGAAGCAAGCTCTGGAAGCTGGGAAGCAGTTCCAGAAAAGTTTCCCTCAGTTCCTTGGTTCCAGCAAGAACACTGGAGGGAAACGCACATTGCCAAACTTCCCAGTGAGATAATGGGATTTCACCAGCCCTTGATCAAGCTTTTATTATCAATAAGTAATTTAAAAGGTCAAGGATTTAGTAGTTTTTCAGTTATTTTGTCTCTCTCCCCAGTGCCAGCCACTTCCAGCTCTCCCACTTCGGGCAGGGTACAATGTCCTGCTGTCACCTTTCCCACTGTTCCCTACACTCATATCCATCAGCATTTTTTCCTACCCCCCACCAATTTGCAATTTTGCTGGAGATAACTTTAGAAGGAGGCATTTCCTCCCTTCTCTACCCCTCATCTGGACATTGTTTTCCACAGGGGTGATGCAAAGATATAAAAAATACACTTGACAGTCCCGTGGGGATCTCAGGACAAAACTCAGCAGCCCAAATCTGCTCTGTAAAGATGAAACGTGGCCTTACATGGCACAGTATTGTGTGTTCAAGGGCCTTTTTCTGTCTGGAGCACTCCAGAGCTTCATCTTTATCTATTAGGGTTTATCTTTTACCAATAAAAGCAGCAGTTCTGGGACAATTCAAAGGTTCCACCAGAATCAATAGGATTTTCACGTGGCTCTCTGCAGTCTTCACTTTAAGGGCAAGGTCAGAAAAAAAGTAAAATAGAGAGAGGGGAAGGCAAGCAGAAATTCAGGAGAATTCCCCCAACTTCTGCACCAGATAAGTAGGGTACAAAAAGCAGGCATTATCCTGAAATTTGCTTTAAATTAAATTCCTCATATCTTCCAACGAGACATAGAAACTATTCTTTTAATTATTTCAGATGAAGCACTACTGGAAATTTTGGGTTCCTGATACAATTCAAATTCAAAAGCAGGGAGAGCTCACACATTTCCCTGGCTACAAATGTGTTTACTGAGGAGCAGCTGGCTTGGAAAAAGAAATAAGAAGCTGAAGAGCTCCATCCCTTTTTCCCTGGAGTCACTGTGACAGCAGTAGGAATACACCTACTTGCACATTTAATGCACAGTTACAACATGTTGGAGATGAGAAAAAATCCAGAGGTTGCAACGAAGGATATTTTTGATGACTCGAGTGTTTTTGGGAACTGTCTGGTGGCAAAACCTGAATATCTGGAGGTAATTGCTACGTCACCAACTCACTCTTTTTCCAACGGCATGGAGCCACGGACTGGCTGTTGATTGGCTTCATCTACTGCCACATTTACAAACAATTACGAGCAGCTGCCTCACTAAACCCTGGGTTTGTCTAAAACCAGACTGAAATATTGACTGTAGCATATTTGGAGTGAAAGAAATCCTGCAAAAATCAGAAAATCTCCATCAAATCCCTTAACAATGCTCTCTCAAATCCATGTATAAAATTACAGGAAGATTTTGTGTGTTTTATATCTTCAGGCTGCAGTTACAGCAAAGCTTTCCCATTGTATTCCATAGAATCTCAAAATGGTTTGGGTTGGAAGGGACCTTAAAGCTCCAAAATTCCACCCCTGCCATGGGCAGGGACACCTTCCACTATCCCTAGTGATCCAATCTCCATCCAACCTGGTCTTGGACACTGCCAGGGATCCAGGGGCAGCCACAGCTTCTCCGGGCACCCTGTGCCAGCGTTCGCCACTCTCCCAGGGAACAATTCCTTCCCAATATCCCATCCGACCCTGCTCTCTTTCTACCACCTTTTGTTTTTTTATATATGTATTTCCTAGAACTAAAGGGAGAGGTCAAATTTAGAGTCAAATTCCCAGACTGGTCTCCTGAAGGCTCAGGGAGCTTGATCCAGGATCTCCCACAATACCATCACAGCTGATCAGTGACAGAGAAATCTGAGGTTCTTTCAGCAAAACCAGTCCTGAGCTTTCCTAAAAACTGATTTTTGGTGCTCTGGGGAGGAAGGTTCAGGTACATCCTCCCTGCCTTGGGATGGGCAGCAGTGACACAGGAATTTTGGAGAGGACTAAGGAGACAAATCCCCTTCTCTCTAGGGCTTTCACAGCCCTGGTGAAGAGATTCCTTCCCTATTCACCCATTTCCTCCTCCCTCAGTCATTCCCTGCAGATGGGACATCTCACCTGCTTGGAGGCAGCTGTTGGATGAAAGGAAACAGGGAGGGGTTTGCTCCTGGCTGAATAACCCACTAATCCCAAGACATGACACAACAAGTCCCTCATTCCCACTTCCCAGTTTCATCTTCCTCCTCTCCCCAGGGCATTTGTGCGGCAGAGATCCTCATCCCTGGAGGAGCCGAGCCTTTTCCATGGAGCTCAGGGCTCTTTTTCCCAACCACAGCAATTTCACAGCTCAGTTTCCCTTTCCTAAGATTGCTCAGGCTGCTCTTTTTATTTTATCCCAAGGCTTTCTGGCATGTGCCTCAGTTTTCCAGTTCAGAAATGATGGCCTGAGGGCCATCAAAACCACAGCTCTGGCTTTTTTCTTCGCAAGAGATTAATTCACTCTCCTATAAATCTCAATATTAAGTAAATTGAGCAATAATTTGTCCACTTTTATAAGCATTCTCTTGAATCATCTGCACCCATGCACACACCCAGGGCCAGGCAGGAAGAGTTTCCACCATGCTGCTGGCAGGTATTTTAATAAAAGCTTCTAAATTGCTTTATTTTTCATTAAACAATATTAATAAATTAACAATGTGTAGCTATTGGAAAGAAATATGACAGCAGGTTTGCTCTTGGATATTTTTAAATGCACTGGAAGATCATGGAATACCAACATGGTTTGGGCTGGGTTGCCATGGGCAGGGACACCAGGACATCCTGGGGTAGTGGAAGGTGGCAGGGTATGGAATGGGAGGAACTTGAAGGCCCTTTCCAACCCAAACCATTCCCTATCCCATGATTCTACATCCAAGGACTTACTTAGATACTATGGGAATTGGCACAATATAAAACCTCCTCAGAAAGGAGAAAGATATTTCATGTGAAGCTGTTTGAAATAAAAATTATAATAACTTGTTTTCTTTCCATCTCAAACATTTTTCCTAATATCTTTCTAAAAAATGTGATAGAAGCAGCCCTTTTCTATCATTTCTGAGCAGTACAGCTCAACTTTCAGCTGGAAAAGGTGATGCTCTACCAGGTATTTTTATTCTGTATCTAGGAGGTCTCCTCCAGAGTGCAGGATCCTGTATTGCACAACACATTTCCTGGAGGAAAGAACCAGCTGGAGCGAGTCCAGAGAGCTGCTCCACCTGGAATAACCCAATTCATCCATTCCAGGTTACCTGGAGAAGGGTTGGACAGATCATAACCACCCTCAAAATGATAAAAACCACGAGGAACCAGATTCTACATTCTGCAGGATTTAGATAAGGGGTAACAGGGAGTTTCTAACAGAGTGGTGAATACTGGGAGAGGAAAGTCCCCAGCTCTCTGCAACTCAGATGTTGCAAGAATTTCACCCACCTACGACTCAGAGAAGATTATTCTTCGATTCTCCAGCCCACCATGACTCACCTGCCTAACCTCCCTTTACCTCTTCCTAACCTGAATTCCTGAATGTGGGACTCCCCACGAGGCATGGCTGCTTGGAAAGCAAGGCCTTGGGAGCAGATGTTTCTGGTGAATCAGCTCTCCTTCAAGCACAGGCCTGTAAAGCAAGAGGGAAGGATGAGCAGCTTAGCCTGCCCTGGGAGCAGCCAGTTCAGAGCTTCAGCTGCAAGCAGATCACGGAATCATGGACTGTCCTGAGCTGGGAGAGATCTGTGAGGTTCATCAACCCCTGGCCCTGCCCAGACACCCCAACAATCCCACCCTGTGCACCCCTGGCAGCGCTGTCCAAACACTCCTGGAGCTCTGGCAGCCTCGGGCCTGTGCCCATTCCCTGGGGAGCCTGGGCAGTGCCAGCACCCTCTGGGGGAAGAGGTTTTCCCTGATCTCCAGCCTGACCTTGCCCTGGCACAGCTCCAGCTCTGTCCTGGGTCCTGTCCCTGTCACAGAGAGCAGAAATTGGACCTTCAGCCCTTGGTGAGCTTTGCCCTCAATCTCCTCCACTGAACAATCCCAGTGCCCTCAGTCTCTCCTTTTATGGCCCTTCCAGATCCTTCTCCATCCCTGTGTTCCTCCTTTAGGCCCTCTCCAATGGATTTGGATCCCTTTATAACCCTCTATTTTCCTCCCAACCTGCATTGCTAAAGCCACCTGTGCCTACCATCCCTCAGGACGATTTCCTTTGGCAAAGAACTCCAAAGGTTGTCTCTGAGTGGCAGCAAAAGCCAGGAGTGCTGGGAGGGAGAAGCACAGGTGTACAGAGGAATGTAGAGCTGACATTCCCATGGGATTAACCATTACTTCCTCCTTCCCAAGCAGGCTTCAGAGAACACGCAACCAGGTGCCTCCAAGGGATGATTCCAAAGGCGTTTTCCCAAACTGCTCAACCCACACACATCCTTCCAATCACATAGCTCCAGTGAAGGGCTTGTTCTGAATCACTGACAGCTTTCATAGCTTACCACATCGCAATTGTGGAAGAAATTCTGCTGGAATTGGACTGAGATTTACAGGATGATACCAGAATCAAGGTGTTGATAATTCCCTCAGGGACACTTTGTGGCATTGGGGCAGACTTTTTTGTCACTGCTACATAGGAAGCCAGAATTCAAAGCGGTGGGTTTAGAAATTCTTCCCCAGTCAGGAAAAAGCCAGGGGAAGAAAACAAGCTTCAGGAAATAAAAATATATAAAAAACAATTATTTTTAAGCATTTGCATGGGTAGGTAGTCCAAACTGTGCCCTTTTAAGAGAGTGGGAAAGTGCAGCTAAATCTTTCTGAATGCTAACAGCCATTTTGCATTTCATCTGGCACGTCCCGGGTGGGTTTCAGACTAATTACCTCAAAACACACCTGCTCACAGCTGGAGAGCAGCTGTGCAGCTCTGGAATACTCAGAGTTTAGGAAACCTGATATTTTAAGTCTACAGAACCATGTAATCCACAAAAATGCTTGATAGGAAACAATCAATGAATTCTGGTATTAAATGGAATTAAAAAGCTGCTTCCTGAACTGGAGCAAGGATCTCATTGCCTCAAACCTACAAAGCCTTTCTTAATTTTGCAGTGTAGAGCAGGAGCTGGATTTTGTAGCCTGAAACAACCCCCTCTTCTCTTTTTCCTTGTTTCCTCCAGTACCTCCTTCTATCTCATGGATTGGGTTTAAGTGATTGTCATACCCTGTCTGCAATGCAAGAAAGTTTGTGCTGTCTGGTTTTTCACTTAATCACGGAATTCCAGAGTCATTGAGGCTGGAAAAGCCCTCCAGGATCATCGAGTCCAAGCTGTGCCCGATGCCCACCTTGTCCCCAGCCCAGAGCACTCAGTGCCACCTCCAGGCCTTCCTTGGGCACCTCCAGGGATGGGGACTGCAAACCTCCCTGGGCAGCCCCTGCCAAGGCCTGAGCACCCTTTCCAGGCAGAAATTCCTGCTGCTGTCCAAGCTGAGCCTCCCCTGGCCCAGCTTGAGGCCGTTTCCCTTTGTCCTGTCCCTGTTCCCTGGGAGTAGAGCCCGACCCCCCCGAGCCCCCTCCTGTCAGGGACTTGTGCAGAGCCACAAGGTCCCCCCTGAGCCTCCTTTTCTCCAGGCTGAGCCCCTTTCCCAGCTCCCTCAGTCTCTCCTGGGGCTCCAGCCTCTTCCCCAGCTCCCTTCCCTTCCCTGGATGTGCTCCAGCCTCTCAGTGTCCTTCTAGTGGGGGTCCCAAAGCAGAGTGTGCAGAGGGCGGCCTCCTGCCTGGCAGATGTGGCCACATCTGGGTTTCATCTGTGACCTGTGGAGCAGACTGAGGGCTCTCACCTGTTGTGCATCCTCAGCTCCAGGATTCCAGTGTCCTCTCAAGGTTTGGTATTTATCTGATAGCCATCCCAACCAGAGGGGTTTGAGAAAATCCCAGGGGACCTCAGTGCCATCCCACAGGCAAGGGGCAGGAGGTTGTGCATTCCCACAAATCTGGGAGCCGGGATGGAGCTGCCATTACCTTTAGTCACAAATGGTTGTGCAAAATCAGATTTTAGGCATCAGCAGAAACAAATCCATGGTAGAGCTGGAGACTGGAAAGATCAGGAATGTGCAGGCTGTGGAATGAGAATGGAAATGCAGCTGCAGGGATATCGGTCAGCAAGGTACATTGCTTTTAGCAGCTGCCAACCCATTTCTTCTGCTTTTCCCATTTTGCACCACCAGCTCAATCACCTCTGCCAACCTTATACAAACACCCCAGACTCCATCTCTTTTCCTTCTCTCACACACTTTGCCCAAACAACAGGAATAAATTATTCCATGCCATCTTCATGCTCATCTTTAGACATGACAGCAACAAAGACACTTCTCAGGCTTAGTAATGCACACAGCTCAACTCGAATTACTGCTGAACAGAAAAATGCACACAAGCCTTATCTGAGGAGCTGCAGCACCTCTGGAAATCATGAACAGATCAGCAGAAGTGGTTCAAGTTCCTTGTTTTCCTAGGAGCATTAATATTTAGGTCTTCCTGCTTGGAACATTTGGAAACCCTCGTTAAAAATGTTGTTGGACAAGACAGGCTCCGCAATGTCTGTTTGGAAATCCAGCCCTTACAGCACAGGAAAAAGCCACACATGGGGCAGAAAGGATAAAATCGACTTCAAAAGGAGCAACTGAGGGTTTCAGCACCACCCCGGTCCCCAAGTGGATCAAGCAAACACAGGATGCACCATGATTGTGTTGGAAAAAACAGGGAGCAAGGCATGGCACTGATTAACAGCTCTGAAGAGGCAGCACAGGGAATTTGTACAAAGTTTGTGCAGCTTGAGTTTAGGTGAGGGGTGGTTAGGGGATGTGTCAGAGATTGCAGGGGTTGGCAGGACACTCTGGAAGGTCAGCCCACCTTCCTAATTACCTCCATTCAGGGCAGCAAGGTTTTTGGCCTCAAAGACCTTTTGCAGAGGCTGATTTCCCACCATGACACATCACTGAGAATTGAAGTGGTGATTTGTGCCAAACTGGATCAAGAAACCATGGAGATTTTGCCCTGGCAGCTGGGGAAAGTGAACACACACCTCTGGATGCTGTTGGAACCACAAACTCTGCAGTTGCTATTGAAATCTATGGCTCAGCTGATGAGCAGGAGCAGGGAATACTAGATTGGAGATTTGAATATTGCAGAGGATCATAAGGACATCACAATGAGGAGTTTCCTTAGCAGGATCAGGCCTGCAGCCTTTGGGGACTGTTGCTTGTGCCACCCCCTGCCCATGGGCAGGGACACCTCCCACTGTCCCAGGCTGCTCCAAGCCCCACCCAACCTGGCCTTGGACACTGCCAGGGATCCAAGGACAGCCACAGCTTCTCTGGGCACCCTGTGCCAAGGCCTGCCCACCCTCCCAAGGAACAGTTCCTTCCCAATATCCCATCTATCCCTGTCCTCTGGCAGTGGGAAGCCATTCCCAGTGTCCTGGCACTCCAGGCCCTTGTAAAAAGTCCTTCTCCATCTTTCTGCTCAGATCCCTATACGTCCTCACAAAGTCTCAACACATTCACTGGACAAGAGGGAAGGATGAACAGCTCAGCCTGTCCTGGGAGCAACCAGCTCAGACCTTCAACTCCCAGCAAATCAGAGAATCATGGAATATCCTCAGCTAGAAAGGATTCATAAGGACCATCAACTCCTGGCCCTGCCCAGACACCCCAACAATCCCACCCTGTGCATCCGTGGCAGTGCTGTCCAAACACTCCTGGAGCTCTGGCAGCCTCGGGGCTGTGCCCATTCCCTGGGGAGCCTGGGCAGAACTTTTGGAGGAAAGAATCATTCCCTGATCTCCAGCCTGGCCCTCCCTGGCACAGCTCCATGTGCTTTTTAAGTTTGCTGACTTTCTTCACTGAGATGATTTTAGATCACAGAACTGGCACATGAATCCCAGATAATTCCTGAGTCCTGATTTCATCCTCACAGACTCATCTGTCTGAGCTGATTGCATTAACCAGGTATCTCTCTATTCGAAACAAAGTTTGTTGGGCTTTTTTTTGCCAAAGGAATTGGATAGAGATGAAGCCAACCCTCTGGAAACCCAGAGGGATATGTGAGACCTGTGGGCAAACCTTGATTCCTATTTATACTCCTTGCACAGCTCATCTCTGTCTAGGAGGACCACTGAGTTGCATTAGAATTAGGACGAAGTTAAGGAAGATAATTTAATTTAAAATAGATCCCATTTAACAGTAATTCAGTGGCAAATCCAACCGTGTAGGAAGAATGACTTTGCAAACAGGTGACAGTAATTAATGGTCAGACTCGATCATCTTAAAGGTCTTTTCCAGCTTAAAAAATTCTATGATTCCATGATCCTATCCTGGAAAAGCCTTGTAGCTAAGAGCTCTTTGATGAACTAAACACATCCTTGATATTAAGATTTTACAAAGAAAAGGTAAAAGTTGGAGACAAAATAAACTTTTGTTGGGAACATGACAAACAAACCTTAGGCAAAATAGGGAGGTGCTAATGACTATTTTATCAACGTTAGATTGATAATTAAATTATTAACAGTGGTTTTTTTATATTAAGAATTTACTTCACTGACCTGTAGTCACCTACATGTGTGTTTTGAGGCTGACCACTCATCTTCTGCCATAAAATGATTTTTATCAAGTTTATTGAAATGGATATTATTTTTCTTGTCAGCTAAGAAATTCCCTGCTGGTTTGGATCAAGCTGCAATTTTAGCTTCCCATTTTATACAAACGGGACTGCAGCAGTCAGAACTCCTCACTGCCTTCTTTGCATGGCAGGGCAGCAAATTCCTTCTTCCCAGAACTGACTGTCAAGACCAAATTCAATCTCAGGAGAAGTAAAGGGCACAGCTCAAGTCAGGCAACAGAACAGACCTCTTCCATGTTTTCCTGTTTTCCCTGTGCTCCTTCAGCACTACAGTTTCCTATAAGAACTGGAATTAATCTCTGAAAATATTGTCTTCCCTGATAATCTTGTAAAATGTTTCTGCAATTGGTTTGCAGGCAGAACAATTACAATTTTTTAAAATTAAGATAGCCAACTACCACAATTGCAGCCTGTAATTAAGTCCTTTATAAATTCTTAATTTTTTTTTTTTGTAGGTTTGTTACAAGGAGCTTCCTAAATTTGCCATTCTCCTTGTGATTCGTGTATCAAAGACAAACATCTTACAGGAATAAACCGGAATTTTTAAGCAAGGAATGTGTGGCTAATTCACCCCTAAGGCACAATCACCTGCATGTGGGGAAAGGCACAATTGGTGGTTTTGAGGTTCTGCATCCATGGGTGTAAGGGCAGCTTGAGCCACGTGATGATCCTGCAGCCTTCGGGAAGAATGATGTCCCAGAGAGAGCCAGAAATGAACTGGGAGGCCATGGAGCTGTTGGAATGAGTCCAGGGGAGGCCATGGAGATGATAAGGAAAGGCTGGGAAAGCTGGGGCTGTTCAGCCTGGAGAAAAGAAGCTCTGGGGTGACCCAGTTGTGCTTTCCAGTGCCTGAGGGAGCCAAAAAGAAACATGGAGAGAGACTCTCTACAAGAGCCTGGAGTGCCAGGACACAGGGAGTGGCTTCCCACTGCCAGATGGCAGGGATGGATGGGATATTGAGAAGGAATTGTTCCTTGGGAGGGTGGGCAGGCCTTGGCACAGGGTGCCCAGAGAAGCTGTGGCTGTCCTTGGATCCCTGGCAGTGCCCAAGGCCAGGTTGGGTGGGGCTTGGAGCAGCGTGGGACAGTGGGAGGTGTCCCTGCCCATGGCAGGGGGTGGCACTGGATGGGCTTTAAGGTTCTTTCCAACCCAAACCATTTCACTTGTGATTCCAGTGCTGTTTCTGCCACGTTTTCACAGAATCATGGAGTGCCGTGCCTTGGAAGGGACCCACAAGAATTCCAGCTCCTACCCCTGCACAGGACCGCCCCAAACTCCTGTGCTGCTGAAGCTGGTGCTTCCCTAAACCCTTGCAGTCCTTCTCCAATCCTTCCAGCCATGCAGTACCTGCTCCAAACCCTCACACCACGCTACTGCAGTATCCCACATTCCCAGCTTTCCCAACCCCCGACCTGTGCCCACAGCACTGGGATCTCTCCAAGACTGATTTGCTTCAAAATGCTCCTGAAACTTCTATCTTGCCATTCCACATGTTGGCTGTACCCCCAAACTATGACCAGCCCTCCTAATAGCAGGTTTGGGGCTGTCCACTGCTGTTTTTCCTGTTCTCAAATCCAGCCTGGATACCTCTATTCCAAGTCCAGCCACATTCAAGACACAGGATTTGGGGTGGAAAGGGAGAATTTTTCACAGAGTGGGGATTGAGACCAGGCCACTCCTCAGCATGAAACAGCTGCCTTGGGGACTTCCAGGCACACATGGGCTGCTGTTATCCTCAGTGGGACTTTTTGGAAGTGGAGGCTCATTAATATCAGGGCAGGCTGCAGCATCTGGCCACAAGAACATCAATTAGTTGCCTACCAAGTCATCCAGCAGCAAACAAAGGCAGACTTCCAGTGTTCAAACCAAATGGGTTTGTAAAAGAAATAGGCTACAAGTTCAGGCAGCCGGTGCCAAGTCAACTCTGTGTTCACCAGGTTTGCTACAAGAAACAGAGGAAATGGAGGTTTGGCTTTCTAACAAAGGCACATCCTTTGGGACCTAAAGAAAGAAAAAAACATTTCCTGTCTGCCACTTCAACTGAAGATGCAGAGCTGGTCTGGAGAAATCTTTTTTTTTCCGGGAAAGAAATGGCACTGCTGTACTTACCCTTCCTTGAATCATTGCATCTTTCTGCATCCAATTTCCATCATCTCTACCTATGGACAGCTCTGTCGAAGTTGCTGTAATTGGAAACAATTCAAAAGGAAACACAGAGGAGTTCCATGGAAGTGGTGCTGTCAATCAAAAACCTTCCAGCAGCTGGGTCACCTCGGAGATGTTCCTAAGCCTTGCGAGTTAGAGGCACCCAGAGTGATTTTTAAAAATAGGGGAGCTACCCAAGGCAAAGAAAAACTGCAGCAAAGGAATTAACTGGACCTACTCCCAATGAATTCCAGGATTTGAGTTCTTCCTCTTCACGGTCAGCAGAATAATGGAAACTCATCCCTGGGAGAACTAAAATCCATGGCCAAAGCCTTAACTGCAGATACATTGATGACACAACTGCCACAATTTAGGTGCTCAGCTCACTGCACTTCAACCCTTCCCTGCTCTCCAGCTCCTCTTGTGGCAGTGGGATTTTTGGAGAAAGCTATCCTAAAGCTAGAAAAAAGTGTGATTTTTGGCATCAGCTTGAAACAAAGATAGATCATCCCCAAACTTTGAGGTGCCCCAGAAATGTAGCCACAGTTTAAAACTTCTTCATTGCTAAGCATCCTCATCATCATCCAGATGCACTGGGATGCATCAGCTTCTCCACAGGATGCTTTGTCCGTACCAGGGTTACACAGGACATTCCCATGATCAGGGCTTGGGACATTTGGATGAACAAGAGGATCAGCTGTCCCTCTGTCCAACATCTGCTGCCCGGGTGCTGCAGGAACAGCAAACCCAAGGCATTGAGGATGCAGCAGCTTGGGGTGCCAGCTCCCGAATGCCCAGATGGGCAGCAGCTCATCCTGAGGCAGCCTGGAGCCAGCCCTGACCCTCACCTGCTCCACAAGGAGCTTGTGCCCAGGGAATATTGGACAAACATTGCCAAACTGCTTATTTGATAACATAAAAGAGGGAATGGCAAAGAATCATGGAAAGAATCATGGAATTTTTTAGGTTGGAAGGGTCTTTAAGGCTCATCCCACCCCCTGCCATGGGCAGGGACACCTTCCACTATCCCAGGCTGCTCCAAACCCTGACAAGTCTGGCCTGGAGCACTGCAAATACCAGTGCAGAATCAAACTTCTGCCTATATTGTGGTTTTATTAATGTCTGATGCCCAATTAAACAAATGGGATCAAATGAGGTTTTTAAATGAACTTACACCAGGTTTAATCTGGCGAACATAGAGCAAACTTGGCATCAGGTGCATGAACCTGCAGGCTGTTTCTTTTAAAAACCAGTCTGGGATTCTGTAAAGTCTCTTTGTGGGTTTCACAAAGCAAATATTAACAGAAAACTGTTTCTAATCTCAGTTCTGAAGTAAATTCACTGAAATTTTGCTTCATCACACATAAGCCTTAAGGGATAAAAGCCAACCAGCCCCAGGCTGGCTGGGGAGAAGCAGACCAAACACTGAGAAGGATCTCATCCAAGGAGGAATTTGTTTGGGATGGATTAAAAGCCGCAGAGGCTGAAGGAGGAGAATTAGTAAAACCCAAAGAAAGCAGAAGTCAGTGGTCAGCAGCTCCCTGCCAAGGAGCAGAGACAGACTCCCCATGTGTGCACTGCCTGGAAAAAAAGCCCTGGAAGTTGTGAGCATGGGGATAAACTGTGGATTATCTGAGGGGATCCAGCAGCAGCAGCCTCAGTCTCCTGGGGATTGTGGACCCCAGGTAATGAGTGTAAGGTCTGAAATCAACAGCACTGACCTCACAAATACCCCTGGAACACCCCTGTAGTTAAATCAGAACCAAGGCTGCAATTCTCCAGCAATTCCAGCTTTTCCACCTTAAAACAACTTGGCCTTTGGCTGCTTGGTGGCACCCAGCAGTCCCACTGAGGGGTATGTGGGAAGGCATTCCCAAAGAACATGGAAAAGGGGAGCACTTTGTGACTGTTTTTCCACAGTCTTGCAAGAAACTCTCAAAGTTCAGGGATCTGTGGAAAGAATCCCAGAGTGGTTTGGGTTGGAAGGGACGTTAAAACCCATCCAGTGCCACCCCCTGCCATGGGCAGGGATACCTTCCACTATCCTAGGCTGCGCCAAGCCCCATCTTGACACTTCTTTGGGATCTGGGGGCCTTGGACACTTCCAGGGATTCAGGGGCAGCCACAGCTTCTCTGGGCACCCTGTGCCAGGGCCTCCCCACCCTCCCAACAGGGAATGATTCCTTCCCAAAACCCCATCTATCCCTGCCCTCTGGCAGTGGGAAGCTGTTCTCCTTGTTCTGGCACTCCGGGCCCTCAGAAATAGCTTCTCTCCATGTTTTCTGTGGGCACAAACCTCTTCCACCCTCACCCAGGATGAGAGCTCAGGTAACAGCCTGAACCCACACTGGTGTTGGTGGAACAGAATTCCATGAGCTATCCATGAGAAGCCTGACTCCTGTTTTGCTCTGGGCTGCCCTGGAGAAGCACATCCTGAAGTGTGGCTTGCAGCTGATAAGGAATTTTGATTAATGTTAACTAAAGGCATTTACACTGTGGAGAACCTGAAACACTTGCTCTCTTCACGTTGTAAAAAAATAAAAGGAAAAATGTGCATTCCAACATCCGATTATGGACCAAGCAGCTGGAATTTGGCTGGATTTCTGACACGGATCCTTGCAGAGCTGTTGGAAAAACAGAGGTGCTTTATTAAGAACAACACAAACAGCCCTTGGAAATCCTCTTGGAAAAGAAGCTGTTCAGACACATGAGATTCATTCCCACCCCTTGCATCCAGAGGACACATGCCAAGGATTTAGGAGTGCATCAGTCAGCAAGGATGAGGGAGAATTTGAGACAACTCCTGAGGGAATCCGATGATGCAAGAGTTGCACAGTTAATGAGCCACTTAACTGGAAGTAGCACGGCATGAAAGGCTGATGTCAAGGACTGCAGGAAGCTTTTCCTGCTGATTCATACGGATCTGGACCTCGGCACCCAGAAATCCCCTTGCACCCTGCTCATTAATCCAGCTCCAGCTTGTCCAAGCCCTCAGCTGCTTCCAGGAACCAGGAGTTTGGCAAGACTCAGGCTGATGCTTTGGAATTCTTCATTTTTGTAGAAAGGAGAGTGATTTTTTACTTTCTCATTACAATCATGCAGTTCATCTCCTTTTATTTATCTCTCCCCATAAATCAGAGTGATTTGGAGCGGAAAAGACTTTCCATTCAGAAACTGAGGCCTTTACTTAGGTGAGATGCTTCAGTTGGTGATATTTATTGCCCAGCTAACCTGGAGTTGTTTAGTCCGTATAATCCACTTAAGTGTAGGACAGGCATTTTCTGTATCCGCTCCAGTTGCTGCCAGGATCTAAAACAGTGCACCCTAAAGCTTAATTTTGTTGTGGGTATAAAAATCTGGGCTGGCCAGCTGGATATCTTTCAGAGGTAATGTGGTGAATGCACCTCAGAGTAGAGTTCTGTATTTACCAGGGGGAAAAAGGGAAGGTTTTTATGGGTTCTGTTATACCCTGATTGATAATTAGGACCTCAGAGGTCTGAAGGGCTTGAGGTTTGCTACAATTTAGGATCACACATCAGATTTGGCAGCTCTGCCCTAGACCTGAATTTGCTGAGGCAGCTCTCAGAGGATTTTTGCTTCCTGTAAAACACCTCCTCCCCTCCCAACTACCTTCCTCTCCAGCCCCGCAAGATCAAAGTATGAGGAACAAATGGAACTATTTCTTTACAACTTCAAGGTAAACCTAATTTGCTGTAAAGCTGCAAAAAGCAGTGAGGAGCTGCTCTTCCCTTGGTTTCTGCACCAGGAGCTGGAGAGATGAAGGAAGTGCATCCACACAGGGCAGCAGGAGCTGTGAGGTGGCAAAACTCGGGTCAGGTTTCCAGGAATAAAGCAGACTTGGAATTGTGGGCGTTTGCACTTAGGGCCTTCTCATCTCCAGCCAGGATGAAATGAAGACCAAAAGGTCCCTAATCCCAGTTTTTGGCTCAGGGTCAGCCCTGGGAGCAGGCAGGTCTGAAGTCAGCCTGAATAAAACTGTCCCTGAGGTCAATTCCTGCACTGGCAGGTGAAGGAAAGGTGGGAAGAGATGGATCACTCTTTGGGATCTGCTGTCCCAGAAGGAAAACAAGGTGAGACTGTGGCTAGAGGGTACAGGACATACAGGACCTGGACTGGAAAAAACTGGATAAAACGGGAAGAAAATGGGAAAACCCCCATGTACTAATAAAAAGCATTGGACTGTGAGAGGCAGAGAGCAAGGCAGGTGCTGGAGGTTGCTTTTCTTGGCAACATCTGCTCCTGCCTCACCTCAGCTGCTCTGGTTGCATCCTTCTGCTAGGAACATACCAACCCCAGATCAGTCCCAGTCCCAGCCCATATTCCCAGGACGTTAAGAGAGAGGGAACATCCATCAGTAAGTCCAAAAGCAGCCAATCCTTGATATAGCTCAGGTTCATACAAGGACTGCCTGATACGGTGCAGTTTTTGTCATGATTGAGCCCTTGCCATTTACCTTCGCATTTATTCTGCAATAAAAAGTCCTCTTATTCCAGCCCAAACTTGCTGTCAAGGACTTGGGAATAACTTTTATATTTTACAGCACTTGGGCTGTGAAGAATTAAAAGGGGGATCTTCAACCTGACATGTTACCAACACCCTGTTTTAGACTGGATTATTTTATTCAGGAACTTGGATTATCAGATTTTATTCAGGATGGGGAACTTGGATTATCAGTTTTCTTATGGGGTTTGATGCATTTCCACAATCCCCAGGGAACATTTCTCTGCACCAGACACACTTACACATAACAGGATGGAATGTGTTTGCCTTTGCATCGGAAAAAATTCCTCTGTTTGGCCGTTTCCTAGGAGGGCTTTGTTTTCAGGTATTACCCAAGCACTGCTAACAATGAACATTTGCAAACACACTTCCCAGGACACAACATTCCAGCTCTGGAAAGGTCCACTGTCCTTCCCCAGCTTCACAGGGGATTTTTCAGCACCTTGTACTTGTGGTTTCCTACAGGACATGAGGCCGAAATCCAGATGAATTCAATTACCTGGAAACAACCCGAGTACACTCCGGTTCCTCTGGTTATTGTGTCATTGCTTTATGGAAGGGAAATGTGGAATTAACACACCCCACACCACTTCCAGTCCTGGAGTATTGACCACAGGTCAATAGGATGGCCCTGACAGCAAATCCAAGGTCATTCCCATCCACAGGGAAGTCAGGCAGGAGATGGAACAGCAAATCCAGAGAGAAAAGCATTAAAAAGATTCCTGCTCACCTTTGTTTAAAGGCCAGCAAACCCTGAGGGAGCAGTTAAACACATATTTAATGCCTGTTGTGTTGTGCCCTGCTGTTCAATACCCTGTTGGAATCAATAGGATATTCCTGCTGTTTACAATCCTGGGATATTTTAGTGTCCTGGCCTCACTGGCACACCAGACATTGGTGGGTTCTGGGGCATCTCTTTTAGGGCCTTAAAACACAGGTGGGAAAGACAAAATGCTGCCATGCTTATAACATTTAGAACTGTGGGGGTTTTCCTGGTCCTGATATTAAGCATAATAACAGCAAACATTAATCACAAAAAAAGTTTGAAACAGAATAAACAGCCCAAAAACATAGAAAAATATCTAGGATTTAATTAAATAAGAAATAACTTCTCAATCAAAGAAATTCCATGTGCGGGTGGTTTATGGTGCATTATGGTCACAGAACTGCAGAGTCATGGAATGATTTGGGTGGGAAGGGATTTAAATCCCATCCAGTGCCACCCCCTGCCATGGGCAGGGACACCTCCCACTGTCCCAGGCTGCTCCAAGCCCCATCCAGCCTGGCCTTGGGCACTGCCAGGGATCCAGGGGCAGCCCCAGCTTCTCTGGGCACCCTGTGCCAGGGCCTGCCCACCCTCCCAGGGAACAATTCCTTCCCAATAGCCCATGTAAATCTCTTATTTTAGCCTAAAAACATTCCCCCTTCTCCTGTTGATCAACTCCTACCTGTGTTATTTTGCCCATGTGCCTCTTGCTCATTGTTGATTCCCCTTTCCCACCCTTTCTACATTCCTGTCACCTTTAAGAATGGGCCATTATCCTGAGAAATCCAATATTTGGTCCCATCTCTCTGCAGAGAACTGACACAATTTGGGATTATTTGAAAGTAGAATCGTATTTTTGCTATGAATAAAACAGGAAAAGTCGCTCCAAAAAACTTTGGAAAAGTTTATTCTGGTGAATCTGGGACCACAGTGAAGGAACTGAGGTCACTCCATGCTCCATTAAATGCCAAACCTACAAAAACCCCAAAGTTCACTTCTCCTGAGGCTTTTTCCCAGCGTGGCTCTCACTTGGCATCTTCTCAAAATCATCTTCAGCTTCCAATCTACAGCGGTGGAAAAAGAATTCTGCACCCTCCTCCTTCCAGAGCCAGCAGCAGAAAACCGAGGAAATTCTGTATTTTAATGCAGAGCAAAGTTTGTGCATTTCATGATCCCCCTCTAGTGACTTTTTTGGGGAATATCACTATGGATAAAACTGAGGACACACAACCAGACTCCAGCAATTCACTCCTCTTTTCAATGAGTATGAGGTCAAAATCCAAGGATATTTTTCGAAGGAAATTAAAATTCTTTTCAATAGAAAATGATTAACATAAAGTTAATGGAAAGTTCATCCCTCACAGCTCATCCCAAGTTTGGTTCTGAATTCCTGCTCCTTTCCCCCTTGAAAACATTTTCCCTTGGCCTTGGCAGTCACCTTGTGGGGTTACATAACTCAGTGACACACTTCCCCTGCCCTGATTTCCCAGGTCACCTTCCAAATGTTTATCCTGGGGGAAGGAGGACCTTATTCTGAGCAGGCAAATCAGGTGTGAAACTTCCAGCTCTGGATTTCCTAAGGACAGAAAACTTAATCCAGAAGTCTTTATAAATACTAAATCTTTATGTCCAGAGTCCAGAAATAATCTCAGCATGGATAAATTTGGATATAACCCCCCCCAAAACCCAAATCAGTGTTAATATCACACTGGTTTGGAGAATTTTATTCTAAGTTTTATGCTTATTTTTTTTCTCAGGGTTTAAATTTACCAACTGAAGTCCACTGACCTCAGTTTTATTCAGATATTAAAATTCCTCACAGTGGAAATAAAGGATAATGCAAGAAAGATTCCCATGGGATAATATTTCCACAAGGAGAGAATACCAAATGTCTAGGACAGCATCATTCCTCGCATTTAAAAATTCCTAAGTGCATTTTCATGAGGTGATACCCGAGGCCAGGAGCCTGCACAGGATATTTCCAACTCCAAAGTGAGGGAATGAACTGTGGAGTTCAAATCTCTATCAATCCAATGGAGTTGCAGAATCTAATTCTTTTTAAAAGCTCAAACACTGTTTGGGTTATCCTGGTAGCCAAGTCCCCTGAATTCCCAAATCCCAGTTTCCAGGTACTCTGGAATGCAGCAGCTGTTGCTTGCTATGATCTTTGGGATGTTAAGGGTTAAGCAACTTTTCCAAAGAACATACTCTGGGAGCACAGCCTTTTCTGGCCTTCCCAACTTCAGCTTAAGTTCTTGGGATCAGCTGGGGAATTTTGGGGCTGCTGGCCTGGAATCCTGGTCCCAAAGCAAAGGGCTTGACCCCGCAATGTTTGGGCTGCAACAAAAAATCCCAGAGCTCACATGGAGCATCTGGTGTCACCAAAGGAGGCCACGAGAGCTCCAGCACTCTAATATCAGGGAATGGTTTGGGTTGGAAGGACCTTGAAGCCCATCCAGTGCCACCCCTGCCAAGGGCAGGGACACCTTCCACTGCTCCAAGCCCCATCCAACCTGGCCTGGAGCTGATTTAGTTCATCCCAGGTGCCAGAGCTGATAAAAGCTGTTTGCACTGAGAGCTGGATCCTAGGGAGGATCTTTCAGGTCCTTTCCATCCCATCCCATCCCATCCCATCCCATCCCATCCCATCCCATCCC
>JAHLSL010000047.1:3657740-3939069 GCA_025920805.1 Petroica traversi
CCCCCCCAGCACATCCTGCTGCTTCTTCAAGGCTCCTTTAACCAGGATGTTTTTTTGGAGCTAGGAGCATCCAAAGCCAGCAGAACTGGCCTTAACCACTTTTTCGGGGATTTATCCTCTTTCTCTCTCACCAAATTCCCACTGTCAAAACCCGGCCTGAAGCTCAGCTCCCCATCCCCTCAATCTCTCCAAGGAATTTGGCTTGGATTTCCCAATCCTGCAGGGCAGAAATGCTGTTCTTCTTATTGTATATCCTAATTGCAGTAATTGCTTAAGAAATTATCGGAAGAAATTAAAGGAATGGAGAGAGATTAAAGAAGAGCTGTCAGATCCAGCCACAAGATGTTCAAACCCCTTATCAATTATTTGCTTCAATTAACAACTCAAACAAACTAATTAACACCACACTGGTAGAGTATGATTCTTTTTAATTGAGTAATAGATAAATACTGCAGAATGTACTAAACCCAGAAACTCTTTTAAGAGATACACAGAGATATACTCTGCACAGCTGCAGAGAGAGTCCTGGTTTTCAGGGGAAAAACCCAAAGTTTTCAGTCTTTAGCATCTTCTACTATGGCATCATTGACAGCAAACACGGCTTCAGCCTTAGGAAGACACAGAGAGGCAGAGATTTTACAGATCCTGGTCTCACCTCAGCCTTTCAGCAGGCACAGTCTGCAGGGAGAGGGAAAAAAATGGGTCAGAATGGACAGCCTACTTCTAGGAAATCATCGTCATTCATAGAGCATAAAGCAGAGCTGTAAGAACTTCCCCAAAGGCTCATTTCCCCATGGACTGAGGGCTCAGTGTGGCACTAAGATGAAGCACAGGCTGGACCTGCTATGGACAGACTGTGGAAACCCAAGAAGTAAAAGCTGCTTGGCCGATTCTATAAAACATTCCAAAATCAGGCTCCTGGGATGCGACCATCTTTTCTCTCACCTGGTGGCAGAAGCACAAGAGCTGATCTTCTCTCCTGTGTTTTTTTTTGGGATCTGCAGTGAACTGCAGGGGAAAACAACCAAAATGCAGGGACTCTCCTGGTGTGAATACCTGTGGGATCAAGCCCCTCCGAAGCAATGGAAGCAGGAACTGAGTGACAAAGCCTTTGGGACCAAATTGCTGGGATTTATAAGAAAACTGATGAGTTTTATTTCAGCAATAAAGCCAAGCTGGCATTGACTTCATCAGCTGGGTGCAGCAGCATCCACAGGAACCTGACCAGGTGCATCTGCCTGGCAGAGTGCTCCCTCCTTCCTGGGAATCTCTGTGGTACAGGGCTGTGATACTGGCCATTAAAATGCTTCCTACCTTTCCTCTCACAGGGCAAGATGGTTTTTCCATACAGAAAATGTTTTTTGAGTTAAGAAGATAATACTAGACTCAACTGGAGCAGAAAAAGGTGAGATCTGTGTCCTGGTTTAGGGGAAAATATTTAGGAGGAAACCTCTGGGGGGTCTCCTCTAGGAAGAGCCGATTCCAATCGCCCCTCCCCCTACAGGTCCGGGAATAATTTCCTTAGAGAAAAGTGGAAAAAACTATTTATTTAACAAATAGAATATTTACAAGTATAGGAAAAATTTGGATAATATGAAAACAATGAAACCTCTCCTTCCTCTGAAGAGATGGTAGATTCAGAGTCCGTCTGAGTCCGGTTCAGATCTCCAGTGGGGGGGGCCGATTGCCGGGCCCGGCTGTAGGAGTCGGCGAGGAGGGGGGCCCCCCCGGGGGTTCCCTGGTGTCCTGGGCCCACGCGATGCCAGCCAGTCCCAGGAAGAGGAAAAAAAGAAAAAATATCCAGCAAAAGAAACAAAGTCTCTCCCTGCGAAAAGCCGGGAAAAATCCGAGGAAAAACCCTCCGCTGTGAGCTCTTCCAGCACCCACACCAGAGAGAGTAAAAAAAAAAAAAAAAAACCAAACAAAAAAACAAACAAAAAAAACCCCAAAAAACAAAAAAGATAACGCTGTCTGCTGGAATGCAGCCTCTCCGCTCTCTTGGCCTTGGTTTGTAGTATCCTGCAGACAAACGGCGAGTGTTTTTTATTTTCCTCCACCTTCACTCTCACTGTCTTCCTTGGACCAACTTAAAGCTGTAGAACTTAATGTCCAGCATAAGCAAGAGGACGATTGGGGATACAAACAGGTCATATGGCCAACCCAGGACATTCCACCCCTTATCCCCATATCGTCATTTCAGTACCTAGATACATATATATACAGTGTACAGCTATATACAGAAAATGTCCCTGAAATTCAGCAAATAGTGGTATCTACACATGGTTCTCACCCAACAATCAAATGATCCTGGGGCACACATCGTGTTGTTCCATCTTTCTGCATTATCCACCATGTGTAACCTGGTCCCTGAGCAAAGACAACCCCACGGATGGGTTTGTCTGTATTCGAGGCAGAGTTGACCCACACCGTCTTCCCTAACAGACCTCTAACATGTACCACTGGGACCTTGTCTCCATCTACTGTATGCAGGGACTCAGATTGGGCCGGGCCAGCTCTATTGGAACATCCCCTAGTGTTCACTAACCAGGTGGCCTTTGCTAAATGTCTTTCCCAATTTTTAAAAGAGCCTCCGCCCAATGCTTTCAGGGTGGTTTTTAACAGTCCATTGCACCTCTCCACTTTACCTGCAGCTGGTGCGTGGTAGGGGATATGGTACACCCATTCAATACCATGTTCCCTAGCCCAAGTGTTAATAAGGTTGTTCTTGAAATGAGTCCCGTTGTCTGACTCAATCCTCTCAGGGGTACCATGCCTCCAAAGGACTTGTTTTTCAAGACCCAGGATGGTGTTCCGGGCAGTGGCATGAGGTACAGGGTAAGTCTCCAACCATCCTGTGGTGGCTTCTACCATTGTGAGCACATAGTGTTTACCTTGGCGTGTCTGGGGCAGTGTGATGTAATCAACCTGCCAAGCCTCTCCATACTTATATTTGGACCAGCGCCCCCCATACCATAGGGGTTTCACTCGTTTTGCCTGTTTAATGGTTGCACATGTCTCACAATCATGGATTACCTGAGAGATACAGTCCATGGTTAGATCCACCCCTCGGTCTCGTGCCCATTTATAGGTGGCATCTCTACCCTGATGACCTGAGGCATCATGGGCCCATCGAGCTAGGAACAATTCTCCCTTGTGTTTCCAATCTAAGTCTACCTGTGACACCTCTATCTTTGCAGCCTGATCTACCTGCTTGTTGTTCCGGTGTTCCTCATTAGCCCGGCTCTTAGGGACATGGGCATCTACATGGCGGACTTTCACAGGCAGCTTCTCTATTCGTGCAGCGATGTCTTTCCACACTTCAGCAGCCCAGATCGGTTTTCCCCTACGCTGCCAATTAGCCTTCTTCCACTTCTCCAGCCATCCCCACAGAGCATTGGCTATCATCCACGAATCGGTGTAGAGGTAGAGCTTTGGCCACTTCTCTCTTTCAGCAATGTCCAGGGCCAGTTGAATGGCTTTGAGCTCAGCTAGTTGACTTGATCCACCTTCTCCTTCAGTAGCTTCTGCAACCTGTCGAATGGGGCTCCACACAGCTGCTTTCCACTTCCGTTTCATCCCTACAATACGACAGGAACCATCAGTAAAAAGAGCGCAGCGTGCATCTTCTGCTGGCAGTTGATTGTATGGTGGAGCTTCCTCAGCCCGTGCCACTTGCTCTTGTTCCTCTTCATCGGTGAGATTAAAGTTTTCACCTTCAGGCCAATTTGTAATTATCTCCAAAATCCCAGGGCGATTCAGGTTTCCAATACGGGCGCGCTGTGTTATGAGGGCAATCCACTTGCTCCATGTAGCACTGGTGGCATGGTGGGTAGATGGAATCTGTGCTTTGAACATCCACCCCAGCACCGGTAGTCGGGGTGCCAGGAGGAGTTGTGCTTCAGTGCCAATGACCTCTGAGGCGGCTTGGACTCCTTCATAGGCTGCTAAGATTTCCTTCTCTGTCGGAGTGTAGTTGGCTTCGGACCCTCTGTAACTTCGACTCCAGAATCCCAGTGGTCGGCCTCGAGTCTCTCCAGGCACCTTCTGCCAAAGGCTCCATGACAGACCGTGGCTCCCGGCTGCAGAGTAGAGCACGTTTTTCACATCTGGTCCTGTCCTGACAGGGCCAAGCGCTACCGCATGAGCGATTTCCTGTTTGATCTGGGTGAAGGCTTGCTGCTGTTCAGGGCCCCAATGGAAGGTGTTCTTCTTGTGGGTAACCAGATAAAGAGGACTCATGATCTGGCTGTACTCGGGAATATGCATTCTCCAAAAGCCTGTGGCACCTAGGAAAGCTTGCGTTTCCTTCTTGCTGGTCGGTGGAGACATTGCTGAAATCTTGTTGATAACCTCGGTGGGAATCTGGCGCCGTCCATCTTGCCACTTCACCCCCAGGAACTGGATCTCCCGAGCAGGTCCCTTAACTTTGCTCCTCTTGATGGCAAAACCAGCTTTTAGGAGGATCTGGATAATCTTTTCTCCTTTCTCAAACACTTCTGCTGCTGTGTTCCCCCACACAATGATGTCATCAATGTATTGCAGATGTTCTGGAGCCTCACCCTTCTCTAGGGCAGCCTGGATCAGTCCATGGCAGATTGTGGGACTGTGTTTCCACCCCTGGGGCAAACGATTCCAGGTGTACTGCACACCTCTCCAGGTGAAAGCAAATTGAGGCCTGCACTCGGCTGCCAAAGGAATGGAGAAAAATGCATTTGCAATGTCAATAGTGGCGTACCACTTCGCTGCTTTGGACTCCAGCTCGTATTGGAGCTCCAGCATGTCCGGCACAGCAGCACTCAATGGTGGAGTCACTTCATTCAAGGCACGATAGTCCACTGTCAATCTCCATTCTCCTTCCGATTTGCGCTCAGGCCAGATGCAGTTGTTGAAGGGTGAGTAGGTTTTGCTGACCACCCCTTGGCTCTCCAGCTCACGAATCAGTTTGTGGAGAGGAATCACAGCATCTCGAGTGGTTCTGTACGTCGGCGGTGCATTGTCAAAGTGGCAATTGGCATTTGTTGTTCTTCTTCCTTCAGAAGCCCAACTGCAGATGGGTTCTCTGATAGTCCAGGCAAGGTATTCAATTGCTTAAAGCCCTCTGTCTCCACAGCAGCTATCCCAAAAGCCCACCTAAGTCCTTTTGGGTCTTTGAAATACCTATTTTGGAGATAGTCTATGCCCAAAATGCATGGGGCCTCTGGGCCAGTCAAAATAGAATGTTTCTTCCACTCCTTTCCAGGAGTCAGGCTCACCTCAACTTCCACCACAAACAAATAGAATATTCACAAGCATAGAAAATTTGGATAATATGAAAACAATGAAACCTCTCCTTCCTCTGAAGAGATGGTAGATCCAGAATCTGTCTGGGCCAGTTTCAGTCCTCCAGCAGCGGACAGGGGATTGCCCTGATGTCTTGGACCACCGAGCTGCTGACTAGTCCCAGCAGGAAGAAGAAAAACCAGCAAAAGAAACAAAGTCTCTCCCTGCAAAAAGCCAAGAAAGATCCAAGGAAACCCTCCGCTGTGAGCTCCCCCCGAGCACACAGACAGAGAGAAAGTGAAATATAGCTGTCCTGCCGGAACGCAGTCTCTCAAGGATTTTCCAGGGAGTAAAGTGTAGCTCCTGCAGACAAATGGCACGTGTTGTTTTTTTTTTCTTCTTTTTCTTTTTCTGCTTTCACTCTCTCTGTCTCTCTGGGCCTAACTTAAAGCTGCAGAGCTTAATATCCAGCATAAGCAGGAGGGACGATTGAGGATACAAAAATCATATGGTCAACCCAGGACCCAATGCTGATTCTGAAGTAACTTTTGTCTTTCAACAGAAGAGACTCACATGTCTTGACAGTGATGACCTAGTAGCGTGTTTTAATATGGGAGTTCTAAAAGTTTTAAAATTTTCCCAACATTTCAATTAACTGTGGAATACCATAAGAAAAGGAGGGAAGAATTTGTCTGACAAATGATGACAGTGTAAGTAATGATTTAGGGGCTGTGCACTTGAATGCTAGCTCTGTTATGGCTTGGAACCTGAAACATGATTAATTTAGAAGCTTCCCATGTGATTGGAAAGGATCCAGAAAACAGCCCACAGCTAAGGTAGCTTCTTATTTTGCAAGAGGTGATAGAATATCCATTTGATAGGTATTTGCTCTTCATTGTGTCATCCTGGGCTACATTAAGTAAAGGCAGATCCACAAACATGGATTGTGTCCTCCTGCAATGTGTCAAGAGCAGCGTATGTCCCACTTCTGGGTGTGTGGGGACATGGCATGAAGCTCTCTCTCATCATGAGCTGGGGATACAAGCTGTGTTAAGACTGTCTGGCTTACGAGAGTGTTTGCAGCGCTCACAGTTATCCTCAGAACCTCATCCCATGAGGAGGTTCCCAACATCCTACAAGGATGAACCTGAGCTGATCTCTGCTTCCAAACAAGCCATGTCAAAACATCCCTGTCCTCTGAGAGACTGGAACTCCAGGAGATGTTCATCAGCTTTTCAGAGGCTGGTGGCATGTTTGAGATGGGAGGGGGAAGTCTTGCATGAGATCAAACTGAGAGATGAAGAAATAGTATGTTTTTCCTCTATCCAGTTTGTATCCCATTTTGGAGGCTGTGGGCACTGCCCTAACTAGAGCAAAGCCAAAAAAACTCAGTCCTGCTAGAACCTGAAATGGGCCCATGTATTAACTGGCCTCACAGGACATTTCCATGAAAGTAAATTGTGGCTATAAAGCAGTAGACATAATTGTCAACTGATGTCTGAAATGGAACTGGAGCTCCTTACATCATTCAGAAGCCTTGGAAATGCCCTAATTTTGCATCTCCTGAGGTATTTGTACATGGGTAGAACTCAAGTTGTAAAGTGGCTTTATACTGCTGTGTTCCTACTCCTGCCTAATATCCTGTAATTTCATAAATGATGTTAACTTTGATTTAACAAGAAATATAATTATGGTTTCTACAGCAACCATGACTTTAAATATCCTGAATTATGTACATGTATAATCTCAAAAGACTAATGCAGCTCATTGCATGTAAATTATATTAAAACTTAAAACTTTTAGAAGAGAACTGCTTTTGAATGATCAGGATGGAAAAATACACAAGAGAAAGCCCTCCTTCTCATCCGAATTTGTTGGTTTGTGTTCGGATTGTTAAAAATAAAGTATATTTTGGACTTTCCAAACCGATTTCAGTCAAGAAAGTAAATCTTTCTTGACTGAAAATAAACAGGTGAGTATAGTTTGTCAGTATTGTTTACACTGTATAGAAGTTTATAAACACACCTTCTGATGTAGAAGTTATTGTGTTGCTCCCAGGAAATGTTGACACCACCTGTGAACTGGGAAAGTAACACTGCCAGCAAATTGCTGATGGCTCTTTGCTTTGTTCTTCTGAGACCTTGCTTTATGTCTGAGGGTGTTGTGTTCTGGTCAGCAAAAAAACACCCCAGAGATATTTGCCTTTGAGAACAAGTACATTTGTGTGAGGCCAAGGGAAATATAGGAGTTTGGTAAAGGTGCAAGCACTGCTGTGAGCAGGGAGGCAGTTCAGAGTGAAGAGTCAATGCTTGGGCTGAGAAAAACAGATGCCCCTAAGGCAGTTGGGAAAGTTGCCAAAGGACTGGGAACCCCAAAAGGGCAGAAGCACCAGAGGTCCTTCTCCACCCAAACCAGAGAGGAGCAATCGTTCTTCCAGACAGAAGAAATGAGAATTTTCAATACTTCTTTTGCTTTAAATTATTCAAATCCATACTATAGGGTGGGCCTGGGAGGATTCTTTTCTTCTTTTGTAGTCACAACTCAGATGTCTTTGGTTCAGAAGGTGAGGCCGAATAGGATTTTTTCCTGAAATTTGAAGGTCAGTGTTTTGCTTTTGGTTTTTGTTGTTGTTGTTGTGTTTTTATTTTTGTTTGTTTGTTTGTTTTGTTTTGTTTTGTTTTTCTGGAGTGGATTTGTTCTTTTCAATTTTTGTCAGTGTCTGAGAGCACCATTTGATTTCCTGTCTCCAAACAAGTACTTCTGTGCTTTGTACCTCAGTAGATCTGTGAAAATATGGAGGAGGTTCAAATACAGCACCAAATAGTTAAACTTTTAATAAAGACTTGAATTATGAGTCCTTATGAATCAGTCTTCTGATAAAAATGTATATTACTAATGAACAGAAAATAAGTGTGGCTATTTTATATAGGGTACCTGTCCTTGTGATTTGAACCTAAGAAGTTAAGAATGTAATTTAATTTTTGAGTTATTTTTTTAGCTTTAGGCAAGCAGTTCATCAAAAAAAAAATATGCTGTAGGGTCAGTGAAGTTTCAAACAGAAATAAAATAAAAGCAAACCAGAAGCTAGAACAAAAGCCAAGCTGACAAGATGCTGGCAGAGATAATGATTTTTGTCTAGCAGGAGGATTTAAAATATTCAGTATCCAATCTCCTGCCCCTGTCATTCTCTGATTAAACTGTGATAAGTTTTAATGCTACTGAAAGACACATACATTAATTTACCTTGAAAAATCTTTTTCCTCTTTTGTTCTAATGTGACCAAAGCTGCCAAGTTGCCATAAACAAGGCTGGATCATGTGGAAAATCATCTACCTCTGTTTGCAGTAAATATGCTAATCTCTTTTTATCTTTAGGATAGTTTTGTTGAAAAAGTAGAATTTATGTTTAATAATTTCACTGTTGATTCCTCTCCTTAGGATTATATAACCACCAGATGTCTCTAAAACCATACTCTCTCATAAACATTTTATATTCTTTGAAGATGTTGAAAATCTGGGATTTATAGGACTATTACATCCATCTACCCAGGGATCAAAAGCTCTATTACAATTACCCCAAGTGCAAAGTCAGAAAACTTATTTAGCTGAGCAGATATGTTTGAGAATTTTCAAAAGTCCTCATTTAATCTGTATACAGTAAAATCTAGTATACTAACCTCCTTTTGAGATATAAAATTAAAATCCCTATAGGATACAATACTTTTGTCAAAAATGTGAGTAAGGAAGATTTATTAAGTGGGATAGCTATCCCATGAATCTGAATATGCCATATGGTATTTTATTTCCTTTTGCTTATTTGAAGTTCATTCACTTTCATACAAATAGATTTCTTAAAATTCATACATATAAGTCCCCAATGCAGCAGAATTTTGATGAACTGGAGGAAAATATCAACCTCATGCTCTGAAGGATCCCTTTTGTAAATATGCAATCATTGATCTTTCTCTATTAAATCTTGAGGCTGATAATTTGGTTCGATGAGATGACAGCCAATATGTGACCTTGTAAATATGCAGAGCAGGAATACAAAAGCTAAGGATACTTCTTGGTACATACTGGGACCAGCTGGTAGGAAAAGGCAAATCTGATAGGAAAAGGCACATCCACTTGGAAAAGGTAAACTTGACCATTGCAAATCCTGGCCTGCATCAAAAAAAGGTGTCACCAGCAGGTTGAGGGATGTGGTTCTCCGTTTTTACTCTGGAGGGCCCATATGGAGCTCTGCATCCAGCTCTAGGGTCCTGTCACAGGAAGGATGTGGAGCTGTTGGAGGAAGTCCAGAGTAGGCCATGGAGATGCTCCAGAGCTTCTCTGCTCTGGAGACAGGTTGGGAGAGCTGGAGGTGTTCACCTGGAGAAGAGAAGGCTCCAGGGAGACCTCAGAGCTCTTTCCAGTGCATAAAGGGGCTCCAGGAGAGCTGGAGAGGGACTTTGGACAAGGGATGGAGGGACAGGACAAGGTGGAATGGTTTCCCACTGCCAGAGGACAGAGTTAGATAGAATACTGGGAAAGAATTCCTTGTGAGGGTGGTGAGGCCCTGGCACAAGTGCCTAGAGAAGCTGTGGCTGGCACCGGATCCCTGGAAGTGTCCAAGGCCAGGTTGGATGAGGTTTGGAGCAACCTGGGATAGTCGAATATGTCCCTTCCTATGACAGGCAGTAGAACAGGATGAGCTTTAAGGTCTGTTATCACCCAAACTGTTCTTTGATTAATGAAATTAAAACTGTTGAGGAAGAAGGTGAAACTCAAGGCTCTCTAGCATAGGAGCTGGGAAGTGGAGCAGGTCTTTCCCAGAGACAGGGAATGCCTATACCTAGTGCTGAGGGTAGCTAAGGCTTTTCCTAAGAGAAAAGACTTGACACTATTTATGCACTTGCACTTTTGCTTTTCCCATGCCTGGGAGCATTCAGAGTTGTTACCTAAGGTTAATTTCCATGTAGATCTTGAGCAGCTGACATAGTTGTGGGGTAGGAAGTTCCCTAAGGAGCTATTAGATGGGGCAGAGCCATCTTATCACTGTGACAGTGTCTTGGCTGTATCATTGAGGCATTAGGGAAAGGCACCAGCTCTAGCTGACCTCAAAATCAAACAGTCGAGCTCATTCGGATTTAACCATCCTCAGGAAAGAAGCTTTATCTTTAAAGTGAATTTCAAGCATGACCACCCCCCTCCACCTGAATTGGCAGAGCTGCAGTAGCAGTTTGGCATCCAAAGCTTTGGGAGCTTTTCTTCCTGTCCTCATGGAGCTGTAGCTCTTACTTCATTTAATGCAGGCTGCTAAACAGCTGTTAGGTGATAACAACTTTCATTGCCAGGTTAAGCCAAAGTGCTTTCTGCTGTTGTAAAGTATTTTATCTGCCTTTTATCTGTACAAATGAGAGGTAACAACTTTGTACCTGGAAAGTAATTCCTGAAGAAGAGCTTCAGCCCTGGATGCAGAGCTTCACCTCTGGTAACTACAAGCAAGTGGTTTGCCAGGTTCAAAATTCTTTTGTTTGTTTGTTTGCTTGTTTTTTTAAAGTGATCTTGTCTGATTAATTATGTTTATCATTTGAATGATGTTATCAACATTTACTTAGAGTAACATAAAAATGCACATATCTTTCGGGAGTCCCAGTTTTGCAGTGAAAAGGACATCAGCAAGACTGTATGTTAACAAGAGTTTGCAGCTCTTGCCTCCTATAATTCTCTAGTGTTCCTATTCTGTCCTGAGTTGCTTCCCATGTTTCCAGTTGATGCCTGTGAAGAGGAAGAGGAGTGAAGTGTTGGTGGTAGGTTTGAGGGATGGCTGTGCTGGATGGACCGCAGCACAAGTGTACCACCTACTAGAAGTATATAATTCCTGAACTTAATGGGCAGTCTTTCCATATGAGGAGATTTCCTTTTCCACTTACCAAAGGGTTGCAGTCTGAGGGGTGTGTTTTTATCCCTCTGCAATTGCTCAGTGTTGCAGTGACTAAATCCACTCTCCTCCATGTTGTTTTAAGCGGTCTCTCGCCAACCAAACTCTGTCTGAGAGTTCCCCTTCCTCTCAGTATTCCATTAGCTCCTGACAGTCTCTTCCCTCCCCTTTTCCTCTCCTCTCCCATTGAATCTGCTTATGTCAATCAACCCTGTCTCCACCCCCAAGCCCTCAGGCTATTGGTCAATGATGCTCTGCCCGCCCCCTAACTCAGGATAAAACCTGGCAACTTCCTGTCTTGCTGCCTCTTGGTTCTTGCTCCCTTTTGGATAATAAATATCATGGAATTACAAGGAAACGGTCCCTCCCACCTTTTCATCTCTGGGGGCGCTTCAGAGTGTGTCAGTGGCTGCCTGAGTCCACCCACAGGGGTAGGCTTGGTGTTTGCATAGGCACTACATGAAGCACTGTCTGAGTGGCTGCATGAGGGACACTCACCGCAGGTCCACAGACTGTGGTGCCCAAACAGGGACTTCATTTGGAGTTCTCTGGAGAGTGTCCCCAGCAGTGGAAGCTGCCAGGAGTTGCAATTTGGTGCAGCTGCGAACCTGACAAAAGATCTAAGTTTTATGAGATCTATCCTGAGGAGTGACTGACACCCCTCTCAGTGTCAGAGGACTGGTCGAAACCTGGGGAACCATCGCCAAGAGTTTTTATTTTACCTGGGAGCTGGAGCTCGTAGGGCTCAAACTGGATGGGCTTGGGGTCAGCAAGAGATCTGGCAGAACTTGTGGAAGAGTGAAGGCCGAGCTTTGGAGGCGGTGGGGGGGGACACTGGTGAAACTCAGGAGTGAGTCAAACACAGGAAAAGCTCTTTTGGGTACCTTTTTGCCTTTTTTTTTTTTTTTTTTTGTTAGCCTTTTTCTCTTGGTGGCTGGGTGATGTTTTTCTGGGGAAAGATGAATAGTGAATTCATTCTTTCCCGGAGGGAGGATTTTGGGTTAGAATTGGCCCACCACATCAGTTAAGAAACTTGTAGGAGCTTGAAATCTTTCAACACCTCTGTATCTTATCAAATTTGTTTGTAATTGCCCCATATTGCTCAGGAATTTTTGGAGGAAAAGCCATTTTAGGTTGCATGGTGTTAAAGCAGAAAAGCTGGTCTGTCACATTCT
This sequence comes from Petroica traversi, assembly GCA_025920805.1. Lineage (NCBI taxonomy): Eukaryota > Metazoa > Chordata > Aves > Passeriformes > Petroicidae > Petroica > Petroica traversi. Next base: position 3,670,097 of record JAHLSL010000047.1, read on the forward strand.
GTGCTTTATTTACACCATCCCTTTCTTCAGGAGTGCTCTGTATAAAGCTGAAGAAAGGTGTTTCCTGTTCTAGTCTATCTCAAGCTTCCTGGTGACCACATTTCTTTGCTCCACTGACTGTGAAACAGGGCCTGATACAAAAGGCCACCTCAGTAAAATATGTAGGCTTGGATTCCTCTGTTTGTCAAACATGTATTTGTACCCTCAGGCTGGCTCAGAGTTTATGAAGATGCTGAAGCATTTGTAAGAGTTGCGGGTATTCTGGTTAAATGTAGAAAAGGAATATGATTTTTTTTCCAATCAAACATTTTTGTAAATAGCAATCATAGCCTTATATTTTTTTTTATACATATAGCTGATTTTCAAAAAAGTGTTTTTTACTATCAGAGTCACTTTTCAATAACATTGGTAATATAGCAACAGGCCCAGCGCATGCAATCAAGTTATCAATGGGGGGTGAGGTTTGTACCAACCAAATTCAACATTCTAGAAATTAGGAAGGTGCTGCAATCCAGCTGCCCAGTCTCTCCCATCATCACATCCCATTAAAAAAAAAATAATAGGTAGAGAGAATTGTTTTGAGACATTTAGATGCTCCACATATATGCATGCATCTACAACACACACAGAGACTATATTATTCTTTTTCCTTGCCTGCTTTGCAGGCATAACCAGTGTAATGTGCTACGTTATGAAATGTTCACTATCTCAAAGTGGGCACAGGAGCCTTTTGCCTAATTAGGCTGTTTATTGTCTTGTTCTGTAGTGAAAACAATATATTAATTAGCACAGTGACCTGTGTTTGTGTTGTACATATCCCTGCATCGTATTGGGCAGAACAAGGTTAAGAGTTGTATGTGCAAATTTTGCAGCAGTTGAAATGATTCATCATATTATTATCCATCTTTTGTAGGAATCATAATTGAGTTAATGTAGTGTGTAAATCAAAGGCAAGTGGTGTAAAGAACGTGTATGCTGATCAGAAATTTCTGCGAGCTTGAAAAACATGTTATTGAAATCAGTCATAATTAGCTGTAGATAAAATCCTAATAAATCACCAATAATGGAGTGGTTCTCTTCAAATTGAAAAAAAAAAATAAAAAAAATAGGGAAGACGAATGTAGGATCAGACCAGTGAGCTAGGAAATTATTTAGGAAAGGAAACTTTGACAAGAACTGATATTCATATAGAGATAACCTGTATGGGAGCATTTTAGTGAAGAAAATTCCCCCTTTCCTGAGGAATGAAGATAAATTGAGAGAATAAATGCTTATTTATTCCCAGTAAGCACCAACCTCCCTGTATAACTGAGTTTCTGCGTTACCACCCTCTAAGGCCACTGAAATGCATGCTGCAATTTTGCCATTATGCATTATGAATGTTTTTAATGGAACAGTTAATTTCAATCAGAATACGTCACCTTTCAGATAAGATGAAATGCCATGTTCATGCTGGCCTCAAGATGGATTTTAAAGCAAAGCCCTGAATTATTTTAGAAGAAGTAAATTTATTTTCTGTCCTATGCAGAGGACTGCAGAGGAGCTTGCTATTCAATTACTGTGTATTTTTTGAGGAAGAGGGGGAAAAGTCTGTAATCATAACTTATTGTATGCGTGGAAAGGAAAAGAACGGAAGTTCAACCCTGGCATTACATTTATTGATGTCAATAACATAACTAGCTTTTTACATGGAAACCTATGTGCTGCAAACAAATGGGAACATAAAATACTTGCAGCCATTCACAGAAATCCCCTGCTTTCAAAGTTAATGTTCTGAATGAACATTATGTAATAGCACAATAGTCTGCTACTAATATTTGCAGGCATGGGTATACCTCAAAATCATAGAAGTCAAATCCTATCATTGTTAAAGCAATAAAACTAGGTGACATTTAACTCAGTCTGCTGCATAAGCAGCAGTGAATATGTTTCAATATAATGATTTGGGTCAAGTAGGGAAAACTGCCCTCTCCAAGGAATTGTGTTAATACTGTATGAACTGCTTTTTAGATTTGTTTGGAGGAAAGGGTCAAGGTTTGGTCATCTCACTAAAATGAAAAAAAAAAATGTAAGCTGGTAAAAAAGAATTATGAAGAGAATAGCCAAGATAACAGATGGAATTTCTATCCAAGGCAAGACTGAAGAGTGGATTTTTTTTTTCTTTCCTACAGCATAATTAAGTGAAATTGTTGAAGGATTTGAACCAGTTGAGGATATTTATAAGACTAGATCTTAAGGTATACTTGAGGGTATTGGGAGAAAATGTGTTAGAGAACACAGGGCATCTGTCTTGCGTGCATGAAGGGTCCTTTATGGCCATCACAGAGCTTTTGGGAGAGTGACTTGTCTGTATTCAGCTGGTTGGATTCCTTCCACATATCTTTTGCCATTATATATAAGGACTTCTCTGTGCAGGAGAATTTATCTTTGGACACATGTAAATTTTTTCAAGCCAAAAGGAATTGCAAGGTTAAAGCTCAGCAGTCCCTGTGGGTGCAGTACAGTAGGGGCCAGAGACTAGCTGCATGGCCATGCTCTTCCCGGCACACAGAAGTTCCTGCAGCTTCCCATCCAACAGAGCCATGTGTAACACCAGCAAAATATGTGACCTCACCGTGTTTGGGACCTCATCTCCCAGAGGCGCAGTGTCTTTGAGTTATTTGGAATTTGCTAAGGAGCATTTTACATGTCAGTACCCTGACTGAAGCCCAAACAGATGAGTTGTAACTATTTAAAAAATTTTCTGTTCCCAAACCCTACTTGAATAGTGTGACAAGCCTGTCTCAGGAGCGGTGACTCCCTTGCACTGCCAATTTAATTTACAGTATCTTTATCCATCACCTCAAGGGCAAGGTTTCCTCCTCCAGCTGTGTGTGAAAATATCAGTTGCCAATTCACTTTTGGGTTGATACTGGAATAAGGATCTATTTGCAGATACTTGATTGAGATCAGCTTTGCAGCATCTCACACTTCAGTGAAAGTTGTACACCACCAAGGAGGATAGAAATGAGGCCTGTGCTTAATGATTGTATAGTTGAGAAAATTCTGTGGCCACGCAAGGAGATAATTTTGCTAAGCTAGTTTTCCAATGTGAATATCTTCTAATAAGAATCTCTACACAAATAGCATTCAAATTGTTTTCCCATCAGCATGCAAAAGGCACTTAATGACATTACTGTGACATTTTCCTGCACTTCCCAAACTATTTCTTATTTTATTCTTGCAGTATGATGAAAACACTGTGTGCTCTCTGCAGGTTGGCACTGTGCTGATATTGCTGTTATACTTACACCCATGGACAATGTAACGATGCTGTAATATTTTATTGCTACAAGAAGAAAAACTTCAAGAATGGAACAAATAGAAGTGATTCTTTCTGCTCTGTGAAATAGAGGCTGTGAAATAGAAACTAAGATGCCCTTAGTTTCCATGGAAAAGGCTCGACCATGAAAACATGCCTCTTTTTAATAAGATTGCATTTCAGACATCTTTAGAGCTGTTTTGCTTAAGCCTCTTGAGCCTGAGACAGGCAATAAGAAAATATTTATTTTATTTTTCAGTAGCTCTTACTTGCCTAAACCTAACAAGAAATATTAGAAAAAGCACCTTTCTATTTTGGTTTGGTATCAGGACATGCAGTTTTCCATCAAATAACATTTTTATCTGTTACAGTGATAATTGAAACTAAATATTACACATGAATAGCAGCTCTTTTATAGCCCAGTGTTTTGGTGAAACTTGCTTTAAAATCATTCCCTGGAGAGTTGTTTAGCAAGGCCTGTAGGAGACAGAGCTGTTGTGGTTTAAGTGCGATATGGAGTTCTTCCTTTCACTTCATCAGGCTTTGGAAAAAAATGCCCTGTGTTACCAAACCCTTTCTTCCTCATCTGCTGCTTCTATGAAACCATTTTTAGCAGTGCATCACTGCAATATATCAGGCTAACATAAGAAATTAGAAATCTACATAGAGAAACATGTCAACATTTTCCCTGGGAAAATGAGGGTGATACACAAGCCTCATCAGCTGGATGATTTGCAGAGTATAAAGTAGTGTAATTCCAAAAATCTTCTTTTGGTTATGTTTATCCTAAAATGAAGCAGTTTAAAATTTGCTCTAGAGATCCAGATTTTTCTCGTTGTTTTTCTCTTCCATGTCATGATTCCTGTTCATTGAATTGAATCTCTATTGCTTTTCAAAGCTAAACTTTTACAGCACCAGTAATAATCTTGCTGCCATTATATTATCCTTTTATATAGACTTAAAGGCCAGTTTATGACTAAAAGGGAAATATCCGCAACCAGTAGAGTCCTGATTCTAATTTGCATGTAAATTAAACATTTCAGAATATGACTGTGATTTCTTAATACACACAAAGTATGCTCTATTGATTCCTGAAAAATAAAAATGGATAACATTAATAAGAAGACTGATTTATATAGTGGCTTTTTTATTTTACCAATTTCTGTTCTTTTGAGTCTTTTTTTTTTGAAAGCTTCTGTGGCAATGGCTGATTATTTCTGCTGTAATGCAGAACAGGATGTGACAAAACCTTACTTATTTCCATCCACATAAATAGAGAATTCTAAGGTTAAATTCTGGCTGAAGCCCATCACGGCAGGCTGTTAGTATTTAGTGCTATGCTATTATAAGTGGTGAGTGTTATGAAAGTAAATGTATGGGAGGGAATTTTGATATATGGATTTTTTAATAATTTCTTTGAATTTAGCACTATCCCCTTATTCTTTGCTTGAGGTTAAAATACAAGAGATGAAGAAAGAATAGCTGAGAGAAGCTAAAAAACAATCAATCAACTAAATAAAAATACGGGAGTAAATGGATCATGGGGAAAAAACGAACAAGATAGTTCCTAGTTTGTATTTAAAATGTGTTTATGGATCCTGTAAGATTCCCTAAAACTGCTGATATTTTGGCTGGTTCTTTTAAACAGTGTTGCTCATGTTTACTACTGAATTGTTGAGTTTGTTAGAGTTACTCAGACTGCTGGGTTATTGGAAATATTCAGGCTCACCAACACAGTTGAAAGGGAATAAAGCACCAGAAGAAATTGAGGAATATGGATTTGTTTTATCTTTTAATGAGAATGTCTTTTTTCCTGATGACAGACATTCCCACTGCTAGAGCTGCTCCTCGTGTGTGCTAATGAAGACATGATGCAGGGAATGATTCAGAGGACACTTGTGTCTGGCTGATATGCAAGCTAGCAAATATCAGAAAAAATTTGGAAAAAAGAGGTTTTGGGTTGTGTATGTGGGAAGAACTCTCCAAAGAGCATGTTTACAGAAGAAAAGGCTCAAGCCCTTTGCTTTTGGGCTGAGCACCGATCCCGGTGGCGGCCTTGGAAATTGTACATGCTTGGGATAGAGGCTGGATTTGTTTTCCTGATCAGTCAATGAAATCTGAGCTCCTTGTGTGGGAAAGAAAAAGCCAGCACTCTTCTTCTCTTAACCCTACTACCCTGTATTAATTAATCCCAGGGTTGGGAGGCATGTCCCAGGCTTAGCCTCATCTTGAGCCTCCCGCAATAGCCAAACTTTGACTGCATTGCTTACAGCTGTGGTTTTACTTGGCCAGAGAAGCAGACTGACTCTTCAGGAGCAAAGTTGCTGTGCATGTGCTGAGTGGCCAATTTGTGTAACAAAGAAAAATAATCAAGTGCCTTTGATGGAGGCCATGAAAAAATCTAGATGTCAATTATTATCCTTTATTTTAAGGCCATTCTAGACACTATGCCTGGGAGGAGACGCACATCCACCCAGGCTTGCTCAGCTGCATGAATAAAGAAGGATTTTATAGAAAAGAGAAGCAGCAGAAATGTGATATGTGCTTTAAGCCCAGGTGACTTTCTGCTGCCCTCCCCACAGTTCTCTCTTTGTCTCCCAGGTTTACCAGCTAACTTTCCTCTTGCCTTCAAAGTGCATGTGCAGCCTGTCTGTATAATAATCCAGCTGTGCCATGCAATAAACTGGCCAGTGCAGTCCTAATGCTGGCTTGCAGATGGGATTTTCACTGATAAGTGGTTTTGAAGAACACGACTTCATTGGGAAACTAGATGCACTTAGGCAATAGATTGGTGGTAATGCAGTGCTGGGATCCCACAGGGGTCATCAAGCACGTGTATAAACTGGCCATGGGTGCAGGTGCCAGATGTGAGCCCTGACCATGCTGCTTCTCTGTGTAGACAGTAGACTATATGCTATGAGCAATGAGTCCTACAGGTATGGAAACTGACGCTGACTTTCTGAATGCGTTACTTTCTCTTCCATCCTTGTTTAAATATTTTCTGACAAGGTTTACCATTCCTCAGCCTGAATACATTTCCACTGTTGGGTTTTGTGTCAAGGAGGTGATATTTATGAAGGTTGCTACTGTTAATATTACAATAATTTAAAACAGCTCTGAGTACCAAACTGATCTGTAGAGCCTGGCACAGTTTGTGGACTGTTAATATTGACATCATCTCATGGAGTACAATGTCCATGGAATGGTTGCCCTGGCCTGATTGCTTGGCCTCCTTTGATAGGTGTTTGCTCCGCTGCTTCACATAGAAAGGTGTTCAAATCCTTTCACAGTGCTGCAGCAGGGAAGAAAAAAATAAAAAAACAGAGGTACTTCTGCTCAGCTGGGCTGGAGGGTAAAAATGCCTTTTGTACAGGAAGTGAATGGGAAGAACCTTGTTATTTAGGAAGTTTTTCAGCCTCCTATGGAAAATCCTGGTTCCAAAATTTAGTTGTTGTATGGAAGAGTCCTTGTTGAGGCTCTCATTGGCAATTGGAGGGATGCCTTCTGTAGGAATTTCAAAGGAGGCCAGACAAATCTGGCATCACCATCAGTGTCCAGCCAAGGTATCAGGGCACCTGAGTGAGTGGCTAGGGGAGGAGCAGAGGGGTCACAATTTGTCTGAGGGCTAATGGCAGTCTGGGGGGTGGGATGGAGGGAGCTAGACATAATGTAAAGCCTAGTTAGGATGTAGAACATAAACTATGGTACTAGTGCTGCTCTGGCTGCTAGGTTCGCATGTGCTTAGACTGCACATCAACAAGCAAATGGTGAAAGCAGAGTAATATGGTATGGTATATATACATATTTATATATATATATATGTATGTATATATATGCGGTGATTGAGCAGGGGTCATGGACTTCACAAGATGGACTTCATATGCAGTGAATATTCTTTATATACCATCACATAAATAGGGAATAACTCTACACTACAGTGTGTCCCAATCACCTATTCTATACCAAATATTTCTTTTTATGGTAACAGGTAAACAATGCCTTTTAAGGTAACAAACAGTGATACCCACCTCTGACAGGTCCAGCGGTTCAAAAACCCCCAGTGCTCTGCTACCACTTTCCTGGTGACCAGGATGTTTTTCATGGGTCCCCGGGTTTCTTCCATATCAAAGACAGGAGGTCACCCTGGCCTTCAAGGTCTGTTCCTCTGTCACTTAAATTCTGTAACTCCACATACATATGACATGGCAGCTGATAGGAGAAACCACGAGACAACCTATTAAGAGCTGGCTAAGTCTACGTAAAGTGGCATCAGAGCTATGTTTGGGCTGGTGCAGCCACTGACCAGCAGTACCACCTCTTGCAAATCACTGCATGGCTGGTCAATGCAGTTTATTATTTCTTTGGGAACCCTCATGCCCTTTAAGCCACTATTTAAAACAGATGGAGTACATGTCAGTGCTCTGCTCTGTTGATCCTTTTTTCTTCCTAGAACAATGCCAGCTACCTAGCACATATGTTAGAGTTGGGCCCATTTTAATTAGCATGTGCAAACTCATGAAGTTAATGAGCTCCAATTAACTTTGATTTTAAAAGATTAAACCAAAATAACATCCCACCCCCTCTCACCTTTCAACTTTAATTTTATAAGGGCAAAGAAAGTCCTCTCTGCTGGCAACAAGTATAATAGTTTTCAGACCTAAAAAAATTCCTGCATCAGAGGTATACATAAACACTTGAGAGTTCCCTCCTCTGAAGGAATTTCCTCTGAAGGAATTGTTTGAGGAACAACTCTCAAACTTTTTTTCTGCTATCAGGAGGGTGTTTTTAGACACTGCCAGAGAACTAGGGATATTACAATGCAAAACCTTGCTATTAAAAAGAAGGTTAGGGACTGCTCTCACCCCAGAGACTTCCTATTGAAGATAGGAGTGCAAAGAAATATCTGCAGAGAAGGAAAACAGTTTGAAAGGAAGTTATTACAGTCCTTTCTGAAAGTTACCAGTACAGAAGGGCTGTTTTCAACATACAGCACTAGTTTTGGAGAGCATCAGATTGCTGACACCGTCATTAGTCACACTGCACTCACTCAAAGGGTAATACTTCATTCTCCTACTCAGACACTTTTTTATTTCCAGTTTCATCACTCAGTATCAATAATCAAAACGGTGCTGATCAAACATCTGGATCTCAAAGAAGTTTGGAAAATTAGCAAATAAAACCTCGCAAGTGACAGGTAATGTGTGTGTTATGTGATAGAAAAACCCCCAAACATTACAAGCAGAAATGTCTTTTTAGAAGTCATGGGATGTCTCCACCATAGTCCAGATTTTTTCCAAGCCTCTCTTTGCTGAACTCTGCAGTATCTCTGCCCCTTTCCTGTGGCTGGGTTGTTGTGTGTGGTAATTGCTACAACAGCTACACAAACCAGTTGTAAATGTGACTGAAAGGAAAATGAATCCTTTTTAGGTGTTTTGGGTGGTTAATGCTCACATCTCCAGAATTTCTTATTCTCACTTGCTTGTCTTGTCAACACTCAGGAGAAGGGAGAGCCCATTCACTGCTGGCCCAGCTTCCTGGAGATAACACCCAATTTCCATGGGATGACAGATACACAGTCTATGTGGAGCTTTCATTCTTGCTAAAATCAAAGATGTGCTGGTATAAAATTATTCCTATTAGCAATGTACTGTGGCCCAGTTTTCAGCAGACATGTAGCAGCCTGGAGGGTATTGTCACCTTTTGGACAACAAAAAGGAATGTCAGTCTTTGAAAGGTATACTTAACACCAGAGTGAAAGAACAAAATAGAATGTAGACATCTGTCAGCACTAAAAGTGTTTTTGGTTCACTGATCTAACATAGACAGCTTTGGTTTTTCCATGGTGATTGCATAATATGTCATGCAGCTCAGAGAATTAATTGGATTGTAAAACTTGTGTTTTGGGTGATGAAATACTCTCTCTTCACTTCTTAACTCCTGTAGCAGCCCGAAGTGCACAGGGTTCAGCACAGGGATATTTGTTGAGAGTATCAAAGATTGTCAATGATCTGAGCTCTGGCAGGGTGGAAGCTGTGATGGCATTGTGGAACAGAGCCCTGGAGACATGAAACCTTGCTGTGGTGCAGAACTCTAGACATTTGGGGGTTCATTAAACATAAAAAATACATCAGTGACATAAGAAAGAAGTTTGGTGTTTGCATTGGCCCTTTGGAGACAGGATGCAGGTATCACAAGGCAGGGAAAGAGTTCAGTCAGTGAGGAACCCCCAGGCTGCATTTTGACAATGCCGATCAACATCTGGGTGTGGAACAGCCTGGAGTGGCAGCAGCCATTGTGGCCATTGCAGCCAGAGCGTTGCATTGTGTGTCAGTAACTGCTCAGTGCATTGCAAGCTGTTTCTCCATCATTGTCTTTGAATTTTGTGGAAGCAAAATTTTTGTCATGCTATAAATGAGATAACTGAGGGGTACCAGCTACTGGAAATTTGCATGTCAGTTTGTATCTAATTACTGGAATATCAGTACTGAGGCTAAAAGCCTAAAATGGTAATATGAAAAATATACACATAAAACCTGGGCTAAAAGGCAGGAGCTATTTCTAGATGAGCAGCTTTGGCTTTTAAAAGGGAAGGAAAACCACATCAGCTTTATTGTTAATGATAGCATAAATGCAGAGTAATGCAATTTTTTAGTTCAATTAAAAAGGGAAGTCTTGAATTTAAAGGTAATTCACTGCATCATTTGGTGAAATAGCAGACAGAAGAAACAGATGCAGCAAACAGTTTAGACCTGTGCCTTCCAATGATCCCGTTATCACGACAGAGACAAGATATACATGGTTACCCACTCCAGGTGCCAGGGCTATGGTGGGGAAAGAACAGATGTGGGGAGGAAGGAATGGCAGAGTGGGGCTGTTAGGGACCATCACCTGCATTCCTCCACCCCCTGTGCTGTTTGGTGGTGAGAGGAGTCAGGAATGAAAGTGTGATGCTGTGCTAGAGAAGAAACAGGAGATGGGTGTTAATTTTTGTTTGTGTTTCTCACTGTCCAGCTTTATTATAATTGGCACTAAATTGAATTAATGTTCCACAACTTGAGTCAGTTTTGCCCATGGCAGGGATTGGTAAGTGGTCTTCCCGTCTCAACCTCCACCTACAAAATTTTCCTTGTTTTTTTCTCTCCATCCTGCTTAGGAGAGGGAGGGAAAAGATGGTTGGGTGGGTGACTGGCAGTTGACCATGGCAATCCTCTACATAGGCAGTCCTAGAAGAAGAGGAAACACTCTGCGTGCGGTACATTCAGGTTATTTTGTTTGCAATGGGAGGAATTTCGTGCTTCTTTGAAGGGAGAACATGTATCTTCAAGGGCTTTAGAGGTTGAGGTCTGTGTCTGCAAGAACAAATATGTCCTGACTGATGAAACATGAAAAAACCCAACATATGTTCCCATTCATTCTGCTGTTAACCATTAATTTTCCTGCATGACATCCCTGGGGGCAGACCATCCCTGATCACAGATGAAAGCTGCACCCTGACCCTGCATCTGGGCTGGAGCCTCCTGACCTCTTTTCCCTGTCCTCTTTCTTTCTCCTCTGTGACCCCAGGCCACCTGGCAAGGCTGGTGGCTCACCCCTCCACTGGCACAATGAGAGGTGCTCTGCCTCATCCTAAAGCCCTCAAAGCCTTCTCAGTCTTTCTGTCCCTGTACCTGACTGTCCTCAAACTCCCAAAGTTATTTCCATGGAGTGTCCCTACAAAAGCTTGCTGAAAGCTGAGGATGAACTGCCATTCCCGTAATCTCTGAAAAGCTTTTCTATCCTGCTTCATTTCTCTGCTGCTCTTTGCATGGTGCACCCAGAGATATCTGTGTCTCTGGTTGTAGTAACAACATAGGCCACCTGGTATAATTTCTCTCCTGGTGTTTTGCATCTGTGTTACAAGTTTTAGCCATGAGCTGTTCAGTGCATCATTGAGAAGGTGCTTACACACACATACATTTGGGGACCTTTTTCAAGGTTTTCAAAAGAAGAAAAAAGTACTTTAATGGGTAAATGAGTTAAAGTTCTAGGAAAAATCTGTTTCTTGACCTCATAATCAGAAGTCTACTTAGATAAGAGGCTTATAATTCCACTGGCATTTAGCAGTGAAACAAGTGCAAATGTCCTCAATATAAAATTCTTGAATTTCAGTCCTATATTAGCAACATAAACACAGGGCTCCATATCAGCAAACTTACTGCAATTGTCACTGAATGGCTAAAATATTATATCTGGGGCATAGGTAGAGTGATATAATCAGAAGAGAAATCTCACTATATAAAGAGTTCTACTTTGAGACTTATGTGGTCAGATCAATACACATCAGTTTTGCTTGTTGTATTGTAAAAAGAAAATGCTCTCTGGTATTTGCCTGCAATTACATCATTTTGTAAGAATGAAAAATACAGCAGTCAAATGCCCTCCAGAAGATGCCCTTACAATCCAGAAAATAACAGACCCATGTTACTTCCTACAGAACTTCCTACAGAATTGTTTGTACTGTCACCCAAATCCTTTGTTAATCTTCATCTGCCTTTCCTTCTAGGCAAGCTAAGGGCTATGCTCACAGCCTTAGCTCTTTTAGGTTATTCGAGCCAGTAATCAATCCCAAGATATTTAAAGATATCTGTGGCCAGCATATAGGGAGAGAAATGCAGCATTTCTGTTTTGTTTTTAACAGGAAGTAGGAATTTTGCAGGGAAACTGGCGAAGATGCACTGAAAATTTTGTGTCATTAGTGTTGCCAATAGAGAATGCAGGTTCCAATGAAATACGTACATTTTTTTAGCATTATTTCTATATTACTTTTTCACCTTCAGAGTGTTCCACAATATTGTGTCTGTAACGTACTGGCGTAAGGTTTCCAGGCAGGAAGTCTGGTAGAAGACAGGGGGAAGGAGTTTGATCTGAGCTTCAAACTGTTTCCCCAAAATATATGAACGTAAGGTGAAGCTTTAAGAATTGTATTGACTTTCTGCCAAAATCTTGTGCTCAGGCAATTTGAATGTTCATTGATTGTGTCTGCTTCCCTTCTCCCATTTCCTAGGTTAGCAAGTGTTAAAACTGGGAATGATTCACTCCTCTTCTACCCTTTTAATACTGCTTTTCCTGTTATTGAAGTAGCTTCTGTAGCACAATGTAAGGAAATGGTATGACACCCTCTGTCACACATGGCTATAGAGCACCATAAAGTGCACTTGAAGCAACTTTATACCATCCTCTTTCCTTCTTATTTGTGGATATCTCAGAATCAAACATCTGGTAAGACCATTAATAGCCCTCAGATCTGACCTGCCAAAGTGTGGTGGGTCAGTTTGGGGAAAAAGGCTTGGAAATTCAGCTGGAGCACCCAGTGCAGTGTCTGATGACCTTTTTATTTGCCTCCTCCCATCTGTCTCTCCTTTCATAAGAGAAGTGTGGATACCATAAAAGTTGACCTGGTCAAGCAGACAGGCAGCTTCCCTCACCAACAGCCGGTGCTTGTCTTGGCTGCTCTGTCTCCAGCAACAGCCTCTAACTAGCCTTTGCCAGTGTTTCACTCTCCATCTTGTTAGTTTGTTTTATTTTCCTAACAGCTGACTAAAATTTCCCTTGTCACACTTCAAAACTACTCCTTCTTGTCCTACCTAGAGTAAAGTTTATTCTTTCCTGTTAACCAGCTGCATTTTCTATAACTTCTTGCCTTGCTGTTCTTTAGTCTGGGCAGCCCTAGTTCCTTCAGCATCTCTTTTCAGATTATGATTTTCCAGATCTCATGTTTTGCTGTTCTCAATATCTCTACTTAAATTAAAAACATGGACATTGTAGCCTGCTTAGAGCAACAGAAAGCATCTAGAGCCTTAAGAAAAAAGCAGGGTTATCAAGATGCCTCTTAGTGGGCACATGCCCCACCTGACGTGCACAATATGGATTGTAATTCATCCTTGGCAGATATAGGGGCTGCATGGACATCATGTGGATGCTCGGTCAGAGCAGCATTGTGAGATAACTCTTAATACATAGGTGGAACTAGGGAAGAGACTGCCTTCTTTTGTGTCACTTCTCTGTAGCATGGGAGCGCTATTGGAATTTAAATAGTTTATGGCCATTGTAAATCAGCACAGAAAATTACACAGTTTGGACCTGGAGGGCCAAAGCTTCTTTGACAGGAGATAGAAGTGATTCAGATGCAAGAAGCTCTTGTTTTTATTTGCATGTGCTCTGATTGCTAAATGGGTGGAGAAGGGGAGGTGCTACATTTCTTAAAGCTTAATTTAAAACCCAGTGAAAGAAGCCAACCCCCCTAATTTGATCTCATGTAGGAAAGGATCATTTTCTTTCAGAGAACAAGCCGAGGTGGCAGCTTGGACAGGTCAAGTCCAGGATATCAGTACTAAGTTTTGCAGTGTCTGAGCTCTGCCAGAGATATTCCTAACAATTGGCAGTGAGGATGTTAGTAGATAGATGTGTGTCTGAGAGAAATCTTAGGATTTGGGACATTGGCCTAACATTGCTAGACATATTGAAACAGAGTTCGAACAAGAGGAATTACAGCTTTGCCTGGTTTAAAAAGTCAGGGCATTCTTTTTATGCACCCAGATCATCATCCGGTCCATCAGTGTTGTAATTGTCCCTGGAATGTGTCCAAAAATCCATCTGAAAGGATGAAGCCCTTTTCCTGATGATGGCTCCATCAGAGCACTGTAAAATCTGCTTGTCACCTGCAGAAGACCTGGATGCACCAGAATAACAGTAGCAGGCACTATTTGGTTTTATAAAAGTTTTCTGATGTCCGATTCCTATGAAATCTTTAATTTTATGTTGGAGTAGTTTCAAAGGACAGGTTGATGGGCACTGGCTCAGCACTGGAGAACTTTGGTGCTGCACTGTGATCAGCAGGGAATGCTGGTTATGATTAGGATGCTTTTGCTCTTTTTGTGTGTTCAGGATGAAGGTGTTAAGCCATGCTGGCACCCTGAAGGTAGGATCAGCCTGACTTTGAGAACACCTGGGGGCACATCAGTGCAACATGAAGGTCTCTTTAACACTTGAGAACAGGACACTTCTGAGATGCCTGTGGCCTTGAGGGCTGCACATTTTTTAGTGACATCCCCTGCTCAAACAAGCACCTGGAAACCCCATCCATATGTGTGAGCTGGTGCAGACCTACAAACATCAGTGGCTCCTGAGCAATTGTTTCCTAGCAGCTCAAGTGAACATCAAAATAAACCTTTGTGGACTGTTATACAGGAAATGTAATTGGATATTTTGGAAAGCTACGAACAGCTCTGAGATAACTGTATGTCATTTGGTTCTGGTGTCAGTCCTTGCCCTGTGAATTTGATTTGAAAACTGTCAGCCTAAGGTGAAATGCTGGTAAACAGGGTTATAAGGATAAAGAATCTCTCTGATTGCAGGAAAAAAAATGGGAGAAAAGATGGAAATTCCTGCAAGGTGAAATATTTGAAAGAATTTCATACTGAGAGGCTAATTGGATATAATTTTTTATCCCCTAAAAGTATTACGATGAATGCCAGAGAAAGCTGTAAGAAATCTGTTGTCCAGATGCATTTGTTTCCTATGGCTAAATGTAAAACTCCCATTGACAGTTGGTGCCTGCAAATGAGTCCAGGAAACAGATGATAGTGATGAATTACCAGTGAGGAAATCAGCGCAACATCCAGACAGTGTGGCTATTTTACATGGACCCTCAGCCCCTCCCCTACAGCTTCCAGACTCACTGTCATAGCACAGAGCATTGAGTTTCAACAATGTGATTGATTCCTTGAATTATCAATAAGAACCTGGGCAAAGATTTGGCTTCATTTGGGAAAGTTCCTGTTGGCTTCAAAAGCCTGGAATGGGGACCAATTAGGAACTGTGGGATTTAGCAAGTTGCTTCATATAGGTTTGGACTGTGGATTTATAGTTCATTTGCAGAAGAGACACTGGACACTTTAATTGCAGATCAACCTGTCTGTCTGTATGTGTGGGCTGAGAGAAGGAAAAGTTCAAGTCTTAAGGAAAGAAAATATAATTTTCTCAACAAGATGTAAAAGGGAATAGCCACACTCTACCATCTAGCTGTTCCGTTATCATGAGTCAGTGATAATAATAAGTTGTACTGGGAAAATTAGACCATGGAGAGACTAATAAGGACAAAAAAGAGTGACTGGAAAATTAGATTTGGACCCCATGATCAGTCTACTGGATAAAATGTGATGTGTGTAACTGAGAGCATGTTTTCTATCCTATATTTCTAACTTATAAAGATTTTTGTAGGGATTAAAAATTTCAAATTGTGATAAGGCAAGAAAATGAAAGTATGAATCAGCCAAATCAGGCCAGTGCACTCTCTCTTGGTATGTTGCAAAAAATGGAAAAAATGCAGTGTGTTTGGGACCTTCAAATTTATATTTTAGAATTTTCAAAACAATGTTGACCATTCTGGACCACTTTATTTTCCCTCCACTTTTTCTATACTTCTATCCTTCCCCATGTCCTCTTCCCTGCAGTTCTCCTTTGCTCCTTCAGCAAACTCTGAAGACACCTTCAGTCACAGCCTTCAACCAGCTCATGTTGGGCTCCAGCCTCTGCGGGCATGGAATAGGATTTCCCTTGGGACAAGCAGGCAGTCAGCTTAATGACTGGGTGCTGTCTTTTCTCTTGCCTTCTCCAGACTCTGTTGGCAGAATTATAGACTCCCAGAGCTGCTTGTCCTTCAGGATCAGGAGGATAAGGCTGTTGCTAGCCTGCCCCGTGTCTATCCTATGATTACCCCTGCAGGATACATGCAACCCTACTTCCAAAAGCTATGTTAATGGTCCTTTTGTATCTTGAGAACTGCATTTTACCTATTTAATCTTTCATCCCAAACCTCTTGAGTTCTACTGCCTCCTTTAAGTGTATGTTCTGGCAGCATGGCTAGTGAACGCCTCTGGGATAAGACCCTTCTGCTGCCCTTGAGATTCTTTGGCAGGAAGGTTTCTTCCAGATGAGTGTTCTCCCAGAAACGATCTCCACCTTTTCAGAGTTACACTTGCTGCTCACTTCCACCCCTCAGTGCCTCAATCTTGCATACATAGAAATATCTTCCATAATTGAAGAATTCATTACTTTGTGTGTGACCCGAGAAAGCCCAGTAGAGCTGCTGTCTGTGCCTGCTCTCAGCTGGTTCTGTTGCTTTCTCCCTTCCTTTTTCCATTATTCACCATATGCACCCAAGGCATTTTGCTTACAAATCAGGTCCTTAAAGCTTGTATTTTGGGAGCTTAAAGAATGTCCCTGTGACCCCTAGGTACTTTTCTACTTCTTTTCCCTGCAGCTGACACTACTTGCTGCCATTAGCTGATCTTAGACATTGAGATCCCAAGGCTTTGTTGCTCCAGTAGTTCTGTTTTCTTCAAAGAATTTGTTCATCTCCAAGACCAGTATTTACAATTCCCATCTATGTTGTGTCAAGAGATGTTTTTTATCCAGAAGGCTTTTCCTAGACCTCTAGTCTTTGAGGGGATTCTGCACTGAAGGCAGGCAGGAAGGTGACAATTGTCTAGCAATCATAGCTGGTGTTACATGAACATACCTGCTTTCAGAGTCAACTAGAACTGCAACAACTAAAGGTAAAGGCAGGTGATAGTGATTCCTTGCCAATAAGACAAAATTCCAAAATACTGCTTCCTGAGTGAGATTTTTGTGAAATCAATTTCCAATTTCTGCAGTGATTGGATTCCAGTCCACAGCATTTTTTGATATGCAGGCTGCTGATTAACTTTGTATATATCACATTTTACTGTTCCTTTACAAATGGTACCTTTTGGCATAAATTATTCGAATAGTAGTTAATTCCACTTGAAAGCAATGGGGATTTCACTATTATCTTTTACGTGTGGCAATAAGGTTCTGTAAAGCACTTTTTGCACTCAATTACTTGAGCTAAATACCCAATAAATAATGCAGAGTTCCAGGCTAAGCAAGAGCTAGAGATGGAGTTTTCAGTTAATAGAACAACTTGCTCAATTTTCTCAAGAAACAGCAGTAGGAAAGTTGTTTGAAATATAATGGTGGAAACCATAGAATGAATTATTATTGACTATACCTGTAGCAACTTTTACCAGATTTGTGGTAATTTTACATATAATAAAATAGTCCAATAAGTGAAGTTCAGTGATGTGAGAGAACTGACTGAGCTTGATTCATGTGTAATCAACTAAGACAAAATTCATGTGCTTGGATCTGAAAATGGTGTTCATAACTCAGGGTAAATAAGGAATAGCTTGACCATAATGCTAAAGTTTGGAAGTGTATGCTTTCCCTTCTTCATATGGAGAAAGAGAGAGCAAAATTGAGGAAGCCTGTAAAATCTGGTAGTAGTAAACAAGATGGAGGAGATGCCATTGATGGGAAGCCTTGGAAACACACTAAAGGAGATGGGAAGAATCAGGGACTATATGTCATGACAAACTTCTGAGGTTTTTTTAATTGCTGATGTGTAGCTGTTGTCTATTGATATAGCAGTTTATAGGGAAGTGAAGGGTAAAAACAGGATTGGTCTACTCAGTGAGCATGTGAAGTCCCTCTGGCAGCATGACAAGCAGGGCAAACATCAAATTAAATCCCATTAAGGTTTCCTAAAAGTGCAAAAGTCCTGCCTTTGCAGCCCTGTGTTTGCAAGCCTGCTATATAATCTCTCTGTGTATGTCTATGATGTGCGTGTGTTTTCTTTATATATAAATGTAAATGTAAATGTAAATGCAAATATATATAAAAAAAAGACAGAATGTACTCTTTGGGAGAAAAAATGTAGTGTTTCAGGTGTTGGTGTTTATTAGAAAAGGAAATCAATAACCTAGTTCTGTGTATCTTTGATGCAGTGTAATGCTCTCTGAGCAGAACAGTCATAATAATTTAGAAATTGGCTGATTTCGTCAGAATTTTCAGCCTCTTTGCACCAGCAGTGAGTTTTCTTTCTTCCCTTTCTTTGCTTTTACTCCAGGTTTTTTAGTATATTCTCCATGCTTTTGTTTATTATTATGTGTAAGTCCCAGCCAAAATGCATCAAATAAAACCCAAGGGAATTAACCCTTTTACCCTTATTGCTTGTGCTCTCAGGGAAGTTTTGTATTGATCCAGCTGCCTCCAGAGAAGAGGTTACTTTCTTCTTCAGCATATACTGAGGAGTGCACCTGTTCCCTTCTCCCTCCTCAACCCATCCATGAGGATAACGGGCAGAAAGCAGGGGTTAGATGAGAATGGAGAAGCTGCCCAATCTGCTGGGTGAGGCAGGAAATAAATCTCCACAAAAGACTCTCTGCAGTAGTGCAGAATGCCAAGAGCTGAGTCTGGGATGAGATGGAAACATGTAAGTTCTCATTTGTAGCCTGTGGAAGTCTTTTACCAGTTGGGAGTTTGAGGGTGCCACTCTGGACCTGCTGCTGTGGAATGGAGTTGGCTATGGTTGCTTTCCTAGAATGAATTCCACTGACAGTTCAGTTACTAAAAAACAGCAGGCTGTTTGCCCTGAGGCACCTCACCTGTGCCCTGTTTACAGCAATCACCCCTTTCCCCTTCAGAGGATAATAGATATTTGGCTGCCAGGATTGCCATACAGGGAAGGGTGTTTTCATCCTATGATGTAACTAGTAAACCAAGTTTGAAAAACCAATAATCTCATTATTAATAAACTAATCAATTTACCTCTCAGTGCAAAATGTTGTCTTCATTGTGTAAGGACTAAAAAAAAAGTTTAAATCTTTCTGGAAGAGAGAAGGGGGAATGTGGTGCTAAAACAGCTTAGTCAGAAGATAGATGAGGCAACAATAGCTTGATATTGATCTCTGTCCTTGAATTAGATAGGCACTGGCTGATGAAACATCCCTATTTTTTTAAGTGTCATCACATATTTCCAAAATATCCTATTTACCTGCTGGCTGCTCAGCCTTGAGAGCGAGGCATGTTCTGCCTCTCAGTGAGGTCTCTTTATTGGGCAGTAGAACGAAGATGTTAAACTAAAAAATGCAGCAGTGTGAGGCTACAGCCAATTAAAAGGTTCTGTTTAACATATCAAGTATGAGCTTCCATTTCAGGGAAATGTGCCTTTCAGATGACATTTTCTCAGCATTAAATACCACAGGTACCAATGATGCAGAAACCGCACATGATTGTGGCCCTGCTGCAATCTGACGCATCCATTCTGAGAAAATTTGCACAACATTTGAATGCAAATGCAGGTCCTGGGCCAAAAGAGGGAAGGAGGAAGAAGAAGCCCCACCTCACTGTCATTTCTCATACAACACTTTGCCAGAATTTGTCTCCTTGGGTGCAAACAATGCCAGCAAGAGCTCTCCCTAACCTCTGGCCTCCCAGCTCTAGAGTGGGGTGAGAGACTGCAGAGCCTCTGTACCTCATTCGGCATCCCAACTCTCAGAGTGAAGGGAAATTCATAAAACTCTGTCCAGGAAAAAAATTGTGCCTCCATG
Organism: Petroica traversi; assembly: GCA_025920805.1. Lineage (NCBI taxonomy): Eukaryota > Metazoa > Chordata > Aves > Passeriformes > Petroicidae > Petroica > Petroica traversi. Next base: position 3,689,849 of record JAHLSL010000047.1, read on the forward strand.
TGACATGTTTGAAAGACCTTCAGTGTTACCTAGGTAGTACAGCAAGTAAATTAGCTACATTGCTGTAAGACCTGATAAACAAGACCCTACTTCCAATTCTAATGGTTGTAAATAAGAACATAAAGGAAATTTGTTCTTTAGGATGTCTCTGTTTTCTAGAAATCAATAATACATGGCCCATCATGGAAAGCATTTATCTGTGTTCAATTTTGCCTCCCTGCAAAAATGGTTCTGCATCTGCAGACAGGAATTAAAGTGTGAAGAAGAGTTTGCAAACATGGGTCTGCTGTTTGGCAGATCCTTTATCCTACTGTTCTGTCACTAAGGTAAAATTGCCTTAATTTATAGATATAATTTTGTAGTGCTGCTAATTTTAGTTGGTCACAGCAGAAGAAAGTCTTTGTCTTCTGTAATTTCTCATCTTTTTGGCTTTTTAAGAAATGCTGTTTCTGATTAGCATGATTTATGTAAATGAAGTTAGTATTTGATAAACTTAGGTAGTTGGAAGGCTCTTAAAAGTACAGGGCCTTCAGGAATTCTAAACCTAATCATTGTCTACACTCAGAATATCTTTTACATTTGGTACCACACTTGATAGTTAGTTTGTTTTCTGTATCAGCATGCCAAGATGACAGACCTTCATCCCCTATGATGTAGACAACCTCCCCTTTACTTTAATGTACCCTTGTCCATTGGAAACAACAACCTTCTGTCTTCAGCTGGGCATTTGTTGCTGACCATCAGCACCATGAGCTCTGTGAACATGTGGGTGACACATTTTGTTTTGAGTCTGTCCAGTTCCCTCATCTAGAGACCAGCAAGGCCTGTGAATTTAGAATAGAAAATAAGAGAGCAGACCTAGAAACAACCCAGAGTCCATGAGCACAGTGCTGGGGCACTGGTTCCTCAGCAATGTGTTGTAAGAAGCTTCAGTGGGATCTCAGTGGATGGTATCTCATCACTAGTGACAGGAAATCATTGCCAGAAGGTTTTTCAGGTATTTAACTAAAAAATACCTCATCTTTCTTTGATTCCTTAATGTGTCTCGATACCAAATGACTTCATAATACAACTAAGTTTATATTTAAGTATTGTAACATTTTTCATTTGTTGGTAGGAACAGAGGGTAAAACATATCAAATTTGGCAATCCTATTTTAATTTATTTTCTTCAGTTGTTTTAAATGCTAACTCTTGACTAAAGAAAGAGCTGCTCCTTACAAATCGAGGCAGAATGAAGGCTTAGCAGTAACTTAATATTTTCTTTCGATTTTCATGCAATCCTTTAAACAAGTTTTCACTGGTCACTGTGTGAATGCTCCCAAGAGTTTGTTCCCAGTAGCATTGACATTGTTGTTACCTTTCATTATTTATGGGCAGATAATTATTGCTTAACCAGTCACAAAATGAAGGTGAGTTCAGATCACAGCAGTTTGGTTTTGTCTGTTTCAAAGACATTCTCAGGTAACTTTTTTAATGCCAATTGCACAATCTGTGCAGATATAAAACTTGGTGGCAATATTCTGCAGCAGAAGTGAACATAAACTTCCTTTCCTTGGAGGCTTACGATAAAAATTCCCCAGAAAAGAGATCAATATCTACATTCTTGTCTTTTTCTTGTGTCACTAGAGGTTGTGTTAAGAGTGAAAATTACTTCAGAAAGCAAACATTTAAAAATGCACTATCTAACATTTTATACCTGGAAATCTCTTTTTAAGCAATTATATTAATAAATGATCCCTTACTTTTGCCTTTACTGCTGTTTTTTCTAATTATATTGCACATGGAAATTTGGTCTTCTTTATTTCTCAGGTTGCCACAAGTGACATATTACAAAGATAGATGTTGTCTCCAAGGGAAATACTTTATTTTAGTTTCATCAGCAAACCATACATCAACAAACTGATTGGGAAAGCTTCTGTGCTTTCCTTCCTGGTTTGCTAATTGTTTGCATGACCAAATTCCTTTTTCTGGGCCAGAAATTTCCCTGTGGGAGTCCACTCTCCTACCTCTTACCAGGTAGAAGTGATATATATTTAATTCCTCTATAATAATTTACACTAGCAAATGCATTGAAGTTTGTTGGAAATGTCTCTGGTAGGGCCATGGCTTTGCCCTACCCCAGAGGCATTCCAGCTGGTGTCCCTTAAGTGACTCCTCTCCAAATTTCAGAGGTTTTTGGTTGTTTTGAAATATATTTTTTCTTAATTTTTCTTTGAAAGATCAAGCCATCTCTTGCATAGTTTGCAAAGTATCACTTCCAATGAACATTGGACTTTTCCTACCAGTTGCATCATAATTAAATACTAGGAATTTATGAAGGATGAGGTTTTTATTCAGTGACATTATTCAAACTCTTGATGCTGATTATTTATGAAACCACCTGTGAATTAATCTGACTTTATGAGCATCAAAAATTGTTGTGGTAATAAAAATATTAACTCCTGCTCATATAAATGAAAAAAAAAAAGACTCTTATTTGGAAATCTGTGATGTAGGAGAAAGTGTTCTTACATGAAACATTTGCTAATAAGTAGGTATGTACTGCCTGTGTTCTGATAACAGATTCTCTCAAATGCTGATTCAGATTTAAAAAGGCTTGATGCAGCACTGCAGGCTATGAAATTACTTTGTCTTACAACAAATTATTCAGAAACTTTGTATTAGATGGAAGACAGCCAAGTCTACTCTGGGCTGCAAATAACCCAGACAGGAACATTATTCAGGTGAGTCTCTCATATATTAGTGCTGCCAGGAAATAAACCCCTTTCCTTGGCATTACTTCTGCCTGCACCGAACTTCGCAGCATGACTCCAAGGGTGCTTTTTGACAGGGGGAATGCACCAACATGGGACAGGAGAGAATCTTCGGGTGTTGTCTCTTCCTCCTCCTGGCCAGGATGTAGGAAGTGGCATAGCATAGGCAACAGTCCCTCATCTTTCTATGCTGGGCTGCTGCAGTATTCCCGTGTTCTAGTTCCTTCAACTAAATCTACCTTTCAGAAATGCTTCTTACAGTGGCTGTAGCTGATCTTTGGACTAGTCCTGTTCCTAGGGCTTCCATTACTGTGGAGAGGACCATGGCGTCGGGAATGTTGTGTTTGCCAGTAATAGATGCCTTTGTGCTGCAGGACTGCTGGAAGGGATAGTGGAGCCTGTGCAGGCTTTACAGACAGAGCCTTCAGCACTAGAGACTGCTCCAGTCCAGCCCATGGCACAAGCCAAAGATAGCCTGGCATATCTCAGCCAGCTTCTCACTGGCTTGGAAACTGCTGGACCAGCCAACTGGCTGGTGTAGACAAGAATTTTTTTGTTAGGCTCCCCACAGCCCACTTCCTTTTCTCTCCTCAGACTATGAGGCCAAGTACAAGCTACTCAGATTAGTTACTTTGCAGCGGGGTCTTTTATACTGGCTGGAGTTTACTCCTGGCAGAAGCCTCCACAGTTTTCATCCAATTAGTTAAGCTCAAGACAAGATATTTAGGACATTCCTGAGGGTTTTATGGTATTTCATCCTGGATTTATGGAGACTGCACTAATGCATTTAATGACTTGGTGTAAGATTGCCACCATCCTGATCCAGCAGTGGAGTGTGGAAATGAGCCTGGCTCATGCCTCAACGGGTGGGACACTTACACTGAGTGTTACACAGGATCACGGCAGTTGATATTTTCTCTGTTTCCATGTAACTGGTTACCCTATGAATTCAGAGCAAGTCCACTTGGCCACTGAGCTGAAAGACACCTGGCATGTACTTCCTGTGCAGAGACCTGTCCCTGTTTCCTTACTGTTACTGCCCCAGGATAGGATCTGCTTCATTGGCAGCCTCAAATATTTGATGCCACCTGCCTTTGATCTAGATGTTGGGATGAGCATTCTTATCTGATCTCCATTCAGTCTGTTCTTTTTCTTGGGAGGAGAGAGGGGCTCAGACAGTCTTCTGCAACAAAGATTTTCTTCCCCCAGAGAGGTGAGCAGGTCTGACAATTCAGTGAAGCTCGTATGGCTATGGCCAGGATCCATGCTGTGAAACTGTCATTCTGGGTGACCTCACACTCTGTAGCTGTGACTTTTGGAGCTAGTCCAGTGCTATTTCTTGGCCAGTGTTACACCTCCAGCTATCAGATCACCACTTCATGCTCCATGCTGTAATCCCTGCAACCTCATTCATTTATCCTCATTCATGCTTGAGAAGGGAAGCTGTGGGCTACATCTTGTAGTAGGGGATCTCTTTTTTTTTTTTTTTTTTGTTTTCCCCAGATGGCCTTGTACAACTGTATCATAGAATCCCAGAATCCCAGACCGGTTTGGGTTAGAAGGGGCCTTAAAGCCCATCCAGTCCCACCTCCCTGTCATAGGAAGGGACATCTTCCACTATTCTCAGACTGCTCCAGCCTGGCCTTGGACACTTTCAGGATTCCAGGGGCCGCCACAGCTTCTCTGGGCACCCTGTGCCAGGGCCTCACCACACTCACAGAGAACAATTAGTTCCCAATATCCCAAGTATCCCTGCCCTCTGGCAGTGGGAAATCATTCCCTGAGTGCTGTCCCTCCATCTCTTGTCCCCAGTCCCTCTCCAGCTCTCCTGGAGCCCCTTTAGGCCCTGAAAGGGGGTCTGAGCTCTCCCTGGAGCCTTCTCCTCTCCAGGTGAACACACCCAGCTCGCCCAGCCTGGCTCCAGAGCAGAGGGGCTCCAGCCTTCAGGTCATCTCTGTGGCTTCATCTGGACTCACTCCCACAGTCCCACGTCCTTCCACTGCTGACGACTCTGGACTCGGGTTTTGTTTTGATTCAGAAATTCTTTTAAATGAAAGAACTATTTTTAAAACTATTCAAAAGCTGTTCTAATTAATGGAAAGGGGGGACTTATAGCCTAAACCCCACCAATCCTTTTGTCTGCAATTTTCTTATTTCTTTATAAATCCAAGTCCAAGTAAGTTATGCCATTGAACAAGAGTGCTACCTGAAATATAATTTTTATAGAATCCCTTAATCGATCCAGGATGTAAATGGGTCTCCAACATTTTATCAGCATTTAATGAGAAAATAGTTGTAGGCTTTTGTGATGTGAGGTGTTGGGTTACACTATGTGTGTGATAGAAGAGCAGGCCTTGAAGGCTGGAGTGACCTCCATGAAATACATCCAGATCACCAGGGAAGGGCTAGGAAAGCCCTTCTGGGTTTGTAGAGTGTTGGACCTGTCAGAGGTGAGGGTCATTGTTTGTGACCTTATAAGACATTGTTTACCTGTTACCATGAAAGGGGAAAACTGTAGAATAGCCCAGGTGATTGGGGAACACTGTAGTAAACCACTTTCTGTTTGTGTGATGGTATATCCTGTTTGTGTGATGGTACATAAGGAATTTTCACTGCACAATAAACGTCTTTGCATGCTACTATCCTGTGTGAAGTCCATGACCTTCTGCTCAATCCTGCAGTGAGGACTAAGTTGATCAACAATGTCCCTTCAGTCCAAAATAGCAATTAATTTGAAATGAAGCATTGCATAGAAACACTCCTCACACTGATGCTTTTTGTGATCTGTTATTAGGGCATTTTGAGACTGTAAGAATTAATTTTACCTTCTTCTTTAGCTGTGATGATTTTCATAATCATTACCTACAAATTATTTTACTATTTCATTTAATGAAAATCAGAATTTTTCTTTTTACTAAGACAAAGCAAACTTGCAGCATTTAATTTCCTACAGTACACCAATTTTATTTTTCACCATCTCTGCTCATTAGGCTTTAAAAACAAGAACTTTTCAACTTAGAGAACCTGGTATCTATGCTTCCAAAGTCTGGATCCAGAGCAAGGTGCCAACTCCTGATTGATGGTTAGAGACTGACTTTCATGGGAATTTGATTAGCCTGTCTGTGAAACCTGTTTTCCCAGCTGTGAATCTGCTTATTGAGCTAAAGCTGGTCCTGAGCCACCTGTTGGTGGCTCTGGGGCCTGAGGCAGTGACCATATAATAGTTCTGATATTTCTGAATAAAAGAGCATAAATGCATTTCCTTGACAAACTCCTGAGATTTAGGGACTGTTCCTTTTTATTCTCATTTTTGACTGGGGCTTGTGCCAAGAAACTGTATCAAGATTCATGGTGGCCAAGGTGGAAATAAATTTAAATTACTATTTAAGAAAGCAAAGCAAAATCCTACATTTGGAAAGAATTTATGATCCTTGACAGCTGAATTTTAAGAGAAATGAAGTACAGTTTTGTTTGAGCCTGCAAAGCAAAGCAACATGACAGCATGTTTCAACATCTATTTTCTACACTGATCTGAGTGAAAACTGCTGATTGCTGTACTTGTTCCAAGCAGGGATGTGCCACAGTTGAGTTAAATTTTCTTGCAAACAATGAATTGCTACTGATGGCACTGCTGGTACTTCTACAGCTATTATCATATATTTAGACAAACTCATTATCAGCATTATGGATGTTAACACTCAGTAAGAGCTATCAGCCTACCCAGGGAACAAAGGGAAATAGGCAAGCACACAGAAGTTATTTTTATGGTGAGTAGCTTTAAAAAGCAGTCATGCATATTGTACTGCTTGCATGCAGGTCCTGAGCCAGTGGGATGGAGCCACATCTGTAGAGTGTATTTGCCTATATGGAAAAATTGCAGATAAGAAAAAAGTAACCTATGAAAGGAAATGGTTCATTTCAGTGTCTAATATCTGATCAGTTCTTACTACTGAGTTCTATCCATGTATTTAAATGTCCTTAAGTTCATCACACAGGAAACAACTTAGGTCTTAAAAAAGTTCTTAGCTGTTACTGAGAATTGAGTGAGCAGTGAAGGGAAAATTTTCCTGTTTGGCAGCAGCAGAGCTTCATCTGTTGTAAAGCTTTCACAGAACTTGTATGTGTAGAGCTGTAGCTGAAGACCAGATGGGAAGGGCTTGAAGTCAGTGATTTCCACCTTTGTAGGGGAACATGTCTGTAGGCAGCAAGATGAAATCACTCAGCCTGATCTATAAAAACCATGTCTGGGTTTTGTGGTCAAATATTCAGCCAGGGAATGGGAAGGAGGGATCTCCCCCCCCATGAGAAACTTTATGTGTTTGGGGATGCATTTATGTAAATATGTCCTAGTTTGAACTTTCCCTCCATGTGAATGTTTGAGGCACACCTGAGCCATTGGGCTGCACATTGGGCTTCTCTCTCAGTTCTTCAGCAGTTTTTGAGTTTGGTAAGAGACTTTCTTAGGAGACAACCAGCCCCAAATATCTGAAGCTAGGGGACTGATGACATCTTTTCAGGTCCCTGCTTCAGTTTTGAGAGAAAATAAATTTAAACTGATTCCTCCTCCTGCTTTTGTAACAGCTCTCTTTTTCCCTGTCTACTTTGCTATTACTGCATAAATCAGATATTGTAGTTTGAGCAGCCAGCATGGCTGAGGCATTCAGCCTTTGGAGACATCTGGCAGCAAATGGAAATGTCTGTGGGATGGAGTAGCTTCTTCCTTCACCCACTGCCTAAAGCTGAGTATGGAGCCCTCCACCTCCCCTGGCATTTCCCGGGCAGCACTCATGGGAGCTCCTTGCTCCAGAGGGTTATGAGACCATCCTGCGAAGGGCCTAGTGCCGCCTGGCACCAACCCAGCTCTGACTGTTTCTGTCACGTCTGTGCCAACCCATGTCCTTGTGCTAGAGGGGACTGAGCCAGCTTTCTCTCTCTTTTGGGTAACTTGGCTCCTATCCCAGCCTTGCCTGGCCATGGAGTTAAGGAGGCATTGTGGCAGTGGTGCCGGCTCAAACCTGAGTTCATGGTGAGTACAGCAGAGGTATTGATTACAGCCATATAGAAAGAGCCCTGCTACTAGCATTCTGAGCACTGCTGGGGGAGCTGAACTGCCTCTTCAAGGGCCTCCCAGTGCTGCACTGGGCTCTTGGCAGCGCTGAGCAACCCTACACTGGGTTCTCATACACAGCTCACACACATTTGGACATGACACAAGGGTGCAAAGAGTCATAACTCCAGTTTGGTACTAAATAGAAAAACTTATATTTTAAATGAGTTTTCCAAGCCCCACAGAACTTGTAGACCTCTTTGTTCGTTTGTTCCCATTTGCTTTGGCCTCCTTGCTTTATTTAATTTAGGGGCAACTTCAAAAGACACCATTAGGGTAATTCATTCATTGCTGCCTCTTGTTTTTCAGAATTCCTGTCAGGCAAGTGAGGCTTCCAGACTGGTGAAATCTGCAGGGAACATTCTGAAAATATCATATGACAGGGAGGAAGTGTGAATTTCAGGAAGCAAAACTGTCAGAATAAATATGCAGCTGTATAAATGCTTCTTTGAGAGCAGTTTCATGGTGCTTTAAGTTTTCCCTGGAATTTTTCTGGAGTGGTTTTCAACATCAAAAGTGTAAGGAAACACATGGTTATCTCTTTCAATGGGAAGCCTCCACCCTTCAAAAGGAGGCTGAGCCTTCAGTAATTTGATTCTAAGTAAGCATGTAATTATAGATTTAAATATTAAACTCTTTCATAAAAGCCCCCTTTCCCCTGAGAAGGCTGAAGATCTGGGCCTTGACATCTGTGGCTCAGTGACTGCAGGACAGCCAGCATTTTCAATTAACCCCAGAGCTTACAGCAGAACTGGCTTAAATTTTTCTTTTCCCAGCTAGGACAAGTTTTTCTGAGAAATTTAAATGGTATTTCAAGTACTGCAGAAAGGATTTGCTTGCAGACCCTTCAAAACAGTTACAAAATCTTCATTGAAGATATTTGTTTCCTCTGTGAGTCAGAAGCAGGAGTAGCTTCATCAGAGAAATGTATGAGGTACCTGTGTAAAAGAAGGCAGAGTTAGTGTCCTGTCATTAGGCTGCAGTTCTCACCCTACCTGAAAAGTGGACAAAAAGTTGTCTTTTTTCCCCTTATCCTCTCCCTGATGCCATCATAGACAGTGTCACAGCCACCTTCTGGCGGGTTCCTCACTGACGCAGCTACACTGAACAGTTTGGGAGGTTTGACTGAGCAGGAATTTATTGCAGTGTGCTCAAGTTTGAATTATCCTGCACTGTACCTGGCTTCTGTTCCCTTTCATCTCAGGGGGGGGCCTAAAATAGCAAGCTGTTTGAAAAGCACAAGCTATGTGGCTTAGGATAAGTTGCTTTTAAATTTGGTGTATTCAGTTGTATGTCAAGTGTTTCTTAACAGAATATTATATTTTTGCAGAGCAGGAAAAAGTGTAGGGAAAAACCTTAAACTTCCTAAGTTGTTGCATTTTGATGCAGTCATGTAGAGTTTAGTATCTTGAGCAGATTTGCTTTTTCCTGTATGCTGTATTTCTGTTTTACTTATCCTAATGAAAGTTCTCCATGCTTTATTTTGGTTTTATATTTTAAAAAGACAGGCTTGATATTCAGTTGGTATGAAGTGGTGCATGGTTTTTACACCACCAGAACACTTTGCCCACAGTGTGCTGATGTAGGTAGTTGCTCTTCTGTGTTTGAATACTGCTTTTGAAAAAAGCTTGGTAAAAATGACAAAGTAAGTTTGAAAGGAGTTAAGGATCATCAAGACCCAATTAAAGAGAAACTAGAGGGAGAGGCAAAACAACTCCAGAAGGATGACCACTGTGACAAGCTCTCTATCCATCTGTACTGGCTTTCCTTCTGAGCACATCCCAGCAGAAGCTCCCATATAACTTCCTCTGACATCTGCAGTCTGTGGTGCTGGTCAGGGCTCGAAGCAAGAGCTCCTGTCAGGCTCAGTGCTGGGGGAGCAGCAGCCGAGTAAGATCCCTTCACAGAGTTGCACTCAGATGTGTCCTTGGGTTTGGCTGCAGGCTTACGCTACAGCTCTTGCTCCGTCTGCAGTAGGGGATCCCAGACAGCAGGATGGGGAACCTGAAAATTCTGCCAAGGATGCATGGGAATCTCAGCCAGGCTGCTCCCTGCTTCAACAGTCACGGATCTTGCCCCAGTTACTGTGTCTGGCTGCAGCCACCAGGGCTGCAGGGGGTGTTGGACTCTGGAAGGGAACAGGGATATAGCCTGCATTAGTGTCATGTGGCACTGTGTGGTCTGGGAAGTGGATTGAAGGGACTACTGTAGTGGGAATTTATCCCAGCATTTTCTGTCCCAAGTAGATTTCTCTGTCCTGAGCTCCTCTGCCACATATCTGATTTTGTTGCTCATCATTCCAGGGGTTTGCTGTTAGGGTCAGGCACTTGGAAGGATGCTATCCAAGGTACAGGATAGATGTGTGAGAGGTGTCATTTCATTCCTCACAAATCCTACAGCTTGCAGAAAATCTACAGGTGTCCTGCAGGGAGGTTGGGGAGTGCCTGGTATGGAGTCAGGGACCCCACAACCAGGGGCACTGGGAGGATATTGCCTTCACACAAGGTGTAACGTGTTCTCCTGAGACAGACACATGCCAGAGAGCAATCCTTTTAGCCTCCTGCACCTGTTTCATTAAATCTTCTAGGTACTGCCCATATCCCCCCTGATCCAACAATACCTGTTTGGATAAGATGGATTTGGTCCAGGCTATGTTAACTCTTCTTGCACACAGAATGTCTGCTGCATTTGCCTGCCCAATCTGACAATGAAAAAAAGGCTTGTCTGTTGATTGTGATTGCCCCGAATCTGAAAGAAACTACAGTAAATAAATTCCAAATGTATTCTGTTACACAAAAAGCCCCAACTGAGCTAGACGAAGTAACAATGCATTTGCTTCATAGGCACCAAAACCACCACCCTGAAACCTATTCTGCCCTCTCTCACTCTCACTCTTGCCCAGGAAATCCCTTAATAACATGCAACATGGTTTCAGTGTTGCATTATAAGCAAGAGTTTTTCACCAGAAATTCTGGGTATAGATCAACTAAAGGTGGGATTAAGACTGTTTGGCAGTTTGGCTGAAGTTTATGTACTATTTTGAGTTAGTGTGAACCTTAATTAATTTTACAACACTAAATAAAAAAAAAATCAAAGGAAAATAAGTTGACTGATACTGATGTCATTTGGAGATGTCAAGGAATTGAAAAAAATCAATGGATAGAATATATCGTAGGGTCTAAAAAAAACCATTTCACTCAGTTATTCTGGGCTTTCTCTCAAAGCTTGTGCTGCATCATCTGTGTTTAGATGAGATGGTGGTGCCCCTTTCTCCTCTGCTTGGCAGCTGAAATCAGTGTGCCGTTGTGAGCACTGTGGTGGATGGAGCAGCACCTATTGCAGCCTGGCTCTATATGGACAAAACATAATGTCTTAGGTTACAATGTAAGATGTAACCAAAAGTATGTATTCTATCACCATCTCCACAAGGTGTTAAAACCAGGTGGGGCAGTGTTCTTTATCTCTCCCATGACTCAGCCCTGATAACTCCCTTTGGGGGCTCTCTTCTGCTAATGGGCCATCAAGTCTCACTACATGACTCATAAAATTACATCCCATTGCGAAATGTTCTGCCTAGGGGGAGGAATCAACCATTCCTACCTGGAGATAATCTGAGGTTTGGAACACCACAGGCAGCCTACCTACTGGATTCCCAGAGGACAAGAGCTCAATAACCACCACTGGACCTTCAGAGGAAAACCAGCCCCTTCTACAGGATCACTGCTTCAACAGAACCACATCTATCACTTCAACAGGACTGCAGCCACCATTTAATCAGATACAATCTGACCAACAGGGTGTCAGGTTGTATCCTGACTCTGTCAGTTTAAGTCAGTGTTTTCTGTCTCTATTTTAATTTTCCTATTAAATTGTAATTCTGTTTTGGAGTCTTCCACTGGTTTGTTTTCAAACCAGTACACATGGAAATAGGTAGTGTATTTAATATTGAAAGTCAGACCAGCAATCTAGGACTTGGAGTCTTTGCAGGAGACAACTGGGGCTTCTTTTCTGTCCCTTCCCTCTGTGTGTGAAAAAAAGAGAAATATATACTTCCAATGCTTTCCTCTTTTGAAGACTGAAATCATCATTGACTATATAAATTCAAAGGGAATTCCTCCATTGACTGAAGTGTTTACAGCCTAATTGCTGGAAGAATTTGAAGAAGCAGCTCAGCTGTGTTTGGAGCAGGGGACTTCAGTGGAAGTGGGATTAAGGCATTTTTACTAGATGGAGCCAGCAACCCCATGCAGTTCACTGTGCAGGGAAGGGAAATTTCAGCACTGAAGCACACTAAAGGCTGGCTGTTTTGTACAGGTACTGAGCAATTAGAGTGCAGAAACCAGAGAATTTTCATTGTTTTCATCTTTTGTTTTCACTGAGGGACATACACAATATTGAACATCTTTCTAGAAGGTGTTCTGTTGAATTTCCTGTCTTTATACTTCTTGTTATTTTTGATAGACATCTAAGCGGGGGTTTGATGAAGATATCTGCAGCGGGATGGAGGTGCTAGAGGGGGAAATGGGTGTAAGGAAAGACAGGATAATACAGCTGAGGTTAGATGGTTTCTTTAAGCCAGGAGTGGGCTTTGGAAGTGGATTTAGCCTCAGGCTACCCAGAAAATGGGCTGGTGTCCTAACAATAAGGCACAGGACAGCAGAGGGGACTTCAGGAATACAATTCCAAAATTTTGCTGTGGTAAAATTGCTTCCTGTGTTCAAACCTTCAGAAGAGGCGAGGATAAGCACACAGGTCAGTGCATCCTGAGAGACTCTTCTGCAGAATGGATGCTGGTGCTCAGGATGTCGTGTGGGGCAAAACTGGGTACCCTTGCTTGAGAGAGAAGGGGGAATAGCAGGAGGGAACGATTGAGACAGTGAATGATGGAAACACCAGGACGGGATGTTCTCAATGGCCTTCCAAATTTCATGTTGACATTGTATTAAATAATGGTGTGTTTTTGTGCAGTGATAAATACTGCTTTTCTGAATGCTGTGCTCTCTTCACTGATATATTTGTTTTGAGTTATATCAATGACTTGTCTTTCATAATTAAGTTGACATGCTCTTCAGTGCCCTTGGCAAGTGTTACTCAAAATAATGCAAACTAAACTAGCATACCTCAATCTCCAGGGCTGAAATTTGCCTGCTAATGCTCTCCCAGTGATCTCCTTGAGTGCTGACTGGAGGTAAAATGCAGTGAGAAGAAATGGTTGTGTATTGGTTGGGAATAGCTCTGCATTTCTGTACTTGGAGTTCCAGAGCATAGTTATAGTTTTGTTTCTCCTCTTTCCAGCCAAAAATTGCTGCAGATTGTTGGAGATAAAATAATGACAGGGTAGTAAAATTCCAGCAAAGTAATTGGTGAGGTATAGCTTGCCGTTAACAAATAATGTTGTAGCATATACCTATAAACCTCCTCATGTTCACCAGGGAGAAATGTAAAGAACACAAAAAAGTAAAGAGATCATTAATTGAGTGAGAAAAACAAAAATGTTCACAAACACTGCAAGGAAGGAAAGAATAGAAAGTTAAGGAAAGGAAAATAATTACAAAATAAATCTACAGAAAAAGTTTTGGATTGTGTCAGATCAGTCCCCTATCTATTAATGTTTCCTGAAGAAAGCCCAATCCCACACTGAGAGAAACATGAACAGAGAGCTGGTAACAACAGCCCTCTGAAGAAAAAGATGCATTTTTCACTAAGCTGCTGCTCTAGTACCCAAAGGAGCTGAACTCAGTTTCTGACCTCTTAAAATTTCACAGGTCACCTTGAACCAAGGCTTGAATCCCACTTGTCTGAGTGTTTAATATCACATCCCTGGGCAGAAGGAACTGTGAGCAGATTGATGGTGACTGCTGGCTGGGAATTTTTTAGGAGCTTTTTCACATGGCAGTAGCAGGGCTGTGAGCCTTGGCTTCCCCTGTGACAGACTCCTGGCCTGGTACAGCTAGGAAATTGCTGCTCTTGGCCTTCTTCCCTGCCAGACCTATTAACTACATAGTGATCAGCCAGGCTACTAATTAGGAGTGGGCTGGTTGGGCAGTTTGGGCTGGTGACAGCTGGTGACGCCTGAAGGCTCGTTCTCTGGGAGAGAGGGGAGCTCTGTCCTGCCCTGTGCCTTCCTCTTCCCCCTGGCTATGGTCCCTTGCTTTGCACTGGCCCTGGGCCCCCTTCACCCTGCCATGAGCCAGTTCAATGTCATACCAGAAAATTATTTGTGGTTTTTTTCCTCTTTTGCCAGATTGCTGTTTTCTAATGTTTGTGCATCCAGGCAGGGCTTTGCTCTAAGCAAGAGCCAACAGAAGGCAGCAGCAGCAGCAAATAGGCAAGAGGAGAGACTGAGGGGGGCATCCTTTTTGGCTACAAAGCTGATACCTTCTAATCATGTCAATCGTGCCAATCATCTGATTAAATGGTTCTACTAGGAAGAATGTGGGTGAAAGGCAGAATAATAACACTGGGAGCCAGAGAAAAATGAGATAAAATACTGACCTGGAAGCAGTCTAGCTCTGTGCTGTGACTTCATGCTTTGCAACTCTGGCCTCACCTACTTGGAGCATGGATAATGAATTGCTTGCCATTCGGACAGTCTGTCCCAGATTTGGCTCACCTCACAGTAGCTAACTAAAAGTCAAGCTTCTAGTACCAAGGTTGTTCTACTGGCTTCCTTTAGAGATAGAAAAAAGGATCAGGCACACTTAGGCAGTGATTTATGCAGTCTGGCTGGAGAGGGGATTTGTCCCTCTCTGGAGGTGCTGGAGGAGCCTGGCCACTGCCTTTGCCCAGGGAGAGGCTCCTCTCATTTAATGCACTCTTGTGTCCAGCTGGCATCACCATCAGCTGGGCTCTCTTGCTTGGAGAGAAACTGCCAGCATGCTGCTCATCATCCCAACCCCTGGTGAAGGCTGCAGTGCCTCCCCTGTTCCAAGGGAGGACCATGGCTCCTGCCCCAGGCATTGGATTGCTCAGAAGCTTGTTCAGGAACTTATCTCTCCTGGCAGGGGTAAGCAGTCCTCCCACATGGATGAATCACACCTTGAGGGAGTGATGATGGGTAAGACCTGCTGTTTTTCTGGATGTGCCAGGGAGTCTGGGTGTCCTGGAGCACCTGTGATACGAATTCCAGCCTTACATGCGTATCTCAGAAATCAAAAGGGCACAGACCAAATGTGTGCTGAGGCTGGGGAGGCACCTGTGATCCTCCTGAGGCAGTTTCAGTCCAATGGAATGAGTCACTGCCTCTTTGTGTATTTTCAGTATGGAGAAGGGAGGGTGTTCTCCATACTCTGGGGCAGGGCTTTTCCTCACAGAAGTGATCTTGTCTGTTCTGGGACACTCCTGCACCCCTCCTTTCCTGATGTGACCTCAAAAGGGAGGATGCTGTGGGGCTGGAGCTGTCCTGCTTGGAGTGTGTAGGGCCACGGACCCAGCACAGAACATTGCCCCTCATTAATGTCTGGTGGTCTCCTTGGCAAGCGCAACTAGTGGAGTTTGGGACAGGGCTGAATGGGTAATATTCGGTCAGCAAAAGATTAAAGTTTGGGTGATAAGTTTTGTTTCCATGCCACTTAAAATTTCAAATGTACTTTTCTGTAATGATTATTTTAAGATAGCCCCACTGCTCCAGGGATCTCCTAGTTATCTGAGAATATTTTATCCAAATCTACCCCCAGAATGGCTGGCGCAAGGGCTCACAACAGAAAAGGTAATGAGAATGAGAATGGAGTGTTGAAATATCCGCATGAGAAATCCAGATGCAATTGAGTTCTCAAATTACAGATGGTTGTTTATTCTGGCATGTGAGCATTTACCTGATCTGCTATAGGGTAAAGTTCTGAATTATAATCTCTTACCAGAATGCTCTAAAAGCTTAGTGTTGGTAGCACACAGATAATTTACTATGATGGGGAGGTATTGCCAAATGGAAAGGGGAAATAAAAATGAGCAGGGGGGGGAGGGCAGGAAATATGGATGAAATCAGGAAATTGAAAACAAAGCAAACCAACCTTTGGTTACAAGACAGTGCATTTCTGAGATACCCCATAGGGAACAATTCTTTTGAGCCATGATTTGGATACCAGACAAGTTAGTTCTAACTTTTCTTTTGGCAGTGGATATGATGATAAGATATTTTAGTTCAAATTAGATTTAAAATTTAATTGTGTAGAAGATTCAGAACACAACAAAAATAATCAATTCTAGTTGATATGAGGCTTTCCATTATAAAGGCTGGCAATTTAGAAAGCAAGTATTTCCTCAAAAACCAAAGAGTGACCTTGGAAAGTTTGTGTAGGAAAACAGAAAATTACCCAGAGGCATTAGTACAGTTGATGTGAATAAATAATTCTGTTTGCATTTAGGGAATAGAATGTTCTTGACTGAACTATCAGAGCTTGAGATATTTGGGCCTTTCATATGTATATTTGCATGTATCATTCTGTTGTTGCAGATTAACCAGCATGGAGTCCTTTGCATGTACAATAATGTTATTATCAGTTCTGTGTTAAGACCAAATGAAAGCACATTCTTTCCTCTCAATGCAGCTTGGCAGCCAAAACATCCTTGGGTTTAGCAAACCTGAAAATAGTTCCCTGCAAAGGAAAAGGAGAGATGAAGGTTAGAGGATGAAATGAGCTTTCTGACGTGAGGGGTTAGCAAAACTGCCAGGTCCAACTGTGGAGGGGAAGAGAAAAGAGGAATTGGTTTATCAAGCACTGGTAATTGATGCTCAGATTCCAGCAGAAAGAATAATCTCCATGTGCTTCCCAAGTGCTGTGCTGCTGCCAAGTCCTTTAAGGATTCAGCTGAAATTTCCTTGCAGGGCAGTTGTAGCATTGGTTCAAGCTCAGAAAATGACATATCCCCTGAAGAATTTCTGGGGGCCTAGAAAGTGAGGCCCCTCGGAAGGTAGAGTTAAGTTTGGCCTTGGAAAGGGAGTCAAACTCCCCCCGCCTGCCCCTCATTTTACAATAGTATCTTGTGTCTCACTCTTTTCTCCCTTCCTCCTTCCCGACTCGACACTGACCTCCCGACCCTTCCCTGGTTCCTCCCTTGTACCATTATGAGATAAGTTGTAACCCTCAGAATAAAAGTCTGAATGTTGGGCTATTCCGGGTCTTTTGCCCCTGAGCCCAAGCAGAGTGGACCCTCGTGTCTTGTGTCTGATTTGGGCTCCGGGCAAAGGAACACTCTCTCAGCAGCTCTCCGGTTTTTAGGACAGTGGCCACCATCCCAGGGAAGCCCGGCTCGCGGCGAGGGGAAAAGAAGTCCCTAGTTGAAGTTGACTTAACAAAAAGGAAACTCTCAGAACAAGCCGCCAAGCCGCCGGCCGTCCCTGTGGTCAGCTGTCCGGCCACCGGCCGTAGGCAGTGCGGAAATCATGACCTGAAAAAGCAGCCAGAGTTTCCAATGCTTGATTTGGGATCATTAAGAGGTGTGATAGAGATCAGGATTTTTAGGATTCAGTCTGGGTGCAGATACCTCTCACAACACTCCTCCAGCTTATTAAATCAATCTGATAAGGACAGTTTCCACACAAGTAACCAGGTATTAGGAGGAACATTAACAGATAAAACACATTTTTTTAGCCCCCATGAGATGCTAGCAAGGATGCCAACATCTTTGCTAATCCTCCTGCTGTACAACCACTTTCTTAGGCCCCCTTCCCTTTTCCCTCGCTTAGATAAAGATCAAGATATATGAAAATATTATATTTGTCTCCAGTGCTCTGTGAAGGGAATAACTTTTTTTTGTTTTGTTTTGTTTTGTTCTTTTCTGTTTTGAGTCCATGATGAAAATTATGGAAATACAAAGATCAGGTTGGATGATCAAATTTGAAATCTTAAGCACTGAGAGAAGACCTTGGAAACAGGGAGATGTAGATGGATCCTAGGAATAATAATATTTAAATTAAGCAGATATTGATTTCACTGAAATGAACATCAAGTTTTATTGATGTGAGAGATAAATATTGACTGAAGCATCATGTGTTCCCTAACCTGTGCAGTTTTTCCCCTGAAACAGGTTTCTTTATTTTCCCTTGTCCCTTCCCAGAGAATAATATCTTAATTCAGCTGCTCTAAACTTCTGCTGTTTTTGCAAAGCCAGTGTTGTTTTTCAGCTTGCTGTTGTAAACATCAGAGACAGGAAAAATGGTTGTGACTTTATAAATCAATAAGCCCTATGCCCAAACAGCTATTAACAAACCAAAAAGGTGCTTGGAAATCCAAAGAGCCTCTTATAAAGTAATAACAAAAGGCTCTGCAGCACAGTCAAGTTCTTGGCCTCTCTTCCAGAGAAAATCTTTTTTTAAAAAAAGTGAAATTGCACTTTGAGGAAGTGACGATTTTTGATATTTTTTTAGGGAAAAAATTATTATCTAATCCTAATGCTATCTAAAATATTTTATTGAACTGATCCTCTACTACTCTAATGTAAATGCCAGTTTACAGAGACACTGAAGCTTCGCAAGTCGTGGAGAAATGAGAATTTGAAGGGAAGGAGCAAAATAGACAATATGGGCCTATATTGAACTATAAGGGTTCTCTTTGTTAAAGAGATGAAAATTCAAACATTTCAAACATTGAAGAGCAGCTGCATGTTCATCTGGGCAAGTGTAGGCTCCAGGTGAGGAAAAAGGGCTTTTTTAGCAATCATGAAATGTGGAGACAGAGAGCCCTCACTGACTTTCTCCCTGTGGATCAGAGGGATCCTTAAGTGCCTGAAATTACCAGTTTGGAATTTAGACCTACATTATGATAACTTGGAGAGATTTCACAATGACCTAGTTCTGAAATTGCCTATCAGTTAATTTCACCCTGAAGAAGTAAGACAAATGGCCCAGAGGGAAAGGAGTGGTTCACAGCAAGCTCCCGTCAGCAGCAGATTAGCGATGGGAGAATGAGTTTAGTGCATTGGCTCTTTCAGCTTGAATTACAAGGCTTGAGTAGAAAGTCCAGGATAATAGAGCCACTTGAATATGTGGTAAAAGTGCCTGCCACCAAGAGAAATCAAAGAGTGGATTTGGAAAGGGCCAGAGGTGGAATGGCCCAGCGGGATGTCAGAGAAGCTCTGTCCATCCAGAAATAGAGAACAGGTGTGTTTTTATAGGCTAAGCAGCTATCTGTACAGAGCTTTTCAAAAACAGCATTTTGAAAACCCGTGATTATTTGGGAAAGGGAATTGTGACAGAAATAAACATCCTGCTTTCAAATATTATGTCAGATTTCCTTCAGGGTTTTCCTCATCAGAACTCCCCCAAATTACCAATTGCTGTCTTTCAGCACTGTAGTCATCCTCGGTGTGAAAGCCTCACAGCACTTTTCTTTTAATGTAATTTTGTCAGAAATGTTTTCTTTGTGTGTAGGGAAAAAATCTGCTTTGCTGTATTGCTCCAGAGAGTGTCCAGTGTGTTCCTGTGTTCACCACGTGCACTTTTTCTGGTGTAATTATTGTTACAATGCACAACTCTGTGTGTTCTTGTGGAAAAGCTTTATCAGAAAATGCTATTCAAACAAAGGGAAAGGATAGCATTTAAAACTCACTGACACCTTCCAGGCAGTTTTTCTATTGGATTGGAATATTTAATGTCCCCAGGTATAGCATTGGCCTTGTAAATGAGAAGCCTGCATTAACAGGAATGACATAACAAGCCAGGGACTCTGGAAGCATTCAGGCTGGCAGCAAGTGTGGAAAGAGAGCTATAGTTTTAGAAGAATCATGACATCCTAAGACTATGGTATTCCTGAAACCAACAGGCATCCTTGAGTGTGGTCATAATATGATGAGCTGGGAAACATTCCAATCACCTTCACCTTAAAATTCCTTTGCTCGAGGTAAGATGGGATGAGTTCTGTGTATCTTTCAGAACTGAACCAACATTTTTCTTATCACCAGGTACTTTTACTGTATTTTCCCCTTAGATTTCATAAGAATAGCCCAAGGAAAGTTTTTATTCCTCTCAAAATGATTAGATTCTTGAAGCTTCTCAAGCTTCTAAAAAAACTTGAGGCTTTTCTCCCTCTCCTCTCAACATTCACTTAGAATTCCACCTGCTGAAAAAAATGCCTATCAATGCAGAGGGCAGTGGCAGCAGACAGTGCCAAGCCACTGCAACTCTTCTCCAAGGGTATAGGGTCAGGCCAGGCAACACTGAAAGTCACTGCCAGTGACAAGTGGCAGATATTTTTCTTTCTGGTCCCTGAAAAATGTCTGGTGATTGCTTGAGGCCCTAAATGCAGGCAGAGTTTCTCTCCTTGTGGAAAGCTCTGTGTGTGTGCAGTTGCCTTGAGATGGGGACACTTGAGACGGAGCCCACCTGACACAGGACCTGTGGCAATGTGGCCTGAGGAGCACACAATCATCACCTTCTTCCCTTCTTCTGACTTCATCCTTACCAGGTGTTTTTTCTATTCTCAAGCTTTCCATTTTCTGTGGAGATGAACAGAGGTTTTCACCCAAGGTAGTCTTCTAGTCAACTGCAGAGAAAAACTGCAGGAACAGACTGGAGACTCAGGTGATCCCAAAAATCATGGGATTAATCGTCATTCGTTATGGCTGCATACATGCAGTGCTCAGAAAATGTGAGCGCTCCCAGCAAATTTATATCATAGCCATTTATTTTACTGTGCTTGTTCTTCAGCTATCTAAAGCTGCATTGTTTTAACAGGGGCATGGCTTTTCCTACAGCTTCCTGCTTCTTCCTTGCAGCATGTTTCTGGTTAAGAAAAAGAAAAAAGGAAAAGTGTTGTGGAGGGATGTGTGACTGAACAAACAGACAGCCCAGGGAAACAGCAATAAGGTGGGAGTAGATGTGGATCTCAAGGAAAGACAGAATATTATAGAGATTATAACAAATTTCTCAGCAAGTCAGTAGACATTTGTAAGTTGTTAATTAGTGATTAAAAAATTATTTTAAAGCAGAGAGTAAATTGGTTTCTTTGCAAAGTAGCAAAATTTAGAATACTTTTAAATGAGGCATTAAAGCTCCAACTGATTCTGCCCACCACCTTGGGATCTTGTGTATTAGATTCTGCCTTTCTTTCACAAATGGCTGGGTTGTATCAGATGCAGTTTTGGCTGTTTTGATGTAGGACCCCACACATGCTTTGAATACACAGACATAAATAGAACATGGAAGTAATGGAAGGACTCATTTGTTGCTTGATGTTGCAAGGGAATACCTTGTAATATACTAACCCTGTTAGTAAGTTAAATGAAATTTGACTCATAAAAATTGCTATGTAAATCCATAGAGAAAATTAAAATCAAACTTGACTTTGAAAGTTTGAAATATTGCATTTATTTCTCACTTCCTTCAGTTATTATTCCAAATCTCATACCATCCTGAGACCAGAAAAAAAAGCTTCAAAAGAGAGAAATTATTTCCTAATTCTGGTACTCCAGAAAAACAGCAATCTTTCAAAGAAATCCTGTTCCTATGAGTATTTGAATACATTTTGCAGCCCCACAAAGAGGGAGGTATTTAAAAAAATAATTCAGTTAGCACCTGGACAGCCAGGCAGCCTTCTGCTTGGCAGCTCTTTTGTGACAGATCTCTGCAAAACTTCAGCAGTACAGGTGTAATAAGACTTATTTCAGGAAATGTATCTGTCTGGCTCCTTAGGAGATCCCAGCAAATGCTACATGTTAGGATATTATTGGAGGGAAAGGACCTTGTGACTGCACAGGATGCTGTAAGTTCTAGCATGTTTTATTACCATTTGCATATACAATAACCACAGCCAAAATGAATGTCCACATTTGTAAACAGTGATCCACCTGCATCCCAAGTTAATTGTTTTGTATGAGTAGGTCCTATAATGATTTTCTTTCTTTTTTTTTTTTTTCTTTTTTTTGGTAGTCATTCAAGTCAGTCATGTTTCAAACTAGTTTTGCTATTGGTTTTATTGACTGTTCTTCCAGAATTTCTCCCTTGGCAAGTTTCTTATTGTTTATATGCTTATCTATTAAAACTAGTGTGTGAACTTAGAGCATGAGTATATGGCCTTGCTTTATGTTTTCTGGAGTTGACAGCAGCCCATGCACTGGGATTTACTGAGCACACATGTATGGAGTGTCCCTGAGCAACTCCATCACGATGGCTGTGCATGGGTTGCTGCAGCAGTTTCAGCTTTTCCAGGAGTCCAGAGGCAGGGTTGTAATTTTCTGCTTTATAGCACAACTGCTGCCATTGCAGATGACAAAAAGAGAAAAGGAAATTGTGTTATTTATCTGGAAAAAGTGACTGAGCTACATCTTCTCTGTGCTCTTATGCTGAAAAAAAATTGTGAGATCTATCTTGAAATGAGGATGGGTCTGAATACACTCTTGAATTTTAATATATTGTTTGATACTGTACTATAGAAAAGACATATTTGAGCTACCAAATCATCATCATGCAGTTATCTCTTATATTGTAGGAGTTTTCAGCTGAAACTCTCAGGAAGAACAAACTGTATTTGAAGCTAATGGATCTTTCTATCACTGTAAGTCACTTACAGCTGAACATCAGGTGCTTGGATAAGATCACACTGCTCATAGGTCTGCTCTTACAAATGGAAGAACTAAAGAGCAATCTCATATCTCATTCTTTAAACTTAAGAAAAAATAGCAAATTGAAAACTCTGGCACCATGCTTATTATTCTTTAATGTTTTAGAACAGTATTTCTCTCTTGCCTATACCTTCTTACAAAGGAATGCTCTCTGAGGTGCTGCAGTGCTAATCTTTGTCACTCAGTCTGTCCAAGCTGATATCTGTCCAAGCTTAAACACAACCCTGGAAATCCCAGTTAAATTAGCTGGAGTAAATGTGAAGTCACTACAGAGAAGCATCAAACAGTGCTATCAGATCCTTACTGTGGTCAAAACTAAATGTAAGCACTGCAGTATCTGTTGCTTTTGGTATACTATAGGATCTATACTATATACTATGAGATTTATGAATAGAATACTGACATGAAACCCTAACAATTAAAATAGTAGTGCAAAGCATAATGAATTTGTAACACTGCTTCAGCTTGAAAAAAAGAGTAGATGGTCTCTTTGAAGCAGTGAAATCTCGGTTTTACCTGAGGATTATAGGTGTACCAGGCTTATGTTTCCTTTTAATATTGGCAAAGGGCTATTTAGCCATAGTTCTTTATTCCACTAATGTTTTCATTGTAGGAATATTAGAGATTTCCTCATTCTTGCATATGTATGATTCTAGTGTCAGTCAAATCTCTGCCAATATCAGAGACAAAACATTTCAGATTTGAGATGAATCATTAACATGTTTAGTCATTTTAAGAAGGTCTTTCAAGTACCTTAATCCAGCCCTATCATCGATTGCTACTAGATCCACATAGTATATATTTTCATTAAGCTACTTTTATGAAAAAATTTCGAAAAAGAATTTGCAATTTTAGGTGACCTAAAGGTAGGGATTTCTTAATTTGAATCTTCTAAATAGAAGTAATTCAGTTGCATTCTAAGATGGAATTCCTTGCTGTTGTGATGCCAAAATCCTAGGCACCTCGTGACTGTCAGACTGTAGAAGCTAATGAAGAAAAGGTGTTGTTATCTGTTGAAAATAAAAAGATCCTAAAAGTTTTGTTTATTGCAACTTGAATGGAAAATTTTGGATCAGAATAGAAAAGGAATTAAAATAGAAATTACATGACTGGCTGGATTGTGTGAGAATTGGTGTTGAATCAGGCTGGTCCTTTGATTTGTTTTATTCTAGGATCTGTTTGGAGGAAAAACTTTCCCTTCTCTTGGTGTGGGTGATGCCCACCTCTTATTTCCATACTCTAATTACTTCCTTGCAGCATATCCGTGAGTCCATTGGTTCTGTTGTGTGACTGGTGATCCCAGGAGAAATACAAAGTGCTCCAGGAGGGGACACACACACACGCGTGCGCACGCACACACACAGACAGTGCTCTCAGGAGGGGACACACATACACAGTGCTCCCAGGAGGAGACACACACACACAGTGCTCCCAGGAGGAGACACATACAGTCACAATGGTGCAGAAGCAGTCCTAGTGTTCCAGGCTCCTCCTCAGAGCTTCCTTGGAGAAGGGAAGCTGGAGTTCAGAGGAGCTTAAAGACTGCAGGATTAAGAGAACTTTATATTCTGTTAATTGACTTAACAAAAATGACATTAAATATTACCAGAGGAGAAAGTGAAAAGGTGTCCTATATGTTTAGTCGGAATAATCATTTACTCTGCTCAATCATAACTTAATATACAGATCTTGGAAAACGCCAATTTTTTCTGTGGAATTGTAGTTCCAGATACAAAGTGAAATGAAGGAATTTTTGGTTTTGAAACATGAATTAAAGTTTTCATTTAGTGTGAAATAGATGGGAAACGGATGTTTATTGTACATAAAATAGCACATTAATTGCTCTCGGTGATACTATATAATTTCTTTGTGTCAGAGAGTGTAATATTCCAGTCAGTAATTCCACCTTCATAAGGCTCAGAAATAGGTGGCTTTCTGGAGGCTCCTGTCCCTGTCCATTGACAATTTAGGAAGCCAAAGAATGTGCCTCAGACTTACTGGTTCCTTTTTGGATGGTGAAACTTAGGGAGTTTAGTGAGGTAAGTCCTGTCCTCTTCATGATGCTGATCCTTAGATACTGCTAAGCAACCAAACATATTTTAAAGTGAAGATTGAGGCCAAACTGCTTGTTAGGGTGTCTGTGGCAGGACTGTCCTCTCCCTCTCTACCACATATACTTGATGCATGTTGAAAAGATAACCTAGGGGCTGATGGGCCTAGCAAGGGATCACATCTGGTGCCAAAATGGCTCAGGCATCAGCTAAGAATCAACATCTTAGTCTGGAGAGCAGATGTGGGAAGAGAAAATAGAAATATTTTTGACTGAGAGACACTGTTTTACAAACTATGAATGGCACATGAATTATAACAGAGGCAGAAGCCTCTTACACCCAGAAAATATTTGAAACCTCTCCCTGAAATCCGGACCCAGATTCCATGGTTACTTTCCTGGGAATAGAGGGAAAGGATTTCAATGTGTGCCTCACCAAAAATTGGATGGTAAGGTACATTGAATCCTAAGTTATATTATTTCTTCACTACCTGTAAAATTAATAAGTACCCTGTCCTGTGTATACCTACTAGTAGTATCTTTTTGTATTTATTCCTGTGTAGTATTAGTTTGTTTTAAGTCTTATGTCTGTTAGTTTTTATGTTTATTAAATAACTAATTTGTTCTATAATAGACCAAATCAGCCATTATTAAAGAACTTACAAACGAGGGTGGATTTTGGGGTGTTGGCCACCTCAATAAAGCTCCTGCCTGCTCCTGGAGGCCTGGGCAAAGGTCAGGGACTAATCTAAACCCCCACTGCTACATATTTGTAGCAGTGTCTTCTGTGACAAACCTGGATCTTCTGTTAAGGAACCTGGTCCCTGCTTGCGTATGGAGATAAGCAGCCCTTTTACAATCCTTTGCACTTTTTCTGGCCTCAGTTTCAAGCTTTTCTCTTTGCTATTCTCTTTGCTTTCAACTTCTGTATCCCTCATTCCTTCATAATGGCATTGTGCCACATCATTAACTGTAAAAAGTATGGCTGCAAATGTTCAAAGAATGATGGGTTTTATTACGCTGTCACCACAGCCATGTTGAGGAGGCTGTCTTTAATATATTATTGACACTCTAAACCATTATTTTTAATAGTATTGTGCACCCAGAGAATGCTGCCAGTGGAAAGGAAGCACAGATGAAGAGGAGCTCTGGAGCAATAATCCAGTAGGAAGTCAGTCTCTCTGAAGCACCTCTGGTTGAACATGTGCACTATTTTACTTTGAGCCATTAACTGTGAAGTAAGGATTTACTGCTGGAAATGCAGGATAATTTGACAACTTGTAATTAATTTTTATATTGATAAAAATCACATGGATAGAACTTGACAAGGTAAGTGTTTGCCCTTTGTCAGACTTACCTAAAAGAATTCCCTGGGGCAGTCTAGCATCAGACATTGTAAGTACATGGCTTTGTTTGAAGTGGTTAATGCATTATTTCCTTCTTTGCTTGTATTTTTGGATTTTAGTTTGTTTTTCTTTTTTTCATCCACAAGACTGAAAAGTTAGTGTCTTTTCTAACTTAAAGTAGGCAATTCCAAATCTAGAGTTACACTATGCCACCAAAGAATCAAGCTTTATTTCCTATGAATGAAGAATTTTATTTTCAATTTTCAGTACTTGAAAGCATAAATTTCCAAACATTTTCCTTGCCAGCATAAAGGCTGGAGTGAGTTTCTGCCCCAGGGAGACACACATGATGTGCTACTTCCACACTGGCATCTCAAAACCTGCCAAAGGGGAGGCAGATAACGCCTTGAGATGGTGAAAAAATCATTAAAGTAATGTACTGAAATTTGCATTTCAGTGCTCAAATTAAGGGTCCTGTGGTCTTATTTAGCTCACCTCTTGCAAAATGAAAACAGTGTTGAACATGATCATTTACTTTCATGTGTTGTAAATACAGTCAAAGAAACTCTGCAGCCTGACATTAACCAGAGGAAATGAATCTGTTTCTCTCTTGTTTTGGGTTTTTAAGGAGAAATTCAGTGCTCTGCCTTGAGTTCTTCCCACCAGAAATCTCTCCCAAAGGGACCCCAGCTGTCTGAGGCTCTGTGTCTGCACATGAAAGGCAAAGTGAATGGGATGTGACAGACTCTGATGCTTAAGCTAAAAAACCCAAAACCCTAGCAAATTCCAGCAGTAAGAAAGGGTGCAGGAAGACAATTTTAGACCAGGCTGGAAAATTTTGCATAACATGAACTCTAATAACGCCTACAAAAAGAGCAAGAGCAAATTTCTGAAGAACAGGATAAAATAAGCAGGTGAATGTCAATGTTGCTTTTCTGTCAAATTAGCAAGGCAGAAGGCAGGTGTTAGCACAGGGGCGGGTTATTCAGCTCAGGATGTGTGTTCTTCAGGCTTTATGCCATTGTTTCTTGGGCTGTCTTGTGATTATACAGAACTCTTTCCAAAGTCTCAGTATAAACTGGTGCCCACCCTCGGAGGTCTCTTCTGTGCCACCTCCTCCTCCAGCCAGGGAGGTGCCAGCTCTGACCCCTGGTTCCAGCCCACCTTCCTCCACACTGGATGAATAATTTGGTCAAGTCTGGGGATTTTTGACCTGTGCGACAGATCAAGGACTTAGTGCAGAACTCACTCAATTTCCAAAAGAAAAAGATAGGTATTTTTTTATGCCTGTTGCTGCAGATGAAGGGCTGATTTTACCATTCACCTGTAAATCTGCTGGGGTCCCCTGTTCAGTTGTTAATAGTATTAATATTTTATATTATTTCATCGATTTAAAATGTCTTTTTTTTTCCCTTGTCCTGCAGGGAAAAAAAAAAAACAGCAAGAAAATATTTTCTAGGTATTTTATATATAAAATACAGAGTTCAAAATCATCCTGCTACTCTTTATTCTTTTTTCTGTGCTTACCAGTAAACAAAATATTTGTAACTTTTCTTTTATTTGTAACTTTTATTTTATTTCTTTTATTTTCCATCCTCAACTCAGTCTCAGGAGATTGATTCTAGATGAGAACTAGTGAATTTAGAGCAAAGTTCTTGGTGGCTGAAAAGGAAGAGAAAATCCTGAAAATAATAGCTCCTCATTGACTGGATTCAAGAGGTAATTTCAAGAAATCTCTTTTGTTCTTAATTACAAACCCATCCTTTACAAACCCACCCCAGGAAGCTGAAGGCACACCATGTAAAAGGAAAACAGCTGAAAATCCTTGTGAGCCTCCATTCCTCAAAAAGAAAGTAGCCTCCACTCCCTCAGCTCTGCACATTCTGATCCACTGCTCTCATTTTCTCCATATAAAATTATGAAATACTAATTATAGCTCTTATCCACTGAGAGAGTGACTTGTTCCCAGAGTAGTGAAGAAAAGCATCCTTGCTGAAAAAATGAAGCATTTCTTGCTGATTTTTCTACTGGTTTAAACTTAGTGCTCCATAAAAATGGCAGGAGTATATTCCAGGATATGCCAAAGCAAATCTGGAAATGGCAGTTTTTTCATGGAATTCTCTCTTATGACAAGCTCTATCCTGAGATACATAATCCTTACAGATAAAATAAATGAGAAGGGGAAAAAAACATGGAAAGAAGAGCATGGCTTGTATGGCACTTATTGCATGTTTCAGATTTTTTCTTAATGTACTGAATTACACAGAAATGAAGTTTTGGATTGCATTGCTTTCTCATATGTTATGTGTATTCCTTTAATGAAAGATTCTATGCAAATGTATCATCAACTTTGGCCTTTACTTTTGCTGACAAACATGCAATAAAATAATCTTTAATTGTGTAAATTAAAAGTAAAATAAAGTAAAAGTAAAGTAAAATAATCTTTAATTGTGCATGCATATATGTTTGTCAGCATGTATTAGGAGCAGTTCTCAAACTGCAGCATATGACTGGCTGTAGGAGATTATTCATGGAAAACTAACTCAAAGATACCCTAGTACTTGTGGATGCCACTTCTCCTTCCTTTACCCATGGACTCCTTAACACACAGGAGGCTGATCCAGTTCCATGGCACATCAGCAGTCCCTGCCCACAAAGATGATCTGCCTGAAATGATTGCCTTTAATGGGGGTGCCAGGGCTGAAACTTGAGGAATTATCTAGAAGAAGGGTAAAAAATCAGAGAGAGAAATTGAATAATTCCTGACGAACTGCTCCCAGTTGTGGCACTGCTGCTTGCCTGCATTTTTATGGCCCATTGATCTTCCAGGGGAATGATGTTTTAATTGCTGTGTATATTTGTTTCCTTTTCCTGTCTCCCTCCAAAGGAAGCTGTTGCTGCTTTGCCTTAAGGAATTCCAGTTTTTGTCAGCAAAGGCATTGTCAGAGTTCATTACCTGCCCCGTCTCTGGTACCCTTTCTCTGTGCTGGTGGGAGCTGTCTCCTCTGAGTGTCAGAGCTTCAGGGGCTGCCTTGTGCTCAAGTGAATCAGCTCTGAGGGAGCTTGGCTGAACTGCAGGAAACTAGCTCAAGCATTTGCAAATATGCCGTGGTTAATCTGTAAATATTAATTTGGATAAGAAGGGAAATGTTTTCATGGAGAATGCATCAACTGCCACATGTGAAGTGACATTGGTGAAATGTCAGAAAAAGGGCAGTGTTTTTGATTTCTTTGAGGTGATCCAAATATTTAAGTGAGGATCTTCTCAAAAATAATGTTGGACCTTTTTTTTTTTTTTTTTTTATTAGAATGATGATTTTCAATGAAAGTATCAGCCAAGTTTTAGGAGTTTGAATGGGTGACATCAATTATAAAACTTCTCTTTTACATGTTTTTAGTTCTGAAATGTTTATATTTTCTACAGTTACTCTGGGTAACTATTTTTTCCCCATTATTTTCTCTTTTTATCAATGGCATGAAGTGTTACTGATTAACTTTTCACTTCTAAACTCTGCTAGTAAAGAGCTATACATTTAAATTGGTAGTATAGCTGCAAGACTGTGGTGGATTTATATCAGTCATCTTGCCTGAGCTCCCTGGGTCAGTAAGAAGCTGCTTGAGAGGTGTAGATAAAGTTAACTTTTCCTTTCCTTCAGAACACTGTCATTCCAGGGACTTCTCTGGACCTGACTTCTCTTACTGACAGAAGATCTGCCTGAGACGTAGTGTGGTCTTGAAACACGGTCCTTGATTCATACCTGGAGCTAGCAATACATAAAATCTGTATATTTAATTAATCCTTTAAAATGGACATTAATTTTGGAAAGGTATTGTTGGCGGTTGGGCAAAACTACTTCTCCTTCCATTAGTCCTCTGACATGTGTAGGACAACAAATGAACAGAATCTAGCCTAGGAAGAAGCTGCTCCTGTCACTCATTGTCTATCACAGCTTTTGTGTTTTTCCCTTGTATTTTTTTTCTTGTAGTTTTCTCTGAATGATGGCTTAGTATAGCCTCTTAAGCCTTTCCTCAGATGCAGAACACTTAAGAACTATGTGAAAGTATACTGAGTATGCCCTTTGTTTGATTGCATTAAAGAGCTACTTTAAAGCCAATAGTCTTTTGATAGTAAGACGGCAAAGTAAACCACATCTGTTTTGGGAAAAACACCATATTTATACAACTGTCATTAACCATACAGGAAATAATGAGCTATGAGGGACTAATGAAAAATGTTTTGGAAATGCTTTGTGTACAAATGAAAAGGTTTGTATGATAACACAAAGATAAAGCTAATTTCATAAAGCATCTTGCAGTCTGAATAAATAGTTTTAAATCAACTGCAGTGCTGAGCAAATGCAATAACTACAAATACACTTCTCATCACATACTTAGAACTGATTTCTTTATTTGGCTTTTAGAATTGTAACATCTGTAATAAATTTGTGTTCACATAGAAAAATATGTATGGAAAGGATTGCTAGATGTTTAGTCAATGAACTTGGGACTTGTGGCCAAATAATTAAATGTTGTTTTAAAATGTAGTAATCGAACCAAACCTAAGGAGAAGAGGGAAAAAGTTGGGACACAGTGTGTCTGAGGTGACCTTTCAAATCAAGGGAAGACATGAAGAAAAGCCACCATCAAGCAAAGCATAAACAACCTGCTGTTCTGCCAATTGACAGGGTGATTCAAAGAACACAGACACCAATAGAAAGAATGCTCTTATTTTAATACGAAGGCAACACAAAAGTAAAATGATACATTGAATAAAACTATGCACTTGGCTTTAGCAACAAGCAAAAGTAAGCAAGGTAATGCACCTAATTGTTACTATACAAGAAAAAGGATAGCAATTGAGAAAGATACATCAGCAACTGCCTAAATACTCCACTATCATCCAGAGTCCACAGTCACTGGGGAGCCCCATTTTGCAGCAAGGACCTGGAGAACCCTTCCTGGCAATTGTGGAAACTCTACACAGTGTGTCCACCTGTGGGTGAGGTCTCCACATTTACCCCAAAAGTGGGTCCAGTTTCATAGGCCCAAATCAGTAAGCTGAAGTAACTTAATTATATTTTTAGCACAGAAGCACCTGGATCTGATGGCACACTTCCCGACCAGCCAGGTCAACAAACAAGCCTCTATGTCAGTTGGGAAAGTTTCTTATAATATTTCTTGCAGATAACTACACAAAGGTTATACAGAACTAGCATAAGCATCTTTGTCATCTAATTTTAGCTAAATAATACTGATAGTGTTAATTACACAGTGCCCAGGATTCATCTTGTAAGTCAACTCTGGCTGAGACCTGCTGCTCGGGACTTAGCACATCACCTGCACAGTGTGGTGATCAAAAAAGAGGAGAAAAAAAAACAGGGATCAAAACAGCTATTCCTTCCTACCCACTGCCTTTGGGCAAAGGGAATTCTTTTGTTTTTCTTAGAAAGTTTGTAGGTTTTTTGTTTCTTTTGCCTTGTATCTATCTTCATTCTTTAGCAGCTGTACCTGTGGCCCTTCTCTGCTCGTGTGCCACCCATCCTTGGTACAGAGAGCTGCTTATTCCCACACCTGGTTACCCAACGGAGCCTCTGCAGTGTCCTCTCTGCCTGCTGCTTCTCAGCCTCACTTCTGGCATCTGTCTGACCTTCCCACCCCTCTCTGCATATACTGCACAGGGATATTTCTTTCCCACCAGGAAAAACCCTGGAGCTGTGTGTGTATAGGGCACATGTACGGACTATAGAGTTATATCCAATGTCTTTTATAGCAAGCAATCATAGAGATTCATGCCTTCAGCATTTGTTTTTGACACAGATCTAAGGGACAAGTTGCCATTGCAGTGTTTTCCCAAACACAAACATACTCTTC
Source organism: Petroica traversi (assembly GCA_025920805.1). Lineage (NCBI taxonomy): Eukaryota > Metazoa > Chordata > Aves > Passeriformes > Petroicidae > Petroica > Petroica traversi. The sequence continues at coordinate 3,721,534 of JAHLSL010000047.1, forward strand.
TCCTTCCAGTCCATGCACACAGCCCTGTGCATGGTCCTAAATGTACCTGCTGTGGGAAAAGCCATTCCTTGCCAGTGGAGTCAGGGCAGTGTCCCTGCACTGCTGGCACAGCAGCCAGAAGCTCCATTTGACATCGCTTCTGTGATATGCAGGACCATGACCCCGAAATACGATGATGCTTTACTACAAAGCCACCCTGCCTCCTGATCACTGAAGTTCTTCCATGGAGAGGAGTGTCTGTTGGAAAACGGAATTTTTCAGAAGTAGGTGTGTGTGTTCTGGTTTCACTTGAGCAATGCAGTGGCACCTTCTAAAATTTTAATTTCTGTTCTGAGGATCTTAATTGCACCTGGAGCTGCATCCAACACTGAGTAGTTATGTGCTCATAAATATTCTGGGACTGCCAACATTACTGAGATGTTGCTGGAACCTTCTCAAGAATATTCATCTAATAACCGTTTTCTTGGATGGAAGTGCTTTCAGAAGCCTGCCAGGGTCTGTTTAATGGGAAGATTTAATAACACGGAGTAATTGGTGAGGCAGACAAATTAACAATGTGCATGAATTTGTATTTGCATGCTAAGTATGTGCCAATGTTAAAATCCCTTAACAATAAGCTTGTTTTTCCACCTCCATAAAGCAAATTATTACCCACATTATGTTGCACTGAACTCTCAGTTCCCAGACAACCTTACACTTGCTGAATACTTCTGTTAAAGGTCTGAATATTTCTGATAATTTCGTGTTGGGAAAAGAAAGGAAAATGTCTGATCATATACAAAACTTTTGAGGTTATGGTGTAGTAACATTGTGTAATACATTAATATAGTGTCTGACAACTTCAAACAGGAACAGTGTCACTGTGATCTTAACCAAGAGTAAAATTTTATCTCTTCTGCTCCTGTCACAGCAACAAATTTTCCTAAGAAGTGGAGCAAGTTCATTATTGTAGATTCAATTGTTTAAACTTGTTTAGCTGTTAAAATTTATGGATTAGGAATGAAGGGAGAGCAAGAAGAGCATTTAGGAAAGTAAATTCCTTTGAACTGTTTGCCATGAGATTAGAAGAGGTCATGGAACAGGGGAAGGTAAGCACATAGAGTAACTCTATGCTACCTTATAAAACTGGTGCTTTCAAAACCTGGTAAATCCAGGAATTGTTTCCATCTATACATGTATGAGATCTAAATTTAGACAACAAATCTGCCTGTAGCTTCTAAGGGTCCTTTACAGAAGTTTTATGTCACTAAGAATGCTCTTGATTTTAAGGGTTTTCTTTCTACTGAACTATATGTTGTTTCCACAAGAGTAAATTATTTAGCAGCTTATCTTCAGGGTAGGTAAAAAGGCAGAGAGGTAAGTTCATCAGTGGAGTACAGTGATGCTTTGCAGATATATGTAAACAACCTTTATAGCATTTCTGTGGCTCAGAGTTTTCTGGCCCAGCTATACTGGGGCAGGAGTACTGCTCTTGCTGGCCAGGAGCAACATGGGGCATTGACCCACCTCTCATTCCCAAGCTCCACCAAAACTTTCCTGGGTGCCCTGGAGCAGAGCACTCCCTGTAGTGTCAGATTTTAGAAAAGTCTTTACCTGTCATTTGGCAGGGCTGCCCATGACAGAGCACCTCGAATCACCTCTCTGTCTGCCTTTTCTGCCTTGTGCTTCGGTCTGTGGCTGCTTCGGGTCTTTGGGGATTCTCCTGCCACAAACAGGCAGAGTTCAGACACATCCCTGGAGGACTGACTTGGCCCCTTTCAAGATGTCCTGGGAATAAAGTCGTGCTTTTTGCTTTTGAATGTCACATGAAATACTGGGCCTCATGGTGTCGAGGGCACATCAGCCTCCTTCCTTCTGTGCAGGGCTGCCCTGAGTGTCAGAGCATCATGGCTAACTCTGCTTGTGTGCAGTGTGGCCCCAAGCAAGCCTTGGGGTAGGGCTTGTGCTTCACCTCCTCAGGTGTCCCCCTTGACTTGGCAGAGAGCCTGTGTTTGTTACCTGAGCACAGCCAAACAGTGGTGGAGCATCCTCAGGCAGGATGCTGAACCCAGCCCCTGCTGCCTGACCTGGGGCTTTTGTTTAAATGTTTGGCTCCAGACAGTTCAGCAGCTAAAATATTTTCAAACTAAAACTGGCAACTGACATCCAGCTCCTCAGGTGTGTCAGGCTGAGACACTTCACTGATATGCACAAACCAGCAAGACTAAGACTTTTTACTTCCTTAACATCAGACTCTCCTCATTTCTGTAATTTTCTGTCTGTTACAGCTCAAGTTCTGACGTTGTATTTACCTGTTCCTCATTTAAATGCTTCCAGGAGGAAGCAGTCCCTGAAGCCTACTTTCCCTCTCTATACTATAACTAGATTAAAAACTTAGGCAAAGCATCCTCCCTTAGCCTTTTTTCCCCAGTGGAAGCAAAGCTCAAACCCTGGTGCATCCTTGCTTAGAGCAAAGTTTTTTCATATTTCTCTACAGTTTTGTCTAGAACGCTAACTTAATTTTTTGCCTTCTGCAGGCACTTCTGGTTATTCATTTGAACTCCACAAGTCTTGTAATGTTCACGTTATGGAAATATGTTCAGCACTCCTGTTAAGAATTACTTCTTCTTGAAATTTTGTTCCTTGTAAGGTTATTTCACTTTTTTGGACACTGTTTCTTGTTTCAGAGATGTGAAAGACATATCTCCTATTTCTTTTTTCAGGGAAAAAAGATTTGCTGAGATATTTTTTGGAAGAAGTTCGTATGTGTTCAGCCATCTTATTCATTTTATCAGCTGGGATAAGGAGTTTTTTGCTGTGGTAAATCCAAACTGGATGGGAACTTTTGTGTTCAGAATCAGTATGTTCAGTGATAAAGTAACTGTAGGAAATCCTAAAGGATGTTACAGATTTTTTGGTACTGAGTGTGCAACGAGAATCTAATCTGTTCTTCTAAAGGTGTCAACAGTAGATAATAGCAAAGTAGAAAAATACTGAGTTGATGAATCATATTTGAAACTGAAATAAAGATAAAATATCAGTTCCTTTATACACGCACCCTGCACTCCGCCCCCCCCCCTCCCCCACCACCTTCACACTTACAAAAGTGCTTTAACTCAGAAGAACATCCAGGTCTGTGTTCCTATTGCCAGAGAAAATATTTTGGAACTGATCTGTGTCCAGGTAAAACCCCTGAGTCAAAGACCGTCCTTGAGATCTTTCACACTTGAGCATTTCTATTGCTCCTATAATTCTCAATATATATTTATTCCTTTGTCTTTCTACAACACTAATAATGATATTATATCTCCTATTATACCCTAATAAGAAAAAAATGTCCTCATCTGGCTTACTTGGGATGCTGATTTTCTCTTCAAGAGTTCTTGAAACTCAAAGCTCTCCAGCAGTTTTAATGAGGGATCATGGATGGCAATACAGTGTCAGGGTTTGCAACCACATTTAATCCTTAGTTTACTGTCTCACTAAGTTTTAGGCACATTGGAGAGATATCTCTAGCATTTATTTGGATAAATGGGCCAGTGTTCAGCTGCAGTGAATTGGCACCGTTTTGTTACAATGGGAGCATTTACCTGTGTGAATGTTGAGTTCCAATAATTAGCTTAAACCATGTTTAACTGTTAGGGTAAGCTTGGATTTGGTTTCCTTGAGGAAAATTGAATTTGCTAGGTGAAATGTTAGTGGAAAAAGTGCTCCAAAGAATATAAATATGAATTTGAGTCTGCTTATATAGGCCTTACATAAATTCCTTATGTAAATTATATCTATCTGCTAAGGGATAGATAAAGCGTTTTGTGACCCTGAAGACAGTGCAGATGGCATGTAACAGACAACAACTCTCTGAAATATCAGTTCTGAAACAAAAAATTGCAGGTAGAACATATACTGACTTCTGTTCCAGTAAAATTCTGGGTAACAAGCCTAGTGACAAAGTAGCCCTGAGGCATAGCATTTCTCCAGGATGGCAAGATCATTCATTCATCCGAATTGGAAATGTGCCTGGAGATCATTTCTTCAGGGGGCTTGTGCAAGCAGAGGTTCTGCCCATTAACAATGCTTCACATCCTGCCAACACTGGAACAGACTGGGGCAAGGAAGGAGCAGTCTCTGGGCCCTGGGATGTGGGCTGGACCGGGTGTGAGAGACCAATCTCGTTTTTACTGATGCCTCAACATATGTCACACATGAGGTAAAAGGTTCCTAGAAAAGAACACTGCCCCAAAGAAGGAGAATCTGATGATCTAGCAGTGGAACCATGGCGTCACAACCGTCCAGGCCCCAGTCAGACCACAAGGGCAGCCACAGCCAGCAGCAGTCACTCCTGTGGAAAAGTGGAAGACTAAGACTAAATCAGTGCAGCCAGTGATGATGGGGAAGCAGGGCCCTCCCAACCAGAAGAGAGGCTGAGGATTGAAATCACCACCGAGTCCCTATCATATGAAGGTCTCCGTAATCTACAGAAAGACACTGTGCAACTGGGTCGTGAGGCTTATACAACCTGGTTACTCCAGGTCTGGGACCTTATGGGTATGGATGGGCATGCAGCTGGATAGTGGTGATACAAGGCAGTTGGGATCCCTGAGCCAGGACCCAGATACAGATCAGATATTTGTAAGGGACGCAGGGCCCCTTTCTCTCTGGGAGTGGCTTATAACAAGTGTAAGAGAGAGGTTTGTCAACAAAGACAGAATGCAGGAGTACCATCATAGAATACAATGGAAAACCCTTGAGGAAGGGATCCAACAGCTGAGAGAAGCGGCAATTTTGGAGGTACTCTTTGGTCATCACAGCATTTCCTCAATTTGGGAAAGTCTGCCAGAAGACATTTGCTGATGCTCTCTCATCCCCTACAGCAGCAAGATGAAAACCCTGTTTTGAATACTCTAAAAACCAAACAATAAAACCACTTACATAAGGTGGTTTTTCTAGTGTTTACTTTTAATCTTCATTAAGAAAAATTTATCCTGATTACAGGTAGTTTCAGCCTCCAACAGTTTCAGCTTTCCCTATTATTTTTGACTGGAAAGCTACCTTATCGGAAGTTGTTTTCCCACGGAATCTGTCATAATGTGTATTAAGATATTGTACACCATAACCAAGTCATCCCTATGACTATTCTTGAATAAGTCAATCAGTTTAAGCTTCCCAGAAGTTTCAGTGTAATGATTTCCAAAGTTTTCCATGTTTCACAGACATGCCTTATTAAAATAATTACTTTGATTTTTTCTAAAACACACACTGAAAAAGGGGCACAGGATAACACTAAAATCTTTTGCAGAAGTAATACACTTCTTTTACCAATCTGATGTTACTCTGGTTATATTTTAAATAAAACCAGTTTGAGTGCTATTCTGCAAGGTAATTACTGTTTTACACCTGGCAAGGCTCTTAAGGACTCTTAGGCATATGGATTCTGTTTTATGGGGTGCAGGATCTTTCTTTTATTACCACAAAAATCAGTTCATCACTTTCTAATACTTTCTAATTCAAGTATTGACATTTGCCCTCACACCTCTCCTCAGGATTGATTTCTGCTTTGTAAAACTTCCTTTTTAGAGGGTTATGGGCCAGATTTAATGACAACACCAAAACTAGGAAAGCGAGATCTTTGGAGCTCTAGGTTTTAGTGTGCAGGAGATTAATGGGAAATGTTGTTGCTGGGTCAGAAGGTGTTTGTGTATCTAATACAGCACAGTTGGGAAATACAGACAAGAAGGGATCATGGAGAGAGTAAGTACCAAAAAACAAAGAACTGAAGAACAGCTGCCTCTACAGTCCTTTCTAGAGACGACACTGCTGGCATTTCTGTAAAAGGAGATGCAAGAGATGAATTACAACAAATGTGAAATAGGCAAGAGGAAGAGGCTTAGGTAGCAAAAGAAGACAACTGCTTGGTTTTTTGGGAGTTATTTTTGCTGTAGGCCAGGTACTGAGTACTGCAGGGTTTCTGAGAGACAGGGAAAGAATGCTGGCGGCTGTGCATCAACAATCAAGGCTGGAGAAAATTAAGAACGTTACAGCAGCACAGGTTCTTCTCAAATTGTTGGAATAATTTAATGCTTGCACTGGATAAGTTTAAATGCAAGTCTCTTTTTCTCTCTAGGATAAGAGGACCCATTTACTCATAGGTTGCAGACAGACATGGACACAAATATGTCTATTTTTTATGTTAAAAGATTCAGAATGTTTTATATTTCATAAGAGTTTTATTTTTTTAGAGAGGGCATTTAGTATTTGGAGGAAACTACTATTTGAAAGTAAAGGCAAATTAAGAAATTTCAGATAAAAATTATTTTTGACAGATTTTTTGGTATAATTTTTCATATCATCGTTGGCTTCTCAGAATAAAGACCAAGTAATAGAAAACACTTTTAGAAGCATAATGTTTTCTCTCCTTTTTGGGAGCAGATTGTTTGCTATCAAAAATCTGTGGAATCATCAGCTTCTCTGCCCTGAGGTGAATTCTTACACAAAGAAGTCAGCAGGATTGAGTCGATTCAGTCGTCCAGAAAAGCTATTAGCTGGAGAAGATAGCTTGATTATATTTTTTGGCTTCAGTATACTTCTGAAAAATGTTGGAAATGAAAAGAAAATGGGAAGTTTAGATTCTTTGCATACAAGGATGCCAGTGACTGTTGCTGGGTGTTATTCACAGAGATGACTGGGAGAGAATGTCTGAAAAAGGGAACCTTTTGGACTTCCTGGAGCAGTGTTTGCCAACTAAAAAGTGTTGCCATGTTGGGTGTTCCATGTGAAATAACTATCCAGAGGGTATTAATTGGAAAGTGTGTTAGCAATCACAAGCAGAGCGAGCTGGGTGTGTCCCAGTGCCCCAGGTAAAGACATGGAGAGCTCAGCCTTTAAACAGAAAATAGGAGCCAACTTCCCTGTGTGCTGGCATCTAAATATTCCAGTGGAATCTGTGATAGTAAAACACAGTGTCCAGTCATCTAATCACAGAGTTAGGGTTTCTGTGTTTATAAACAGGAAAAGCAAGAAAGTAGTAGGCTGGGGGAGAGTGTTGGGGGAAGAAAGGACCTTGTATATCAGTCTCCAAGGCAGAGCCCCAGCAGCCTGTGCCTGTGCAGGTCAGCTCAACACAGGGAAGGCAGCTGACTCCTGTCCAGAGCTCAGGTAACTTTGTGCTGCCTCAAACTGCCTGCACCGGCCTTGAGCAAGTCTTCATCATTACCCCTAAACCACATTTTGCTTCTTTGAGCTCCTTCAGTTCTTGGCATCTGGCCATTGGTGTGCAGTTCCCCTAGGTCTCCTGTATTATCCCGTGTTCCACTTTTAAGGCCACATTTATCATCTTGTTCATTTATGTCTGCTCTGCATCCTTGCCCCAGTTTTCCTGGTCTCAGCACTATTCCATGCTCCCATTTCTCTGAGCCACATCGTTAGGCTGGCACTGTTAATGGTTCTCCTGCCCAGGATAAGTGCTTGTTGTCACTGACCAGATCAAAGTTATGGTTACATCCCATGATTATACAATGCAAGCAAAGCATAAAAAGCCACTTAGTCATAAATTAAAATGAAACGAAATCGCTGTTACAGCTAAAGGAACTGAAATAATGTTCCAGGCAAGTCTGGAAAATCCTGGAGAAAGCAACTTTCTGTCATCAGGCTTTGCAGTGACCCTGTGGCTAGGGATTGCTGATGGCATTACTGTATGGATGGGGTAAGAGACTCCCTTGCCTCTGGGCGTCTCCATCAGGAGCCATTTCCATGGCTGTTCCCATGGCTTATCTTTAAAAAAATAAGCTCTTTCCCTTTGGGCAAGTCCCTTCCCTCTAAGCACTGGGGAATCTTGTATCTCTCAAGGTTTGCAACAAGATATCTTCCCACTTTTTGTGCATCATATAGAACAGGGACTCTTTCAGTGTTTTTGGTAAAGAAAGATCAATCTTTTACCACTGATCTTTTCTTATGTTCAAAATGGGGAGCATCACTCCATGAAACCTTACAAAACAGGAGAAGGTGCCTGCTATTTACTCAGTGAATTGAGCAACAAAATGTTTCCTCCTTCAGCTCTTTCATCCTATTTCCCCATGTCCATCACTTATACACCTTCCTGTGGTCCTGGGACCGTGATGGACACTTTTCTGGTTGCTCAAGTGTTTTACAGATTCTAGGGCAGTGCAGAAGTTTGTTGCAGCATTACCTGTGTGTGTGCTTACAATGCACATCCACTAAAACAATAATTTGCCGTCACTGTTTCTTTTAAAGGGAAGTGCTTATAAATCCCACGGGCCTGTGAAGTCACCTTGGACAGAGGTGTCCATAGCCCTCAGAGTAAGTGGGAAGTTTCCTTGCGTGGAAGTTCAGTGTCCTGCACAGACTAAGGAGTTTTGGCTTCCAAACTTGGCCAGTCTTTCAGAAGCTGCTGCCCCTGGGGCAGAACATAAATAAATCTGGATAAATAGATCTATTACTTCCTGCTAGCCTAAATGACATCAGAAAAAAAGCTGAACAAGATGCACAGCTACAGAAATCAGCAACCACTTGTAAACTTTTTGTCAGTCCTGAATGAGTCCAAATTTACTTGTAAATTCTTTGTTTTGTGAAATGCATTTGCTTTATCTCAGCAGAAAAAAATGTCTTAATTCAATGTGATGCTTTGATTCTACTGTGACTCTACCTGGAGTTTCAGTTTCAAGGTCTTTCTTAAAATGTAAATTAGTTGCAGACAGCTTTAATTACCAATAGCTAGCAGGTAGGAAATTATGAACTTGGATGCCAGTATAATGATTTGGACAAAAACTAGGTCATTTTTTTCAGAATGAAGGACAGTGCTATGACATCAGCTGGCTTTTTTTGTCTAACATGGGGAGAAAAAAATAAGACTTTTGTCTTTATATGAGCAATAAAGCTACCGAAAGACAAATGATGAAAGAAGGGAGTTTTACTGCTTGGCTTTTCCCCAGTTTTGTGGTTTTTAATGCTATGGTTGAACTTAAACTGGCTTTTTTTTTGCTCATGGGATTGCCCACAAAATATCAACTTCATCCAGAACTGATTTTACATCTGTCCATCTGTGTGATTTCTTTGCGGCCAACATGTGTATCATAAACAGCAATGCTTTTAATTCTGGTCTTCATTTGCCTTCTGTTTCATGTGCTCCTAGCCCTCTACAAGCACTCTGCTGTCTACATGTTTCAGAGAAAATGTTATAAATCTGTGGTGGATGATTTGCAGAAAACAAATCTTTGTAAAGTAATAGATCGACATCTTGAAGAGGCAATGCTGCAGCTATCCTTAATGGCCAGAGCCTGGGAAGAGTCAGGAGGAATATTGCTCCATTTCAACAATGGATGAGAGCATCATCAAGTAAATCAGATCTCAATAAAAAAGAAGCTGGTTAAAAGCCTCATAAACAATGCATGAATGAGAAAAAGATTGCTGTGGAGCAAACAATTAACCAGAGACAGAGCTGAAAAGTAGTTAATGACACAGGCATAGTAATCACGACTTCTAATGACAACAAAACCAGGAAGAAAATACTGGGTTCCCAAGGAGTAAGGCATTCTGGCATGGAACTGTTTAGAATTCACATTATGTTATTTTATTAGAAAATTTTTAGAATAGAGTCTGGTTGTGCAAGGATATTTCCCTGCTGTTGCGACAAATTTCAAAAGATGCAACCCCCCCATTCATTTTCCAGAACAGCGGAAAGGAAAATCCCCAGTGAGTGCCTTTCTCCTGACCTTTTTTCTGTCCAATGCTGAGTTTCTTACATGTCCCCTTGGTTATATTTTATAAACATAAAGATAAAGAAGAATATATGTGCTTATTTGAAACCTTACTAAGAAGGATTTAATGAGACAGGAATATTAATAACAGCTTTCAATGCTAATGGCTTGGAATGCTGTATGGAAATTCATGCATATCCTTCAAAGGAAATAGTAGGTGATTCAACGGTAACAATAATAATAACAATAACAACAATAATAATACTAACAATCATAACTACAATAAAACAGATAATAACATAATTTTTGTTATTATTATTTCATATCTATTGTTCTGGGAGGGAGAAACAGCTTTTCTGGCTCCTAGAGGTGTGCTTCTGGTGCAAGTGTGTACAGTGATTTGACCCGAAAAGGATGTGCTAAAAATACAATTGACTTTTAGAAAATAAATTAAAGAGAAATTGGAAATACAGTAGATTCCCTTAGCAATGAAAATGGAATTTTAAATTCTCAATTGGCTGAAGCAGAAAAATGTGAAAAATGTCTTCAAGAAAAATTAGGTCTTTTTAAGCCAGTCACCCTCTCTGGGAACAGCCAGTCAAATTCACAAATCAAACCATTATGAGGATTCTGAGACTTGGGATGAGGATGTCTGGGATTATAGTGGTGAGAATTTTATTGCCACCTCTGACCTTTTCCCTGATTCTTTCCCTTTTTGGCTATTAATTAAGACTGAAGTTACTAATGAGGCTGAGTATGGCAGTGCATGCAACTCCTTGGTGTCCTGCAGAACTGTCTGAATTGCAGGAGTATTCCAAGCATCTGGAAGAATCCAGGATGGAACATGTGTGACAAAATACATGTGGCAAGTCTGTCTGACTGGGGAAGATTGATTTTTATGGAGTGAGGAAGAAATGGAAGTGTATTGGGGTCCTGATGGGTTTTTAACCAGAGTTCATGATTATTCTTTAACTGCATAGGTGATATATTGGGCAGGAAGGATAGATCAGCAGGATAAGGGAGATCCACTGGTTTTCAAAACCACTGGACTCTGATCTCTGGCTTCTATGCAGGATGAAATATGGGAAGTTCATGTTCAAAACACCTCAGCTCCTGAGCATTCCATAGCAAATATTCCTGTCTGGCTTTATGGGGAAAAAGAGTTAACTAAGAAGTGCTTGTGGTGGCCACCCAAACACAACTTTTAGAACTTGATTTACTTTATGAGTACACCTGGAAACTCCTCTGTGGAACGCTATGGAGTTTCACAGTGAGACATACAGGTTTGCTGAGGGTACAAATAGAACCCAAATGAATATGAGACAATTCAGGCTTTGAAAAATTTATCAATCTATTGAGATATCAGTACCAGTGCCTTCTTCTAAAATACCTAAAATAAAATGGTATCTTCTACCAACAGCAGCATTTATAGGGACCGATGGGACGGTTGACAGATTCCTTAAAAAGAGGCATCATTAAAAGGATTCATCTGACTTTTAATTCACTTGTGTGTCCAGTAAAGAAGCCCACATGTTTTTTAGTTGTTTACTGGTGTTTGAATGACAACACAGACCCATTAGGAGCTGCAGTACCTAATACTGCAAATTTAACAGTCATGTATAGCAATACTAGATACAAAATACATGTTCTTTACAGTTGCCTTACAAGAGGAGGACAAAGATGAATTTGCTTTTCCCTGGAAAGGTGCATAGTATCTCTTTAACAGGCTCCCTCAGGGGTATAAACCTTCTCCCACTGCTGCTCATGCTGCACTTGCTGAGTGCTTACCATATCACTCTTCCCAGATGTGAAACTGTACCAACATATGGATGACATCAAATTGGAGGAGATTCCTGTGAAGAGGTGGGAGAAGCAGCACCAACTTTATGGGAAGCATTACATGAAGCAGAAATTGAAATTCCACTTGAAAAATGCCAAGGACCAAGTAAAGAAGTAACATTTGGGTACTTGGATTGCAGGCAGTGCAGTAGTTCCTCCAGACACTTTATAAGCAATGGAACAAATAGAGTTGCCCCAATCTAAGAAAGAATTACAACAGTTAATGGGAACTTTAGGCTATGGAGAAAACATGTACTTGGCGTTTTTATCATTGTTCTTTACTCTGAGCAGTGCAACAAGCTCAGAAGATACATCAGGAACAAACTGTACAGTCTGCACAAACCAGAGAACCATTTAAGTTGCTGGAGTCTATTTTACAGAGGCCTGCTTTCCCAGAAGGAGTTGCACAAAAATCCACAGTCAGGAAATGGAATGCCTCCTTAATGGCAGCTGCAGAAGGAACAGATTAACAGAAGGACCAACTGACGTTTCTAAATTGCAGATTACTATCAATGCAGATACATTAGCATTACACAACCTTTCAAACCCTCACTAATTTTAGATGCACCTCCCCTTACAGAGGGGATGCCAACAGAAAATATTTGGGTCACTGATGCCTCAGCAAAGAGGGTAAGTGGTAAATGGAAGTACAAGGCTGTTGTATTAAACATCAACACAAACAAGTGATAGAAGAGGGTTAAGATAAAGTACAAGTAGGAGAGCTAAGAACAGCTATCCTCAGAATGGAGCAAAAATGATCTGTGGACTCCTATGCTGTTGGGGCTGGTGCTATCCAGTAGGTCTGCCATTAGGAATTATTAAATTGGGAAGCAAATAAATCTTCCATCAGAAGATCTTAATATTGGCAGTTATTAATATAGCAAGAAAAATGCCATACAGAACAGGATGGCTCAAAGCCCATGCCAAGGATAAGAAACCAGCCACAAACTGGAATTGAAAGGTGGATGAATTAACTAAAATCAGGGAAATAGAGATAAGAGACTCCTCAAATCAGGAATAGTATCAACTGGGAGAATGAAATTAGGGCATACTGGTAAGGAAGCACTTTGCTTTGCTCCACAGAACAAAGCTTGGCCCCTAAGCAGGAAAACCTGTGAAACCATTCTTACAGAATGCCCTCTGTAAATTAAAATTACAATTAGATCATCTTGCTAAAGCACCACCCTTACATTTCAGTTAAGAAAAAACTCTATGGTCCACTGGCAAATTGATTCTGTGGGGCCACTCAGATCCTCTGCAGGACATGATCCATCCTCACAGGTGTAGGAGGAGTCTCAGGCAGCCATGTGTCAAAGGGCTGATGGGCAGAGCACAGTAAGGGAACTGTCATCGGGGCTCTCAAATCTGCCTACTCCTGACACCATCCAGAGTGCTACTGGCTCATGTTTCTCCTGTAAGGAGGTACAATGACAGGCCAACAGGAAGGAATTCAATGGGTATTCCACACCCCATACTACCCTCTGTCCAATGGAATCATAGAAAGAGCTAATGGCTTATTGAAAAAATACTTTAACCACACACCTGAGCAGGATGGTCAACTCTCCAAAATACTTCAGCATCTAAATAATTTGTATGGATATATTGTGAGCCCTGTGAGCTGAGGATTCTTTGCAAAACCTGAATCAGGTGCTCCACCTTCCATCAAAGGGACAGGACTTCTACCAGGACAGCCTGTCAGGGTAAAATTATCCCAAACTGGAACTTTGCCTATGACTCTGTCTAAACCTCATGACCTACCTGCTTAGGAAGCTACTGAAAATAGTGCTACAAAACATGGAATTAGTGCACAGTGGATTTTTCCTTCTTTTTAATGGGGTAACCTGTCTGAGCAAACCCTTTTGACACTTGTTTTATTTTACTTTTTCAGAAAATAATCTTGGGAACGATGCCACACTACACTTAAGGTCAAGCTATTCTTCTCCCAGAAGGAAATAGCACCAGAATGAGCCAGGCTGGGCACACACATCACCAAACCCAACCCACGAGAGGGAGATCCTCACTTTTCCTATCTGTAAATGGCAGCAGTTGTACCCATGCTTGAGCCTGAATGCATTTTAATGACAACTGCTGATAAAACAAGTTATAATGGGACAAATCTAGGAGCTTGAATTTGGCAGAGGGAAATTCCACTATAATATGTAAAATACAACCTCCAACCACTGAAGGGGAAATTTGCTTACTCAGTTTCCAATATATGGCCTTCAAAAACCAGAGCAGATTTTACAAGACCCTTAGCTGCTGAGAGCATTACATGGAAACAATATATGGTAAAAGGAAGTGGTAACATGTGGAGGTGTAATGTATCCACAACCGTAACTGGACTATTGTATTTTGGCACTACAGAACTTAACCCTTCCAATGCATTCCACCAGTTCCCAGGACCTGTGCTATATACAGGTCAGCAAGAGGTGCTACTCAATTCTTCTGGGCCCTTGCAATGAGTGGGATGCTCAATGCAGATCAGTATCTCTCCAATCAACGCCCTGCTCACCATTCTGGGCTCCATCCTTGCAGGGTGGCAGGCATGGGTGCATGGGTGGACCCTCATCTCACCAGTGTGATCATGGAGAGATGTGACTGGTATCCCAGGGACAGGATTAGGAGTGTGAAATAGCCTGGAAGCTGGAGTCCTAACAAAGTAAAACTCAGTAATAAGTGATCTATACCTGCTGAAACATCCATTGCAATCGTCCCCATCAGCATTAGGAACTAATCAATGGCTCTTTTCAGATATATTACCTCATTGGGAAAGAATTGATGAAAAGGATCACCAGCTAACAGGGAGCACCCTCAAACCAACACCTTTCATGCTTTCAGCTACATCCAATTGCATCATTTGCATCATGCATTGTTGTGGATACAATTTACTATATCAGCAATTATAGGGGAGGGACCATTGAGGTCCATAGCCCAATGATATTTGAAAGGTAGTCTGGGATAATGCAAACAAATTTAAAAGAGAATTTCAATCTTGGTGACATCTGCTTTACTTCATCTATGACCATAGTGCAGCAAACCCACAGCTTTTATTTAAAGACTATGTAGTGCTTTGGTCAGGCCCGTCTACATATATTTTGCCCCGGGTTAAATCCCCAAGGACCTATCCGGTATCCTATACAACAAGGGATGGGCCCAACAAATGGGAACAAAATGGGAGCTATTGATGTTGATATCTGGGGATGTTACGGGGCTGGTCCAGGGCAGGGAGCTGCACCCTCAGTGGTTTATTTGGAATTTGCTTTAGGTTTCATTTCCATTGAAAGAGTATCTGGAAACCCAGGAGAACATGGGTGAGTCTTGGGCTTTATCTGTGGATCAAGACTACAGTTTTCTTATTTTCAGCTCTGGAACAGTGAGCAGCCAACGGAGTAAAACCAATTTCCAGGGCTTTTCCAGCTGTCTGGTTACTGGCATTTTCTACTGATGTTATCAAGCAATCTGCTTGAAAACCTGACATGTTGGTCCTGGGAATTTAGAAGTCAGGATTCATCCTTGCTACTGCATTTTGGGAACAGGGGAAAAAATAAGTTCAGCAAAGCCAATAGTTTCCACAAAATGTTTTTGCTTTGGGTAAGTATTCCTTTTGACAAAACTGAGTATGTTGGAGAATGGTCTGCCCTGCTCTGCCTATAGGGTGGCCAGAATTCCTCTTTTCTGGAAAACAAGATCACTGGTACTATTGACTACTAATACATACCAGCTGAATTGATTTTTACCAATTCAAATTTGTTTTGACCTTGCTTTTTAAATGATAAACTAGAAATAAAATTAATTTAGATGATAAAAAAATAAGATTTAAGTTAAAAATTTGAGCTGAAATCATAAGACCTACTAAAGCCAGAGCCCAGTGATGTTCAGGCCCTAGGGACAGACTTTTTGGCAGGTAAGAAAAGGTGTTCTACAACTGCCCTCACTTGAAGTTTGATGTATTCTAGAAGGTAAAGTGAATGTATCACCTCAGTAAAACACTGGACTCTTGTGTCAAACCTGGAGTGATAATGAACATCATCAAGGCCTACATGCAGCATAATTTCATGTGTTTTTGGGAGCTGAGAGCTGGAACAGAGCTGCTTGTTGTGTGGATTGAGATGGGGCTGAGAAAAAGCTGTTGTGAAATTTGCTGGTTTGAAGTGAGGCTCCTGTTGGAGTCAGGAAATACATGAGAGATGGTTCATTTGCTCACCACTGTTACATGACCTTTCCTTTTGATGTACAGCTGCATTTCTCAATCTTGTTTTTACTAACATGGAGATCAGGTTTTAAAAATGTTGTAAGTTCAAATATATAAAAAATATATTTTAAAAATGATATCTTGAAACACATCAGCCAAGTGCTTACCACTGGCTGCTGTTGAGAGCTGAAACCCAAGAGAGGAATAGATGCCTGTTAAAAGGTTGACCAGCTTGTTCTCAGTAGGTTTTTGTATCCCTTGTCACTTACAGAGGCCCCAGAATTTAATGACATTAATTTTTCTTCTACCTAAAAAGCAATCCTGCTGAACTTCCTACAAAACTCTGGCCTGAGTGTAGTCCACCTACTTTCTCTCACTGCAGGAATTATGTTCTTTGTTTCAGTTTGTAATTGTAATTTTTCACTGAAATCTCCCACATTTGTGCTTGATCTGCCAGAGGAGGAGTAAAAGGTGGAAAGATTTTATTTATTTATTTATTTAACTGCAGTGTTTGGCTATAACAGTGAACATATGGAAGGAACTGCTCAAATGATGGCACTGAGACCACTTTCATGTAGCTCCCACTGAGAGAATATTGTTGCAAAATCTGCTACATAATAGCCTGAATAAAATAGAACACAATGTTCATTTTAGGCCATTTCCAGAGCTTCATGCTCTCAGAAACCTTTGGATATTTCAGGTAGAGTAAATATTTTTTCTCTTTTTGTACCATCCTCTCAGTCTCTTACTATTTAGAAGAGAAATCTGTGCCTCTGAGTGGATGAGGGTCCCGGGATATTGTGGAATTCACTGTGTTGGTCAGTGTCTTCCCTTCAAGGTGTGTGTTTGCTTTTCTTAGCAGTGATTTCTACAACTACAGAATGGTTTATATTTCCAGAGCCACCCTCTGAAAGGTGAAAACAGGAGTTTCCTACTGTCCTGGGGTGACTGTACGGTACAGAGCCACCACTACAGTACATTTCCTCCTAAATTTGTCTCAGACTGGGATACCTACAAATTCTGTTTAAAGCAATAAAAAGCACTAGTATTAGATCTTTTAATGAGAAAGACTTGCCTATTTAAACTAATTCTGTGGCTTTTCAAATTTAAGTTTCTCTGAAAAACCATTTTTGGCATCTGCCTATCTATTATTGAAAAGTCCCCATTATAATTCATGGCTTAAACTCTTGTTATTTTTAAAATGGTCTGGCTTGCTCTTTGTCACTTTCCACAAAAGCCAATGTTGTTCAGTTTCTCCTAGTTAAGGATTTTACAGGTGTGTTGAACACAGTAACTGGCTGTATCCTGTATTTCCGTATTGATTGCTGGGATGGCACAGCATGCCCTGCTCACAGGAGGTGGCAATGCCATGCAATGCCACATGCAGGAGGCTTTTCACCTCTTCTCCTGAGGCCTTTCCCAGAGCTTCCCAGGGACTGGGTTTTGCATTTAATATCCCAGTGGAGGTTTTGTTCTCTGTTAGTCAAATGTAAGGTGTTCAAGCACTTGTCCATTTTTAAAATTTAGATCGTTTTTCTTCTTAGAAGGATGACTAAAAGTCACTGAATTAATACTAAGTTTCTGTGATGCCAGCAAACTATTCTATTTTTATAAAAAGAAACAATAAAAAAAAAAACCCCAACTCCACTCCTGTTGTTTCAACGTCACACGGAAGGGTTGCCAAGTTCCTCCTTCGGCAGTTCCTGTTAAAATAGGGATTTGCACCAATGCAGTGCTGCGTGCAGACAGGGGAGAGGGATTGCATCTAGAAGGAACAGTGAGCAGACTCATTGGATGTGAATTTGTCAGAATTCATTCTTGATTGAATCTGTCTTTGGTTTGAATACTATATGGATTGGGTCTGCTTGCTGCTAGGGTTTTTTTTTTTTTTGGGGATTTGTTTGTTTGGGGTTTTGGGGGATGTTTTTTGTGGAGTTGGTTGGTTTTGTTTGCCCCCCGCCGCCCCCCCCCTTTTGTCTGGAAGGAGAAAAGCTGCAAGGCAGTCAACTCACATTAGGGGAAAAGTTCATCAAGTCAAATACCATCAGGACCATCTCAGCTGTCATGACTGTCATTTCCTATTTTGATTCACAGTGGTTTTTGCTGTAGACATGTGAACAGAGGAGTGTCTAAACCCTGATCATTTCTGTATCTGAGTATTTCTTGATTCTTTGACAGTGATCACCACCTATGGTCACTGCAAACTCAGGCATCTTTAGATAGGTAAATCATATTTTCCAGCTTTTTAACCCAGTTACTTAAGTGGGTATTGGTAAAACCAGCTATTTTCAAGTTGAGATTGCCAGGTTCTTTGGGGCTTGAAGCAGCCTGGTCTAGTGGAAGATGTTCCTGCCCATGGCAGGAGTTTGGAACAAGATGACCTTTAAGGTCCCTTCCAACATAAACATTACTGAAACTCAGAAATATACAGGGAAAAAATAGTATTTATTAAAGAATATAGTATAATTTATGTGTTTCAAGTACTTGTAATAGAGAAAGGTTGGAAGTATCTGTGTGCCATGGAAGTGCTGTGGGGCTGGAGAGGTTGGGCTGAACACAGGTGTTTTCAGCTCTTTTGCAAATTGATGTATAAAAGGAGAAAGCTATGCTTTGGCCTGAGGTGGTGGGGAACAGCATCATTGAACAACACCTCTAATGTGCTCTGTTTCAGAGCTCCAGGTCACTGCGTAGGGGGATGCAGGTTAAAGAATTGAACCTCTCTCCCAAGAGACAATTCCTGTTTAAACAAAATTAGAGTTTCTGCAAATTCTTTGTGAAAGTCAGTAAATGCTGGAATAGGTGGATGCCACAGAGGTACTCTTTCAGTTCTCTTAAGGGATTTTTTCCATATTTTGATTCATGCAGAAGGAGAAATGCTAAAGAAGTCACTTCCCTGTTATGCTCAGTGGAGAATAAGGTGTCAGTGAGTGTGTCTGGTAACTGTCATGGGGGAACAGCATGGGAAGGTGCCCTGGTACATCCAGGGATAACTAACTTTCAGCTCAACAATTCCTATACTTGGCAGGTCAGTTTGAAGGATTCTGTACCCCTTATTTTCAGCTGCCTTCCCAATTTTGGGTATTGTTGGCAATAATGGAAATCTCTGTCTTTGATATATTCTGTGATAGCTCTTACAGTAGTGCTGTTCCAGCTGGTTCTGGAAGGGAAATGCTGTATTGAAGTTAATCTACTCCCTTTGAAGTCATAGTGTCCTGTCTGGTTTGCACACAGCTCCAGCTGTCTCCTGGCCAGGGAATCTCCAGCTGCCAAGCTGCTGCTTTAGTTTCCCCTGGCTAAGGAGTACTGCCAGCATTCCCTGCCAAATACCTGGGATATGACACTTGCTAAAAGGTACAGACCTCTTCATTCTGTCATATGATGCAATGGCCAGTTGTAAAAGATAAGATTCATTCCAGGTGCCCCAACATCAATCCTGATTGAGCTCGTTTAATTCTAAAGTGGATTGTTTTAGCTAATTACTCCTTTTTTTTTTTATTATTCCCATAAATTTTTCTAGTAGCTTTTTGATCCTTTTGAAGTCTTGTATTTTTAATTCAGCCCTTCTGAGGTTGCAGCTAACAACCCTGGCCAAGCCCTTTTAAATAAATGAGTTAGAAAAGCATTTACTGTGCTCCAGTGATGTTGAATTGCTGCTTAAATAGAGCAAATTAGACCCAAGACTTAATCTCTCATCAATTTCCTCCCATCTGACAGTGTCAACTCAGGATTGCTTTAGTCATTGCAATTTCAATAACAATTGTGTTTGGCAAGAAGACCTCTGTTTCTTTGATAGAAGAATTCAGAGTCTTGGGTTCCCTTTATCAGGTGGTCCATTTGCATATTAACTTGGTGCTCTTCATAATTTTAAGCCCCAAGGAAAGGTGGTTTGGCTGCAAGATCAGCTTTCCTGACAGATGAAATGGTTTGTTGTCATAATAAAATAAATGAGCCTTTAAAGTGAAATGTGTTGAGTTTTATTTTCCTAAAGAATTAGGTGGCACAAAATAAATTATGAGGACCATACAGAAAGGATTTTCCATACACTTCAGATTTCTCCCAAACTTTAAATAGCCACTCTCCTGCTCCTAATCACTGGCTGTATTTCTGAAATAGAAGACAGACTGGAGTGTCGTGCCTTTCATTAAATCTTTAGGCATTGTGGCTTTGCTGAAGCAAGGGGGGCCAAGAAAGCAGGCAGGTTGCATGCTCATCCTGATAGTTTTTTAGAAATGCTCCCACCCATATTCTTAAAAGTATGATAGCTCAGGGAAGGTCTGGAAGACATGGAGGTAAAAAGCTATCAGATAATTTACACTGATGCGTCCTTTGTTGTGAGCGTTACCAGATCTCTTCTGACATTTTGTGGGGAGTTTCAGGCGATGGCCAGAAACAAACTGAGTGCTCATGTATGGGAGCAGAAA
This sequence comes from Petroica traversi, assembly GCA_025920805.1. Classification (NCBI taxonomy): domain Eukaryota; kingdom Metazoa; phylum Chordata; class Aves; order Passeriformes; family Petroicidae; genus Petroica; species Petroica traversi. The sequence goes on from JAHLSL010000047.1 coordinate 3,741,675, forward strand.
TTTCTGTAAATCAAGGAGATAAGAAACCTCTAGGCAGATCCAACGACAGCTCCTTAGGCCCTTTCTTCCATCATTTAATGACCAGCAACCACGTAGGAGAAAAGAAATTCCAGCAGTATGGACAGAAGCTTCATCTTGAACACCTTCTGTTGCAAAACACCCCTCAAAGTCCTGTATAAAACCTGTGGCAAAAGAGCAAAACCCACATTTGGATGTTTGTGCCCTGCACGGGAAACAGAAAAGATGAAGAATGTTACCAATGTCCTGAGCAACTGCACAGCAGGGAAGGTGTGAGGCAGGATTCCTTGTTGATTCCCAGTGACCTGTTCAATGGAGGCAAATCAAATCTGTTCAGCATTTCTGCCAGTTCTTAATTCCACACCCCAGAGGACAAATCTATTCTTGGGATCATGGGCAAGATAACCTACCCAAATACCTTAGGATGTGCCTTCAGGGGACACACACAGCCAGTCTCCTGGAAAGGAAAAGTCAAACAGCGCAAACCAGCCATGGCGATCAAATTACTCAGCAGAAGGGATGGTAGGAAGCAGGGGGCAGAAGTGGAGAGGAAATAAAGGGAATGTCTCTAGCTTTTATTTGACTAAGGAACTCTTTCCTGCTGATAGAGAAATGTATTGGACTTGCATCAGAATGGTTTCCTGCTGTTACTATTCCTCTTCTACTCCAATTCTTGAACAAGTTTGTGCCAGTTTTGTGTTACCTTGTTATGATATCCCGACCATTGCTGGCTGTCATGTCAACAAGCTGCTTCTGAATAGATGCACTTTTTGAAAGGAGCAAAACCACAGAAGAAGTGGGTTTGCTGGCACCAAGTAAGCTGTCACTGAAAGACTGAGCAGAAGCAAGAACTGGCAGGAAAGAAAAATGTCTCTCAAGCAGAAGCAAAAGGGAGTGTTTGTTTCTTTCTTTCCTTAGTTGTGTGCCCTGTTTTTTCTGCTTTGTGCTCCCCTTTAGGCCTTTCTGTCTGCAGTCCATGGTGCCCAGTGTGCATATCCCTGTGTCATAAATAAAATCAAAAGTTTGGCTTACACATAAAGGATTAAGTTAAAATTATAATTAATTAAGTTATTAATTAGTTCCTAAAGTTAATGAAAGTTTGCAATTCATGTTTGAGTCTTAAAAGTTAATTTTAATTGTTAAACAGAATTTTAGAGCTCACCTTTTTTTTATTAGAAACGCTTGTAAAACTTAAGTAAAATCTTAAGGTGTCCCAGGAAAGGGCCTCCACCCATGACCAAAGGACTATTTTTAGAAACCAGCCCTTGGCCTGTCCCCAAGCTCCATGGAAACCATGAATTTCAATGAGGCAGCTCTCCACCTAAGACTCAGATGACATCTCCCCGAAGATGCCACCAGAAACCAATGAACCATTGGACAAAAGGACTTTCCATCATCCCAGACTCCACCATATAGCCACACCTCGGCAGACTGAGGGCGGCCCGGGGCGGTGATGGGAGGAGCAAGGGAAGGTATAAAACCGGGCACACATTTAGGAAATCGCTTTTTCTGATTTCTGCCCACACTGGAGTGTCAGGTGTGTGCTCGAGTGCTGCTCCTGGAGCTCTCCTGCTTGGGACGAGCTGGGCAGAGCCCGGGGCTGGGCCATGGGCCTGCGTGTTATCTTATTCTGCTTGGGACAGAACTAAGTAGGGCCCAGCACTGCAGGTCCTTGTTTTGGGTTTTTAGCCGTTTCGGCTGAAAGTCTCCAATTGTTGTGGACCTGGATTTTCATATTTTCTTTTCCTGGTTATTTTTTTAAGTAAACCTCTTTTTATTATAACTAATTATCAAGGGTAGCCTCATCAGTTTTGACAATGGCTCTGAGGGGAGAGTACAGGACCTGCTGCTGGAGTTTGTGGCCTGTCACTCTGTTGCGCTTTTCTTTGCTGAAACAGGGAGATGCTCTCTGAGTGACCAAGCAGAGCAATCTGATACTCTGGCTTCTCTATCAGATTATAAACTGGGCCTTTTAAGGCACTAATTATTCTCTGTCAAGTTGTTTGTTTTTTTTTTTTCCTCCTTTCATTGGAAACAAATGCGCAGATCTCCACAGTGGCACAGCAGAGACACGTTCTGATAACAGCATCTGCCACAGCTTGCTAGGATCTTGCCAGATGGATTTTCAAAGTACTAAATAAAGTTGTGTCTTTTGGTTGTTTCACACGAGTGGGATCAGCCATTTCACTCAAAGAGAAATATTTCACTTCAGTTTCTAACCCATATAATACGATTTTATGTAACTAAAACCAGGTGTTTGCAAAACATCTGTGTTGGACTCATGCTGAAGATAAAAAGAATTTAAAGTATTCTAGGGTTGGAGAACTTCACAGCCAACTGCTGGACAATTTGTTCACAAAAAACCTCTCTCAAGGCAGAATTCACTTACTAATTAGTCACAGAGCTCTAGTATAATTATGCCTCTGTGAGAACAGTGTGGGTAATGAATTGATCATGTGAGGCTTTTTTGCTTTGATATATTATCTAATGTGTTTGCCCTGCAAGTTGTTGCTCTCAAGGACTGATGAAAAACAAGTAATGCTGGGCACTGAAATTTATAAACCAATTTACACTGTGGAAGGAATAAAAGATTTCCATTGAGTTAATGGTTAATTATCTGAGATCTTTTGTTCATTATTTCCTGTAACTGAATTGGTTTGTCACTTCTGTTAATTAATTAGATAAAAGAAAAAATATCATCAAGAGCTGTATAGCTCAAATTAGTGTCAGCTGTGGGATTAGTGCATGGTTTACTGCCCCATGAACACATGCAAGGCCAGTGTGGGTTCAGAAGCTCAGCCACTGGCAGTGCTGAGGAAAGAGGAAATGAGCCTTTTCATGCTTGGGCAGCTCAGGAATCCCTGACTGTCTCCAGCTGGAGAGAAGTCCTATTGCTTTAGCACTGTGACCTTAAATACGTCAGCATTGGGAAACGTCTTGGCAGTGACTACACTTGGCTTTAAAGGGACTTAGTTTGGGCTCGGGTGCCGGTGGTGGTGTGAGGGTTGCCAAGGTTACCAGGAGCTGTCAGTGGTGTGCACTGACATTCACATACAAAGGAGGAAGCAACAAAATGAGTAAAGAAAACAATTTTGGAAAATGGACTTTCAAAAATATTTGGATGATGATTTTCTTACCTTTCTTCCCTGACACCTGAGAGCTCCATAACAGCAATTTAGGAAATTATTTCCCCATGACAAAGCAGGTTGCATACACATGTTTCTCCCCTTACTGTTAGGAGGGATGTTTTATTAAGAAAAAACATGGTTGAGCGCAGATGAGACATTGCTCTATTTTTATCTAGTCCCCAGGAAACATATTTTTTAAAACCTTCTTTTCCTTGAGTGATAAGGATGCAGAGCATGGGACAGTGATATGGGAACCTGTCTCCACCTCTTCTGTTCACCCAGCCTTAGACTGTTCCTCCTTTGCCTCTAAAATCCAGCTGGAAGGAGCACCAAGGGGCAGTGGGGAAAGATGGGCTTTTCTGGGCTCCACTCAATTTCCTTTGGGCTGTAAAACTGTCTGGTAGAGTTAAGTCAATTCACTTTTTTCCTTTTGGAAATGAGGGGGAGCTGAGCTGGCTTGGTGAGTGTTTTTTACAGTGATGGAAAGGCTCTAGAGGGATGGCGGGACTCCTGTGCATCACGGAAAACAGCAATGCTGGTATAGTCCCTATAGACTAATTACTTCCCACCAATTTTATAGGACATAATGCTAAAAAAGGAGGCAGAAACTTGCAGTCTCTTTTTCCATAGCCTTCACACTGTGTCTAACTCTGCTCCCAAATCTAATAGTGAGATCTCTTTAATATATGGAAATAGCCGGGACAGTGCAAGGCAGCATGGGAAAGTCTGCTGGCAAGGTTTGTGTTCAAACAGTATCCTGGCATTTTGGGGGAACTTTTCTAGCCCCCTCATTTTCAGCTACAGTAAATAACAGAGGATTTGCTTCCTTTTTTTTTTTTTCTTTTTTTCTTTGAAAATATGAATTTTAGGAAAAATAATTGGGTACATCCCCTTTTCTTAAGTGTTTGCTGTTTAATGAATTGGAGGATTAAATAGAAGCCCAGAGATGATTCTCAATAAATAAGTACCATTGTGCTGTGAATAATATGGTTGTAGTCAGGCTCTGTACCCATCATTTACAGAAATTATGGGAAACAGGAAAGTTTGAAATATTAACTAAAATGTGGGAATACAAAGCAACGTTTAAGAAAGAAGATGGTAAAGCATGAAAGCAGAATCCCACTGAATCAGACAGCTGTTTTGAATGAGTCTTCCAAAAAGAATACACGGCTTTTGTATTCAGAAATTTTCTTAATATTGTCTTTAGAAGCCTTGTTCCAACTTAGAATTGACTACATTTTAGGTCTTTGAATAAGTCTCACTGCTAGGGCTCTGAATTATTCTCTTGGATACATAATATATTAGGATATTTCACATTTAATAAGAAACCTCAGACTAAGCCTTTTATTGTCCTTCAAGTATTACTACTGTTATTCATTGAGAAACCATGGTGTTAAAATAATGCCAGTGAAATAATATCCTTCTCTCTTTTTATTTTTATTCTTTGATTCTGTTCAATGCTTTTTCCTTCATATGTAGTTTTCTCCTTCCTGGTCTTGGTTCCACAGCTATTTCAGGAGGGTTTGTAGTGATTTCAGGCGCACACATGGTATGGAAAGCACCAGCACTGACCCTTAGTGAAGCATGTCAGACTAGCGTGAACCTGGCAGTCAACAATTTTCTTTTATCCCCCAGCAACTGGCGTCCCTTAGACTTGCTGAGACTGAGGTATCCAGATATTTAATATCACTAGCTGGATTTGTTATGAACTTGTCCAGCTGTGCTTTTCAGCAGTTCCAGCTGTCCTGGAATCAAAACTCCTTGTTTGCTTCATTCCCAGTATTGGATGAGAGAGAGGGAAATGTCTGTAGTGTGGTCCTGCCAATTGATTATCTAACTGGAGTTGAAACTGTACTGGGATGGGTGGCCAGGCCTTTAGACAAAGGCAGGGAGAGACTTTCTGGTCTGGAGACACACCTGAATTGGGATTTAGGGACTGTCAATCTCTTCTCTAAGGCATGGGAATGGAGATGGATCCATCATGAGCAGGTAAAAAAGGTACTACAGGTAGGAAACTGAGGGAGAGTTAGCTTTTTCTTGCCAGTGCAGGTGGATAAGGTGTTCTTATGCCTGGTACACAGTTGTTTTCAGGCTCAGGGAGAAGGTGGCCCAGGAGACTCTACTTCCTGAGACAGACAGGCAGGCTTCTTTGGTAAAGGGTTTTCATCTGCACTGTTCAGGTGCTACCTGGTCTCTAATGCCTGCTCTTCCTGCTGCAGCAGGAGGCTGCCAAAGGAAATGGGGCTTGGGCCTGCCAAGAAAGTTGTTGGGAGCTGTATTGAGTTTGCATGGCCTGGTTTAGTACCAGGGGTGTCACAGTGGTGGTTCCTGTGAGAAGCTGCCAGAAGCTTCCACCATGTCCAGCAGAGCCAGTCCCTGGAGCTCCAAAGGTGGATGTGTGGCTGGCCAAGGCTAGACCTGTTAGAAATGGTGGCACTGCCTCTGGGATAACAGGTTGAAGAAAAAAGGAAAAAAAAAGTTGTTGCACAGATGTAATTGCAGCCAGAGAAGAGCAGGGTACAAACATGTGAGAGGAACAGCTCTGCAGACAACCAGGACAGTGCAGGAGTTGGAGCAGGAGCTGCTCCAGGCCCTGGAGCCAACATAGCTCTGCAGCCTGCAGTGAGGAGCATGGTGAGGCAGCTGTGCCCCTGCAGGCCCTGGAGATCCATGAGGGTGGAGAGATCCACCCACAGCCCCTGGAGATCCACAGGGATGCAGAGATGCATCCACAGTCCCTGGAGATCCAGCTCCCTCAGCTGTTCTTCATAAGGCTTATGTTCCAAGCCCCTCACCAGCCTTGTTGCCCCCTCTAGACATGCTCAGGCATCTCAACTCCTTCCTAAACCGAGGAGCCCAGAACTGGACACAGCACTCAGGTGTGGCCTCACCAGTGTCAAGTACAGGGAGAGAGTGATTTTCCTGGTCCTGCTGGCCACATTATTCCTGATCCAGGCCAGGATGCCGTTGGCTTTCTTGGCCACCAGGGCACACTGCTGGCTCATGTTCAGTTGGCTGTCTATCAGTAGCCCAGGTTCCTTTCTGCCTGGGCACTGTCCAGCCACTGCTCCCAGCCTGTAGCGCTGCAGGGCTTGTTGTAGCCAAAGTGTAGACCTGGTACTTGGTCTTGTTAAATTTCATGTTGTTGGACTCAGCTGATCTATCCAGCCTGTCCAGATCCCTCTGCAGAGCCCTCCTACCCTCCAGCAGATTGACACATACTCCCAGCTTGGTGTCATCTGCAAATTTACTGATGATGGACTTTATCCACTCATCCAGATCATCATTGAAGATATTGAACAGGACTGGCCCCACCTCTGAACCCTGGGGAACACCCAACACTGAACCCTGGTGACTGGTTGCCAGCTGGATGCAGCACCCTTCCCCACCACTCTCTGGGTCTGGCCTGCAGCCAATTCTTGACCCAGCAAGGAGTGCTCCTATCCAAGCCGCGGGCTGCCAGCTTTTCCAGAAGGATGCTGTGGAAGACAGTAATGAAGGCCTTGCTGAAGTCCAAATAGACAACAGCCACAGCCTTCCCTGCATCCCCCAGGTGGGTCACCTGGTCATAGAAGGAGACCAGGTTGGTCAAACATGACCTAGCCCTCCTAAATCCATGCTGGCTGGATCTGACACCCTGGCCATCCTGTAGGTGCTGTGTGATGGCACTCAGGATGATCTCTTCCATAATCTTGCCAGGTACTGAGGTCAGGCTAACTGGCCTGTAGTTTCCCAGATCTCCCTTCTGACCCTTCTTTGGATGGGGACACATTGGCCAGCTTCCAGTCATCTGGGACCTCCACAGTGAGCCAGGACTGATGGTAAATGATGGAGAGTGGCTTTGCAAGCTCATCTGCCAGCTCCCTCATCACCTTAGGATGGATCTCATCTGGTGCCATAGATTAATGAGCATCTAAGTGGCTCAGCACTAAACTCCTGGCCTTATGTTGCCCTCTTCCTTTCCCCATTGGCTGAGGTACTAGGAAGGTACAGCCTACCTGAACTGCCTATCACATATTCCTCCCTTGAATATGTAATTTCCCCCCAAAGTTCAGAAGATCAGGCTTGTGCCAAAACATTTGTCTATTTCAGGAGCCAGACTGCTGGGCGCAGTGACAAACCTGCTGCCCAAAGTCAGTAGAGACTTAAGACCCATTTCAAAGACATTAGCACCCATCAAATTGTAAAGACATTTGCACACCTCTTCCCTCTCAATTCGAAATGTCTTGCATGTAGTTTTTGAGATGAAAGACTTGACAACAGCAGTGACTAGTAAAATGAATCCAGAGTACTCCACACATGCTGAGAGTATCAGATATTCATTTTATGAATCATTCTGACAACAAAAGCAACATTTTGAATTGTAACTGAAATATGCATGTATTTTTGGGCACACATTAGCTGTCTATAAAATGGCTTTCTCTCTTCCCCTAGTAAGATAATGAATGCCTTTGGGCATTTTACATTCTGCTGGAAGCCAGGTTGGCATGACAGTGGTTCAGGGACTTGCCTTGTGTTTTGCTCGAGGATATGCATAGCAGCTTTCTTCCGATTACAAATAAAAATATATTTTTCAGGTTATTATTGCAGCACACGACTTGTTAGCTGAGAACTGAGCTGGGATGTCTGTGTTCAGCCTACTACCAGCACTGAGCTATCCTGGGCTGCCAGCACTGACTGCAGGAACAGTTCAGCCCAGCTGGAGAGGTTTGGTGCCTGACTTAGCTGTTGGTGGCACAGTGCCTCTTCAGCTGGAGTAAAAGGGGCTGCCCTAGGGACAACCATCCCTGGGGTATCCCTGCAGCTTTTCCCCTTCCTACCAGGGCATGTAAGCAGTGCCTCTGGGTAGCCCTGGGACTACCTGTTTTATTCCCTCTGGGCTGTGAGGAGAGGCAGTATTGGCATGTTGACAGATCTCCCCTTTGGGGCTGGGTTACCTGGCTCTGCACTAGAGGAACAATAGTGCAAGAATGAGAAAACCTCCCGTGGCTCCAAGATGTGCCTTTCTCCACTCACACGTACTCCTCTCATCTTCCAAAGTCCCTGCTGGGAAGGAGTACTCACTTTTAAGAGAATTTTTCCTTTTAACAGGCACCCCACCATTAGCTGGTTGGCTCTTGGCTGTGATCTTTGTTACAGTTTGTCAGTAGCAAAACCAATGCCCTCCCTGTCTGCAGTTGTCAGAAGTTTAGTTGTTTGTCTCTCCAGCTCTCAGCTTGAACTGTCAGCTCTGGCAGTCACAAAGTAAGCATCTTCTGGGTGATTAGAGGAACTGCTACGAGATCAGAGCATCAGCAAACAGGACACTCTGATGTCATTTTAGAGATAGGTACTGGCAACAGAAATGCAGAAATCCTGTCCGCCAGGGAGATGGGAATCCCAATGAAACAGAAATTCTAGAAACTCAAAACTACCTTTAATTTTTTTTTTTAATAGCAGTGTGTTGGACCTTTCAGCAGCAGTCATATGAGTTACTATTTCCTGATATGGTTTTGCCTCTGTCTGACAGACAGTAGGTTGGTTTGAGGCTGAAGTAATGCAATATAGTTTCTGGCTGCATTAAAATATGGGTACAGGAGATCAGGTGTGCCTGCTAAAGGTGATGTTGGCATGCCATAGAGCAGACTTTCTGCCAGGGAGAGATTTAACTTTTGTTCAGACATCTGCTTGTGGCAACGGGTAATACCAAGAATTATTATTGTTGTTACTGTTGTTATTGTTGTTGTTGTTGTTTTGTTGTTGTTGCTGTTGTTATTATTACTATTGTTATTGTTATTATGTTAACACAGTAAGAATAATAGTAGTTGAATTTTTAATAATATCACAGGGTTAATATATGAAGTAGCTGTTGGTATTTTTAGACATGAGATTGTCACAAGGATCTATTTAAGTTTGCCAGGGCTGTCACTGCTCACAAAGGTTTCCAGTCTGAAGCAGCAGCAAAGACAAGCTGAGCCAGAAGGTAAAGGGATGCGTGTGGCAAGGCTCTCAGCTGCAGGAGTGAGGAAGGAGAGAGCCCTGAAGGGTCTGTGATGTCATGAAAAGAGGTGAGGATAAGTCAGAGTACTGAAAGTGGCATGCTGCAGGTTTGGCTGTATTAGGAGTTCTGGTGCGATGGAAATACAAGGTTCATAGATGTATTGGCCATTTTGCTGCCCAGAACTTTGAATCATGGGACATGGCTCAAAGGGGCAATTCCATGTGTGCTAGGACCTTCTACTTGGTCAATCAGTTGAGTTGTAATCCAAGCTGCCAAAACTTGTTTGGCCAAAGATCCTGCCAGTCAGCCAGAGAGGCCAAAACACCGTCTGCAGATAGGTAGATCTTTGAGAGCTAATGCTGTAATACTCAGTTTGACAAGCAAAGTCAAAGATAAATTTCTGGGGTTAATACTCAAGAAAGATATTCTGTTTTGTATCAACAGAAAGATTTTACACAATGCAAACTGTTCTCCAGGCAAGTGTCTTCAGTGATGATCCTCCAGTGCACTGGAGGATGATTATCTTGCACCACACATAGAGATAATTTGACCATGAGAATGCAATCATGTTTCTAATAATTAAAAGTATGTACCTGGTTTTTGTTTGAATATTCTGTTCTGTCCTGTGATTAAACTGTTCGGTATTAGGACATGAATTTTGGCTCATACCAGGAATCATTTGTGTAAGATCTTGCCTCTGGAAGATGTATGTCCCATTCTTCATTACCTTGTATAATAAGCCAGGCTCATAATTTTCTGGGTGGTGTATGAAGATAACAGTGGGACTGGAGCGGGTTATTTATACTAATTGTGTGGTAAGGTGTACAAATTCTGCAGAGGGACCTAGCAAAGCCCAGAAGACTTAGGTAGGGCAACTCATGGCCTGTCATGTCCAGCCATGATGTTCTGATGGTCTTTGAGTGATTGAAAATGTATGATACTATAGTGCTTAAAATAAATGAAAAATTACCTAAGAAATAATGTCACAGGGATTCCTAGAATGAGTTACAGAAGGTAGAATATGGGCAAGTGAAGTGGGATTTCCTGTTGGTCACATACTCTAGCTGACTCTACAACACAGTCTTTAACCTTGAAAGAGTTATTACATCATTCAGTACCAGAAGATGCAGAAATGGGCTTTCACCTTCTTTTACCTCCTTCTTTTTGATTTTTGTTGTCAGGGAGAGCATTGGATGGGCAGCCTCTGCTGAAGTGCCCAGCATGTGCACCAGCCCTGAGCCAGGCTAAGCCATAGGGCAGAATAATAGCGCTCTGGAGAACTCTAAGTGAAAAGTTACATTTCAGGACATGCACATTGCATAATTTGCATCCATCTCTCCAAGCCTGATACAGAGAATGGCACATCTCAGAGTTCTGCTGAAAATTGGATTGTAATTGCCAATTTAAATTGATACTTGCTTGCATTATCAAGGAGACAGTGACATACACAGAGGTATCAGATGTATCTCATTGCCTCACAAACAGGCATAATTTCCTACTTTTTTTTCCAGCTGTTCTCAGGAAAATACAGCTCTGAACAGGAGTTTGGTTTATGATAGTTCCTCTTGAGTTCCTGCTGTTTCTCTTGGAGAGTACCAAACAGAGGTTTGTTTATATTAAATTCAGGGAGGAATCCTGAGGCTATGCAGTGTCTCCCATGGAGTGGTCCTGGATGGACACTGCACCTCTATACCCCGGAATAGTGTGAGGCTGCTCCCTAGATTTTGTCACACTGCTATCTCAGGGATCTCACCTCCCTTTTGACTGAGATCTCCCCTTGTTTTTTGAAACTCAGCAATGAGGACAGCTGGAGAAGTGCCTGACTGAGCTGAAGCTGTAGTTCCTACAAAACACAGTGCTGCCACATACAGGTTGTCCTCTGTACTTTGCCTGATCCTGTCCAGATTATTAAAAACTTCTGTGACTGCTGCAATCCACCCATTTCCTTGGCCTCTTCCATCTGCTCCCAAGCCCTCAATTCCCTTGTGCTCTGACTTGGTGTGTGTGGAGCCCCACCAGCTCACTGACTGTTGTATTTTAGTCCAGTTTCTTGGCACAGGGTCTGCTGCCTCTGTGCATGACAATAAATCCCATTAATTAGACCTTTTTACTTTCAATTTATTGTATTTTTGTGCAGTGCAGACTGCATTATTCTGGGGGGTGGCCTGGCACTCTCTAGCCCTGTTTCAAGGCTAGTTTACTGCTGTGCTCATGGCTTCCTCAAGTAGGGAACCTCTCCCTGCAGCATCCTCTTACTGGGATGATAAACACTGATAACAGTTGATATAGTTACAGGTGGGCAATAGTGTGAGAGCCTTCAAGAATCATCTGTTTAAAGAAGCTGTAATTAATTTGTAATTTGCTGATGAAACTCATTGTTGGGGAAGATGAAATAGGAAAGCCTTATAGATATGATTACCTTGCAAAAGATGCTGGAAATATGGAAAGTATAATTGAAATTGAGATGAGGACAAGGTTTGAGTTGAAGAGTAACTAAGAAACAATGGTATAGCTGGCTGAAGGTAATCCTCCTTCTTGATAGAACAAAACCCTCTGCCTAGGCAGATCCAAAGGTCAGAACAAACCCTGCCTGCCTGGTAGGAGATTCCCAAAAGCAGTTTTTTTAAGGTTTAAAATATAACCCCATATGGTAATGTAATGATTCTTATAGGTTGCATGCAAATATTGTAGAGTTTGTAGCTTGTCTCGGATTGGTTAAAGAGAATTAGAATATTCAACAGAGAAGATGATTTCTTGTATTGTAAACGGCAAATCACTCTCTTTTTGCTCTCTCTTTTTGCCTCTTTCTCTCTCTTTCTCTGGCCTGCTCTGAGCTGTGTCTTGCAGCCCAGCAGCCTCTCATACCCACGCTCTTTCACAATAAACTCCCATGCTCTAAACCCATCTTTAGAGATCTCTTGCTTCTATTTTACCCTCATAACCAAATCCCACAGAGTTAAATCCTACAACTCATCTTTCCACTGGCAGCTTAAATATCATCTTCATGCAAAGTCCCATCTCTTAAGTCTAAGCAAGGACTTTAATGGACATCTGTAAACTTCCAGGGATGTAGCCTTAATGTTTCAGCTGCAAAACTTTTTAATTTTTTCTAAATTAAATTTTACTTCCTGCATTTCTCTGTGGATAAAAAAAATTACAGCAAGAATTATTTTAGGATCCACCCAATTATTTTTTCGACTTGCTTCATTATGCTATTGCTTTTTTCACTTTTTAAAATTAAAAAACTATAGAATCTTGACTGATTATGTTATATTTGAAAACCAATGATATAGTAGTACCTGGAATTCCTAAATCCTCAGACATGTCACATTTGATTGTTCAAATATGCTATTGTTGACCTTGTACAAAAGCAAGTTTTCCCATATGGTTTTAAAAAAATATCAGATAAACCACAAGTGAGGAGTATATTATCAGGGGTGTAAACTCACAATTTTTTATTTATAAATAGTATTAATTCTGTTAATTATTGTTTTTAATCAATGACAGCAGCTGCCATCCTTCATGGTATGATGTTTGCTTACTAGTGAAACCAGAAATGTTCAGGAAAGCACACAAGTAATGATGGGACTAAAAATTATAAATGTTCAGCTGTTTTTTGCTTTAGTTTGTGGAATAAAATCTTCACAGCATGTCATGACTTGTTGATAGGCACAAGATCTCTGATGTCTTTGGGGTCACACTCCTTGGTGATCCAGGCATGGGCTCTTCCTCTTTATTCCTGTACGTTCGCTTTTATATCCTCCTCTTGAGGCAGGGGGTTGGGGTGTCTTACAGTGATGTGCACTCAAATGTAGTCAACTATCACCTCACACGGCATCAAAACTCCCACCTTAGGTTCCAACACAATTAATTCTTTGGATTTACTGATGCTTGCTTTCTGAATGAAGTGGTAAAGCAGAATGAAAGTGTCATTCCACTGGAGCACCCTGGTCAGAATTACCTCTTTTACAGGGAAATCCAAGATAACTATCTCTGTAATTAAATGTGCTCCTGCTTTCTTAATAGCTGTAAACCAGCCACTTTGCTGGAGTAATTGCTGAGCAGCATTTAAGAACGCTCTGTGTTATCACTTGATGTGCATTTTCAGGGGAATTATAATAGGAAGGAAAATAAAAGGCAAGTTACTGTTTAACCATGATGAATACAAGTACTAAGTGTGTGGTTGTCTTTCTTAAAACAGTTTCCTAAAAAATTAAAGCAAAATTCCAGAAGTATTAATGCCAAATACACAATGTTCCAAAGAAGATCCAGCAGTAGGAAAAATTATTTTAATACACTTAATTTTCCTCTCAGTTTTCCTCTTTCTGTGGTCACTTATCAGTATCAAAACAGGTCACTTCTATCCATAAATACATAGTTTCATTTTTCTGAGATGTAGACAATTGCATTTCTTTCCAAGAAAACCAGGATAATTTGCCAGTATGACCCTTTTTTTTGTGTTCAGTTTTCAAGTACAGATTTTATTGCATTGGCTGCTCGATTCCCAAATGCTGCAACCCTGTTGTCTGTGGGTTGTCATATTGAAGGTTGCTGTATGCTACAATATATTTAATTGTGTAGTACAGCAAAATATTTATACGTTTGTGCAAAGTCATTTTACGCAGTAAATATTCATTCTGGCCTGATAAATACTACTTCTTCTGTGTGATTTGTGTTTCCTCTAAAGATCCTGTCTCTGCTTTTAGTGACTCAATAGCAAAGCTTTGTTGAAAATTTCTTTTGTCACTTTTGCCCTGATTCTTTCAATTTTGAACCACAATAGCCTCTGTTAATATATGTGTAGATTTTTTCGGCAGGCTAATTTCTTTTTTCCTTCTCTCATGTCAAATATTATGTTTTCTCATAAATAAGTCTCTTATTCCTTGATATTTTGTTAATCGCTTTGAGGTAGCCTCTCAGTTGTTTTCGTTGGGTTTTTGTTTGTTTTGGCTTTATTTTTAAAATCTTCATATATTTTAAAAGCTTCATTTATGTTTTAAAAGTTTCTGATTCTGCTCCCGGTGAATCTTTCACAGATTTTTCCTTTGACTATTATGATGGTGTAAACCCTTAGCCTTCAGCATTTTTTCATATGGGTTTTTCACATGGGCCTAAATGCAGGCTGTACTTAAGAGCACACTATAGTTATATAAGGTATAAAGGGCATATAAACAATGCAGACAGGGAAAAACCTGGGAGGGAGCACAAAACAAACACCTCACTTTTCTGAAATACAGGGAAGAGGAAATCTGCCAGGAGAACCAGAGACTAAGTAGATGATTGTGTTACAAAATGTAACCAAGCTAACAAAAGGTCAAACCACCCTGTCAATGATTTCTGCTCTTTTTTTCACTGTGGAGGAGTCTGAGGAAAGTTTCTGTTGCAGAACCTTTCTTTAGGATGAGGCCTCCTTATGAAAATGAGCGTAGAAATAAATGGTGGTTCTTCCCATAGACAGGCCATCAGTAGGACAGTAATCCAGTGATGGGATGTGTGCTGTTAGTGTGTCCCAGGTGACCCAAAAGGAGCAGGGAGGTGGCAGGTTTCACTGGAGATACTGCATTGTATGGCACAGGGAAAGTGAGGGCTGACTGAAGCACTAAATAAAAAATCCAATGCTGATCGTGTGAGTGATAAAAGTAACAGGTGAAATGTAGAAAAATGCAATGTGAGGCACATGGAGGTGGTGAGAGGAGTAATCCTGAGCTCCTCTTTGAGCTAAGAATTGTAACTCAGGAGCAAGATTTGGGGTAAGAAAGATTGGCTGAATTTTCCATAGATTTCAAGAAAAAAACTGGCTCTGCTCGGGTTTAGAAAGAGGAATGAAAATAAACCTGAAAACATCACTCTGACACTGGATGATGGTGCTTCTGCATCTTGAATATTGCATGTAGCTCTGGCCCCATCTTCATAAAGCTACAACAGAATTGGAAAAGGCTCATAAAAGTGCAGCCTGAATGATCAAATGTACTGAACAGGCTCCATAAAGGAAACTAATGGGACTCTCTCTCCTGAACAAATGCCTGAAGAGGTCTAGGAAACTGTGAGTGAAGATATCTTCCTGGTCAGCATCCAGCAGGAATCAAATGAAACTCAAGGGCTCTGGGTCAAAACAGAAAGATAATTCTTCACTAAGTTGGTGATAACACTCTGGAATACCCCAAGATGTAGATGCCAGAAGTTTCCAATTGTAAAAAACCCCAGCGAACCAGCTGGTTATATTTATGGAAAAAAAATCTTTCACATATTAAATAGAAATAGACTGTGTGGTTTACTGTGTCCCTACCAATCCCTTTAGTCCTCCTGGAGGCTTGAAAAATGTTTTCGGGAAGGGCTAGTTCATCATCTTGAGATTACCCTGTTTTCCCATGCTTCCCTAGGCAGCTGCTCTTGGCCATAGCAGTGATAGGCTGTTGGGCTGGATAGACTTTGCTCTTCCTTATGCTATTTTGTGCCAGGGACAGCTTTCTGTCCTCTCCTGTTTAAGGATGTGTTCTTTGAGAGACCTGTTTATTAAGCAGTGTTTTGCCATATTATGGAAGTGCATGTGACCATATATATATATATATGTGTGTGTGTGTGTGTGTGTGTGTGTGTGTGTGTGTGGCTTGAAATACATTCATGGCTTGAAATCCATGTGTCTCAACACACAGGAGGGGATGGCCTGGATTCAAACCGCTAAGCAATCTTCCACATGTTTTGTGGCTGCTGCAACTGGCCAGGTACTAAGTAAACTCTCCTGAAGGCAAGGATGATTAGTAAAGTTGCCTCACAAGAAGGTTTCTATTCCTGATTTCCATGAGTGGGCAGAAAAAAAATGGAGTTGGCAGAACAGTTTTTACAAGAAGAACATGTAGTAAAGGCAAAAGCCAGCAAAACCCTTGGGCTGAAGGATGTGTTTGTATGTGGCAGAGAAGCCAAGCACTGGGGGTGAGGTGTTGCTCTTGCACTTAAACACTGATGTTGTGGAACCTTGAGAGGTTCCAAACTGTGTTTCACTTTTCTGAATACACTCATCTCTTCTTGGCCCCTTCAGAGGACCTGCTGCAGTACAGATGGGCAGTAGATTTTGTCCTTTGAGAGGAATCCACTGGAAATACAACTTTGAAACACCAGAGGAGATTGTGGCTTACACCTTGGAATACCTGCCACTGAATGGGGGCAGTAACTGCTCTGTTGTAATTAAGGCAGTACTTAGCTCAAGGCTTTGGCCCAGTCCCACTGGCATAAGGAAAACCTGGTGGGATGCATGGTGACTGGAGTGTGCTTTTGGAAGGTTACAGGCTCTTCAGGAGGGAGAGGCAAGGCAGGAGAGGTGGAGAGGTGACACTATGGAAAAGGTGGTTGGAATGTCTGGAGTTCGAAGTTTAGAGATTCTGATTAGGAATCAAGGGACAAATAATGTGGATATAGGATAACATCATTTTTGTACAATGTTTTTTTTTTCTTTGGACACACTGGTAGTTAATGATCTGTAGATGCAGATTATGTCCAGACTACAGCCTCCACTGACTGCAGCAAAGTTCTTTCTCAGGTGATTCAGTTTGTTGAACTTGAAACAGTATTATAGAGTTCATGCTTAATTTAATAGCAGTGAGAAAAGTTCATGCTTTTTCTGGAGTATGTTGTGTAACTAACGCTTAGAGACCCTGACAGTCTTGATTTCACTCCTTTTGCTGCAAGACCTTGGGAAGCTCTTCATCAGCTGACCTTTTAGGGGGCCTGACTGAACAAACATGATAGCTGCAACAACCTCCTGGTGCAAATAACAGTCCCTGGATCTGCATAGATGTGCACCAGCAGATGATCTGTTTACAACCTGGCTGTTGGTGACGTTCACTGACAATGCAGCTCAGCTCAGCTGTAAGAAAAAGCCCAGAGAGGATGTAAGTTGTAACCCAGAGTAATTTTGTTTTCACCTCTTCTATGACTTCTTTTCATCAACTCACTTAAAGGTTAAAAGAAGAGTTAATTCAAATGACATCATCTCCTTTCATTAGAGAATCTGAGGTCAGGACAGCTGCTCCTGCTCACCTATCAGCTCCAAGACTTTTCCTATTGGCAGCAGATCATGGCCACTGGGAGGTGGGTTGTATTCTTGAACGACCCCACAGGACAGAAATGAATATGCCATAATCTTCCCATTAGACAATGTTTGAAAATTCCCAGCAAGATCTGTTTGGATGCAGAGATTATAATGCTGCTAATTTGAAAATAAGATTGCAAATAGAACCAGTATTTAATCTCTAGTTCCAGAAGAAAATTTTATTTTATTCTTGAAGTGTTTTGTGCTGTTACCAAAGGCTGGAAATATTTAAAATTATAGAATGGTTTGGGTTGTTAGAGAGCTTTAAAGGTCATCTAGTCCATCCCCATCCTTCAATGAGCAGAGACATTTTCAATTTATCTATACCCAAATTCCTCTGGTGGCCCTGAAAGCCAGAGTTTTTAGGTGAGAACCTCTTGTGATGGGAAATAAGATTTGGTGCCTCTCCTTGACTCAGGGGCCCCATCATAGACACCAGACCAATTCTAAAATGTGGAGTTAACCCCTTAAAGGAAAAGTCAGTCAATCACCAGGGAATAACAGCTTGGAAGATTCTGTCTGTAAAACAATTTGGCATTTATAAATCATCTGGATTGCAGAAGGTAGATCGTTTCAGCCAGGATATGGTTTCAGCAAAGTCCTTCTCAATCAGAGAGCTTACCCACTAATCACATTTGTTTTTAAATACAAGGCCTCTGTTAGATTCTGCCTTTCACAGCAAGTCATTAGAATATCTAATTTCTCCTGTGTTCTTCAGAAAATGAGCTTGTACACCTTGTTCTGCAGGGCCTCCTTGGGAACAGCAATGTCTGGCAAAAGATGTTTGTTCTGCTGGGTGCTCTGTTGTCTATCTCACAGGCAGAGAGAACCTTCCGCACTGGTGGCCATTGATGTACTGTCCAAAGACAGAGGCAAATAAACATAAATGTTAACCCTTTCTTTCTCCTTAGTGTCTAGGAAGGAAGAAAAATTGAGTCATATACAATACACGTGTGATATTATAGTTTTCCAGAGCATTACGAACATCTCAGTGTCTCAAGTGTAGTTTGCTTATAGAAAATCTAAGAGATCTATAGATATAGATATGTACACACATTTCACCCCCTCTCTCTTCGACACACCCTGTGTCTTCTACAGATTTAGATTTGTGGATGTATTTTACCCATGCTGTATTGTGTTATGCTTGTTAAAGCATGGTTTGGGATAAAAACGGATTAGAATCAAGCCTGTACAAGCCCTCATCTCCTCATCTCTTACAATGCTGGGAGAAGGGTTGACTGGAGTCATGACAGCTGTCACTGCCATCACAAGACAGCAGCTATCACAGCACTGGAAACATCAGGCTTGCTATGAAGTTAACCCTTGGTGGCATTTTTTTTTTCTGGTCTTTTTTCAGGTCTGGTGTATGAGAAGAACTGGAGTATTCCCAGAGAGAATAATAGAGTGTAGGGAGAGAGCTGATTATTAATTCCATTAAACATGGTCTGGTTTTGGTTTATCTTTTAGATTAAAAAAAAAAATCCCAAAGCCCTTGTATGGGGTATTTTTTCATTGCAGTGATTTATAATGATTTGGAGAAAGGATCAAAGTATTGAAATCTCATGCTATGAAAAAGATTTTTCAAGTATCTGTTACTGCCCAAATAAGGTACAAATGAGACCATATGCTAAAGTCAATAGTATGAATTCTATTTAACAGTAAATGAAAGAGTGAGAGAGAGAGAGGTAGGAAAAGAGCAGGGGGAACAGAAAGTGACAGAGATAGATTAAATAGAAAGTATCACTACTCTGTGGATCCCAATGGTGTCCTGTTGATCCTCTTCCTCAGATGTTCTTGGGGGGGAGTCTGTGCAAACCTGGCCCCAGCAAATGAGCCTCTGGGCTATGGCCTTCCCCCACCCCGTGGAACCCAGCCGCAGCTGATTTTCAGGACAGCTACTAGGTTTGGCTTTCTTGTGGATACATTGTTCTCCCTCAGCCTTGTTTAATTCTCCCTAGACCTAACTGACCAACAGTGTCACCTTTATATTATCTCAAGTTCCCTTAGGCGGTGTAACTCATAGTCCAAAGTTCCAGTCAGGCATATTCAGGGTGGGGTGGATTTATACCACAGCTTCTTTATGCAGTTTTGCTATAATGGGCAAAAAGTCCTTCATAGCAGTGTTTAAACCACTAACCAAAACATTTCAGTCTCTCACAGTAAGTCAAAAGTATTTTTTAAAGGATGTGTACTTCCAAATGTTACTTGTAATCACAATTGGCTCCTCAGTACAACATTGTGAGAGGCAGAGCTACAAAGGCTGTCAGCAGCCTTTCAGTGTATTAGCAGGGACTCTACTGTTCATCCTTATCCACACAAACCCAACACAACAGCACTACTCTCTGTGGTGTTTGGGTCTGATGTGTGCAGAAAGCTGTTTTTGTGTCTGCAGACTCCTACACAGAAGATGTGGTAAAGTGTCCACTTTTTTTTTGCTTGTCTGTCTTTTCTTTCTTGAAGATTTTTGTTGTTTCAAGGCTTAAAAACCCCAAACCCAACAACAAAGCACCTTACCTGGAGCCCCATGATTCTTCTGTAGAAAGCCCAAACCACAGCTTTTAAGTAGGGGTTCAGCCTCTGCCTAAGTGCAGAAGGGCACCTGCAGATACATCTCTTTACCCTCTTGGTTTGAGCAGAGCTCTCACGCCTTTATTGCATGTTCAAGCAAAAAATCAACCTCCTGTGGCCTTCTCCCAGGTGGTCCTTTGTTGTTGCAGTGTTTTTTTAACATGATATGGGTCAAGGAGGGGCTTCAGCACTGCAGGAATGTCCACAGGCATTGCAGTTCTGTCACAAACTGTTGAGAGTTCTGTGATCCCACTCCCACCCAGGGATTTCTACTGCCAATACCACACCAGTTCCATAGTTTATATTCCACCTATGCAGAATTGCTTCTGATTTAAAACATTTATCCTGTATCCAAGAACTGAGCTTTCAATTGCTGTCACCATGTGCATAAAGGATATCCTGATGTCAGGAAGGTATTTTACCTCTGTGCAGGTGTCAAGGTATCCCATAAACTTGACATGTACAGCTTGGTACACAACTTGCATGTCTCTGAATTCTACCTAAAACCTGTTGTGAAAGAATAATCTTCTTGTTCAAAGAGAAGGGCTAAAGACAAACTGCATGTTCTGTAGACTTTGAGCAGTGCTTTCTCTCCACAGTCATCTCCTCCTGAGCAGGATGGTGCCTCCAGTGGAGTGGCTGGTCTGGGCACTCACATCTGCACTGCCATGCTCATTCTTTCATTTAATTTACTCTCATTATTTCTCTCTAGCCTGCCCCCTTCTTGGCTGAGCTAGCACACAGAATGCACAAGAGACTCTTTTCCTTTAAGGAAGTCTTCCTTTTCAGTTAAAAAAGTGGTTATTTGAATTCATTCTTTTGTGAAAAAATTAGGGATATTGCAGTCTCAGCCCAGGAAAGCCTGAGTTCTGCCCCCAGACCTCACAGTAGCTGTGAGAGATCTTAATTCTCTTCCTGCTTTCTTCACATTTGATGGCTTCAAAAGTTGGCCTCCTTGGGAGAAATTATCCTAATCTGTCTTTTCTCATCTTACAATGCAAAAGTGAGGTGGCACTCTGGTCTCGTATCACCAGGGGTGTGAGTGTATGTTTCAATAAGTTTTCACCACTAAAAAGATTTTAAAAATTAAACAGATATATCACACCACATTTTGTAGTAAGAAATGGAGCTGTTAAGCAGATTGAGAAGAAATTTTATCACCCCAAGGAATATGATTTTCAGTGCAGCTTCTCCCATTCCTTCCTTTCTGTGTTAAACCAGCTCTTTAATTACTTGTAAACCTACAGCATCAAGCATCAAGTGAAGGATATGAAGCCCTCTCAGGGTGTAGCTGTGGCTGCAGGTTTCAGGTTCTCACCTCTGGTTCAGTTATTCAACATTTCAGCATGTGCAGGGTACCCCCAGGAGTGCTGGTGCCACGGAATGTAGAGAGGCTTATAAATTCTTTCTCCTTCTATTTATTGTATAGAAGGTCACTGTTGATGACACTGAAAGGCACAAAATTTGTGTCTCACACTGAAGCTGCAGTGGAAGCCCACACAAGTTACTGGGGGAAAACAAAACTGTGGAGGGTGAGTGCTGTGCCCTGACACACTGTGCTGTGTGATACACTGGAGGGCTGTGAGCAGAAAGGGGGTATGCTGTCATCTCACCCGGCAATGCAGCAGCAGTTTGGAGTTCTTTGGAGCCTTTAACAAAAATATAGAATTTATATGGTATTTGAAAGGGAAGGGGATTGTCTGACTTACAGTCTGGAGTTCTCCCTTCCTTTCAAGTCATCTCTTACCTGCAATACAGACACATCTTTTAAAAGGTGGAAAAAGAGATGGAGAACAAGTGAAAACAAAGTTAAAAATAATCCAAATTGTCACATATGTTCTTAATGGCAGTGACTCCCCTGATGAGAAAGATGACCCACAACATGACTTGATTCTTACATTGCTCCCAGGGGGCTCGCCCTGAGATCAGAAGCAGAGGTCTTTGGTCTACATGTAGAGAATAAGAGAAGATTGATGTAGAAAGCCAAACCCGCTAGACCTGCATGGGTTTTTACTGGCTTTTGAAAGATGTTTAAATCACTAGTAGAATATTGACACCTCTCTGTCTTCGGCTGGCTTAAGCCGAAGATCTTTAGCCTGTTACGCTCTTTTCAATGTAGGCAAAGCAGACTGGAAGAATGGGGAAGTCATGTAGGGATGATTCCTAAAGATCCTGAATTAGCTCCTGAAAATGTGTTCTTCAGGCGCTTTTGAACCAAATATTGTGTCTCTTTACTCAATAACCCTCAAGGGGTTTTCCTTCCTTTAATTTGCAGAATATATTTTGAAGCCCTGTCAGTTTTTGACAGCCACATCGTCCTGTGGTGAAGAGCTTTGCAGCTTCACTGTTCACAGTATAGAGAAATTTTCCTCATGTTTTAATCCTGTGATTTAAAAACGTATTTATATTATATAATTTCTCACTCATTGAAATGAGAGTGAATACTTATTTTGGTCATATTAAAATTGTTATCATATAACCTGTTGGTCAGCTTTTTCCCCAGATGGAAAAGTTTGCCTGTTCAGTTATCCTTCACACAAAGTCCATTCCATGCCTTTGATCAGACTTCTTGTTTGCCCCTTGCTCTTTCCAAATCCATGGTATGTTTTTATAGTAGGTGCTTTGGAATTGCTAACAGCACTCACGGTGCAGGTGTGCTGCATATTGATGTAGGGAATTGTAATGTTTTCTCTGCTCTGTTCTGCCCCTTTCCTAATAACTCAGAGCATTCAATTCCCTTTCCTGACCTTTACAGAGCACCATGCTGAAGTTCTCATGGAGCAGCATATATGGCATAATCCAGTGTCTCAGTTGGCTCAGAACCTGCCATTGCATACATAGATTTAGGATTGCATTTATGCAGGATACAACATTTCTCTATGATGAATTTCTTCTGTTCCTCCTTCCCACATTCACTCCACATTGCAGAATTGTGGTGCTGGTGTTCCCAGCCATATTCCATTGCTGACATTCTGATGTTCTCAGCAGGCCATGTCGCTTGCTGCACTACTTACCCTGTGTGGCACAGCATGTGGAGACCTCCCAACCTGTTCTTCTCAGTGCACACTTTCCTGACAGCTCCTTAGCTAGGGGAGAACCTTCAGTCCCACTCAGCACTTACTCTGTGAGCCTTGGGGTAAAACAGGGGAATTGTGATTATTTTTATTAAGGAAAAATCTTTTAATTTCGTTGCTTACCGCAGTACCTTTAAGCATTGCATTAAAGGTATCTTAATAATTCCCTTTCCTTTTCCTGATTTCCTGCTTCCAGGCAGTGCTTTTGCCTTCTAGGAAGAAGTCAGTGCCCTGTAACTTATTGCCAATTGTTGTCTATTTTGCAATAGTTGCTCATAAACCTGGTTTGCTTTCCCTTGTCTGCCTTGTCATTACAGTCAGAAAGTACTTGTCCTCTTGATAGCAGTCACTAGATCTCAAAATTAGAAAATTAAGATAAACAGGACATGAGCTGTCAAATCAGTGGCAGGTTCCCAAAGTGGACTGCATACTGAAAAACTGAGCAGCAGTGAACACGTTGTGATAACAGTTCTGTTGTTGCCCCTGTGTTTGTATTTTAGCATGCAGCAAAGGTCAGTTCTACTCTGGGAATTATATTGAAATGTTCATCTCTGGAATGGCACCTGCAGATCACTGAGTGAGGACTGCGTACAAGACTTCAACCCATGCAATAAACCCCCCATCTTCAGTGGCAACTGTGAGCCAGGCTGGAATTCATACTCTTTGTGCCCTGGAGGGACTCTGTATTTAAGAAGGAAATGGAGAAGGGGACCAGGACACTCTTTGTGGCAGGTGTTCTGAAGGGTGACACGAAATTCTCCTGATCTTTGGAGGAGGACTTAGCAAGTGTTTTCAAACTACAGAGTTTACAGCTCACTGGAACATGGGAGTTGTTGCTGTTCAGCACTCTCCATTGATGAACATCACTCTCCATAGATGAAATGAAGGCAGTGATGGGAAACTCACCTTGCAATTTATCACAGGAACTGTGAGGCTGCCCCGGCACAATGGGTATTTTCAACAGCCCTCCATGGAGCAGAGTGTGGGGATGTAGCAGGGACAGAGCTGTGACATGGAAACACTTTCAGGAATCACATCAATTGAGCATATGAGTTTTCAGAGCAAATCCAAGAGCAGGGTAGTGGGAACATGCCTTCTGCAAAGACAGGTTTGTCTGAGCAGGGAGCTGACACTAGATATTTTTTTTCCGATAAACATCAGGTAGTATGGAATGGCTAGAAAGGCGTCTTGTAGAGATTAGTTTTTACTAAAGACTTCTTTTCCTGTGCCACGTTGGAGGGAGAAAGGAAATTGTCAGAGAAAATGTATCCCTGTTAAATTAATATTTACTACAAGAAGGCATCTGCCATGCTAAGAATTTGCCAGAAATAATTTCCACACCATTATAAAACAGCTATGTAACAGTTTTTATAGTCATTGACAGCTGGAACTCTGTAAGTTTTCTTGTCTAATCATGATGTTTACTAATTATTAAGTCGTTGTCCTGTATTATGATTTCTTTACACTGAATCACTCTCATAGTAAATATTTTTGTAAGCAAGAACCCTGCCCTGTGCCTAACTTTTAATTTTATTATTTAAAGCCTTTATGAAGTCTAATTAGAAGTTACATTGAAATTCTGGATACTTGCTAGCAGGAGTTGTTTATTTGAATAGTTGTACTAGTATTAGATAACATTCCTTGAAAATATAAGAGATCAAGGTTTCAAAAAGATTCTTATAAAACCAGAATTTAAAAGCTGGAGAAATCAGTGTTGGGGAAGTGAGAAAGATGGAAGACAGCCAAATAAACTGTAAGTTTCATTGTTGTTCACTTTTATTATTTTAGTACAGGTCTTAGATTATTTAGAGCTTTCTCTTGATGCTCCACTTCCTGGAATCCTGTGATTCCTGTGGAGTCCAGTGATCAGCAGAAAATCAGATCTTAATTAAAAGTACTTCAGGACCTCATTGAATGAAAAAATGAAATCACAGGAAAAGATGCTTCAATATGTAAATGCATGTAAAGATGGAGATGCTAGAAGGCAAATAATGTATTGCTTTTCAAAATGAGACTTGAAAGGTGTCAATGCTTTCTTTTAAATCTATTTCAGACTGGTTTTGACTGCCAGTTTTTGCTTAAGCTTACATTTTTCTTGGAGAAACTCTTAATGTTTTCTTTAATGTTTTAACTTCCTTGAAGTTTTACATTAGCAGCATTATAATTGCCTGAATTCTTGCATTCATTTTACTGGCAGAAATTTCTCTAGCTCAATGAAAGAATCTAAACACTTGGGAATTCAGGTAATATTCTAGGAATGTCTGCAGGTGGAAGCATAAGCAAGTAAGACAGACTCCTAAGATAACTGAACAGATCCAAAGCCCAGTGACAGGACAAGAGGAGCTTGATTACCAGCACTGTGTGGGCTTTTCACAGGAAGAATATCGTTGCTCTGTCTCTGAAGCTCTCTTTCGTGCTTTTCTGGGCTTGGAAGCCATGCCTGCTTCTAATCTAGGGAAACAGGTCTTCATAAACCCCTATTTCCTATGAAGAGAAGGCAGTTTAAAGAAGGAGCAAAATTAATTGTTCCTTGGGGAAGCAAAGCTCTCTCCCTCAGGTCAAGAGGGACAGTAGTTTCCCCCTGTACAAAGCTCACAGATATGTTTGTCTGAGGGCTGTAGAGGTTCATGAGGATAAAGGTATTTATTTACAGTGATATCACCTGAGCTTGACTTCTGACATTGGCACGCTAAGAATGGTGCAAGACTGAGAGCTCGTCTTATTTTCCAAATTACCTCCTGTTGTCCTTTTAATAGCTCCTCAGGGAGAATGGTGAGGCCCAGGCTCAGGTTGCTCACAGCCTGTAGCTGCCCCATCCCTGGAAGTATCCAAGGCCAGGCTGGACTGGGTTTGAAGCACCCTGTCTAGAAAAGTGCTTATGGCAGGGGGTGGGACTTTCCAACCAGGGCTTTAGGGTCCTTTCCAACCAAAATCGTTCTGGAATTCTATGACCATTCTTTATGTTTATCTGAAGATTTTTCTGAAGCTGAAGGGAAGGTACTTGCATATATTGGCAGAAAATATCTTGTTTTAAATCATCCTGTGTCACTCTATATTAGCTGTGTCGGCATCAGAGAAGCCTTAAGCCCTGCTAGCTCCAAACCCAGACAGCAGAAAGGAGAAGCAACCTCAAAGCTGTCACAGCCTGAAGTAACTGGCCTTTGCCTCAGAAATGAGCTCCATTATTTTTTGCAGCAGGTGATTTCAAATTCCAGGTCTCTTACAATTTCCATTTTATCAACTGCCTGTTTATTTGATCAAATGCAAACTTCAGTCCATATTACAGTTAATTCTCTAGTTGGCTGTGGCTTTAGTTCAAATCTTAATTTGGTTAGCAGGTTCAATTTTAGTCAGTCTTGTGCTTTCTTTTTATGCAGTTACCTACTAGTTTTCAGTGGAATTTCAGCGATGCAAACCTTATTTTCTCTTAGTCACAAGAATAGGCTATGCTGAGAAGGTCAAGGTTAGTCCAAGGGAGGCATCTGAGAACTTCTGGCTCCCCAGTCCTCTCTGTCATTTGGCACAGTTAATCTGTGACTCAGAAAATCAGCATGTCGTATGGATGACACATATGGAGGTGGAATATTTGACTCCTAGCTTGAAATACAAACACATCACAGCAGGTTCTGTACATACAGATACATCTGTGTGAGAATAAGTGACCATAATTGAAGTATTAGAGAGGAAGGAAAGGCCACCTTGGGCAAATCTATTCCTTCATTCCGCAGTTTTATCATACTTCTGAGGAGTTGAGATGAGTGAGTCTATTTTCCTATGAGCTCTTCTCCCCCTGTTGTTGCTTCCCAATGTGCTAACTGCATCAATTCTCACTGCAGCAAAGGGTAAATGGCAGAGTAGTAAATAGCAAGATATGCTGCAGACAGAAAGGTCCAAAGTCACAGATGCTATTCAGTTTCTCTTTTTAAGCAGTGGGAAGTTTCCATTGGCATGAATGAGGTCACAAGTTAACTCTACATATCTATACCTGCTTAACCCATCAAATTACCATCTGCTCAGAATGCTTCTATATCATTTTTTAGAAATTAATGACTGATCTGTAGTATTCTGAGGTCTCCTCAAGTGGAATACAGGATTGTGTAGTGCATAGCACTGGGAATAGGTGGGGAAAAGTGTACTTAAGCAATGCTATTTCCCACTTGAATCAATGAATTTTTACAGTGAACTTGACCAAAAGCATCTTATTCCTTTAGAGCTTTTATATGCACAGAGCTAAAAGGAACTCTCTTCCAGGTTGCTTCAGTCTGCCAAGGACTATGTGTTGATCTCTGTGGTTTTAATTAAAGCAGAGGAGTTGTTTTATTTAATGATTCAAGTGCCTGCCTGTTTCTTCCTGGGCTTCTGTAAAGGTTGCAGTGGTACCCCGGGTCACAGGTGGGAGGAAGGACAAAAGTATTTGCAGAATAAGCCTCTCTGTTATTTACTTGGTTGGGGTCACTTCAGAGGCTACAACAAGCTGGTATGGGAGTCAGTGCCTGAGGAAGTGAGGGATTATTCAGGACAGGATCAGGCTGAAATTCAGAAGGGAGGTCTCTGGGGAAGAGTCAAGGGATTTTCAAATAAAAAGATTGAAGAGAGGTGGAATAAAAAAGAGCAGTAGTAGAGGCTGGAAATGGCAGCAGGAGGAACACAGGCATGTTCTCCATATGTGCCTTTGAAGGGCCCACAAGGGCTGCTGGAGGTGAGGGTGGAGACACCTTGGTGAGAGTGAGAAGGGGCTGAGGGGAGAATCGTGTTACGGTTTAGTTTCTCACTGTTACGGTGGAAAAGGCTGCCTGTCCTCCAGGCACAGCCACTGCCTTGTGCAGGTTGGCCTCATGGATGCTGGCAAACACAGCTCTTACAGACAGTGCCCAGTGCCTTTGCTTCCAGTCAGGGCTCCCGGGAAGGCAGCATCCAGGAGCAAGTGGGAAGCGAGCTTGCACTCAGCTATTAACCTGGAAAAAGCAGGTGATTCTGAGCTGGCTGCTTGGGTGGCAGACATGCAAAGGCTACTGCAGGACAAGGATGAACTGATGAAGGCTGCCTGTGACAAAAGGAGCTGTGTTCTCACAATGCTGGAAATGTGGAAGGAAATAAAGGCATTCTGTGAAAACCCTTCACCTACTGAGCAAGCAGCATCCTTAAAGAAACACCCACAGGACTTTGTAGCCAATGTAGTGCCTAAACTTTAACGGCAGAATGATATTTCAGTGTTAAATATATTTTTCTTCCTCTTTGCTGGCACAGTGTTTCTGGTCAATGAGAAAATGGAAGGCAGCAGAAAAGAGAAAGGAATATCTTTGGTACCAACTGCAAATGTTTTTTCCTGCTTTTTATTAGCAGTATCTCTCCACAACAAAACATGAACTTTTTTTATATTTCATGGAGTTTTTTAAGATTGATGCTATATATTTTACATCCCACATCAACTTTTCTGTTGAAACTTTACAGAGGATAAGGTCTTTATCCTGTCATTTTATATTGTCACACTGCTCAGAGAAACAGGATGTTAATGTAAGAGCTTAGGAGAAATACAATTAATATTCTTTCAGAATATTTGAGATACTTTGTAGAAATTTGAGATATAGATCTTTTATGCATCTTTTTACAAGAAAATAAAGACTGTTGGCAAAACAAAGTGATCTATAAAGTTCTGGGGGAAATAAAATGTGTAAATACTTGAAGACTTGCAAAACATGGATTTATTGATGAGACTAAAAACATGAATCTATGAACACTAGTAAATGGAATAGTTTAGCTTTTGTAGTGTAGGAAAAAAAATACCATAAAACTCAAAGACCTGACAGACTGTTGAAAGACAGGTACTGTGTTAATTTTCAACAAAAAATTAAAAAACAAAACCAATGCAAAAAATTAACCCCAAAGCAAAACAAACAACAATCACAGGAAGAAAATTAGGCCTGATAGTTACTCTCTTACTACTTATAAAAGGTTTTATGGTACAAGAAAGATGTAATGATTATTTCAAAGGCAAACCCAGCAGAAATTAGAGCATTATTTATAAAGAATTAGTACTGGAATTAACATACATGTTCTTATTAACAGAGTTGCCAAAATGCTTTTGAAGAATAAGCATTTGAACTTGTTTTGTGGTGAATCAAAACTGATTTATTAGTGTAGAAGAAACCCTACTTTTTAAAATTGAAACAACTATAAATAAAGATTGCTACATGGACATGAGCTTGCTGAATTTTTAAAAATCTTTGAAATAGTACATGACACTTAGATGAAATTAAATGCAATGACTGGTGTGGAGCTGTTGTTCATCCATTTGATTTTTCTGAATTTTGGATAAAGGGGGAAAAATGCATTAAAAAAGGCCCAGGTATGTCTGGGCACTTTTTGAATAACACTGAATTGTACAACTCCCATTGGGATCAGGCTAAGCTACCTGTTTTCTTGTGCTATGGATAAATTATTCTGATTTCATAATGTAGGAGAATTAATTTGAAAAAAAAAGACAACTAATTTTTTTAACAACAAGAACCCAAAGTATCACAAAAAGAGCCTCTTGAATTAACTAGTTTTGCTTTTCGCTGGCATTATTTTCCCATGAAAAGTAATCAGGACTTGTTTTGTAGGCTTTAACGCAATATATAATTCATTTCCATGGAACTGAAAGTTTTCTTCATGTATCCCTGAAATATTTCAGCCTCAGAATTACCAGTCATGGTAATTTTAATTTAAATGGCCTTAGAAAAGTATTTTGGCTTGCTGTAAAAATACTCCTGAAATGCAGAATATTCAGTATGGCCTTATACAGTGGGCTCTGTGATAAGACATTGGAGCATTATCTAAGTTTCATCAGGACTTGAGAGAAATATTGGTAGGTATGGCAGAGAATTATGAAAACCAAAAAGGATTAAAAAGATACTGTAGAAAAAAGGCTTTTACTTGAATTCAGGAGTCATGCACTTATATATAACAAACACTTTTAAATTCACTGCTGTGAGACCAAATTACACTGCAAAGCATTTCTAAGAGGGTTTTCTTCCATGTATTTTTTCCTGACTACTTATATTTCAGTAGTATGCCAATCTCTTCTTGTTCTAGTGAGCTCCTGGTGACCTATTAAAGATCTCATTTATCTTTCTTCTTTTTCCTACCCACTGCCTGCTCCAACCTGAACTTGGTCGTTAAGTGAGGGTCAGTTTTCTTCACTGTGGTGGTCAGTGATTTTTCCTGGTGTCCCTTGGCATAAATCAGTTGAAAATTGTGTCATATGTGCACTCCCATAAAGAAATCTGCTTAGCTGTTTCAGCACCAATCAACAGAAACCTTCAAGCCACGGCTGACAGACAGATTCCCCTGTTTATCCTGGTGAGCAGAGTTATTTCTCCAGAGAGGTGTGGCCAGTGGAATAATACTGGTGTTCCCCACAGAGAAAGTCTTCCTTCAGGGCTGAGACAGCTGAAATACCCTCTTGAGAGGCTTGTGAGTGAGGCTGCAGGGGAAGGTAAACCCTGCAACTGACTAAAGCTTTCCCTTGCCAGGCAGTTTTGGGTTTGCACTGGCCCCACGCTGTGCCATGTGTCACTGCAGCCATTTGGTTCAGGAAACACTTTGCTTCCAAAGATCTTCCATATTTGGGTGTTTTGTGGTAGTTCTTAAACTGCAGGATAAGCAAAGAGCACCTTTTCCCCGCAAGTTAGTGCAACGAGTTAATTTTGATGTTAATTTGGAGATGTTTGTAAAAGGCAGTTAATCTATATGGTTTGTACTGAGTAACAGAGCTGGCAGTGACTTCCTGTGCTGTATGGGATACTTGATTTTCTTTTAATTACATGTTTATTTCCTCTGTTCCATAAAACAGATTTTAGAGGCTTGCTTCCTTGGCTTAATTCCCTGTAGGTGAAGAAAAATCAATACAAATGAAGGCTGGGTTTTGCAAATATCTGTATTTGGCTTTGGTGTAGTTACTCAAATTCCTAATAATTTGGAAGAGCTGATCTTTATATAAAAAGAGAGAATAGATAATTTATTTTTATCTCTGAAAAAACACACTATGCGCCATTGCCTATGAATACCACAGCCATGATTAAGTATTAATTATACTGCTGGAGGTAACTGCAGGGGGTAAGATGCTTGAAGTACTGGCTTTTCAGCAAAAGCAATATTTTATAGATGACATATTTATTATGAAAAGGATTCTTCTAGAATAAGCCTTTCTGAGAGAGAACGTTCTAAGACAAGGTTTCTTTGCTTTGGTTTTTTGTAAAGGAAACCACATTTTTTTGTTTATACTTTTGGTTTTCCTTCTGTATTCTGATACTCAGTTTTAGAAAGTGGCAGTTTTAGGATTCAGAAGTCAGGTTAAATCAATCTTGAATTGTGACTATAGGTGAGGTCTGGTCACTGTATTGTGAAACATCTTGTTTTATTTTAAATAGTCACTGAGTGGGAACACCTGCAGCATGCCAAGATCTGGTAAAGCTGTATGAACTTGAGTGAAGTTGAGCAGGCTGCGATGAGTCATGAGCTTATCTTTGGTTGTGACTGCTTCTCAGCTTTTGACTGGGATCATTGTGCTTGGTATGTAACATTTCTGAGCCGTGTGGGCCTGCTGAAAATCGGTGCTGACATTTAAAGCTCTTTGGAAACATTGATCATCTCTAAAAGCCCAGATCTAAGGATGAGCAATAATGCTTAAACAATACCTGGTGCTCAGATCGTGGCTCACTGGTTCATATCTGAGTTACAAAAGGAAGTCTCATCAGTTAGTGGTGATCTGCTGTGCTCATTGTTGATACTCTGTGACCGTGTTCTCTGTGCTGGCTTTTGGTAGTACTGGGATCATCCTGTAAATGGTGAGAAAGTTAATGGTGAAATACATGGAGTGCCAAACTTTCATTCCGTTTTCTGAAAGATGATTTTGAAGGACTTCCTTGTTGTCCCTGAAGTCACAACCTTTACTTAACAGGTAGGTAAGTGGTGTCAGGGAGAAGAGAGGTGTGTGTTTAGTCTCGCAGACAACATCACAGGAGATTAAACTGCTACAAATTCAGGCCAAATGTGATTCATTGCTATGATACAAAGTATTTGAAGAGAAAGTAACAGAGGACGAAATTTCTGACGGTTTAGATGAGTTTGCAGATGAAAATCACCATTTTTATATTTTGCTTGCCTTGCCAATGAGCTACTTTGATGGAACCAGAAGTTCTTGTTTTGCAGGTGTTCTTGGGGGAGTGTTATAAATGGTACTTCACAGGCTTCCTGTGTTTCTGTGGCCCACATGTGATGTCCCACAGCTCTGAACATTGCAGCGCCTGGTGACCTGGCTGTGACCAAGGTTCTGTGTGAAATGCAGAACTGATTAGGTCAACAGGTTTCATATCACCGTGTTCTAAGGAGGGGCATTAATCCATATGCTACCTCATGGACCATAGAAGCTGCTGTTAGTATTATTAATTTAAGTTTGAGGAATTTTCACATAGATTAATAGCCTTTTAATAGCAAGGTAAAAGAAGTCACTGTTTTCCTGAAAGTACCAAGCAGTATGTTTCCTGTTGGCATTTGTGAGGATTTTAATGAGCTCAAACTGTGCAGTGTTCTTCAATTAACTTTGATTTTTCTTCTGTATAATTTATTTTGAACAATAAGTGGAAAATTAGTTTTCATTCAGGAAACAATTGGAGCTCACTGAGTCTTGACCTCCTATACACTTATGTAATTTTAATGAAGACAGGATTGAATTTTATTAGGGATGAGATAAATGCACTTGGGAACAGAATCTGTCTTTCCTACCCAAAAATGGCAGTAAGAATGATGGTGATGAAACTAGGCAATAACAATGGAAAATGAATATTTTCATTATTACAGGATTTTACATAAGAGTGAGCAATCAGCTGTTAATAGAAATAGAAACCTTTGGAAGCATCTTCCCTATATGTGATAATATTTTATCACATATCACATTTTTTTTTTATGACTGATAGACAGCATTAGTTTATGCGCTGCTGGGAAAGAGGAAGGATAGCTGTTATGGCAAATAATATAAGAAGAGATGGTGTTTTCTCAGGGTCCTAATACTCAGTGTAGCACATCTGGACCACTGAGATCATTCAGATAAATATGTAATAAAAGTCTATAGAATGTGCACAGCTTCAGCAGGTGTTTTCATTCACTGTTCTTTTGCAGTTACTTTGGATTCTTTGAGTTCCACTTGAATTTCTCTGTTCTTGTTAGCATTGTAGGGGCTGATGTTCATCACAGTCAGCTGGCATTTGCACACCTAAAATTTCTCTAAAATTCTCTAAAATTTTTTGAGGTCTTTTTTTCCCCTCTCATTAGGAAAGACTCTAAGACATAAGAAATGAACTCATCAGAGGCAGTATAAACCTCTAAAAAGATCTAAATGCTTTCTATGTGGAAAGCAACAGAGTAGTGAAATAGATGTCCCAGTGTGTTTGGTACATGCAATTTGGGGACACGGCTGTATTTTGATAAGTGACTTGTGGTTTTTGGAGAAGGGAAGAGACAAGGCAGGTTGAAAAAGATGTCATGTGTGACATTCCTGAGAGGGAGAGTGTGTTCCTATGGTGTGTAAATTTACTCTAGATTTTTTAGTGCTGTGATAATGGGGAAAAAATGCTTTTTTTGCAGAAGTCTAAACATTTTTAAAAACGCTTTACAGTGTCTCAGTTCTGAAGGACTGTTTTAGATTTGAGACTGTTATGTTGGTCGCAAATTCATTTCAAGTCTAACTTATCTCTTAGGGTATGTGTTTGTTTTTATAATTAACTGTACATCATACCTTAACCCATTGATTAAAACTCAGGGCAAAATATGTCACCAGCCTCAGACCTGGCACGTGAAATGGCATTCCAGCTGTACTTTGCACAGTGGCCAGCTGCAGTTGCCTCTGGATTCCCTTCAGGTGAGCTCCTGCAAAGTCCAGGGGCAGTTTTTGGGAGAGTCTGGTGCAGAGGCAGAGAATTTTTTTCAGTTTGTTGACTCAAAAAAAAAGAAAAGAAAAAAAATCAATTTTACTAATAAAGAGCTCGCATGTGGGGCCCTAGAAAGTGATGTGGTATAAAGATGTGCCGCACCTTATCCTTAATTTCATGGAATTTTGGAGCATGCAGCCTGAGTTCTTGTTAAAATAAATAAAATTTGGTGCTGATATTCTTTCTAAGAAAATACAGGTGCTTTTGCAGGATATGCTATCCAGTCATAGATGCACATTTGCAAGATAATCTTTCTCACTACAGCATTGCAAGATTAGTTTGCTGTGGATATTGAACTGCTGACCTTTAACAGCAGTCTTCAAATCTGGTGGTCTGTAAGCCTCTTGGAATGTAGGCTTTCTGGGCTGGAGATCATCAGGGTGTTTTGTAGCAGTGACTGTGGTTGCCTCAAGAACTTGCCTGCAGTGCATCAGGTAAGTTAGAGGAAGGCAGAATGTCCAGCTGGAGAGCAGAGGTGATAACTGAAGCTCATGGCCTTTTTTAGCAGTGTGTTGCTGCATGGTCTTTGTGGACAATTGATTTCTGCTATAAATGTGATGACTTAAAAAAATAGTTGCCTGGTATGAGTTGGGAATTGTCCCCATCTTTGGGAAGAAGAGTGATTATTATAGCATTTAGTTTAAACTGCTTCCTACCGTATTTTTCTTACTCTAACATGTCCTCCCTCCCAGTCACTGCAAGCACAAAAGTCATCTTTGGGAGAGGGGCTCGGAATCCTTTTTCTTGTGTTTCAGAATGTCTCAATAGAAGGAACTGAGGAAGAGAGCAATGGTCAATGCAAGAAGAGAATTCTCCCCTCCTTGAAAAACACCTCTGTTTTCCATCAGTGTTCATGAAGCCTTTGGATGATGCCTGAAGAACATTAACTTGAATTGGCCAGACCAGGTCAAGTTGGACTGAATGATCACTTGCAGGTCCCTTCTAACTAAAATAGCAGTAGCTTTTCTTTCTTCTCAGTATCAGTATGATTATTTTGCATTCCTATTGCAAGAAATATTTTTTATTTACTTAATGAATGAACATACACCTCAGTAAGAACTCTAAACAAAATCTGGATTTATCCAGTGGTAGGAATATGGTTTGCTCTTGTCTATACTCCTTCTACCAGCCTCTAAGGTATAGCAGATAGTCAACTTTTTGAAATTATTCTTTTAAGCCACATGAGTTATTAGATTCAGCCTCCTTTGGCTACAGCAAATGTTTGCTGCCTGCTTGGTATCTCCCTTTAATTTAGATTTCTTTTTTTTTTTTTTTTTTTTCCGAAGCGGGGTAACAGAACACAGGCCAATGGAAGATACAGCTTCTGAAGTTGTCTCAAGTTGTTCCCTCTCTCACCCTGCCTACCAAAGAACCCAGAATGGTTTGGGATGGAAGGGAGCTTAAAGGTCATTTCATTCCAACCCCTCTGCAATGTCAGGGACACCTTCAACTGGACCAGGCTGCTTCAAGCACCATCCAACCTGGCCTTGAATACTCTTACAGAGACCCTGTCAAAAGGAGACATGTCCTAAAGAAGCTGGGAGAGGGAGCATGGCTGGGAGAGCTGACCTGAACTGCCTGGAGGAATATTCTGTACCACAGAAAATCCTGTCTGATATAGAAAATGTGGGGAGCTGGCTGAGGGGGGCCAGTGACAGGGTGACAGAGCCAGCCAGGATGCCCTGCAGAGTGGGTTGGTCCCTTTAGAGAAGAGAAATTTCTCTGTGGCAAATGAGAAATCCCTATGGCAGCACTCAGGGCATTTCAATATCCCCAGCAGAACGATCCCCCAGTGTTTCATCTCCCTGTCGAGGAAAGGTTTCTCTCCTTGGGGCAAGTTGCTCTTTCCCTGCCCTCTGGCAGCCAGACTAAATGGGAAGCTCAGCACATGCCCAGTGCCATAGTCCCTCCTTCTGGTGACTCCATGGTGCCTGTCCTTCTGCTTGGTCCTGCTCTGAGGACTCTGACCAATGTGGTTTCCCCACAGGTACCCAGTGCCCAGAGCAATGTCCTCATAGCCATCTTCTCAGTCACCATCCCCAGCCCAGCCTGGCCCCACATGGGGTGGGCAGAGGCTGCCCTTAGGCATCACCCTACTCCCACCCCGATTATAACCCCAGGCAAACATAGGAGCTGCAAAAAAAAGTCTTTAATGACTAAATGGAAATAAGGAGTATAGGAGAGGGCTGGGACCGGGGATCTGAATGTAGGTGCCTTCTGGCCTGGTTGCTGCATCACCGCGGGCGTCTTTTTCTTGCTGGCTGGGCCATGGTCCTGCGGGAAGGTCTCTTGGCTCGTGGGGGTGCTGGCTGGCGCAGAGCTCTTGGCCTGGCTGCTGCCAGCTCTCCTGTTTTGGGGCGCACACGGATAGTGACAGTGCCCGGTGGCTGCCTCTGCAGTACCTCCTCCTCCATCTGGGTTGTGTGGGCTGAGTGAGGCTGGGAAGAAGTGGGTGGGCTGTCTGAGGGGGTCAGGTTGGGGATGGCAGGGGTGGCATCCTGGCTGTTCTTTTGCTGTGCCTCCACCACTGGCTTATTGGAATGGTCATCTTCCAGGAGGCATTCACAGAATTCAAGGAACTCATCAAAGTCCTCAGCCGTCAAGCTGGGGACATTGGCGGCCAAGATGGTGTCCTCATTGTCCTCTTGCTGTGCCAACTCCGCTTGCTTGTCAAGGCATGCACTGTCCTCCAGGTACTCAGAGAGTTCTTCCAGGAGAGCATCCAACGTGGGGCTGTTGGGGCTGTCGAGGGCGGTGTCCTCACTCACCACAGTGTCAGGCCAGGCAAATAGAGAGGTGTCGGTGCTGTCCCCTGTCTGCTCAGGAATGGCCTTTGTGGTGGCAGTTGGTCCCTTCCCAGGCAGATCCGTGGTCATCACTTCTGAAAATGGAACCCCAAGAGATTGAAGCTTTCCTCAAATTGTCTGCTGGTGCATGGGCTTTGCCAGTCCCCAAAACTCACCTTCGGGCTCCATAATAGTTGTGCCAGCTGATAGAGCCAGGGCAGGTTGGTGGTTGATGTGGAACACACTAGAGCCTATGGGGTAAAGGGGCTCTTCCTGGACCACAGCTCTGGACTGGTGGGGCAGCAGTGTTCCAATCACCACCTGCTGCACCCAACCATAGGCAGGGGGACAGAGAGCAGCCCCAAGGGGCAGCTGCACCAGCTGCGGAAGATGAACCACAGGGGGAAGTGGCACCACCTGCCCCAGGGTCCCTGGGACCCCCTGCCTGCTGGTGACTGGGACCAGCTGGTGGGAGCCAGTGTGGAGCTGGACAGGCCCAAAAGACAGTGGTAGCCTGGGGACAGAGGGCAGCTCCCAGGCAGCTCCCAGGGCAGGGAAGCTCACGCCAGGCACCTTCACCACTGTCACCTGGAGAGGGAACCTCTCTGTTGGGGGAAGGAGAGAGGGGTGATGGGGTGAGATACTGGCAGGCAGAGCTGACTGGGGGTACCTGGAGGGCAGGAGCCCCAGGAGGAGCAGGACCCTGCTGCTGTACCTGCCATGGCGCTTGGGCAGCCTGGGGGTTGCCTGGGACAAATGCCACTCAGAGGGTTCTGTCACCAAGGCAACTGTGGTGGCAAACAGTGTTCTGGGGGTTCCATTGCCATAGTTGTTCCCATCAATATGTGCTCCAGCCAGTGTGGTGATGGAATGAGAGCTGTTCCCTCATTAGTGCCCACAGCCTCCAACCTGACGGTCACAGGAGGAGATGTGGGTGTGCCCTTGGATGGCCAGGAGCCCCCTGTTCCCGCCCAGGCCTGTCCCCCTGGTGAGCACCAAGGCTGCCATCAGCTCCAGAACAGCTCCCTGAGAATTCCCTGTTGTTCCCAAAGGGAACTGGTTTCCGTGGGACAGCCTAGGCCCAAGCAGGCCCGGCCTGGCACAGGGAGAGCTGCCCCTTCCCCACTCACCTGCCAGGGATCCATCGCTGCTCTGGCAGTTGCCAGGTTCCAGTTCCACATCCAGGGCAGTTGGTGAGTCCCTGCCCTGGCCCAGCTGGGGCCACTTGACCTGGCCACCCCAGACACCGATGGGGCACAGCAGGCGCCATCCTGCTCCACAGCTGCTGCTTGGGAAGATGGGAATTGCTCCAGACCCAGGTCCACTGAGGGCAGTCAGGAACTTCCAAATCAATCACTCCTTCCCCTCCTGGGGTTCACGGGCTGACACAGGGCTGCGTTTGTTCTTAAAATGATCCTAAAGAGGATTTTCCTGTGGGAACAACTATCAGTATGGAATTGGTGGAGGGTACTGAGAGGAATATGACCCAGGTCCAAACACATTTCTGTCCAGTATTCAGAGATGCTGAACACAATTTTGCCTGAAGTAAAACTCATGCTTTGAAGGTCAATTGCTTTGAAGGTCAGTTGCTTTGAAGACAACCACAGAACTGGTTACAGCTCTCATTATGTCCTAGCCTGCTGCTGTCCAAAATTAGGTTTAAAGTAGTGTGGAAAGGCATTTCAGCATATTCCTTCTGCAAACATTTGATCAAAATGCTGCAGTATTATAATAAAGTAAGTTCTATTTTATTAATGTCTGAACTTCATATCTTTAATGGACTTAATTTTTAAATGGATCTCAATATTTGAATCACTCAAAGCGTGATTCTTCATAGCCAGAATACAGTAGGTTTTTGGCCTGATCTTCTATTTTTAAAAAAATGGAGGATGAGCTGTAAAATACCCTGGAAAGCATAGATCATTTTGGTTTTTGCTGTTCTGGATGGTGCACTGGATAAATCCCGGAATGGTTTGGTGCAGAAACTCAAGTTAAAATTTCTGTTATACCTCTGAACTCGCAGGATGGTTTGATGTTGTAGAAGTTTAAAATCAAACCAGTGAGAGACTCCAACTCAAAACTACAATTTAATAGGAAAATTAAAAGAAATGCAATAGTACAGAAAAACATGACAGAGTCAGAATACAACCTGACACCCTGTCAGTCAGGGTGTTGGTAGCAGTCCGATTGAATGGTGGCTGCAGTCCTCTCAGAGTGACAGATGTGGTGCTGTTGAAGCAGTGATCCTGTAGAACAGTGTAGTTCTTCTCTGAAAGTCCAGTGGTGGTGTAGAAGGGTCTGGACTTCCTCTGGGAATCCAGTGGAAAAGGCTGCCTGTGGTGTTCCAAATCTCAGATTATATCCAGATAGGAATGCTTGGTTCCTCCCTCTGGAAAGAGCATCTCACAATGGGATGATGTAATTTTAGCAACCATGCAGTGGGACTCAATGGCCCATTAACAGAAGATGTCCCCCTGGAGGGAGGATGGGTCATGGAAGAGATAAAGATCACTGCCCACCTGGTTTGAACAGCTGGCCCATTAACAGAAGACATCTCCTGGAGTTATCAGGGATGAGTCATGAAGGGAGTAGGATTTTAACAACTTATGAAGATGGTGATAGAATACATACCTTTGGGTACATTTTACATTGTAACCTAAGACAGATGTTTTATTTCATGACCTCAAAGTAGCAGAGTAGTTATGTCTATTTGGTGGGATGTGTTCCAGTGGCATTTTAATATTTATTTTTATTTTAATTCTTTGTTACTCTTAAATCTTGCACCTTTTTCAAGCGGCTACACTAGACTTGTCTAGGCCAGCTGCACGTGCCAGCTGGCAGGGCAGAGCCCCTGCAGTGCCTGGAGAGTCTGATGTGAGGATTACTGGCCTCGTGAGAGCTCTGGGATGTGTGTGACACAGGTGGGCCATGGTGGGGAACTGCTTTCAAGTCCTGCCTTGGGGTGCTACGATGGATTCTGTGATGATTCTAAAAAGATATTCAGTGCTACCACAGTACCAAAGCAATGTGTGGATGGTTCAAAGTTATTCTTGGAAACACTTCCTTTGATTTGCAGAGGTGAGGAGTGGTAAATGCTCAAACATCTTTGAAACCCAAATCTGGCACTTTGAATATCATCAGAAATTACGTTGATTTTCCAATATCACTGGATTTCATAACTGAAAATACTATAAATGACATTTATGAAGACACAACCTTATAGGAATCCTCATCTATTGTTTCACTCAGTTGCACATCAAAATTCATAACTGTTAAAAACATAACTGTGAACCACAGAACTTACTCTGGCATCAGGTGGTGAGCCAAAATACAATTAAATGCCATATACTTGACTGGGAATGAAAAAAGGCTGCCTGCTGCATTTTGCAAAGATAATATTGGATGATCATGAACTCCCAGTGAGATTGTGCATGTTTATGACATATTGGACTTTAGGATGTCGTTTCCTAGTGTTGAAGAAAGCAACAATGGCATGGAAATTATATTTGAAGTGCTGCAAGTTTTGGAGGAAAAGTGATGTCAAACTGAAAAGCAAGTTAATAAGGAAATTATGAAAATTCTGAACATCAGACTCTACTACACTATATTTAGATTTAGTTTATAATTTAGGATTTAGGAATGTGAGTACAGTATAATTTTTCTTTCCTACCTAGATCTCTGCCTTCTCTTTTAATTCCAATCGGTTAGGAAATGGTTTGGAATTGGTTAGGAGTCTCTAAAAGTTGCACAGCATCCTGTTTAAAAAGCTGACCTTCTGGGCCAGTTTCGGGAAAAGATTTGGCTGTGAAACTGCAATATAGATTGAATAAACTAGAGTCTCTCCAGAAGAACAAAATGAATACTCTGTCAAACAGACATGCAGTAGGAAGTGCTGTTTAACAACACATCATCAAGTCTGGCAAATTAAATATTTTATTCTTTTTTCTTCTTGCCTCTAATGAGGCTTTAATTCTTCCCCTTTGTTTCCCTTCTCTGATTCTTCTAATCGTAAAACTTTATTCTTCATGTTAGTGTTAAAGGCTCTTTGTAACAGGTCTGATTCCACCTTGTGTTTCAGATCATCTCTGTAACATTAAGGCAAACAATTCTAAATAGTGTAGAACCCTAGTGTGTAATACCTTGTCTTACATAAGTGGCCTTCACTGTGTTGCAGGAATTTGAAGTTTTGTAGACTTGTAACAGTTAGCAGAGCCAGGCCTTAAGTAAATACACTCACAAATAGAACAGGGATAAAGGAAGTAAGTTATTTGGTAGAGATAATATTGTGCATTGTTTGCAGATGGCCTCTTACAAGTAAAAAAGTGAAGTTACAGCCTCCAGGCTTGCCTGCTTTTTCTGAAAAGACAAATGCAGTTGCAGTTCCCTCAACTGCAGGTAGTTTTTAATTTGGTTAATAAACTGTAGTGTATTCAAAACTCTGGTTCAAAGAACAAGCAAGTCAACACCTCCCCCCCCCCCCCAACCCAAACCCAAACCCAAACAAACAAAGAGATTCATTAACAGTTGCCAGGAAACCATTTATAATATTTTTTTCCCCTATTGTGATTTCTGTGAATATTTTGATTATTGCAGTGCCTGGATACTAGTTTTCTAAATGTAAATTTTATGCCTTAATTAGGCACCATTAAGCATTTCTCCCCAAACAACAGATTAATCATTTCAATGTGCTTTTCTAATTGCATTAAAAAGAAAAAGAAAAAGCTGTAAAACTGCCTGGAGTCAGTTCTGTGTGTACCCACACATGAAACTCTCATTAATGTCAGTGAGAGTTAAATTAGAGGAAAAGAGAATTAGACCTGGGATATACCTTATGAAAATGTGTGTAGGTGTTTAAACTTAAATCTGTACTGATTAGTGGAGAAATGCCTGAAGAATAGGGTCTGGTGTAGATCCAAGGCACAATAATAATTTCCCAAATTCACCATGTGTGGGATTAATCCTACTTCCCTTCAGGCCTATTCATGGGAGGCTGAATAAGTGGCTTTCATTCTCCATTTTCCCTTGGAGATGTGCCTGCCCAGGAACTGGAGAAGCAGGGCACTGGCCCAGGTGGTGTCACCTTGGCAGCTTGGACAGGTGATCTCACATCCTAGCCTAGGGACATTACTCCTTGCCCAGACTGTGACCAGATTTCCTGAATATTGTTCAATGTTTCCCCATTAAATTTGTGCTCAGGTGAAGTACTGACTGTGCATTGCAGTGGGGGAAAGCATTCACCTATTTACCTTCAGAAGCTGCAGTGGAGGCCTTCAGGAACAAGAGAGTGCTTCATCTCCTACTTCAGTGAGATTTAAGAACCTAAAATCGTTGCTGGCCCTGTGCTGGAGGTATAAGCTTGTGAATGCAATGAGTTACAGATCATGCATCTTCTGTAATATCTCGTCCTGTAGGGCTTTTGAATCCTCACTAGATCCTTTAAAAACAAGTAATAAAACTTTTTAGACAGGATTAGGTTTGCAAATTCAAAATCAGGAGTTCTGCCTCTCAGAGTAAGGCTTGCTACAGATACTAAACTGAGTGAGCCAACTAAAGGCTGGGAAGGAGCCTGTATGGATTTCAGAATTGAGATCTGCGCCAAGAATTTTGGTTATTAAAAAAAAATAATTACACCTTACCAAAGTAGTTATAATTTGTCACAATGGAAAATAGCCACTTCAGAAAGAAGCTAAAGAAAGGTAGATTTTTTAGAAGGAGCCCAGGTTTTCTCCTTCTCACAAGGAGTCCAGAACACTGTCTGTCTTCCTCAGGTTTGTTGGTGTAAGTGGGGTAGCAGTTTACAGATGACACCCAAAGCTTTTCAGCAAGCATGGACTATATATCCCAGCATCTTGACAAAGCTATGCAAAGCTGAGTGAAATGCCTGAGTCAGCTTGATATTAGAACTTTTAAAAAGTACTGGCAAAGAGAGTTATGCTGGCATCAGGAACAGGCAGGAAGGAACAGGCCATCAGCTGGAAGTTTTGGGGTAATTTTTGTTGCTATATATTATTGGTTTCTGGTTAATAAGCTTATTCAGTAGTCAAGAAGGTGACCAAAAGTTGTTCACTTGGTAAATGGAGTAGCATTTGTCTATCCCAGGCTTGAGTTCTGCTCTGTGAACATGTCTGGAAATGTG
The DNA here is from genome assembly GCA_025920805.1 of Petroica traversi. Lineage (NCBI taxonomy): Eukaryota > Metazoa > Chordata > Aves > Passeriformes > Petroicidae > Petroica > Petroica traversi. The sequence continues at coordinate 3,784,418 of JAHLSL010000047.1, forward strand.
AAACACCATGAGGGAGTTTTCTAAGAAACCAGGAATCAGCAGTTGTGAAGGCAAAAGAATGAAAACCTGCCCAAAGAAGAGCTTGACAGAAACTGGGATAGGTTGAGGCAAAGTGTTACCTTCATTTCCCGTATCACAGAGTATCCCGTATCTGCCCCAGGCAGGCTTAGCAGGAGCCTTTGTTCTAACCTGCCTCTCCATCCACCAGCAGAGTATCAGGATAGCCTGGAATGATGTAATTACCAGTAACACTTGTGTCTCGGTGCAGAATGTTCCAGAGGAACAGAGATTTAATCCAGTTTTGACAGCTGTTTCAGCTGATGTGTGGCTTGCACACCATGTCATGAGTTAGGAGTGATGGCTGAGAGGAAGAGTAACTGGAAATCCACCTCCTTTGGAATGGTACCAGAATGATGTATCATTCCAGTTGTGCAAATGTTAACACCGTGCCTTGAGTATTTAAGATGGTCAGTGGCAGGTCAGTGGTGTGGGAGCTGAGGGCTTCTCTGCTCTGCCCAGTGCTTGGGCCAGGCTGCAGAGACAAGGTGGTGCTAATAATTAGTTTCAGTGAAAAGGGAACTGAATTCTCCACTAGATTATGAAATACAGGGCTGAAAACCTGCACAAGGCAATTTTATTGTTTAATCAAATAAAGCTGTGCCCTAAAAAAAATGGAAGTGTAATTATTAGTCCTTTTCTGTCTTGGAAAACCAAATTAGAGCAATTTTCAATAGACAGGGTTATTTCAGGGAGTTATAGGCAGGATCTTTTGTTAAAGAAAATGTGAAAAAAGAGAAAATAACATCATGTAAGGACTGTGACCTCCTCCCCTTCATTCTTCTGTTTGTTTGGAGGTGCATGTTAATCAGTATCAAAAGACAGGGAATAAAGGAAGATTAAAATACACTGTCATAGAACAATGCAAATGTCACATTTTTATTAAGTGGAACTAGCACAAAATCTGGATATTTCCAGTTCCATATTGAAAAATGTTTTGAAATCTTAGGTGGATATAAATAGCATCTGACTTTTTGTGTTGTACCTTGCTGAGGTGCCATTAACTGCTGCTGCCCTCTCCATTCTTTGCTTTTCAGATCACCATGCAAATGCTGGAATTAGCAACCTGTTAACTTGCTGCTTTTCAAACTTATTTAATTATTTCATTTTGGTATGCTAGTGTTTCATGCTGATGCTTTAAATAGTATTGGACACATTTTGTATTGTTTCCCTGTAAGTCATTAGCATTTAATCTAACTGCAAATACATATAGAACTGACATTTATTTGCCATGGCCAATTTAATCTGTCTGTGGCCCCACTGTTTCTTTTATCAACAAAGAACTAAAATAATCTTTAAAAAAATGCATAAACCAGTAAAGCTTACTGTTAGCAAATTTTCCCATGAGCTTCAACTAGGATACTGTTACTTATAAAGCAAAGCAACCCATCAAATCATATTTTTTTTGTTTCACTTTAAAGTGCAGTTAACTAATGCAGTAAATATTAAATCCGCTGATGAATGCTTTACATTTTATCATATTCAAAGTGATCCATGCACAATTAGGTTTGTTTGAATTAAAGTCTAAGAATTATAGTATTCATTTAAATGCAATACTGTCTATTAGGAAAAAAAATTAGAGACAACCTAATGTTTTCTCATTCTTTCTATGTAGTTAATTTAATGCCTAATAAAATTATATGTTTTTCTAATTTTTACAAATAGCAATTTATGACTTAGGCCCTATGTTTGCTCACTGAGGTGAGGCAAGCCTGGAAATGGATCCCTGGAAGTAGAAGATGAAGTTTTCTGTAATTTTAAAATGCTTTTAAAAAAACAGTTTATTTGTTTATTTTCTAAATAATCTAATGAGTCAGCTGTCTTTAAATGAAGTTAGTAAAACAAGTGACTGTGATTTGCTGAATGCTGATGTTTGGGAACACGGGACTTGGCACTTGGGAGCGCTGTCCAACAGACCTTGTGACCTCAGCCGGTTTATATTGCCTGGATTCTGCTGGGTTCACAGGGACTGAGGATCCCTGGGGCTCAGCAGGGACAAAGCTGGACCAGGATTTGCCAGTGGCATAGCTGGCAGATATCTTTGATGGGTCAAACCTCTGCTGTGTTCCAAGGGATTGAATTCCAAACACAAGCACTGCCAGGGTAAGGCCTTGGCCCCAGTAGTGCTCCGAGCATTATGCCAAAGAGCCAAGTGTGTGGTGGCTCCGTAGCCAGACCAGCTTGCACACACATGGTTCCTTGTATAAACAACTCAAATTCCAAGGAATGTCTCATTCCACCCAGCATTTTTCAGAAATAATCGTTTTTCAGAATACTGTGCAGAAGATTCCGCAGTGCAGCTTTGAACATGGTCACAGGAGAGGAGGGGAAATATAGAAAAAGGTAATTCTATTTTTTAACCTTGTGGGCTGATCACCAATTCTGTTTCCTCTTCAGTTATTTAACAGTTACTTGTGAAATTGGAAAGGCTGGAGCGACTGCTATGGGATCAAGGTTTGTGCACCAATTTTGTAAACAATTTTAAGCAGAGTAACATGCTGCATATTCCAGTGCTCCTACACGCTGGTTTTAAATTCTTTTGCCTCTGTTTTAACAGCAACAACTTTTCTGAGAATAGAATTAAGTAGTATTTGGCAAAAATATAATAAAGGATTCTCTTCACCCCTCTTCCCAGTTTATTTACTGAGAAATTTCCATGTTAATCTTGGAGCAAGAGAATAAGATTAACCCTTAATAAAAAACAGATTCATTGCCCAGTTCTGTTGGTATCTTCACCACATATTTATTCTTTCTCCCGCAAAAACAAAATAACATTGTTTTTCTTCTAAAATAAACTGACAAAATAGCTTTTCATAAATAGAAAGAGCATTTAAAACTGTTCATTTAAACTTATACAGCAAAAGAGAGATGAATCCATCTAATCTTTTGGCAATTAAAAATGAATGTTACATTAATTAGAAACATTTCTCAAATGAATTATTCTGAAATTGAAATAATGATCTGTACTAAAGTGTTCCTTTTAAAATGTATGTATTTTTGATTACTTAATTTAACTATATTTTTAACAGACTGCATTCTAAAAAATGAAAAAAACAAGCACATAATTTCTGGAAGAATTGAAATATTGCCATTTATTTCCGTTTCTCTGCCACAAAATATCTGAGGATTTGTGAGGTGCATTGTGCATCTTTTGCCCTGGTTTCAGACTCTGGATTTTGGTCATTTCTCCATCCCTGGATTCTGGTCCCTTCTGAAAGTTTTATCCAACAGGAGGTGACAGCTGTTATGTTCATTTAATAAATTTTACCAAGATGTGTGCTACCAAGAAATCTGGGGAAGGATGGTAATTTCCCTACACCTAATACTGTCAGGATTTTGGTACCTGTTAAGTTCAAGTCTATGTGGAAATACCACATTAACTTAACTAAATCTCTTGACTAAGTCCTTTATTAAGAAAATAGATGATAAAAATTGCATGAGAAACATCATAATTGGGAATTTCAGGAAAGGAGAAATACAGCCATTTAATAGACTGTGGCCTTTAAGAAGTACAAAATACTGCTGGAGGCAGCACTGATGCCTTATCCCTGGTGTTAGGAAAATGAACCTAGTCAGGGTTAGAGGGTAGGGGGTCATTACCTTGGTATTTTAATTAGGATCCTGTTCAATGCATCACTTCACCCAGGTGACACGTGTTGCAATGCACCCTCCCCATCAATCACGTACACAAGTTATAGACCTTACACATTAGCATATCTAACAAGGGAGCCCAGTAGGGGCTGGGGTGTGCTAACCTCTAGCTTACCGAATCTGTCCTACTATGGGACCTTGGCTTCTCAAGATAACAGAATGTGTGGTCTCCCTGTCTCTGCAGTTCTGGGGAGTTTCATCTTGTGGCCTGCAGGACGCCTACAGGACACTGAGAACCAGGCTAAGTTATCAGACTTAAAGGATTACAAGTATGCATGCAAATACTTGTGGATACATAGAACTGTGTAAAAAGTATATAAAAGAAAAAGCAAAAAGTCGTTTTGGCATCAGCACTACTGTCTTTTGAACCTTATATTCAACCCTTTTTTAAATTTATGGGTGAGTGCCATGGGAGGGGACGCCCCAAAGGTCCCCTCATCAGTGTTTTTAGGTGCCCAGAGCAGGGTTTAGGGTCAGCTGAAGAGGGAAGGCTGTGCTCAGGTGCTGCTTGAGACTGGGCCCAATGCTGTCACTATCGTGATTTATAACTGGATGGATCTCTCCAGTGTCCAACTCCTTATGAACCCAGTTGTATTTCTGCCTTCCCCCCATCACGCTGTGACAAAGATTTTACTATTTTAATTGTGTGGTATGAAAAAGTAGTTAATTTTCTTTTTACTTCTGCTGGTTGCAGTGGGTGCCTTATAGCTCTTGTATCTTGAGAAATAGCAAATAATGATTTTCTGTTCCCCTTTTGTCCACTCCCATAATTTTATTCCTCATTGTCTCCCTTCATGCTACAGGGTCAAAATTTATGTAGTTGCTCTCCAGATCAGCAGTTGTCCCATTCCTGTCCATGTGGGCTGTCTCCACCATATTTCACCCTTTCTCAGTCTGTTCTGAACATGACAGCAATGCTAATCTCATACCTCTCCCTGCAGTGCCAAAAAAGGATGGGTTTTTCTAAAGTCTCCTCACTAGAATAGGGTCAGTTTGGCTCAGATAAATGGCAAACTTGCTGCAAAAGGAGTTTTCAATTTACCAAACAACTTGTGGGTTTAGACCAACATTATTGAATGGCTCCAGCTGACAGAAAATAGTCTTTCCTGGACTAAATTATCCAGTTCTAAGTTGTTGGTAGTTTGTGTTTTGTTTTGATTTTTTGTTGGTGGTTTTTTGTTTGTTTTTGTTTTTGTTTTTGTTTTTTTTGTTGTTGTTGTTTTAGTGAGTAAAATGGATGGAGGGGAGGGACCACTAGACTTAGAGAGAGATTCCTAATATTGAGGAAAAAATAGGTTTTTGTGAATTATTTTGGGGGAGGGCCTCTCATTTGCTAAGGTTGAAAGCCAGAATTGCAAATCTGTTCACTAAATACAAGTGAGGCAAATTTTCTGCTTTGAGGAAAATGTCTGAACCAGAAGAATGTCTTCTCTGATCCTTGGGTGCAGAAAGCAGAGGCAGTTGGCGCCCAGCTCTCAGTGATATTTGATATAACTTTTTCCTAGGACAGATTACTGAGGTTGATCTAGTCCATTAAGGTTTCATTCCATTCTTGGCCAACATTTTTTAACCCAATTCCTATATTTACCTTAGCAATTCAAGGACCAAATTTTTCAGGAGGTAATCCTATTTGACTTCTGATAATGCCATGTTGAGGCACAAGGTGCAGTAAAGGCTTGTGGGAAAGTGGCATGGGATAATTACGTTTACTCCCTGGGATTATGTGTAATATGCTATGAGAGTAAGGGCTTTAAAATGGGAAGTCTTTACTGTTGAACGGCCCTTGTAAAAACAGTTTACAGATCTGAAATTAGATTTTCTGGAAAACAACCACATAAAAACTTTTTTCAATATAAATCTTCCCTCGAAAAAGGAGTGAAAAAAGGCAGTTTCTCGCTCTTCTGTATTTTAAGTCAAATGATAAGTCACAAAGAACTTAATTAGCAGCAGCACATGTGAGACAGGGACATAGGCTCAATTTCCATAATTTCCAGACAGCATTATCTGTAGGGAAAGAGGTAACATTACACTCTTCAGTGGAGCTGGAGCACAAAACAAGGCAAGCAATTTTCTCATTTTATTCCAACTCCAAGGTCTAGTGATCTTCCTCTAAGATCTATAAAATAATTTAATTTTTAAAAGTATATATTTTACTCACTTCCTATGTTACCTAAGAAATGAGTGATGTAAATAGCATATTTATTTTAAAATTAAAAGATTAATCTGGTGGGCTGTCTTGACACTGTGTTGTGTCCCAGCAGCAGTGCAGGGCAGTTGTGTCATTTATGGGCAAGTGTCTGGCCATGCAAAGAGTTCAAGAAGTTCCATGGGATTTGCAGATGTGTGGGCCAGACTTTTAAACTCTCAGTTCATATAGAAACTTCTTTGTGTTATACCACTGAACCTTAAATACTGCACAGAGCATGCAGTGAGATGGGAAAGACTTCTCAGGCCACAGTGTGGAGTCAATGGGACTTTTAAAGTCTTCTTAATTAGATGAAAAATATTTTGAGATTTCAGTAATCTGATATTGCTGTAAATTTGCCAACAGCTTCTGTAATCTCTCATTCTAATGACACATAATCAATTTTCACTCTAATGCAGAAGAGCAGAATTATTGAGGTGTAAATGCTCATTATTTATAAACAGCTCAGTGCATCAGTGCGCAACTGTTCTCTTACTTATTTAAGACACTTCCCCACCTAACCAACTGCTGATCCCTCATCCTAGTCTCTCCTGGCTAGTGATTTGGGAAAGAGGAAAGAATCAGGAGCCATATCCCATTTCTTTAGTGTTTCCTAAATTTACGTGGTCTCAGCCTCCATTTCTGTCCTGATGGACATTTGTCCCCTGTAATCTTCCTCTGAACTTAATTGTGTCTGTGATATATCCTAATAACAATTAATTAAAGCCTGATAGGCATTCACTTACTGAGCTTCTCATACTTTCCAACAAATGACCTTTTTTCCTGTCCTCTTTCTCCATTTCGTTGAGTTGTGATTCTCAAAATTATTCATGTAGGTATTTAATGCAGATGCTGACCATATCTGTGCTTGCATCCTGATAGGGGAGACTTCATGGGAACATTCTAAACGTTTGTATTTTCTTAAGTCACAGCCTCTAATAATTTGTGGCCTGGTGACTTTCTGAGCCAGAGGCAACAATTTGATACCTATAAATCCTTGGGTGTGTTTTTATTGTATGACTTTAACCAGTGGTTCTGTAAAAGATTCATGGTCCTGAGGTAAGGACCCAGTCACCTGGTGTGACATGTACTGCCTTTTGTTTCTCCTGAGGTGAAGCTTAATTGGGTACCTACCTCTTCCTTCCTGCATTGGAAGAGGCTGTGATCAGTAGTTCCCACATATTCTCCATAGTAATTCTAGCTTCTCAAATGCAATTAGACATAACTGTTGAGCTGGATTTTTTAGTTTCAAAATTGTTGGATTTACCTAATTTCCAGAAGTTTGTTAAAGACCTGTTCTCTAAAATTTACAATTCATAAAAACCAAGAAATGCATATGCTTCAAAGTAAAGCAGCTATATATCTCAAAGTGGGAAACATGGATTTGTTGCGTGATGCTTCAGAAATAAGCACCCAGTTGTTTAGTACAAATCAGAAAGACAACTTAATGAGTAAAGAAAAATGCTGTGAAGTCATTTGTGAGTTACAGGTGTGCATTCCTGTTATGCTACTGTTACTAAATGAATTTCTGTCTTAATGTTAGTCTTTATAATGATTATATTCTTTATCTAAACATCAGATAAAAAGGAAAAATCTCTTTTTGATTGCAATTTTGGCCTCCCAAGCTGCAGATATGTACAAATTATTTTTTATTAAGTAAACAGTACTTTGAAAAGGGAGCTATATGGCATATTCTCACTTCAAAATTTACATTGTTTTCCCTAGTTATTGCCCTCAGGGTAATGTTTATGCTTTCTGATTTCCTAAGTAGTTTCTAGGTAATGTCATTGTTCCTATTACCAGCTCTTTGTCACATATTGAAATTGAAATGGGAAAAAAGTGGTCAGGGAAGAGAAAGGGGATGACTGGAAGCTAGTCAGCTATTAGTGCTGGTTCCAAAATCTGTCTGTTGTTAACTTATTCAGTAAAGAAGGACTATGCAAGATAAGAGTGTAATCTTTTTTCATGGATATTAATTTATCTGATGGGGCTTTGCAGCTCATTTCCTTTAAAATATTTTACTTAGGGCTCTTTTCTCACCTTTTTTTAAATTATTTTTAAGTTTGCATTCAGTTTCTTATGAAAATTTTCTGTGTTCCCCAGTAAAACATAGGGAAAAAGTGGACTTTATAGCTTTTCAAAATGGTAATCTGAAGTGTGAGCCAAGCCAGCTGATCAACATTTTGCTCTTAAAGAAACGGGGGAAAAAGGCCTATTACTCTGCATCTATTTCAGTATTTGTGTTAAGTGTGGGCATTCCTTATAACTGGCCAGCCACAGCTTTCTTACTGTTGTTTTGGGTTTTTTTTTTCAAAGTGGGACATATTTTGGTTTCTGTGTTTTTCCTTCATAAAACCCTCACCCTGCTCTTTGGTGTATCCCTGATATCAGAAGCAGTATTTGGGAATAGCAGAGTGCAAAGCTGACACATGGAAACGAGGAGCTTCTTGGGTGTTTTCTGGAAAAAGCAGCCCTTGAAGTGTCACTCAAATACCCCTCCCTCACTAGCTGTATATGCAGAGCCTGTCACTCCACATCAACACAGTGCTGAGCTTGTGCTCTGTGTAATAAACAAGTGTGTGTTTACCGAGGTGGGTTAATACTGACTTTGGCACTTTCTCTGTGAGTTGTTAACTGGTCACGGTGTTTCTGCAACATCTTGTAATTGATAGCACAATTTATAGAGTACATTATACCAATTATAAGGAATGACATTTTTCTTTGATCAAATAAAGTTTGTTGCATATAATGCAGAAGCTGTGAAAAATTCCATTCCAGTACTAAACCATTAAAGCTTGGTGTAGAATGATCTTTAGTAATTCATTTTTAGATAATTTTTCCCTTCAACTGCTCAACCGATAGAAAAATGATGGCATAAAAGAGAGTTATGATTATTGTGTAATAAAATGGCTTTAAATTGTGGGGTTTAAAAAGTGGCAGTTGCAATAATGATCAGAAAATAGCAAAGGCTGAGAGCAGTGAGGAGAATTGAGATAAGAATGAAGATGACTCCTGGCAGAGAGTGGATAACCAGGCCGGCACTTGGCACTGGGGAGATGCTGGGAAGAGCTGTCAGTGCTGTCACACTGAGAGTCCTTCAGGAGCAGCACAGACCTGGTGGGCAAGGCCAGCCCTGAGTCCTGCTCTTGCTGATGGGAGCAGGATCTGTTGGTGTTGTCATATTCTATGCTCTCTGCTCAGGGACCAGGGTGGTTTGGCCACCCATGGATGCACAGTGGTGAACAATGAGCTGTGCTGGTATTAAGTACCTCCCATTCCTGAGTGGGGGTCTCTGGCTGGATTTTGGGAATGGCCCTGGGTGTCAGATATCCTTATGCCCACCAAGAAGGATATCCACATTTTCTGTTTTTCTGTTTGGATTTCTTCTTACTGGGTCTGCCTGTTCAATTAGGCCTCCGCATTTCTCTTTGCTCTTTGCTAAAAGCCAGCTTAGTCTGCAGTAACAATGCTCCGCTGAGTATTTGCTCCAAAGTCTTACTGGAGAATCCTAAATAAAACCAAATTAACATTGGAACCAGTAAGATTCCATGTTGAGATCTCTCCTTTATAATTCTTTTGCTCACATTCAATCCACATGAAAATCAGACTCACCTGCCATAAAATGTTTAAGTGCACAGCATCTTGCTGCCTGTTACATCTGCCTTGGTTGCTCCACCAAATATTTTTGTAATAAATTATGAATAAAGATAAGATGAGTTTATTTGCCTTCAGCTCTTATACAATTTACGTGATGATGTACATTTATTTTTGTCCTGATTCTGCAGTAATTTACATGTGTACTGTCTAATTCTGTTAGGGCAATATTTTAAAAAACCTGATGCTAAGATAACCAACTTGGCTACTTACTGGGAACATATTTCTCTCTGATAATGTTTCTAAAAAGACCCCCAAGATTTTAATCTAAAAGAAAAAGCAGCACTGTCAAAGTAGCATTTGTCACTGAGTATCTGTGCTCCCCATTTGCTCAGGACAGTTGAATGTCCAATAAAAAAAGGTAAAATAGCATATATGAGTACCATCCTTTACCATAACCCATGTCTCACAATGAAAATTAGTAACTTCAGATCCTAAAATAAGGCCAGAAGTTGAGATAATTCTATTAAAATATACAATTCATTATGAAACTAGCCTATTTTCTGTTCTTTTGATAGTATTGTTTTCTGTCACTGAGGTGCTCTGGACTTCCACTTCACTTGAGGATGTTTTTAGTGCCGTAAAATAAATATATGCAATACACACTTATTAGGAGTATACCTGTAAGTTGGGAGTTTTAGTAATTTTCAGATTTACTTTTAAATCTCTGATTTGTATTTAATTATTATCTCTTGATTTTGCTTGGACCATATGTAGCTTGAAAAGCACAAGCTTTAGAAGGTAGGCAATTGGAGGGAAAAGCACTACTGTTTCTTTAAAGCAAGCATGGAAGCCCATTCAACTGAAAATCAATATATATTTTTGTTATTATAGACTCTCTGTATGCCTGTTGCACGTACTGTAAAGGGGTAGCGACTGGAGTTAATGTAGTTTAGAATTTGCTGCTAAAGTTCCTTGCAGAAAACAGCTGTTATTCAGCAACAAAACAAACTGAGTTGCTGCATGAGAAGGAGAATTAAGTAACTGAAATAGCAAAAGAAAGTAATATTGAGAAAACAAGCACATTGCCAAAGCTAAAAATTTCATTTATAGTAATACCTTTCCAATTTAAAGCCTACATTTAAGTCTCTAGATTATCCTAAGAAAAGGCTGTATTACCAAATTTTGACTTCTCCCTATCTTTGCAAGCTTCTCCTTTTGTGGTGGTGTCTGTAAAGCTTCAGTATCTGAAAGTCTGAGTTCAGCACTGGGAAAACACTCACAGAATAACACAGGAAACAGCTGTCAGGCTGCTTTGGGGTTAGCTTAAGCACAATATTACAGCCTCTGAACAAGCTTGTAAAAAGGGTCCTTTTTTTTTTTTCTTGAAGCATTCACATTTCTCTTGCTTAGTTGTTTGATTTTTTTTAAAAAGAATATTCACATGGTACCAGTGCTTGCAAAACCAGGTGAGAATGGGGGCTAGAAGATTCTGCTAGAAGATATAAAAACATGTAAGAAAAAAATGTTCTACAAGATGTTTAATTTTTTAAAATTTACTCTGGGAAACATTTCTTCTGAGTATCATCCTCCAAAATAGAAATACAGCTTCAACAAAATGTCAGAGAGCAAACAAAATCAAGTGCAGAGTTCTCAGTCCCATCTGTTCTAATAATGACAGGCATCCTTGAAGGGTTCTTGGGCAAAGTGGATTCCCTGGTGAGAAGTCTGATAGTCCTGTACTGAAAGAGAGCAGCGTGTACACAACATTCCTGATTAAACCATGGCATTTCTAACTGTAAATTGGACTGGAACAAGACCTGTTTGGTTGGGGTTTTTCATCTTCAGAATCCTATTATTTTTCTCCGAAGTTGTCTCCGGTTTAGTAGTTACTGCTAAGGAAAACAAAAAAGGGGAAGTGTGGTATATACAAATGATTTGTCGTAGGAAATTAATCAGAAATTGCCGAAACTATTTAATTGAGGGTTTTTTGAGTGGTTGAAATTCAAACTGAGATAAGAAAATGTAATCCCTGTGAGAATAAGATGTGATTTCTTTGGGAATGCTCAGTTAGACCCAGCTGCTACTTAATGGTCTATTCTGATATGTCAGTTGTGAAGACATGAGGCCTTTATCTGCTATTAAGCTGTGATCCCAAGACTGAAAATTCATTGATGCAAGATGAGAAGGGATAGAACAGCAGGATTAAAGGGTGACCTCAAGGGCAGTTGGGATTCATATCATCTGCTTCAGCCTGTGGTGATGTACCATCATACACTCACACATGGTTTATGTTCTGTACATGGCCAAGTCCCAGGGGTTTTGTTTGAATGCCAGTTTAGCTAATCTTGGGTTAATGTTGCTGTGTTTCTTCTGCAATTCCTGACATTTTCCAAACACAGAATTGTAATTGCTGTGTCTAACTCTAATCTAATGAGTTACTGATCTCTTCTTCATGGATGTTTTTTAGGATTTCCTGCAATGTTTCAGCTTTGCAACCCTTTTCTATAACAACACCTGCAGGTAGGTTAGGGGTTGGGATTTTTGTTTGTTTGTTTTGGGTTTTGTTTTGTTTTTGCTGTTGTTCAACCAAACACTCTGAAATGACTTTTCTCTTTCTTAAGAGTGCTAAAAACCCTGACACATCTCAGTGTTAGGTCTTTAAGAATGTCTTTTGACGTGTTGCTGAAGTTGTGCTACGTAAACTGCCCTGAGCTATGTAGGAAATAAATCTTAAAAAGATACATACAATGATGGTGATGGTTTTTTATTTGTTTGACAGGGTATTTTATTGATTTTGGGAGTCTCTGTGTGTGTTGCTAACTGTTTCAGGACTTCAGGCTAAAGCTATACAAGTCCACAGTAAAGAAAATGGCCTTTAAACCTTGCAAGTGGAGGTAGCAGTAGTTGCCAAGGGCCCTGTTTCACTCATCATGGATCAGGAATCATATTGAGATGAACGTATTTACTGTCACCTTAGGTTGTCTCCTGAGGAAATTATTAATACTGGCTGTATATGTGAGCTAAATGCAACAGGAAATGACTTCGTAGAAAACTAAAGCTGAAATTTTCAGGTAATAGAGTTCCTCTCTCTACTCTAAAAGGACGTGTTTGGTTATCATGCCCTTTTGAAGGAAATGACCATTGTAGACATAAGAAACTACAGGAAAAAGATGTTAAAAAGAAATAAAAGGAAATAGAAGTAAATTGAAGCATTGGCATAACAAAGGAAAGTGAAATGTCATCATATTAAAATACGGTAAATGTTCTTAAAGAAATATTCCTATTCAAGAAAATGTTATAAGCAGAAAGAGGGACAAAAATTGGACTCTGGTATTATTTTTGTAATTTTCTTGCACAGGGTTTTAGATGCATCCTCCAAAAGGGGCTTTTGGGATTTGGATTTCTTCCCGTTGTTCTTTCCTTAAGGAATTTTACCTGCCATAAGTTGCTAAGGAACTTAAAGTTGGGAACTTAAGAGAACAAAAGCAGGTGGCCAAACACAGGGAGAGGTAAGCTTCTTCTCTAGGGGCAGAGATAACGCGAGGTTTGGGCTGGTAAAAGCCAAGGTGAGGCAGCTGTTGGGCTCTCTCACTCTCTGGGGGATCTCAGAGCAGGACAACTCAGTTACTGCTTGCTGAAGGGACTCACCGCCATCATGGAACTGCTTTCCTTTCTGCTGTGAGTTTCTCCCTCTCCCTGCCCTGCTGGAAGCTGCCCTGTGTTTCCCTGCTTATCCAGCAGCACACACCCCTCCCACCCCGCCATCCCCCCCCCCCCCGCCAGGACCTCCTGCTGTCCCATCTCGCTGGTCCCGGGGATGCTGCTGCAGCACCGACATCGCTGCCCCGAGGGCTTGTGAAGCAAAGCCTCTCCTCCACCCCTCCCTGCCCCGGCACAGCCGCCATTCCCTCGTGTCCCCTGGGCTGGCGCCGGAGCGCCCCCTGCAGCCGCGGGGGAATCATCGCACCCGCCCTGCCCACAGGGAGCCACCGGCGCCCCTGCCGGCTGGGACTGGAACTGCACCACAGGGAAAAGTGCCCGAGGCCGAGCAGGCTGGGACTGGGTGCTGCTTCTGTTTGTGGTTTTATGCCTTAGGATTTGTTACTTGTTAGCTTTGTTTTACATACTAGTAAAGAACTTTTATTCCTATCCTCATATCTCTGCCTGAGAGCCCCTTGATTTCAAATTTATAACAATTCAGAGGGAAAGGGTTTCCATTTTCTATTCCAAGGGAGGCTCTTACCTTCCTTAGCAAACACTTGTGTCTCAAACCAGGACAGTGGTATGGATAATTTTTTCTGTCTAGATGCAGAGATTATATATCATAGGTTTGTAGGGGGCGATCTTTCCAAGGGGACGATATTTCCAAGGGGGAATGTAAGATGAAGGAAGCCAGGTTTAGATTAGATTAGATAGAAGAAATTGCTCCCTGTGAGAGTGGGGAGGTCCTGGCTCAGGTTGCCCAGAGAAGCTGTGGCTGCCCCTGGATTCCTGAAAGTGTCCAAGGCCAGGTTGGATGGGGCTTTGACCATCTTGGTATTGTAGAAGGTCTCTCTGCCCATGGCTGTGCAGGAAGAGGATGGGCTTTAAGGTCCCTTCCAAGCCAAACCATTCTGGGATTCTGTGATTGTGTAGAAAATATGGCTGCGAAAAGGGACTTTTAAATGGGATCCATATTTCTGTGCATTACCAGGCGTGATTGCAGAAGGTGTAGCATTATCATTTTTACACATGTTTTAGAAAGATTTTGGTCTTTTGGGCTCTGGAGAGTTAATTACTAAATTATCAAAAATATTCTTTGACAAACTTAAACAGGCTGGATCCATGCTTCTGTTTGACACTGTTTGATTGCACAGCAACTGCGATATGGTTTCTGTACAGGAGTTTCTGACTGGATAATCATCTTGCTAAAGTCAATCAAATCCAGAGTTCTTCCACAAAACCCACATCAACAGAAGAGCGTATGAAGTTATCATAGTATTTGCGTGTCTGTAGAAATTACCAAAGGCCGGAGTTGGAATTTCTGTCACAGAGTTATTATATTCTTGTGAAAGTTCGAGTGGAGAGGCATTATGCTGGAGGGAGCAGAAAATACCTTGGAATTGTTCCACAGGTTATGAAAGACGGATTCTGTGTCAGAGCTGTGGAATGAAGTCAGCTGTGTGGGAGCTAGGGGGTTGGGTGGCGTCAGAGAAGAAGATTGGCAGGCACAAAATGTGACCATGGCCTGCTTGGAGAACTTGCCCTCACTGCCTGAGGACAGCTGGGATTTGTATGATAATGATCCAGCAAACTGGAATGAGCAGGAAAGTATAAGAAGATCCAAATTCCATCTCCAAGAACAAAATTTTGACATGAACCAACACAACAGGTATTTAGTAACTGGCAGTGGCATCCTGACAAAATGAACAAGGAACTTCCCTATTCATTTGTATGTTAGAAACCTCCTGAAATAATGAAAACTGCTTCTGCATTAGAAACTCTCCCTCGTGTTTTATGTAGTTGAACTCCAGAACACTCTGAACATTTGCTTCCAGAGCAGCGTGAGGGGTCCAGCAGCACAAGCTGTGTGAGTCCCAAGTGTCGTGCAATGCGATGTTGGTGAGGAGGAGGAGGTGGAGGAGAAGGGCTGCTTTATGCTGTATTTTGCCAGGGGTCACTAAAAGCCTAAAGTTGAGTTCTATCTTTAGTAATGTGGGCAGTTTTCTTGGGTACATAAATACAAAGATGAAAGGTCAGATATGGAATAAATCCCTACAGATCCAGCAAAAGTAACTTTTATTTTATTATTATGTTCCCACTTCCTCAAATTAGCTGTCTCAATATCATGAATTTATGAATCTCATTATAAATTATTTCTCATGGAGAACATAAGTAAAAATCTCAATTACAAAGTCAAAACTGCTTCTCCAGGATGGAGCAAATAATCTAAACTAACCATGAAAAACTAATATTTTGGCGAAGGACACACTATTTTCGTGACTGAGTATGATTATTCCTTTTTAAGTCACTGGGAAGAACCGGCTTAAAATGATCCCAATACCAATAACCAGAGACAACTTCCCCCACCACCCCACCCCCCCAATAATGTAATACTTGCCTGCATTGGAGTTTTAGTAAAATGACAAGTAACAAACCCAGCTGGATTTTGGAAGTTACAGGATTCAAAATTAGAAAAAGCACTTTTACTTTTAACCCAAATAATTTCTCAATGTTTAAGAAAGAAATATGTAATCTACCATACCAATGTCTCAAAAGTGACTCTTCAGAGAAGAAATGCACTTTAAATATGGAAAAAAACCCCTGGTCTTACTCTAATTATCACATAAATTGAAACATTTCCTATCCTGCCTACCCAACTGAGAGACCTGCAACCATTAATAAGCTATATGTAGATGTAAATTAGTAATACAATTCAAATTAAATTGTATTTCTTTCATTTTTAATAGGCAATGTCATTTTATGGAATAATCACATTTTGTACTTAGCAAATTGGAGACATGTCAGATTGAACATGCTGTAAAGTAATACTGAAACCAAGTATTCTCATTACACTGAGCAGTGGGGAGGTGGCTCAGGGTTGAGGCACTCTCTAAGGTAATGTCTAAGTTAACTCTTAAAAAAACAAATGAGAGCAAAAGTTCATTTCTTCAAACATTTCAATATTTTATAAAAATGTAATGTAGGAGCATCTACTTCAGATATATAAGAAAGCCTCATGACAACTGCAGCTGCAATTAAGTTGAAATACACAGTCCATTTTCAGTATTTCAGACAGACAAACAAAATTAATGTTCCACTGAACTAAAACTGCTTGAATGTGAAATAAAATTTTTGTCAAGTGTATTCTGCATTTAGTCCTTCATTTAAGGAGTCATGGGAATGGTGTGAAGTATACAATGGAATTCATTATAGGATGTCCTCAGAACACAGAGGAGTTTGACTGTTGCTGTCACAGTGTGCTCCAAGCTGTTCATTTTGCTCCAGTTGGATTCTCTCGAAGTAACACCAGAAATCCAAGCTTGGAACCACTGCTTCTCGTGCAGCTGGTCCAGGGAATGAGTAGAGCAGTGGTGCCTTCCTTTGTCTGTCCCCTCCAGAGTTCCTCTCCATTTTCATATAGATGATGTGAGATTGCTGAAGACTTTCTTTGGTAAGATCTTGAGGTTTGTGGGCTGTGTGTATTCCAAATAAATGCTCCAGTGCTCTTCATGTAGGCTGAAAAAACACTACTCTCAGATGGTTCTTCAGGTATTTCTTTTTGAAAAGCACACAGCTCCAGTTGGGAACCTGCAACAGATGTCCAGGTGAGCCAGGTCTATGTGTGGGACACATCTATCCATCCATCCATCCAATCCAAGGCGATCCATGATATTAGAGACTGAGTGATTACAAAATACTAAATTAGGAATTCTTACTCAGTGGTCACTTGGTCTCTCTATAGACAAACACAGAAAAATCACTACAGGTAGCAGATTAATTGTAGAACTTATTGCAGGTTTTTATGTTTGCCTTGTTTTGTGACTAGACCAGTGTTTAGAGAGAATAGGTGGTGTGGCTACAGTTGGTTTGAGATGGATTTTCCTGCCCTGAAATCATGACTGCCTTTAGTGAGAGGGACATTCCATTGTGCAAGGATCACTTCAGGATCTAAGGGCATTTGAGCCCAGTTTTTGTGGATTAAGTTGCTGTTTCTTGTTCTGTTCTTGAGCGTGGGAAGGCTGTTTATGTGCTCTGGAGCACTGCAAGCACTCATTGTCCTGTTTTCAAAGTAATAACTTTCAAGATGAATTGAAAAAGTTATTGGAATCTCTAATTATCTTGTCCACTTTTTCCCTTTTTCTTTGTAGGATGAGGGAGAGGCCAGCAGTATAAGTGGAGATTAGGGACAGGGAGGAGCAGGCTTTGTTTGAAGCAGAAGACTGCTCACCATTGCTGTCACTGATGCAAAGGCATAAAGTCTAAGACCTTTGTCAAAGTGTTGCTGCTTAATCGGCCTGACTCATACCCCTGCTGAAGCAAAACTTTTTTTCAAGTCTTACTCCTTCTTCCTGTGACAGCTGAATTCCAAGGGAGTGTTGAAGGAACCCAAATCCTTTTGTTCTCTAATTTAATCAGTGACATTCAATTTGTTGGTTTGTTTCCCCTTGTTGGCAGACTTGCCAGAATCAATTTTAAAGTGTTAAGTCATAGGGGTAATGTCAGCATTGGAGATCAAGAGCTGTGATGCACTATATATTGTAATATATAAAAGAATCTAGAGAATGCAAATACAGGTGTGAACTCCTATTTCTTGTTTTAAATACCTAATTACCTGTAGTCCTCTCTTCTTTGTTCTTTTTTTTTTCTCTACTTCTTCAGGCAATTAAGTTGGAGAGTATCTACAAGTATTTTTTTTTATGATAAATATTTAGCTTCTGATTTAACTTCTAAAATTATTATTGTCAACTGTCAGTACTGAACACTATACCACATGTATGGAATTTTTATTTTATTTTTGCTTTCTGATTTGTTGAGCCTTTCAATTATCTTCTTGAATTTAAGACAGTGCTAGAGTGAATATTCTTTACACATCTTCCTGATGTCCCTTCCCTTAAAATTATGCAAGCACTGGCGGTTTTTAGAGGGATAGGTCACTCTGTGATGGCAACAGTGCTTGCCTTAACTTGGCTTAGTGGATGTCTATATAAGCAGCTATATAACATTTTCTACCACAATGTTTTCCAGTTGAACTGCCCAACTCACTTTGAACAGATAAATTGTACATCTTAAAGGAAAATCATGTAATGTTACACTGTGGAGTACTTGGTCCCTCATGGGAGAATCTGTAAAACTAAGCTGCCACGCTTCACAAAATTATTTTCAATCTTGCGTACTGCACAGAATTATTTTCCTCAGGAATTTGGATTTTTAAGTCTTTGGTTTAATCATACATACTTCCTGAAAATAATATAAAGTCTTCTAGGTGTTTTGAAGCTATTTTGGTTTTGTAATTCCCCAGAATATTCTAAGGATCTGTATCAGAAGTGATGATTTTCAAGAAAAAATATAATTGATATTGAGTTTCTGTGATTAAAAAAAGCCCCCACTCAGAAGGGGCATTTTAGCCCAAAGGTATCCTTAGTTTGAGAAACAAACCTCCTTTGGGTTCTGGAGTAGCAGAACATGCAGTAAATTGCTGTGGTACTCATCTCCTTACAAGAAAAAAATGTTACAAATTCTTAAAGTAGCATCAGACTGAAATACAGTTGGAGCAGGGGTCACACATTCACAATTCAGTTAAAAAAAAAAAAGCTGAATCATTCTAAAGAGACATTTTATGCACTGTTCTTAGTGTCTAAATATTTGTGTATGAACTGATAATCTGCTGCTTCCCTGTGGCTGGTGATCAGAAATAGCTCCTTCAGGGGCTTGGTGGGCCACCTATGCTCTGCTGCAGAAACAGTGCCACAAAACGCCGTTCTTCTCATTAGCTGTGCTGAACTCTTTTATTGTATGGCACAGTTTTTGTTTATCCTTAGTGAGTAAGCAGTAGGCCTTAAGTTTGCCCAACTGGATGATTAATTTCTTCTTAATATGCAGATATTTCTGTTTGGTACCTTAAAGCATCATTTTTTGCAAAGCAATAAGGACTAGATCTATAGTTTGATGTGATATTTTTATACAGTTATGCTAATAGCTCAAGAAAAAAACAGAAGTTAATGCTTCTCTTTGTGCATTTTCAAGTCTCTCATTAATTAAAAATACTAATTACTTTTTCCATTACAATAATGGATCATACAATAATTGACTCAAAGGATATTGCGTTTAACACAATTATGACTATGTGAATCAGGACCAGAGAGGTTGAAGATCACCTTCACATGGCTGCTAATGCATTAAAAATTTCTGTTGGTTTGGGAAATTTTTTTATTTTAAGACGGTAAATATAAAAAACAGTGTGTTTAACATTATGAATTTTGTTCTGTCATTTTAGACCTTGTCAAGTTCTTACTCAGCTTGGAGAAATAATTTTTGAGAATCTCCTTTAGATGAGTGGACAACAATATTCACTGCTGAAACTATGAAATTGAAGTCTTGGTCCTTGGTTTTTCCTGGTTGCAGCAGGGCTGGCTGGAAGTGCTGGAGGTTAACTGTTATTAATTATTTTAGTCAGGGGAAGACAGCCTCATTTTTTCCCCTAAAGCTCTGTAGAAGCATGTTCCTGGCAAGGAAAATAATAAAGGCTAATATTTCATAGCCTGGAATGTAGTACAGGGGCCTCTCACTTTTCTCCGGGGGAAAGAGGACAGTATTTGAATGGCCTCCTTCCTTTTAAAGTTGGCAAGATTTTGGGAAGAGAAGGACTCCCAGGACAGAAACACAGATAGGACTGTCTGTGTCCATCCTGGCATGTGGGAGGGTGCCACAGGATTAGATCTGTTTTTGAGAGGTTATTCTGGTCTACCACTGCTCTGAGCCCTTGAACTGAATTGGCATCAGCAGCAGATGAAGCACACCTGGTTGAAGTTCCTCCAGAATATGTCTGTACATGTATTCTAAAACTTCTCCCTTGGGTGATCTTAGGGTGGTGAGGGGGGGACTGAGGGGATTCTCCTCAAACCACAGTCCTGTATGAACTGAAATGGTAATCTAAATGCACTATATTTATATATATTTAGGGTGCATATATATAGATAGATACATGTATGTATGTTTACAAATATGTATGTATGTATATATGTGTATGCATATATATACACATGCATGTGTGTATATATCTCTCCAGACAAGGGAGAACTTTTTAAACTCTCTGCTGCTAGCAGAAATTTTATGGCACAAGGATTGCTTCTGAACTGCTTCCAATTCTTCTTTTAAAGTTTTCTGCATTTAAGCAGCTGGGCTTTTAGCTGAGCTGGATGGAAGCAAGTTAAGGGACCCAGTGGGAAAAGTAGTGCAGAACCACAGCCAGGAACAGCGAGCAAAGGAAAACCTGCGCCAAGTGAGATCACAGGAGTGACAGCTTTATTCCTGCCTGGGTTTGGAGTTCAACAGACCTCAGAAACTAGACGAAAGAGAGATAAGGACAGACAAGTGTATCAATTGTAGATTCTGAAAATAGCTTCAAGGGGGTGCTCTCTGCTTAATCAGCGCTTAAACTCTCCTTTGAACCAAAGCCTAGCAAAGACATGGGTGGTGTCTAATGACCACTGATTTCTTAAGAGTTTCCCTTTGCTGTTATCCCTTTAGTGTTTTTATGGACATGGAGTGTGGAAACTGAAAAGTAACACTGCTTCCTGGTTCCCTGCCTTTCTGTGAACCCAAGTACTGTAACATAGGAATTACAGCAACCTGCATTCTTCTGAAAAAGACTGGAAAAGGGCCTTATTGTCTTCTGGCCCACAGCTAATTATTGAGACCAATTAGGGCTAATTAGCCCTAGGCGTACTCTTACTACTAAATTACAACTTACTTGGCATGAGAAGAATACCTTGGTATTGTTGCAATAAGCAGCAAGGCAGTTGCAGTAAGAGCCTTTGCTGCATGAGTTTGGGTGTGTGACCTGCCCAGGTGTCACAACACCTGCCTGGTGCTCTGGTGCCTTTTTTAAAAACTGTTTCACTCCACATGGTACAAATGGAGATTAATTAGAAGAGAAATGTAGGAGATGTCAGTGGCTCTAGAAGAAGAAATAGAGTCAACCTGTCTATTAATTGACCTTCCTAAAAATTAATTAACATGTTTGGTATTTGCTCTTCCCTGGACTGGCATGCTGCATGAAGTGAAAGCTTCTCTGTGACAAACAGTGACAGTTTTCAGTGACTGACGGATGGGACTGGAGATGCAGAAATCACAGCCCTTCTTGGCCACAGACTCCTGCCTGGCTTTGCTTTTTGTTGGAATCCATTCTATCCCAGTCAATAGTAATGGATCTCACTTAACCACAGCAGTGTTAAAAGTCGGCTCCCTGACCTAAACTGCCTATCTGGGTCCTCGACAGGGAGAGATCGGTGCATGCACAGACTGATGAATCATACTTGAAGACAGAATATTTGTATTGTGGAGGTCTCTGCAACCGATTTAGGGCAGACAAGTTTTCAATCATTGCATTTAGGAGAGATTAATGTTTCCAATGGTCTCTCTGTGGACTTCGAAGTGGTTTAGAGCAGGTACCTGCACTCTTTTCTCTGTTTTGGCAAGTTTCTATATCTGGGAAGATGAGGTTCTTCTTCATCACAGACATTTACTAAGAATAAACTAAAAGAAATACAAATTGTTCAGTTAGGCTTGTTTTGGTTTATAAAACAAATAATAAATCAGAAAACATGGGAAACAGCCAGCTTTGCTATGTCCTGGTTATTGTTGAAGTGCTATAATGTATGTGAGAGCACAAGGAAGTGAAAAAACACAGCTGGTGAAGGCTAAGAAATACATGAACTCATAACAAACCCTACCAAGTTCCTTTTGTAAACAGCATGTCCAAGACAGTCATGACACCTCAGAATGTCTATCCAAGATTTTTTTTTTCTTTTTTGCTCAGTTCAGTATCAGTTTTCAGCACAATGCTATGTTCCCCTGAGCTTGCATTTGAAACTCTAATAATTTCACTCCCATGCCTCTTTTTGGGTGCAAAATGGATTAAAGTCTTTGTAGAGCTTAGCACTAGAACAGCAGATCTGCTAGGAAATCTGCAGAGGATTCAAAAGCTGTTTTTCAGCTTAGTGGTTAACTGTTGGTCACTCTGGGATAATTTCTCACAAATTCACCCTCGTTAAATAGAGCCTCGTTCTTGCTGCTGGCTTTTCCAACTTTTCCTCAAGTCAGTCATTCCATTATAAAGAACAAATGCTACGCAACTGTCAGTTCTGAAAAGAATAGCTAAATTTGAAAGGTCCTTAAGCTACTTAGTGATGGTTGTTATTCCACAGAGGACTGAATTTAAGGGGTTTTTCATTGATTTGTAAAGAACTTGGTCCTGATTCTTATTCTTGTCCTATTCATATGCAGTACTGGCCTAGCTCAGAAGAGAAAAATTCAAGTTTATAATTATATTTTTAGACAAAATGAGGTAATTTGATTAACATCTCAATGACACTTCTGTGATGAAACATGTCAAAATACAAACACCCAGAATTTTGCTAGCCCTACCCGGAAGGGAAGGAACATCTCTATCAAACCACTTATTAAACTGTAATTCACAGAGAAAAGGCTGTGCTGAAATACTTCCACGTGGATAGATAAGATATAAATTCTCGCATTTTTAGGTTTTTTTTCTGCAAGTTCATAGTTGTATTTTACATCAAATCTGTAGTTGTAAAGATTGCAATAGGAATGGTGGGGAGGGAAAGAAGTATTTTTGCTTATTAGCAATGGGGAAGAAAGGTAAAATAGATTGATTTGACCTTGGAATTGCTGTCCTATCTGATGTGTGTTGAAAATCCAAAGGGCTTTCTTAATGGAAGTCCTTAAACTGGAAGTCTCAGTTTGGCAGTGGAGAAAATGAGAGCATGAGGCAGATTGGACAATAAGGCATCACTCAGAGAAAACTCTGAGAAAACAGGGAGTTTGAAAACTCTAGTAGATATCTTCTTTTTTTTTTTTTTTTCTGAGTTAGATAGGAAATAAAGTAGATAGATTACTCGCTTACAGGCTGATAATAAAACAGCCAAAGCAGATGGTATGAATGATAAAGAAAAAGAGAAGGTTTATGCATAGCTCATTAACCACAGTTTGCAATTCGTTTGCAGATTTTTATGAGAAACTCTGCAACAAATAAAAGTTCAAGTTAAAAAATTAGGCAGAATTTAAGGAGGCTAAAATCAGCCCAATTAAGACAAATATATAATACATTATTGGCTCAAAAACTTAATTTTTTACAGTAAATGTAAATGTTTGTCAGTTTCTTGCTAGTCTCAAAGGTAATAAAAAAATTTTAGTTTCTTGCTCTTTGATATATAAATTAAAACCTAGTGGTTCTTTTAGAAAGTTTTCATGACTAAACTAAATGTATGAACTTAAGGGAAAGTTATTTTATTTTTACAGAATTTCAAACCAGATTTATTTCCTTTGTTCTTATTCATTCTTACATCCATGTAATTCCCTAACACTCATAAACACTTGAACATATGTTCCCAAGGGTCTGTCTGGGACTGTTTGTGACAAAGAGAGGAAGGGATGCTGGAGCAGTTCCTTCTTGTGTCTCTGGGGTTCTTCTGGAGTGGGAAAAAAGGTGTTTTATGTTTTTTTGTGAGTCAGTAGCTGATAGGTGTTAGTGCTTTGCTTCAAGGATTACTTCTGTGGAAATTCTGCAGTTATCCTGCCTGAAAGATCCAACAGGAAAAAAGGAGTGTTGGAGGTTAGGATTTTTTCTTTTTTTTTTTTTTTTTCTTTCTCTCAGTGAATTTTCTCCCATTTGTTGCCTAAGAGATGGTAACTATGATACTTAAGACAAAAGATGTGGCTGAGAGGAGGAGGAGGAGAGGGAAGGCTGCAGCTGGCTGCAGTCTCCTAGCTTGGGGCTTTCTCTTGGGAAGTGTCCGCAAGATACTGCAGGATTTTGGTGGGGCGATGAGGACTGGGCTCAGCTCCTCGCTTGTCCTTGCTCTCAGATCAGAGGGGAGATGGCCAGGCTGTGGTTGCTGTGGGAAGAATTTGCTGCCACCATGGAGTTATGTCTTTTACTGTTTCTCCTATTGTGGGTAAGAGTGGCCATTGAACTGGGACCATTTCAATACCTGATCTCAATGAGAAGGACCTTCATCATCTACTCAGGTGCCTCAGAGCAAAACCCAGGACCCTTTCCCCCTCCCCCCCTCCGAGGGAGTGTCTGCCAGCGGGTTTTGAGAGTCTGGCTGCTGCTGCCTAGCCTCGACATTTTCTGCTGCTGCTTTGGGTTTTTTGCTAGACTTTAGCCTGACATCCCACATCCACCGGGACCCTGCACTGCTTGTGCCTCTGGCACTGTTGAGGCTAAGTGGGACACTTAGATTCGCTGCCCCCAGGGATCTGCTCACCTCTGCCATTCCAGCTGCTGCCCCGAGGTCCCTGGTACAGCTCATTTCACTATCCAGAGAGGCACCGGGACCGGCTGCCCCTCGGGTTCATAAAGGAAACCCGTTCTCCATCTCTTCCACCTGCTCGCCCGTGTGCAGAGACACGGCTGAGCTCGTGCCACAGCGCCCCCTGCAGCCGCGGGGGAATCATCGCACCCACCCTGCCCTGCCAGGAGCCACCGGCGCCCCTGCCGGCTGTGACTGGAACTGCACCACAGGGGAAAGCACAGCCGAGAGAAGGCTGTTACTGGGTTTCTGTTCGCTTGTTGTTATACAGATATATACTAGTAACGAACTGTTATTCCTTTCCCGGTATCTTTGCCTGCAAGCTCCTTAATTTCAAAGTTACAATAATTTGGAGGGAAGGGGGTCATATTCCCCATTCCAAGTGTTAAAAACGAGGTCCTTTTCTGTTAAAGTTAAAAGGTTTTTAATAAAAAATTAACAAGAAAAGACAAAGACAAAGCAAAGGAATTACGGCGTCCCGGGACGCCAGGTGTACTGGCACAGAGCCAGAGCACCCCTCTCCTAGAGAGAGACTTTCTTTAAACACTTTTTTTTCTTTTACAACTTGTTGTATAATTCAAATGAAGTTCTTTTGAAGAATTCAGTTAGTCCTTTATCAATCCCCAGCAGAGGAGTCTCTTATCCAGGAATATCTTGACAGAACTAGAAGTTTGCATAGTCGTTGGCAGAGGAGTCTCTTATCCAGGAATATCTTGATAGGAGTAAATTGCCTTGCTTGAGGGGGGGGCTTGTGAACAATGTTAGTTATTTCTCAACTATTAAGCAAAACTAGAATGGCTACATTTCTACACAAATACTGCTTCTACAAGGATCAATATTATATACATAGTATTCATTATTTGCAAAAAACCAACACTATAATATGCATTTATAACACAAGGGAGGATCCAGCCTTCCTTGGCAGACACCTGCCCTTTAAAACAGGACATGAAAAAAGATATTTTGGAAGGGTCTTGTGTGCTAGGACAAGGGGGAATGGCTTCCAACTGCCAGAGGGCAGGGTTAAATGGATATTGGGAAGGAATTGTTCCCTGGGGAGGGCCTGGCACAGGGTGCCAAGAGAAGCTACAAATGTCCCTGGATCCCCGGAAGTGTCCAAGGCCAGATTGGACATGGCTTGGAGCACCCTGGAATAGTGGAAGGTGTCTCTGTCCATGGCAGGGGGTGGAACATAGTGAGCTTTAAGTTCCTTTCCAACCCAAACCGTTCCATGATTCTGTGAATTTGTAGAATGTACAAAATAGGATGAAAGACTAAGACTGTTTCCCAAGGAGAGGGTTTTCATTGTGTATTATCTTTTCTTCGCATAAATTCACCAAAGATTCCCTTTCTATGGTAAAAGTTCTCATTTCTTTGCCAGAGAACTCTGTCCAGACTTCCCTGTTACAACAATCTTGTTTCCTGTTAAAAAGTGTGTTTTTGTCTGGATTCTGTTTATCAGTTGCATCACTTTGGAGTTAATTCCCAGAAGTTACTGCAGCCTCTGTTATTCCTGGGTGTGTGTCTAAAGGCCAAGTCAAACACTGTATGATTTTCCTGCAGCTGGGGGATTTACATGCAGTTCACTCTGAAGCTGTGCAAATGCCTGCCTTGGCAGCTCACGTGCTGTAGAGAGAAGCCTGAAGGAAGTGAACTGCACTGTGCTCAGCCTGGCAGCTTTCCAGAGGCAGGGGCTGGATATTAATTAAACCTAAGTAAGAGGTGAAGTGTGCTGGTGGGAGCTACTGTGAGCTGGGAGCTGCTGCCCTTCAGAAAGATGGTGTAACTGGTGATATGTGGTGTTGGTTTGGAGCCCAGGACTCCCTTCTGGGGGGGGCTGTACCTCCCACCTAGCTGCACACCATATCCACCAGTGGCCTGCACTGTGTGTGCTTCCTGAAGGCCTCAAACAACTCAGTCAAAACGGTTTTTTTAATGGGTTTATGGTTCTTTATAATCCCTGGGTTAGATACCCAGGAGAAATACCCACAAGATATTGTATCAAGGGATTAAAACAACTGAAAGAACTTTACTGGAAACTTCAAAACAATCAGAGAACTTTTGCAAAAGGTTTTGTGCAACACTCAATCAACATCAAACATTTCTTAAAGCATTAACTTGCCCCATCCAACTTAGCAAACTCTAAACCCACTTAATTTTAAGTTACTCAAAAAATTCTAAAATGGATTTAGAAGAAGAAAAAGAGAGAAAAGATAAAGAAATGGACACATATAGCTACCTGCTCCTGGGTTCCAGTGGTGTTCAGCTAACAGAAATTCCAAGAAGAATTAGGGTCGACATCTAATTGCCTTGTGTTTGGTCCTAAATACCCCTTGGCTTTGCTGGGCCCTTTCCCCCCCCATGCGACTTCCAGTCATTTGGCCACTCAGGAGCTGGCTTAGCAGCTCCAGGGATGGAGCCTGGGACATTACCTCAAGTGTGCTGGGGGCTGCCAGCTCTGCCAACCTGGGATACAGGCTCTAGCAGACTGGGGGTTACAGGGCAGGGCACTGCTTCACCAGGCAAGGCCTTGCCTGCCCCTTCCCCCACACAGATTCACCCCAAAATGTCTCAAGACATCAACCTTTCTGGTCTCTCACAGCTTCACAACCTGGTCTTGAGCTCATCCTGAAACCTGTGTCTAACACAGAATCAGGGTCATCATGGTGGGAGGAGACATTCAAGATGATCCAGTCCAATAATTCCCCCATCAACAACATCATCACCCCTAAACCATGTCCCAAAACCCACATCCAGATACCTCTTGAACTTCCAGAGATGGTGACTCCACCACCTCCCTGGGCAACTTATTCCAATCCCTGACTATTCCTTCAGGGAAAAAATTTTTCCAATATCTACCCTGAACTTCTCCTGGTGCAAGTTAATGCCATTTCCTCTCATCCTTTCACCTGAGACAGAAGAGATCAATCCCAATTCAATGGATAAAATGCACATCTGATATGACACTGCTGATTTTTGAGCCTAGCACTGACTACTTGGGGTTTTTTTGTAATCTAAAATTCACTGTGTGAGAGCTCAGTTTGGGAATGATCAAATGTTTATTTTGCTGAACACTTCATAAAAACCTTTGCTCCTTAAATTGCCCCATTATATTGTATCTGATATCTCTGCTAAGGAGTAGGAGTCTTCTCTATGCAAATGGATAAAAAAGGTTTGTATCTCAATTTAAAGGCAGAATTCTACTTTTGTTCTTGTCTGATTAATACTGCATTTAGAGGTCCCTCCATGCAAACATGTAAAGACATAAAAGTCTTTATGGTGGTGCCAAAAAAATGAAGGGCTTGTGATAAGATATCCAGTTTAGTCTTAATTTAGAAGAAAACATTGGGACAGAATGTGCAACATTATGCACGTTATATGGAGAAGGGTTAATTTATGTGTCTGTAAGGAACAAGAAGGTGATGGGAGTACTTCTGGTTTGCACTTACAGTGTCTCTAATTCCTCTCACAGTCCAAACTAAGGAGTTACAAAAATTAATTTCAATCAAATACTTGATTGAAATGGGAAAAAAAGAGACATTTTGGTTAAATAGGAATGTGTAGGAATTAGTATCCAAATTGGTTGATTTGAAGCTTTCAAACTCATAAGCAATGTCACAAAAGTATTGCAAAAATTATGTGACTACCATGCAGAACTCTAGGAGTAATAACTAAAATCTTCAAGCCCCCAAAAGCCAGGAAACTGTTGTAGATTTAATTAAAAAGACAAATTATTCACTACATTTATTTTCTTTTGGTGGAGACAAAGTTGTAATCCTCTTTTTATTTTCCTGTTGATAGCATCTCCCATAATAACATGGTTATTGGACAGGAGTGTATAAATTCCCAGCTTTCTGTGGTAAGGAATATCACAGGAGCTTGGAAATAGAGTAG
Organism: Petroica traversi; assembly: GCA_025920805.1. Classification (NCBI taxonomy): domain Eukaryota; kingdom Metazoa; phylum Chordata; class Aves; order Passeriformes; family Petroicidae; genus Petroica; species Petroica traversi. The sequence goes on from JAHLSL010000047.1 coordinate 3,812,840, forward strand.
TGCAGGGGGCAGCATCTTTCATCTGTCACTTGATAAACCTTTTTATATTTACCACCAAAACTATAAACTATTTAGTGTCATAAGTTATTCATTAATTCATGACATTTAGTATATAGTACTATATTATATATAGTAATAAGTATATACTTACTGGCATTTTTAGCTGCTTTCATTGTTTCTTAAAAGCAGATCAGTGTAAAAGATCTGCAATATTTTGCATGAGAGGCTTTCTGATGAAAAGATCAAATATTGATATAATCCTTGATAATATCAGTGAAGACTGATAATTCCCTTCAATGCTCTCTTAATTTTGCAGGAGAAAAATAATTTGGTCTTAATGAAACTTGTCAACAGTCCGTGAAATAGTTGTTTAATCAAGATTACACAAAATCACGTTCACAATTATCTTGATTAGAAGTGGTATCATTGTTCTCCGGTAATTTATTTTTCCTCAAATAATTTCTAAATATTGAGCACCTACAGGATTTGTATCACATAGCTTAAGTTCAGTGGCATGTATAAGGACAGATCACTGACTGTGTTTCTTAAACGTCATTCTGCAGAGATTAAAATAAAACTACTCTTCTGAAATGATCCACTTTCTTGGCTGCTGTAATGGTTTCTTCTTTGTTCTTCATTACACCTATAAATACCTTCCCATTTCTAATTGCCAGGAGGTTTAGGTTCTGTGAAGGGTTGTTCTCTCTCACTTTTTATTTTCATCTCTTTTTTTCCTGAAGATATATTAAGCCTCCAGCTCTTGACGTTGACTTCAATCTATACTTTGGTTCCTATAACAGTGTTTGATAAATTATTGTCCACAGATGTTGTCTGCATTAATTGCTTATTTTTCCAACTAATGGATTGAAATTTGAACAGCTGTACTGGTTTTTAACCAACAGGGGAAAGAGGAAAAGAAGGCACAGAGTAGATGAAGTCAGCTTGTGGCAGGATTGAGAGCACTCACCTTTCCTTTCTAATTAGTCTCTGCAGGTGCCTGGGGGCTGAGGCCTTTGGGGGAGTTTAGAAAGGCAAAATGTGAGCAGCAAGACCTGAGGGATGGGAAAGGATCAACCAGAAGATGCTCGGCTCTAGAACAGGTTGAAAGTTACATAATTGGAATGGGTAAAACACCTTGAATCCCTGGTGAGCATGGCTGAAGCCCTCCTACAGTGCCCTGGGTTACTAAAGGGGTCCCAGGAGCCCCTCTCATGACCCACAATATTTGCACCTTTCTTTTCTGGCTTTATTTGTTATTTTAGTAAAGTACAAGGCTACATAGCCTAGTAGTTATATTTCCTGGCAAGAAATGCTTATTCAAGCTGAGTTGTCTTATAACTCATTACCTCATATTACCCTGTGCTTCTGGGTATTATTCATTATCAATTTTTTAGCATCGTCTTACCCCCCACATTTTATGGGTTTAGGTCTACGTGAAGAATTCCCATTGATGGCTTAGCAAGCGCTTGCATCTGTCCTCGGTCACCCTTGTTCAGTTGATTGCTAATTAAAGATATTTTCTGAACTTGCCAAAGCTGAAACATGAACCTCTAAGAGCTTTCATAGCTCATGGCTCCGGGAGAACTGAAATCTTTCACGCTGTCATCAGCTTTCCACTCGTCAATTCCCTTTGGAAACCATTGAGGCACATGTGCTTGCTTGCAGCTATTTTGAAGAGATTTGCATTTATCAATGTAATCTAATTAGGTCCTTTTATTAGGGTTGAACATTTAAATGCTTGCAGAAATGGAATTAACAATTATCTTTTTTTTTTTTTAATTTTTTTTTTTTATTCTAATGCATTGAAATAGGCGTAATCTATTAGCTAAAACATTCTAGGTCATGTGTGTACTTCATCTCCTGGAGCATCAAATTATGTAATTGATGAATCCAACTGATAGAGTTCTTTGCCAGTAATTTCTTTGGCCAGTTTATTTTTCTTTTCTGGTCAGAAATTTTCCATGAACAGTTCCATTTTATTGACTTTATTACATAAAGTATTTCCCCAGTGATTCCTGCAAACAATATTTAGCTTCTAATTATTTCATACTCAGTTGAGTGATTTTAGTAACATGTTTTCCATGTGCTGCCAGACTGTGCAGGCATGCCAAAGGGCTCAGAGTGCTCATCCTCTGCTTTAGCTGAAGTTAGCAGAGGGCAAGTTGTATTGCAATGTTACAGTCTCTGCAGCAAGACTGGAGGAAGGAACCCTATTGTTCCTAAAATGAATTAATTTCTCAAAATCTAGGGAAGCTTTTCTTGTCTAAGTGGAAAAAGAAAAAAACCCAGATATTATTAAGATCAAACACTCAAAAGCTTGCATTCATAGCCAGGATGTGATCCATAGGAAATCTGGTTTAAAAGGCCAATTATTAAAATTATTTTAGAAAACAGGAGAAACTGAGGAGGGAAAGAACAACTGCTGAACTGGGTTAACTCCACTGTCCTCTTTCTCTTAAATGATTTTGAACTTCTGCATAATTTCAATTTAGTGTTGCCATTTTTAACAAGAAAAAAACCCTTCAAATTACTTCTAATAGATTAGAGAAAAAAAGTTGTTTTTTCTCTGTTCATATCTGTAGCCCATTAGGAGAGCAACAGTACTTCGGATATTTCTGTGACAAAAACTGAATTGAAAAATACAAAAAAGAAATAAGTACTTCAGAATTACAGAGTATTGTTCATCAGTTGAGTGTATTTGCAGTTACATTTAATCAGTCACAGAATAACACAACAGGTTTTTAATCCTATTTAAAACAAAACACTAGGGTGATGAAAGTATCATTTACACTCAAAGAGATCATTGCTCTCAGTTTATTAAAAAATAAAGGCCCGGTTGACCATTTAGCTTACTTATAAAGGTTTACATTATTTTCCAAGTATATCTGTATGATTTTATTTTCTGCATGAAGAATAATGCGCTGCCTGTGTGGTCAAAGAATTAAAAATAAAAGACTGTAAAGTAGATTATTAGGAAGGCAGGGAAGCACTGGTGAGATTGGGTTCAACAGGGTGTGCTCTTTGTCCATAGATAATGATGTCAAACAGACCAAAATAGCTGCTATCTTTGGGAGGAAATTAAATGATTCAAGGGCTGGATGAATAGTGGCTAAGATATAATATTACAATATTTCGAAAAGGCATATTTTCACAATTTTGTTGCATTTTAAAAATTGCATTATACTTAAACTGGATGTGATGCAGAACTCTGAGAAGGTTCAGTTCCCATTTCAGTACATACTTTTTTGGGTGTACTTCTGTGAGAATATTTAACAGTGAATTGTCATTAACTGGAAACAATTTGAAATAAAAAAATGTTTACCATATTTTTTAAAAAAATCGCATTCCACTTCAGTGTTTTCAATTGATGAACTCTCATATTTCCAAAATAATTTACCTTTCTATGAAATTCTATATTCCTAAGGAGCTGATTTTTTCTACTAGATTTCCTCCTGTTTCCTTGCAATAGCAAAGATTTCCAGTACCTCCAAAATATTCCTTAGAATATTTTCTAAAGATGTCCTCTGAGTTTGTGTCATACTAGATTTAAGTAGCCCTCCTCTTAAGCCATGATAATTAATGAAAATAATTATACGGAGAAATTTGAGGACTCAATTCAGGGACTCAGTTCAGCCTCTGGTCAGTTTCTATGTACATGACAGTTCCTAATTAAGGAGAATTTGTTCTCTGTCTATCATTTTACCATGTTTTTATGTTCTTGTGTTACATCTGATCTTTTTACTTGTAACAAAAATCCTGCAAGGCTCTGAGTAAGCAAATGTTTGGCTTTTAGTGACATGTAACTGTGTAGATGTTACATAGAGTAAGTTTACATGTGTCTCTCTGCCTATAAATATTTCCTTAAAAAATCTACATTTTATCTTCCCTTCCTTATTCTAAAGGAATTGAAAGCCATATGTCCTGCTTGCTTGGAAGTTACAGGTAACAAAGGCTTCCTGTGGGGCAAAGGCACTCAACGTTGACTTGCAAAGCTGAAATCCTGTCCCAGAGACCATGAGAAGATTCTGGGTGGAGTTTCTACCAGAAAAGCAGGGGTGAGAGAGCAGGAGAAGCAGTCTTGTCTTCCAGATAGCACTCTGGGTACACTTGTCTGGAAACTCAGTAGTCAACCTGGAAATAGTTGCTGGCATCCAATGCTCTGCCCTAGTACTTTTCTATAGATTTCTCCAGGCAAGAGCCCAGATCACAGGAGAGTATTTTGGAACAGAAGTTTTTCAGAGAGACTTCTGGGCTCTGGATCAGAACACATGGAGGTACTTTTACTGGGCCTGACATGGTGCAGGCGCCTTCTGTCTAGTGCTCAGGGGTTTTGAGTTCTCCTTGTGAGAAAATTTTGCAGTCTGGCTGTCAGAGTTTGTTGTAAAAATGCAGCATCTAATTTTCTTTGGGTTTCACTCATTTGATACTTATGTCCTCAAGCACTGAGCTCCTTTGCAGGTTGTTCAAAAGTTAAAGTGATTTTTGGCCATATATCTGAGATAAAAAAAGTGTTGGGTTTTTTTTATTTTTTCAATATGGGGGATTGTCTGGAAATTAGTTTTAGTTAAACATCAGTGTTCAGTTGCAATACCTAACTGACAACATGAGATCCTTGAACACTAGAAATAGCCTGCAGAAAGAGCAAGGGGGTATTGTTTTTGAGCAAGTTGTTTGTGATGATGTTGCTGAAATATGTTGTTTTATTTTAAAATACATACTTTGAAAAGGCCTGCCAGAATGAGTGAACACTTTAGAAACTCAAGAGATGAAGTTCACCCAAAGTGAAAATTGAAGTAGTGTGTGCTAGTTTGAAAGCAAACCAGCAGGAGGAGAGATTCCAAGTCAGAACTACAGTTTAATAGGAAAAATTATAATAACGGCAATAGTAGAGAAACACTTGCTTAAACTGACAAAGTCAGAATATGACCTGACCCTCTGTTGGTTAGGGTGATGGCAGCAGTCCAATTGGAGTGATGGATGTGGATTTGTCAAAGTGGTGACCTTGTAGAAAGGTCTGGTCCTTCTCTGGAGATACAGTGGTGGTTACTGAGAGCTCTTGTCCTCTGGCAATCCAGTCGTGGCATCCCAAGCCCCAGATTATATACAGCTGGGAAAGTTTGGTTCCTCCCCCAGGGCAGGATATTTCACAACAGGATGATGTAATTCTATGCTGGGGTGTCCTCGATGGCCCATTAGCAGAGATGGCTCTCCTGGTGGCTGCCTCTTCTCCAGAGAGAGTTATCACAGTTGAGTCATAAAGAAGATAAAGAACACTGCTCCACTCATTTTAAGAGCTCATACAGGTGGTAGTAGAATACATGCTTTTGGTTACACCTTACATTGTAACCCTAGATATAATGCAATCATGGCCTCACATCCCTGTACACAGGTAAGGCTTCTGAAAACAGAGGCATGTTAGACAATGCCAGATGTTGATTGGGAGCCAAATCCAGACAACTGCACTGGAAGTAAGACACATCTTTTTTCAATGAGAATCATTAAGAGAATCACAGAATCATTAAGGCTGAGATAACCCTCCCAGCCCATGGAGTCCAAGCCGTGCCCAATGTCCCCAGCCCAGAGCACTCAGTGCCACCTCCAGGCCTTCCTTGAACAGCTCCAGGGATGGGGACTCCAAACCTACCTGGGCAGCCCCTGACAAGGCCTGAGCACCCTTTCCAGGCAGAAATTCCTGCTGGTGTCCAACCTGAGCCTCCCCTGGTACAGCTTGAGGCCATTTCCCCTTGTCCTGTCCCTGTTCCCTGGGAGCAGAGCCCGACCCTCCCTGGCTGTCCCATCCTGTCAGGGACTTGTGCAGAGCCAGAAGGTCCCCCCTGAGCCTCCTTTTCTCCAGGCTGAGCCCCTTTCCCAGCTCTCTCAGCTACTTCTGGGGCTTCAGCCCCTTCCCCAGCTCTGTTCCCTTCCCTGGACACGCTCCAGCCCCTCCAGGGCTCTCTGGCCAGGAATGCCCAGAACTGGACACAGCCCTCGAGGTCCCTCAGCAGGGCCAGCCCAGGGGATGGGCCCTGCCCTGGGCCTGTGGCCACCCCATGGCTGGCACAGCCCAGGGGCCATTGGCCTCCTGCCCCCCTGGGCACCCCTGGTCTCCTGTCCAGCCCTGGCACAGCACCCCCAGGGCCTTTCCCGAGGGCCCTTTCCAGCCCCTGTGCCCCAGCCTGGAGCTGCAGGGTTTGGGGTGACCCAGGGCAGGACCCAGCTCTTGGTCTTGCTCAGTCAGAGGTTGCAGCTTACCTGAGAAATTTAGATCGTCTCTCTATCTCGTGGAGTCTTTCAATCATATGTGGATTTCTGTTGAGGCATAGCCTTTGTTCAACAGCAAGTTGCAGTTTTGATGCATGAATGGGTGGTAAAATTGACTTGTTTTAGACAGGACTTGACACTAAATGATTACAACTGTCTATTTTAGAAACAAGATAAAAGTTTCATTTATTAAAATGCAAACTTATTTCTACTGGGAGAGTGTTTCTTGGCTTGTATGATGTTTTGCATTGCTGTTTTTCCTCAGAAAGAAGAAAATCTTTAAGAATCTGTAATGAATGTTCCCTTCTTTAGGCATAGGATTCCCTTCTACTGTGTTTGAAAGTGTTTTAATTTCTCTTGTGCAGTTAATTTTTTTTTTTACATTTATTGCTTAGCTTCATCTCAGAGTTTTCTGCCACAAGTCTTTCTCATAGCAGTTGTTGGGAAGTTTGGTTTATTATGAATTGTTCTCTTCCCTCTCTGCATATTAAGAAAACACCTATTCAAAAGCTTGAGTATATTTCGAGGATAAGAGTTTAATTTTTCTTATGTCAGCCTCTGGGTGATTAGAAGCCATTCTGCCAATGACTTTAACAGTAGGAAGGAGTAGACTGAAATCACAAGGTATCCCTCTTTACAGTGGTGCTTTACACAGCATATGGCGGAGAAACCACGTGGACTTTAGGATATAATAAACTACTTACAGTCACTTCATCACTGGAGAAAACAAAGCAACTGAATTAAGAGAAAAATAAATGTCATATATGTATTTGGAGGAAAGTAGTAGATCTTTTTTTCTTTGTGGGTTGGTGTTTTTTTGGTTTTTTTTGTTTGGTTTTTTGTTTGGTTGGTTGGGTTTTTTTTGTTTTAAGTGAGCTCTGTGCCACTTCTACACTTAGGCTGGTAAAATATCTAAGCCCATGAGATCCTTAAATACTGACAACTGCAAGGCAATACTTTACTTGCTTGCACAAGTAACTCATTGTCAAATGTATCTATTTGTTTTGTTTTGTTTTGTTTTCCTTTACTAGCAATTCCACTCCCTTTTTGGCTTCATTAAGCAGCATTATGCCTTGCTGAAATTGCACTTCAGCATAGCAACAACTGTGTCAGGCGTTATTACTTCCCTGAATTCTGTGTCAACATCTGCAGCTTCAGAAACTTGTTTTAACAGGGTAGTAGCCCTTGCTACCATAACCTGGTCATGTGCTGCCCTGTCAGTGAAGAGTACTTTTCAGAACGTAGGAAGGTCATTTCCCTTCTACCACCCTGCTGCAGTCCTGCTGAAAAGGAATTCTTTGTATTTAGTTATGGAACGTCTTCGAGTGTCTCTGGGAAAACTACAGAGCAGATAAAATCTGTCAACAGCTGTATCTCTGCAACAGCATTTACAAGTGGTACAGAGAAATCATTGTCCATATCCAGTCTTAAAAGCAAAGCAGTTTCCTGGCTCAGGTAAGTATCCCCAGAGATTAGGATTCCTTTTTTCTGGGTTCTCACCTTATGGAGGCTGCTGGGGGGGGCTGCACAGAGCCTTTGTGAGCAGGTGGCAGTTGCCCACCTGTCGTGGTATGTGACACATTAATTGGTCCCTTGTCACAGGCTCTGGGTATGATCATGTGAGGATCAATGTCCAAATGCGCACAAGGTGTGGATGAGTGGCTTTGGAGGACCCATCAGAGGTCAACTGAGTACATACAACCATTCGTGTTCCGTTTCTGGGTACCAACCTCCTTTCCATAGTAAGGAAAGCAGCCAAATATAATTGCATAAATAAGTGGAGACAGCAGCTTCCTGGAGTGCTTGAGGAAGTTGCTGCATCCGGCAGTGCCTGCTGAGAGGGAAGGCTGAATAGTAATGAAGGAAATGGATTCGAAATGCTTCCTGATAGGAAACGTCTGGGAGTGAAATGCTGACAGCAGACACATGCATGGGGTCACTTCTGATGCTAAGGAGAGCTGCAGGCAGATGTCTGAGGCCTGAGTTGAGTCAATATTTCTCCTCGTGTTGTGTGTGAGCTTGTCACTTTTTATCCCGTTAACCCTTTGGCCAGATGATTGCAGAAATACTGTGTCCTGTCAATACCTGACAGCAGGCAGGCTTTGAATCATATATACACAGATTTTGAACTTGTAGCATCTCTGATTTATTTGCTGCTGGCTCAAGAGTTTCTGTCTGTTTTAAAAATCATGCCTGAGTTATATTGCTACCGGGAGATATATCGTGGCTCCATGTTTTCTTTCACTTATGACTTATCTAAATCATTCAGCTTCACTAATGTGAAAGTCACCATTTTGGGTTCATTTTCATTAAACTTGAGCCCATGTTATAGAATAAGATGGAAATTTTCTGCTGAGCCAGATGCTAAGCAGAGTCAGCTGTACTTGTTTAGAATTAAACTGCAACCTCATTAAATCATAGGATTCATTTTCTTGCTGCCAACTACGACATGCAATGAGGAATCCATCATCTGCTTTTCAGTCACAGCCCTTCTATGGCTGATTTGTAAATGCTAACTAAGGTGAAGTTCCAGAGCAAATGAACATCGATGAGCTCTTGCCAGAAATGTGAAATATGTCTGTTCAGTATTTGGGCTTCATGATGGGACAGCAAGTCAAACATCATCTGGTTTTCTTTTGGTGGGGATAGACTGGACACTGGAACTATTTCAAGCCTAAGGAGATAAATAGACAAATAAAGGCAAGTTCAGCCAGAACCGAAAGTAACTAATCCTCTAACTGGAGTTGACATTTTTAGTGCAGAAAAACACACGGTTAAGGAGCAGTGCCCAAAAATACTTTCTGTGGAGTGTTGCTAAAGTTCAGAGCCTGACAGATGAAACATACTGGTTTGCATCCCACTTCTTGAATGCTGGAATCATTGAGCCCATTTTGTAATGCTTTTTTTGACCTTCCAAACGAGAAAAGCCTTCTGACTTCCTGGGCTTTGAGACATAGAAAACAGCTACGGTTGGACTGCATTATTTTAGCAGGAATAGCTAAAGTTTAAGTACAGGGTTTTTAACTGGGATTATGGATGGGATCACAGATAGGTTTCTGTGTTGCTGGGAGCCATTTGGGACAGAATATAGGGGGGACTTTTGTCTCCTTTGTACTGTGTTCCATAGGTTTCATGTACCTGAAAACCAATACTTTATTTCAAATTCTGGGTGTTCCCACATCTCTCACGACACAGCTCTACTGAATAGCTGCTGATTCTGTGTGTATGTCAATGTCTGGAAGTGGTGTTTTTGCTATGGCAATTTGATAGAAGGAGTCAATGTTAGGCAAGTCTTGGAGATACAGTAACAGTAACCTGGAGGCTGCAGACTTCCTGTGTCTGAGTTTTTGTTACATCAGAAAAACAAAACCAAGTTGCCTGCTTATCTTTCTTGTAGCCTTTTAAAATGTTATTATTTTTCTTCCATCAGAACTTATTAAAGAAATTTGAATCTCATAAATACAGAATCCCAAAATCAATGAGGCTGAGATAACCCTCCCAGCCCATGGAGTCCAAGCTGTGCCCGATGCCCACTTTGTCCCCAGCCCAGAGCACTCAGTGCCACCTCCAGGCCTTCCACAGATATTTCCAGGGATGGGGACTCCAAACCTCCCTGGGCAGCCCCTGCCAAGGCCTGAGCACCCTTTCCAGGCAGAAATTCCTGCTGGTGTCCAACCTGAGCCTCCCCTGGCACAGCTTGAGGCCGTTTCCCCTTGTCCTGTCCCTGGTCCCTGGGAGCAGAGCCTGACCCCCCCCTGGCTGTCCCATCCTGTCAGGGACTTGTGCAGAGCCAGAAGGTCCCCCCTGAGCCTCCTTTTCTCCAGGCTGAGCCCCTTTCCCAGCTCTCTCAGCTACTTCTGGGGCTTCAGCCCCTTCCCCAGCTCTGTTCCCTTCCCTGGACACGCTCCAGCCCCTCCAGGGCTCTCTGGCTGGGAGGGCCCAGAACTGGACACTATCCTTGAGGTCCCTCAGCAGGGCCAGCACATTTGCAACAAAAAAGAGGCAGTTATAGATCAGAAGAATAAAGGAAAGGGGGCTGGTACTGCCTTTCCATGTCAAAGCCATGAAAAAGGAATATTGGGTGAAAATATTTTTGCTATGCAAAGCTACTATGCAAATGTACTTTGAGTTTTTATATATAAGAAAGAGCTGGTGAAAAATTACTGAAAGGAGAAGATGGATGTGGTAGTGCTTGACTAGTCAAAGCTGAGTCAGAAAGTCATGGCAGCCTGAAGTCAGAAGGTCTCTCACTAGGACACACAGCTTTTCTCTAACCATATGTCTCTAATGAATAAGCAGTTCTCTTTTATATTTTTATCCATGTTTTTTCTTACTTACTTGAGAGGTAAGGCTTTGTCAAAGGGAAGTGCCTTTGGGAAGATCAATCAAGAGTTAAATGAAATTCTTGAGGAATAAAAGGTGTCATCTTCTGACTGTCAGCTCCAGATTCTTCACAGTTTCTGTGAATAGTTTTAGATGCTGTTACAAATTCATGTAGGCAAAATAATTTCTTGGTCTTTCTACTTTGCAAAGGAAGAGGTTGGGGGATCTTCATATCCCTGCCTTCTGTTTCTGGTTTCCTCTGCTGCTAGTGTTTACCAGGACAGAGGTGCTGCTGGTAAATTCATTAGTTCTTTATCACTCCAACATCTCCTCACTGTCACTTTTTGCTATCTTTTCATAAAGTGTCTGATTTTCATGGATATCTAATGAGGAAAGTGATTGGTATGTGGAATACATTGTATTGTTTCTAAGCAAAGCTCCACAAAGATGGATAATGTATGGTCTAGAACCACACTGCTTAGCAGGCAGATCTAAAGTTGGTTGTTTTTCCTGGAAAGCTGTCATTGTAAGGAGTTGGAGTACTGGGTCTTGCAGATGTTGTGTAAGCCATGTTTCACTCTACATTTCCATAGTATGCTTGCAGGGTCACTCAGGTCACAGGGCAGAAATAGAAAAAATGCAGAGAAGGCTAAGAAAAATATAACAGCTTCTACACAGGGGAAAAGCTAATCTGGATTGGCACCCTGGAAAAAGCAGTGAGTAAGAGGAGAGATGAAAATAGTCTAGAAAGTCATTATGATATCTTCCTTAGCAGACACCTGTCTCTCAAACTAGGAGTGAGAGGAGAGGGAGAAAATGATTTATTTGAAGATGATTTCTCACTGTTGCTTGCAGTTAAAACATGTGAGCAACCTGGTAAAATCAAGCATGTAGCTTAAAGCAAATGAAACCCCACCTTATTTTGACATGTTATAGTTACATCATGTAATTCATGCCCATGGGATATTTTGAGGCCTAAATATAAACATGAGAGGAGACTAAACATGTTCATGAGGTACAGGTGAAAGAGATGTTTGTAGAGAACATGTGCAGTTGAATATTAAGCATAGTGGTCTATCCTTCCTATATCCTTGGCTTGAGAAACCCTCAGGCTAGAGACTGCAGAGAGCAGTAATTCTTTAGTAGTCTTTGTTTTCCATGGGTGGTCACTGCTGGCAGGAGCAGAGGTGGCAGCATGGCTTTACTCAGTGTGACAGTTCTCACTGGACCCATGTGGAAATGCACTGCTGCTTTAGGATCTTCCCACATAAACAGAAAAACCCCAAGGTGAATGTAGATGGAAAGTGCTGTGTAATGGCTCCACAAGAAACAAGCTTCATGTCTGGAGAAATGCCTGTGGGTCTGTGAGACTGATTTTCACTTTGGGTACAGGAATCTGGTCTAACAGAAAGCAGGAATTTCTTACAAATCCATGAGGTTTTATCTCTGCAGATGAAGTGAGAATAATTTGTGAGAGTTTTTCTTGTGAGAAATGACTTTTAAAGTCACTTTTCCTTTCCTTGTTGAGTTTTCAGTTTTGATGAGTCCAAAGAGTCATTTTGGTATTACAATGGATGCTCTTTAATAAAATTAAGTCCTGCTGCTCAAGCTGATTACTCTGCTTGGCTTTAAGATATGGCACCTTTGGGTGGGTTAGTTTTAATGTTATGCACCTCTCTGGGCTTGGGCCACCAGATCACAGTAATTTTGAGTGGCGGTCTTGAGAGTTCTGCTGTGCTGTTTGCTTCAAATTAAATGCATTAAAAGAATTCTTCTTTCTTTCTAAAATGAGAAAAGTCTTGATTTCAGTGAATTGAGAAAGTGAATTGCCCACAGCTGGTGATGAAACAGTTTTCGTTGTCATTGTAGAGATGATATAAACATAATCATGTGGAGCACTGCAGACACCTTTCCACTTCCTCACTTCCCAAATGGTTCACCATCCTCAGTTATTTAATAGCTAATCTTAAGTGTAGTTTAAACAATTGTCTTGTGGCTGCTGAAAGCTCAAGCTCACCACAGTGTGAGATTTTTATTGATCAGGGAGTATTGTTTGAAGTGGAAGGACTTGAACAAAGAGGGTTCTTTGTAGTAGAACGAATTCTCAAGAGTTATCTCTCACATAAAGGGAGTACTTATTTTGCAGTATGGTTCAAAGCATATTTAATGTTGTCAGTGAAGCATCTATTGAGTGAATTAATGATTTTGATGATTTTAGCTTTCAGAAGACACCAGAAACCAAAATATTGGATTTGGGGGCTCTATACTTGAAAGAAATAGGATAATTTGCTTTTATTTCCAAATCAAATGTATATTTCTGGGTTGTATCTGCTTTGGTACATGGTTATATATACATGGTTAATATGTTTGAAAAGTCCAGATTAAACTGAGATTGTGTATGTGCAATTGTGCCAGGTTATCTAAGGTTTTTTGCTCTCCTTCCTCATATTAAAGAAGATTAAATTTGAGAGTAGTCCTCACACCTCTCATTTTTCATCTTGCTCTTTTAAGTACAACCATTCTCACCTGCCTCCTTCAGTCCCAAAAATGTCTTGCACTCCAGCCAAGACTTCTCTTGACTTTTCATTTAGAGGAAGATCACACAAATCTGTAGGAAAGTTTTTCCAGCAACAGATTTCAGAAACACATAGCAGAGCTTTCTTCAGGATGCTTTGGGGTGTCCTATGTCCCAGGATTTTAACATGAATGTCAGTGCAGAGCATCTTGACCTTTCCCATTTAAGAGAAGCAAACAGGTAAACAGCTCTAGAAGAGAGGAACCATGCAATAATATTGGCTGCTTCTCCCATGTCAGCCCTGGCTGGTTAGGAAATAGAAAAGCTGTACACGGCAGAGCTCTGCTCCTGTAGTTCTGAGTATTTGCAGTGAGGTGGCCAGTCCAACAAAAGTAACCCTGGAATGATTTGATTTCTTCCATTGTTGCTGTTTTCTGGAAGCAAAGGTCTGTTTCCCCAGGCTCCCAGGGGCTTAGAGAGCCTGTGTCTTGTCTTGGAAGAGATAACCCCTTCTATTTGCTTGAAGCAACCACCAGAACATTACATCAGTCCCTTTGAACTTCCTTGTGTTTTTTGTGGAGACACTGCACCTGCTGTCCTTTGGCACATCCTGCCTTCTGTCTTTCCTGCCCCAGTGCACAGCAGGCAGGCATGAGAACACCTCTCCCATCACCAGGTTGTTGATGAGCGTGGTCTCAATGTGCTCTTAGCTGTAGGCAGGGGAAAAGAACAGTATCCTTGGCTTCCAGTTTAAAGCTGGAAAAATTGAGTTTCAGCTGTTCCTCACAAGTCTCACTCAACAAGCTGAACAGGAGACATGAGAACTGTTTTGTATGCATAAGCCTAGAGGGTCTTGTTCACTGCAGCTGAAATTTGTGGTGAACAGATCTCTTCAACACGAATTCTAATGTCACAGCAGCTTTATGCTGAGTGGTTTAATTTCATGCCAGCTTTAGATAAGAATTTTTTTTTGTTTCGTTCCTGTGGTTATTCAATAGTCTGTTGTTAAAAGTCAGCACTCAAGTTTATGCCCATTGCAAGCCAGGAGCAGAAAACAATCCAGTAGTGCTACAGCAATGAGAAAGTTATCTTAATCTAAATTATACAAGAAATAAGCACAATATTTGATGGGGACTCTGGTTATCTTTTCATATTCTCCCAGCTTGTGCTCTTTGCTGTGACAGGAATTTATATATGAGGTTTAGAACTAAGAAATAATATTTAACTCTTCATGGTAATCCTTTCTAGAATTACACTTTGTAGAGAATTAATACTGTTACTGTTTCACTTTCCTTCACCCATGTTAATATCTTAAAATAGGAATTACCATGGAAGATTCCATTCAGCAGTTGAACTGCAGCTGTGGTAATAACTTTCTAGAATATACATTTTTCTTTTTATTCACTCTGTCTTTACAAATTTCATGAGTCCTATAGTTATAAATAAAGACTATTTTGGAACCAGTCTACACATTATTAAACACAAATTTTGCTAACAGGGACACAAGAAGTTGAATATTTACATACATTATTTTCCACAAAAGAGTCTTGCATATCTTTCTTATACATGGAAAGTTCATACTTGTTTATTTTCTGAAGATTCCTACTTCAGCTTTTTCATCCCTGTGCTTAGTGCACCTGCTTAGAGATCCACAAAGTCTGGAGTTACTCAGTATGGAAAGCAAGGAGGCAATGTGAGGCTGTTTATACACCGATATGTGTTGTTTGGATAGATATCGGCAAAGGCAGGAGGCTCAGAAAACTAAGGAAAGCCACAGGACTTGCTCTGCGCCATTTTTTGAGGCATGGTAGGGAATTAAGAAGTTTTTCCTCAAGATCTAAGATGTCTCCCCCCCGATGTAAGAGCCTGAGTACACCTTAAGAAGAGCGAGAGTACTGATGACAGGAGCAAGGAGGTTGGAGGAGATCAGGCAAAGTTGACTCTGTGCTCAGCTTTCTGAGTGAGTAGTGGCAGACTCCTCAATTCCCTGGGAGCTGGAGCACACCTTGCTAGGGACAGAGGATTGACTGGTGAGGAGGGGTTAATGAAGGGGGAGAGGGAGAGAGCTGTGAGTGCATAGGCCCTGGTATGGCATCCTTCCTACCTACCTTTCTCTGGTCATTGACATCCTCCTGGGGCTCCTGGTGAACATCAGCCTCAGTATTTGTTTGCTACTGTGCCAACAGTAGATAATCCAAAATTGCTTATGGTATAAGGTGATGGTCAGTGATAGAAGAGACAGATTGCTTGGATGCAATAAGCCAAGTTTATTGATACAGAGATGAGTATTTATTCCTTTTCAGCAGTAACTAAAAAAAGATCCTTATATATGCAGTAATCACTGTAACAACCATACCTATGTTTCTTAATAATATTGCAAAACTAAAAGCTAGCACTAAAACCAGCACAGATACATACCAAACAAGCCTCTTCCTTATGTCAGCTATTTTGTTGTAGGCTGCACTGCCTGCCATGGTTTGCAGCCTAGCAATGCTCCTTGTCCACTTCTGACATGAGTTCTGCAGTGCTATCACTTCTGCTTTCTAACTGTATTTGCACAATAAGGAATTTTCAGAGCTATCTTAAAACACAGTCCCATAGTTACCTGCCTATTGCACAGCTGTTTCAAGACATTTTAGGGAGTGGGCTTGAAGTTGGTTTTTTTTCCCCCACCTTGCCTGGAAGTTCAGTGGCCAGAAACCTCAAAGGTGGGGGTCCTTTCTTGAATGCCGAATACCATTTTCTGCCTGCTCCTATTGAAAAGCTTGGACCATGAACTTTGCCTAGCCTAAGTTACCATTTAGGAAAAGGGTGCTTTAGGATTTAGCTAGCATTTAATCCCAGAAACCTTTGTCCTGTAAGAAATAGCATGTTTGATTTATGGAAGAGTTTTTGATTCGCAACAGTGTATTAATATTTTCACTTACGTAAGCTTTAATTGTAAATGTGAAGTTGCTTATCAGCAGTAGACTGCTGTAGTTGTCCAGCTTCATGAAATTGTTCTCCATTATTTGCTTTGCTCTCTTAAAAGTTTCAGTTTGTCTCTATAACCTTAATTATAACCTTTATGCCTTTGGAAGCAGTCCCTTCAAATAGCAGTTACCCTTCCTCACATCATGATTTGGAGGTAAAAAGTCCAGTTCCTGTTGTAAGATGCTAAGTACAGAAAATGGTGTTCACAAATCATCTCTGTTCTTTCTTTCCTAATATGTCCCTGCACATTCATTTGATTGCTGCCCTTCTGAATTTTCACAAAATTGAAAATTTTTGTGAATCAAGTCAGCTTGCAAGAGTGCTGCTGTTGATATTGTGCATTTAATCTGATAATAAAGCACTTAAAGCATTAAGAAATTGAAATAAAGTTCCTTCACCCAGCTCAAAGCTGAGCTAAAGCACTCCAAGCCTTAAGCTGAGGTGCTGTGAGAAGCTGACCTTTAAAGCTTAGGTTGCAGTGAAACTCTGTTTCTAAGCAAGTCTTAAAGTAGATGGCAGGAGACCAGAGACCTCTGGTTGAGAACAACGATTTTCCTTCAGCCCCACAGAGGATTTTTTCGATGTTTAAGGGTCTCTTGAAGTAACAAAACCTGTAGTGTTTTGCAGGTCCCTTTCCTCACTGTGTCCAGGGTTGAACACCAAAAGACAGTAGGATCTACTAGAACCATTTCTGAAGAAGTTTGGGAATTAAGGCACTTCTGTGGCAGCTGTTGTGGCATTTTCAAAAATTTCCTGTAGCTCTCCCTCTTTTGGAGCAACCGAAATCCTCTGGAAGCTTTACTTTCAGTAGATTTAGTACTTTGATGAAAAAATACTTAGCTATTTTTTACCTGACCCTTCGGTGTAGCTACATCTTGGTGGGTGAGATGAATATAGAAAATGAGAAAGTCCTTTCGAGGCTGAGCTGTTGGGAATAACCTGGCTTCTGAGAGGAAATCTGATGCCAAAGGCTGGCTGTACCAGGTGGGTGAAGGTAATACCTGAGCATGCAGTATTGCTGGAGCTGCCACCTTCCCACTCCTTCTGCAACTGACATGAATTTGGGTCCTTAGATCTGAAAATTGTTTGAGTGCTGAGCTTGGGGACAATTTTGATTACCAAGCTTGAGACATGTAATTTACCGCCAAACTGTTCAGATTTAAGAATTTAAAATTTTGCATTGCAGTCTGAAAAAGAAAGGTAAATTCCCAGGAATTTAGTTGATTTGCATGTTCTTCTTGTTTTCTTTCTCCTTGGGTTAAATACCTGTTAGAAGCAGGTGCCATTGCCTGGTTGTTGACAGATGACACCAGAAATAAGGAATGGCTGTTCTTAAGGATTGCTGAGTTCTGTGGGGCAATTTGCATTAAGGTACTCAGCCCTGTTAGCTGTAGATCCCATTGACTGAAAATTGGAGATACAATGGGGACCCGCCATTCACTAACTCATCCTGCTGGAGTTTTTTCACACAAAATAGTCAGGAATGACAGCTAGTCTTTTCCTCCAAAAGTCTCTGAATCACAGGAAAGAAGAGACAGTGAGCAGTGAGCATTATTTGCTCTGCCAAACATAATTGTAAAGGCCTCTAACCTCTCCCACCTCAGTTTCTGTTTCCTGGCAGAAAGATGCTAATCCAGTCATCCCATAGCCAGAAACAGTTTCCTATTGCTGATCATTCTAGTAACCCTTTCCATGCTTTTCCAATTCTGCTCTACTCCCTCGAGGTAAGAAGGTCAGAAGCATAAGTATTGACTCATAGGAATTCCTTCCTTTTCTAAGTTCTAAAACATTCATTCATTTTGCATTTTTGACTCTTGAGGTTTGACTCATATTGAACAGCCAGTTTCCAACACATCTCAGTTACAATTTTAAGATCTCATTCTCTTTGTTTTAAAGAACACTTTTTCAAAATAAATTCACAAGTTTTCTTGAAAAGCAGTTTTCTTTTAAGTTTTACTTTTTGGACTGTAAAATAGTATGCCAGTGCATAATTTCCTGCAGGTAGGTGTTACCTCTGGCAGCTTTAAAGCAGTCTTAGGAGAGAACATTTACAAAAATTTCTCAAATCAGAATTTTTGATCTTTTGAATAATGTATCACAAATGGGAATAAGGATGCAGAAGCCTGTTAAAGGAATATGTGAAATTTGTTGTGCTGTCATTCTAAAATAAATCATTAATGCTGGCTAAAGAAAACAACCCATACCTACAGGTTTATTTCGAAACTCCATTGCTATCTGTCTATGTTTTTGTCATGTTAGAAAAATGATGGCTTTTCTGTTTAGATTCTACTATTCCATTGAACACTTCTGTCCATGCTTCTTTTCTATGGACACCATTCTTTGTTCCTCTGTTCATTTCAACATAAGCATGGGCTTTGTCCTTGACATTGTTGACTCAAGGAGTTGAATCATTGTTGACTCAATGACATCCATTGCTGACAGGTGAGGTCTGATCTTCTGAAACATTTGTGTGTGGAGGGAAGAGGAGGAACAGAGAGGGAAAAGCTTGGATCAGGCTAAAAATGAGAGCAGGAATGTTTGTGTTGGCCATGTTCAGATGCTGTGGAGGGCCCTGCAGTGCAGGCTGTTCCCAGGAGGGGAAATGCTCCCAGAGCTACAATGGACTGCTCTTGTGCTCTGTGTGCAGCAAGCTGAACAGAACCTGGCCATCCTGTTCTCTGCTCCTATATTTGTAATGGGAATTCTGTGGAATCCTGTGAAAGCCAGGATGTTGAAAGAAAAGAAAAAGAACAAAACCAAGGCCAGGTGCAGTCAGATAAACTATTAGGATATGCTGGAGGAAATAAATTCTGATGTCTGGCAATAAAATCTCAGTGAATAGCTCTCTATGCATTATTTCCAAAAAGTGAGCTGAGCAGAATTTGGAACTATTTGGTTGCAGATAGCGATATAGACAACCTAGAGGTAATTGGATACTCTTCCTGTTAGGAAATGCAGATTGTGTTTTCCTCTGTGAAATGGTCCAGCTAGTGACCCTTGTGGATTTGCTTTGCTTTTCTAACAACAGAACTGGACCAGTGGGAGCTCAGCAGAAGGATACAGCTACAGAGGACTGTATTGCCCACGGCTTAAAATCTGTTCATGGGAAATGATGTCGAAATAAAACCAAAGAATTTTATATTGCTTAGGTCCATTAGGGCTAATTAGCAGCACTGGATGATAAAGTTTTGAAAGCCGTGTTAGCCCATAGCTAATACTTGACAGCTGGCACAGGGAATATGGCAGGAGCTGTTCTCCCTTTCTGTAGGGGGAGGCCATAAAGTTGAAGTGTTTAGTAAGCAAGTACATGAATTATTTGCTGTCTACTCTTGTACGTAAAAAAAAAAATCTTGGGATTATCTGATCTCTGAGGAGAAGAGCATTGACAAATGAAGATTGTCTGGACAGCTGCAATTTTGTTTAAAACTCTCTGCAATGACCAGATGTTTGGACAGCTGAGCATTTTCATCTGAGCTTTCCTGAGGGGGCTTTGTAGCCTCGTGTGTGCTACAAGTCTGTAGGGATATCTTTCTGAATGTGATTTCTGGTAATCTATTTTTGTAGGAAGATGTATTTTTGATGTTTTTTCAACACAGAGTGCACCAGCACATTGTTAAATAAGCTTGGGCAGGTGAAAGCAGCCAGCATTTCACAGGAAAGCCAGTATTTCTGCCCAGCCACAGCTCAGGGGCTGTGTCTGTCCCTGGGACTCCTGGCTGGTTGTATATGGAGTTTTTAACTGTTTATTTGTTCACTAAATCTGTTCACTTCATGACTGTAGTTTACAAAAATGAAAAGGGTTACTTTGTCGAGGAAAATCTACTCTAAGTACAGATTTTTACTAGTTCCAAGGCATGGTTGCACTGCTTAACTTTCTTCAGGGCAGAGAATTTATTCTCTTTTTCATTGATGTTTTCCCACTTCTCTGTCATTTTAAGCTCTTTAGGGCAGTATATGTCAACTTTGTATCTAGGAAAAAAAGTGTAAGCTATTGTTGTGACTTCACAAAAATAGTAAAAAAAATAAAGAGTACACAGTAATGGCATTAACATTAGTTGCTGTAGTTGAGGATCCTCTCTGTGACAATAGGCAAGTGTCAGATGTTTCAAATATTTTAAAATAAATAACATTTGAGTTATGCAATGATATGAGTTTTGCTGAAATTTTTCTAAGCCTAGATGAGTTCTTAATTTATTTTTTAATGTCTTTCATGGTTATTTTTATTTAGAGTAGCATAATAAAGAAACATCTTAGTGTTTTAAAGTTCTGTTATGCTTTAAATCTCATTTAGAAGTTGTGTAGAATTTCACAACTGCATCATGCACCCTATAGATACTGTTTTTGTCAGCTGCATGTGGTGTTACATCTGAAAGTCATCTTTCACAATAGTGCTTTTGTTTGAAGGCTGAGGATGGCTATTCAATTTTCCTAACTCACACAATCCTGGCAGCTGTGATTTATAAATACCTTCCATCCATACAGGCAGACAGTGCTGCCATAGATCAGCACAGCATAGAAGAGGATTGACACGAGCCAGCATCCGAAGGCCTTGGGAGAGTCAGAACTTTTTTTGTTGCATGGAAGGCAGCAGTGGTGTACTCATCCTTACTCTTGTGCTTCTGCAGAGGCAAAATGTCAAGCTGGGGATATTTGCCCATATTATGCTGTATTCCATATAACAAGGGACAGCTAATGACATTAGTCACTGATTTCTTCCCTCTGGTGGTCAGGGACAGTACACAGGGAATGACTGGAGCAGGTCTTGAGTGCCTGGGGAGGCTTAGGTTGGATATCAGGAAAAGACTCTTCCCCCAGAGGGTTCTGGGGTACTGAACAAGCTCCCCAGAGAATGGGCACAGCCCCAAGGCTACCAGAGCTCCAGGATTGTTTGGACACCACTCCCAGGGATGGTCTCGGGGAGTGTTGGGGTGTCTGTGTGGGGACAGGAGTTGGACTTGATGGTCTGTGTGGGTCCCTTCCAATTCAGTACATTCTATATAGGTGAGAAAACTCCCATACTAAAAACACAGAGACCTCTCCAAGAGAGGTAAAGTGTGAACATTTTCCAACTTCGCTGAGTGCCTCTGGTAACTGGAGCCCTGGAACAGGATGCTGATGTGGAGGGATAGCTGTAGGAGCTCGGGGTCCTTGCAGAGTGTGGTGTGTGAGGAAGGCTGCAGCACAGGCACTGCCCACACCAAGTGCCCCTCCTGCAGGAGGGGTGCTTTTCCATTGCTCTGCAGCCCACGTGCTGTGAGGGGCATTCAGCAAACAAAAAGCACTGTGTGACCCATCACTGACAGTGCCTGAGGCATCTGGTTCCACAGTTACAGGTGAATGACTTATCACAAATACTGCTGGGTGATGCAGAGCTCTGTGCAATGTGAATTTGAACACATCAGTTACAGAGATGACAAGAAAAGCTGTTGGTTCAATATAGAAGATGATAAAACAAGGCGTGGTAAACAAATGCTGGACCAGTTACTCAGGATTTTTGGTTGGTGTGGAATTTGTAGGAGTGCCTCTTGTGGATAAAAAGGACTGTTAAAATATTCAGATTGCAAATCCAGAATGCAAATGCTCTAATTTCAAGCATATATTCTTTATGTTGGCTGGATAGCTGATTTTATATGCTTCTGCAGATATCTGTGAGAGCAAAACTGCAACACCATTTTCAGGAATGGTAAAAAAAAAAAAAAAAAAAAATGGAAGACCTTCAAGCAAGCTTTGTTTCTAGGTTGGAAGGGACCCTGAAAGATCATCTGCTCCAAATTTTTATCATCAGGGAAAAGGAATGCTTTGATGAAGCACGGCCAGTGAACAACAGCCAGTGTACAAGGTGCCACATCTAACTCCAGTTTCCCTTTGGTTATCCTTGTGTTCTTTTTCTAGTATCCCTGGTGTGTATACTCAACACAGGAACTGTGGAAATGATATGTGCTTACAACCTGTCTTGTATTTCCAGATTTAGGTACCTTAGCTGGCAGCACAGGCCAGTGACAAAACTTCTCTTTGCTTGTTCAGTCAGTCCAGAAGTCCCTCAGAGCAAAATTATGTATGTCTGCTAAATGAGATTTTAAAATTAGAAGAATACAGAAACAACATTACAGTTTTCAAATCTTTCTGAATGAAAGCCCTAACTGTATATTCAGGGGGCAAATTATATTATTTTCTAGCACTGGCAAGCTGTCAGGACCCATTCAAAAATCTGCTTGGAACAGGACTAGAATGATATTGTGTCTACCTCTCTTCAAAAGAGAAGAGGAAAATGTTGAAATAATTTAAACTCTCCATAAGAAACAAAATAAGGGCAAGCATGGCATATTAGTGGGGTTTCATTATGCTCCTTTCCACTCTACACAGCCAAGGCTCAGTGAGAAGTGAGTGGAAGTTAAAGCTGGTCCTTGCAGCAGCAGCCCCTGTGTGGGTTATGGCTCTGCAGTTGTGAGCACCCACCTTGCTTGGAGCTGCACCTGCTCACTTTGAGAGAAGAGTCTGGAGCACCTGCCTCCTATCTGAGGAGCTGCAGATAAATATCTTGGAGCCTGGTGTTATCTGGCTCAGATGTTTTCAGTGTTTTCTGAGCTGTGGCTTTCTGCTTTCTGCTTTCTTGCAGTCTTGGTGGGGTACTGCTGGAAGCTGGGCGCTGTAGCAGCCTCAGCAAAAGTGGTGGAGCAGCATTTCCTACCTATTGAGACCCCAGATGGTATTTGAGAGTATCGCACCAACATCACAGGACTCTGGGTTTTCTTCAAACAGGCATCCTAACGTGTCTTGGAACAATAGATGCAGACTCATTGAACCTACAGGTTACTGGCTCTGTGTATCCTCTACCAATCCCTTTCTATTATGCATTATATTATGTACAGAGATATTGCATCCCACTCACAGCTGTGTTAATGCAAAAGTCACCTCTCATGGGAGGTGGTATTTAAACCACTGAAGTACTGATTTGTTCAAATCAGCTAATGTACCAGACAACTCTTAAAAAATAACAGGAACACAAAACCGGAAGAAGAAGCATTCCCCAAGTCTGTGTCTCTGACATGGCACTTATTGTATCTCTGGCCTAAGTTCTATGCCACCACTGGCTGGGCCACTCACTCACACATGCATTTACAACAATGAACTTGTGCAAGTTACAATTCAAAAGCATGCAAATCATATAATTCCTAGAAATATTAGAAGAATAAGATAATTCTTGCGTAATTAATTTCTTAGGAAGGTGACAGCTTAAATCAGACATTATGATTTGTGGAATATAGCATTTTTATTGCATTGATCTTGGGGCTCATAAGTACTAACAACTAAGGTCAGGAGGATATCTTGTGCACATTTTTATTTGTAGAATAATTTAGGTTGGAAGAGACTTTTAAGATCACTGGTTTATGGTGCTTTTCGTGATGCTTCAGTTGGCTGAGCAAAAAGCCAACTGATAGCTCCTTTCTAAATAGTGGGTGAATGGAAGAATAGGAATTGTGTCTGTGGCTGCTTTGGGGAGCAGGAATGCTGAAGATCCCATTACTTTTCAGCACTGTTTGTGCTCTTTCAGCTATGTTCATATTCAATTAAGAGAGAGAGCAAGCCTTGGTGTGCTTACAAGGGAGAGCAGTGCTTCCACAGGAGGGAAAGATCTTGAACTACTGCTTGAAGGGTGAGTGGGACTTCAGAATCTGTAGTTGACCTTCAAGGTACAGGTCCTCTTCAGTACCATGCAGGGCAGGAAATACTTGTGTCAGTCATGCCATCAATTCCTCTGGTACCAACACCAGCCAAGTTTCCTCATCTACCTGAATCTCTCCATGTGGATAAAAATGAGATGAGGAGAAAGGGATGTTTTCTACCTTCATTAATGGTCAGACTGAAAGGGAAAATTATCTGCAGGAATTATTCCTGTCACACTCTGGAAGGACTGGTATTTTATGGGGAGGCAGTGCTTAAGGATGCACTATTAATGCTCCGTGTATTAGATAGCAAATGAAAGAGAACTGCTCTATCCCTGTAGATAAAATAAATATTTGGAAATATGAATAATACAGAGAGACGGGTGTTTTTAAAGTCATGTCCACCTTGTACCACAAGAAGTATCCCTTTTTGTATATGCCTGTGCTTCTTTTCACACAGTCACTCATAACAATTACCTTTCACTTTTCTTTCTAGATTTGCTTTCTGTATAATATTCTGTTTTCTCCAGCATGTTTTGAAAGCTCAACCTCTTAATTTAATGGACTCAAAGTGCTGCTTCCCTGAAGCATCCTTTTTAGTTCCTGTTTATTGCAGTCTTCTTATGTTTCAGTTTATGTTAACTCTTTCTGTCCTATCCCCCATGCTCCCCATCTTTTTCCTTCCCAGCTTCCCATGTTTTATTTCATGGGAAATAAAGTAGGTATCTGTTGAGATTAGGTCCATTCAGGACTTTCTAGACCATCTTAAGATAAATTTTGTGTCAAATAGAAAATTCATGAAAAATTGTTCAGTTTGGGTGCATTTTGCCAGCACCTTTTCCTTCCTTCTTAAATTTTTTAAATCCATTAATATTCTAGAGGTTTAAAGCTTAAAATATCTTAATATAGGCTAGAGATGTAAAAGCTTAAAGCAAATCCTTTTCAAGTTAATGAGCATAGCAAGAAATTAATTAAAGTCAACCAAGAAAATACAAATGCTTGGAAAATATCTGCATTATGAAGAAATGCAAATTCAGGATTTGTAACTGTGAGTTTCCACGAGTGAGGTTGGGACAGGTCCAAGTCAAAGTTTTTACCTTTCTCTTCAAAGCAAGTATTTTGTGATCACAGAAATGATGCAACATTGCAACACACCACAATCCCTCTTTGCCTTAGAGTCCTTTGAATCTGAGCCCCACTACAAAGTTTTACAGCCTCTTGAGTCCATGATCTGGAAAGGGCAGTTTGTGCCAGTTCAAGGCTTTTGTTCAAGCAGAAGTGTTCTGGCACCCCAATTTTGATGTTGCTTTATTTATGTCTGTTTTATGTCTTCTGCCTGTCCAAACAGTTTTATTTCACTACTGATGCCTGCAGAAAAAAAGGGGAACTCTGAATTCCCAGAAAGATGGCTGAGAATAGGTAAAGCTGGTGTGATACATCCCCAGTGTGACATATACGACTCTCTGTTTAATGAGGTTATGTACTGTAAATGTAGTTTTTAAGAGGACAAACCTGGAAATTCTAACAGTAAATGTAAATATTCATTTTAATGTCCCTGTTTAATAATTTAGTGAAGTTATTAGTGCTAATTAACCATACCCACACAAATAGAGAGTCATTTGAGGCCTCTTGGCAATCCCAAATCAAAGCAATTTTCAGAGCCAAAGCCTGGATGTTCAGCTGTGCAGAGTACAAGATTTCCAGAGTTTGCTGTGGGTTGTGTGTGGATCCCAGGTGCTGGAATATTGCTGACTCCTTATATGCATCATATAAGAATCAAAATGGGAATAGGGTATCTGTTGTAATCCTAACTGCAAACGCACTGATGTTATAATTTAGAACCTGGGAACTTGTGTATGGCCATCTAGGAACCGCTAATCTTCATGGTAGAACTCTCTCAGAGAGGCCTTTTATCACTAATGCACCGAACCCCCATCCTAGATCATGGAATCCCACAAATTTTTGCTTCTCCGTAATTGGTTGGGATGAAATTGCTCTGGGGACAAGAATATAATGTTCAGTTGAGAAACATTCTCCCCAAGTTTACAACAGATCTCCAAGTACTGTTTCTATGTCTTTATGCTTTTTAGGACCAGCACCTAGAAACATATCAAAAAAAGGAGCACAGTTTGAAAAAGGCAGGAAGTCTAGAAATACATTCAGTACAACTTTAAACCCATTGTAGCTCACACTTGAGTGTGTGTGGCCTGGCCCAGAAGCTGGATTGCAGTGAATTGTCATCCCTGATATGAAACAGGTTTGAAAGGGGGACAGGCCATATTTGAAATCTTCTCAAGCAGAGGTTACAAAACTCTAACCTGTTTCTGAGCAGATCCAGCCTGTATGAAAATGATTACACCACCTAAAGGCAAAGTCAGACTGGGGAATTCCAAATCCTGATCCCAGGTTTCATTGTTTACAGTGGAGCTGACATCAAATGTAGCTGAGTAGTTGGAATCAAGAAGCTTTTAGGAAATTTCTCGATCACCTCTCACCTTGTGAATGACTTGAACTGAAATGGGCCAATAACAAATAGGTGAGCTTGACATTGTTACTATTTTTCCCCGCTTGTCTTTTCCCTGAATGAGCAGCAGGTCTCCAGGAACAGCCAAAGGCAGTCTGGGAAGGCACAGTCTCTTTGCTGGTAATTGCATCTCCCAGCTCAGTGTTAAGGCATCATCATGCAAAATCAGACAGGAGAGTGTGACCTACTCACACAGATCCTCTCAGTACTGCAGCAGGCTGAATCAGATTCAGTTTATGATGGATTAGATTATCTTCTACAGAATTGCTGCCTGCCCAGTTGTTCTTGTCCCTGTATTTGCATCATGACTTATTTCTGTCCCAAGAATGGTTCTGTTCCCTTATCCTTACTTGAGTGCTTTCATTTTTTTTTCAGGATCTTTGAGTGATTCATGGTTTAAATCATGTCAGGAATAACAGTGGTCTGCTGAGCCTCTGCTTGCATTGAATTAGGCCTAATATGCAAATGCACATTGTAATATACACTGATTCAATGATACTCAGACACTTGCCTCAGAATTTGTCCTCTTGAATGAAGTTGTTGAGATTGTCCTGTAAATACTGTTTCAAAATCTTGGAGCTGTGATAGACTAGAAACAATTAGGAGTTGTTGCATTATCCAGAAAGACTCTTTATGTGCTGCCAGGGTTTGCCAGCTTACTGAGATTTTGCACAGAGCAGTGGGGAAAGAGGGAAGTTGCTGTGGCCATAATAACTAATAATAAACAGCATCAACGAAGTGTTTTGGTGCTTTGAGGCCGAGTGGCTTGGAAAGCACTAGACAATTCTCTTTTACCTCATTAAAGTTCTTCTCAATTAACTTTCAAAATAAGCAGTGGTTTATAAATGTCAATAGCCCATATTTAATTTGCTGTTAATAGTGGAAAATTATTGCCTCTGATTAAAATTGATTGTAATGAAAACAAGCCTGTGCTTAACTTCCTACTGAGTGACCAGTTATACTGTCTTAGATGTTGTTGTTTTGTAGACCTCTAAAGATTCAGGTTCTGCACATGTAGTTTTATAAGCCACAAAACCAACTTGCAATTGAGTTTAAAATTGATTGAAACAGTATTAGAAGATGAAGGAGGAGGGAAAATAATGTCCAGGGACTGTGTGAAAAGACAGAAAATTTTTGCTTTAGGAAATATCAACTTGAAAATGATTTGGTATTGAAATAAAAAAAGTTGGGGGATGTGTTTTTCTGTAAAATAACTTAAAATCCTGGTACATATACTGTCTCAGAGGTGCATAGTTTAGGAGGCAGAGACATGAAAAACTTAGCCAGATATTTCTAATCCAGTATAAGAATGCAACCTGTCTCACTATCTTTCCTAATAAAGAAGATGCTGAAACCTTCCAATAAAATTCCAAGTTTTTTAATTGAGAAGAATATAGGAGTAGATGGCATAATTAATCTTTCTCTACTTTTCCAGTAAGATGTTGATTTTGAGAATTTGAATCCATGTTTAAAGACAGGTTTCCTGGGACCCTAGAAATGCCAGTCAGGGATGCCCTGTGTATATAAACCATATATTATTAGGAAGGGATTAAATCACTTCCAATGCAAAACATTAATCATTCGGCAGTAAGAGCCAGCTCTCAAGACAACTGCATGAAAAGCCATGAGATGTAGTAGAAATCAGAAAGGAAAATTTTCCTGAAGTACTTCAGAAGGTATTTGAGAGTAAGGAAATGGCTTAAAAATTCTCATTTTAAATCAAATGGGATTAGATGATAGTATCTGTTCAATTAGGTAGTATGAAACAGGCATGAAATAATAAATAGCAATTATATGTGTGTCACACTTTTTAGCTGTAAAAACACAGGTGTGAAACTGTAGCCATGCATGCCACAGGATGCTGAAGAAATTTGGGAAACTACTTTCTGCCCCAGTTCTACTCTGAACAGACACTGTTTTATTCCTCTTTAGTCATGCAGACACATATAGAAATGAAAAGATTTGTATGAGGGCTACCTTACTAACTGTGTAAGTTCATGTGCTTAGCTGAGTGTAACGAGCCTGAAGTCCCTCAGTCACACAATTTGTATGATTTTGCAGAAACTGTTAAAACAACAGGCAGAAAAATAATGATCATAAAGGATGAATGTTGATCTCTTAAAACTCTGGCATGTGGTGGCTGTACCTGGGGTCTTTGTGGGTAGTGCAGAGGCTGTGGGCTTTTATGTAATGTTTCTTTTTTCTGCAAGACAGTCCCAGGGCTGATTCACTCTGGGATGGAACTGCTGCCTGCATCCTGTTTAGGGCCTATCAACTACTGCTTTATTTTCGGGAATCAAAGAATTTACAACGGAAGAAAATACTACAGGGTTCTGACAGCTCCAAGAGCACGTCTAGAAGCTAGATTTTTTAATTTTTTGAAGTTTACTAATATTTTTAATTGAACAGTGGAATGTAAGTAAATACTGAATCTGAAAACTGCACACCAGGAACTTTAACAAATCCCATGAAATTCTTCTGTCTGTTGAGATTTACTGTGATCTGAGCCTGATCTTCCTCTGGCTTCTGCTGAGTGGAATCCTCCAGACACCCCTGAGGCAGGAAGTCTCTGTGGACAGCAGCTGAGGTGACAGAAATCCTTCTTCCAAGAGGTCCCTGTGTCCCAAGTAAAGGGTTCTTTTGGGAGAAATTACGTAAGAAATTCCTGTCAGATGGTCCTGCCTTGAAGCTGCCACGTGATCCATCTTCCTTCATTTTTCTGTCACAATCCTTATCCCTTGGATGTGAGGGGTCAGAACACTGTGTGTGAGTTAAGATTTTTCCCATGCACATCCCAAGTGCTCAGGTCCAGCAGAACCATTTTGCAGGGTCATCTTATTCCTTCAGTGCTGATGAAGTACTGGGAGCCCTAAAGCCTCACCACGGTGTAACAGAGCCTGGATTCAAAGCCTGCATCAGAATGCTGGATAATTTAACTGCCTTGGGCCAATTTTTCTGGCTTCACCCTTGAGCTATTCCGAGTGGACCTAGAGGTGAGCTCAGAATGGCTGTGTGGGAAAGATTTTGTCACTGGGCTCCCAGTGCAGGACTCAGTGTATGTGAAGGCTGGAGATTCCATATAGGTGACATCTGCCAGGAATTCAGAATGTCAGACAGGGGAATGAGAGAAGTTGAAGTAGACTGTTGCTTTTCTTCCCAAGATATTAATTCTAGGGTGTAGCTAGTTTTATATTTTCTATTTAATACAAATGAATATTTCAGCCTCTTTCAGGCTTCCTATTAAAATAAATTATATAGACTTCCTTATTCATTTCTTTGTGGAATTCAAGATATTCTGACCTTGTCATAAGATAATTTCTTCTTTTAAAAGTTTGATTTTTTTTTTTAAAATTCAGAAAGAAAGTGTTTTTCTAAATGACAAGGTCAATGAAAGTCCTGTTTAAGATGTGAGAGCATGAATATTTCTCAAAGGGGTGGTTTACAAAGAGATGTTTTCAATAAGTACAGTCAAAGGATTTAAAAAAGCACAGGGAAAGAAGAAGATTAATTGCAAAGTATATTCTGTGTTAAGTATTCTTAAATTCATATCATAAGTACAAAGAAAAAACTCATTAATTAGTCTCTGAATAGGTGTCACATATCTTTTACTGGAAGGTTAAAGGTGATACTCACCTTCACCTTTGAATCTGGGGTACCCAGTAAGGGACAGACTGGCTTAAGCCAGATTAGATTGGTGGTGTTTTTGTGATAGGCTGTCTAGAGGGTAATCATTTATTCTTGTGCAAGAGCCTCCCAGTGAAGGGGCTCAAGGTAATTCCTTGGCAGCTCCTGGGATTAGGAGCACAGCAATTTATGGAAATCTCCAAATGAAAGTATGGCAGGAACAAACATTCTCTGAAAATTCTTTTGTGAGTGATTGAGAAGGGTGCAAACAGCACTTGATTCTGCCTGAAAATGTAATAGCTTTAACGAAAATATCGTGAGTTGGTTTATTTTCCTTTCTTGAGTTAGTTTTTCTTATCTTTTAATAGTTTTCAGCTGACTGGGGGGGGGGCAGCTCTGAAACTGTGTTGTAGTCTAGGTCTAAGAAATACAGTATTCAAACTAGAAATGAAACTGATCTTATTGGAAAGTACAATTAAAAAGATGAAAACATAGATATTGTCTGATCTAAGAGTGAGTAGACATTATTGCAATTTGTAATTGCTTTTGGAGGAGGACTTGGGAGCTTGCAGTTGACATCAACAGTGAAACCCCAGAGAGTTTGGAAAGAATCACAATTAACCTTTTTCAAAGTAATTTGAATTTTGAAGGCAGAGGAAGTTATCTGGTCCAGACTGACGTTATAAGAATTTCAGAAGCTTTTTTAGCCTCTGGTTCTTTTTCATACAGGGATTTTTTCTCTGTAGACTAGAGGACTATGTTTATTTCTTCCCTTAGTTTTTCCCTTCAATAAAAATGCATGTTCCATGAGCCAAAAACAGCTAAATTATTCTTGGAGACTTTCACAAAGGTGTAGATCATGAGATCCTTTTGCTCCCCTATGTTTGTGTGGGAGTCAACAGAATACAGCAATGTTACCTGTAACCTCCAGCTATTCCATAGAGAGATGATGTATCTGCAGTAGGTGATGGGACACAGTTGGAGGGCATGCCTTTAATTCATCTGTGTTCCTGAGCACGTTGAGACAAGGTTGTATTCCCTGAGTTTTGGCCTCAGGTATCTGGCAGCTGCTTGACTTTTCCTAAGCCACTTCAGCCTGATTTATGCTCGCAGGACTGGCTGCTGTGGTCCTTGACCCTTGGGAGTTCCTGAAACTAACAGATGCTGTGACCTAAAACCAGCTTGCCTGTGCAAATTCTCCTCTTGGCAGACTGATATCTTCAATTAGTGTCATATATGTGAATTTTAGAAGCTTCAAGATATTCACCCTCAGCATTTCCCCCTAAATAAGAGCTGCTTTTGTGTCAGAGCTGAAACAGGGATACCAGTATTCCCACAGAAGTGGGATGGAACACAGCCTCTAACATGGCTGGAAGCCCCAGACAAAGAGCTTTACCACTGGCTCATTGTTTTATGTTTCAGCTCTTCAGGAATTCCCAAAACCAGAGAGTTCCCTGTTGTTTAATGTGAATTGTTAAAAAATAGAAAGGATTTTTCCCCTAAGTTTTCAAGATTTTTTTTTTAATCAACGGATAATCCAGGGTCATCCAGGTCTACTGCAAATTCATAGCAATACGTTCAGCAGATTTTAAAAAAGTGGTGCAGCATTTTTACAGGTCATGACTTTGAGGCAGTGTAATTCCCTTTCTATCAGCAAGGTAATACTGAAGCCAGACTTACTTAATGACATGATTATATCACCAGCTCTATTAACTTAAGTGAAAGGGGATCTACCATCATTCTTGCTATGTCTGGTATGTGTAATTGCAAATATCAAATTGCATTTTCCAGAATGATTATAAAACCAGAAGAAAATTTGCAGAAATTTTATGTTGCTTCATGGGGTGCTAAAAAGCAAAGCCACATATTAAGAGCACGGGAACTTCTGTGAGAAGGCATCAAAAGCATGCAAAAGAAGGGTTTTATTTTGGCTGCAGTTTCCCAACTACAGTTTCTCTGAGTCCCTCCCAACCTTCCCCATCTGCACAAAAGGAGCCACGCAAGCTGAGAGTAGAGACTGCTACCTGTTCACATCCTTTGGATGCAGATCAGAGTGCAGGGAGGCCAGGAAATGATCCTCCTTTATTCCTCAAAGGGGCTATGGATATCTGGAGGGGAGAGGGAGAACTGCTGAGCTGTACTGGGAAAGGAAAAGGCCATGGAGAAATATTGCCCAGCAATAGATGTGACATGGGATATTGTGCCATGCAGTGGTTGATCTCCAAGAGCTGCTTTCCTGGGGAATATCAAATTCTTCAGCACTTTGACAAAGGTGGATGCGAGTGGAAAGAAAATTCCTGTATTTCTGTTTGTCCCTCTATGCCAGAGCCATAAATGAAAAATCAGTTCATCTTAGTCAATCTGGTTTCATTTGTTAAGGTATCAAGTTATATTATAGTTCTGTGCTCTTACCTCTATGTGTGCTCAGTAGTTATTTTCATTGATCATTTTGCTATAGAATTATTATATAACCATTTTTACTGGATTTAACCTTTTCTAGTCATTTTAGGAGGAAGGGAATCATATTGTATATTATTGTTTATTATTGTATGTTATTACAATACTGTCACTGTTGAAAGCTAATTTCAAAGAAAGATATTTAAAATTAAGAGTTAAAAAGAAAGTTATTTAAGGTAATAGAATATTTTAGCCAACTTCTGATTTTGTTTAATTGTTGGTCTCTACTCTCCATTTACCTAAATTCATATTCCCTATGCTTATTATTATCTCATTAATATTTAAAGAAAAACAATGAGATTTTGAAGAAGGAAAATCTATTGCTTGTAATTCTGCTACACTAAACAATCTATAATTTTCTTGCTGTGATTTCTTTCTTTCCTTGCCAATCTATCACCTGTATGATTTAATGTTTTTCAAATAAAGTTTTAACTCTGCTAAGCTATAATCAAAAGACACTTCTCCCAGGATGTGTATGATAAGGAATTTCAGCACTTACATACTATTGCTGGAGTGGTATATTTCATTTTTGTTTTTGTTTCACTACAGGTCTGAAAAGCTGATTTTGTTAGCAAAATGCAAATTCGTCTCATAAACCAGGAGCTTTTTCTGTGTTGTACTTTAATTTATTTAATAAATAGTCAAAAGTCAAACAAATCCAGATGCTTACTAGTATTTTATGTGACAGTATTGCAACAGTTGATAAATATGTTCTGTTTTGTGAGAGCAGCCTTCTGCTCAGATGTACCATCCTCCTTGGTGATTTTTAGTTGAGTCTCAGTTGCATTTCACTGTAGATGGAGCTGTATCACACATAAAACCAACCACAAAACCCTATTACATTTGTCGTCAGTAGTTAAGGGATCTAAATCACGATGAAGAAATTTTTTTAATATTTATTATCTGTCACCTTCCAGACAGAATAGTGACAAAGGCAAGACCAAGATGTGAATGGCACCTCTCTGAAGGAATCTGCTGGTGTTGGGAAGTAGATGTTGCAGTGCCAATGCCACTAAGCCTGGCTCCCTGCTAGGAAAAAAAAGGAATTGTGAAGCGTCCTCTCACAGAAAAGAGGCTGTGTTATTGGGAAAGACGGAAGTCACTGCAAATTACAGGCTGCCAAAACCTCGCATCACTGTAAAGCCACAGCTGGATTTCCTTCTTTGCCTTTTGGATAATAAGAGAGCTTAGGAGACTGTAAAAGGACTGCATTTTCCTTTGCTTTATTCCTGTCAATTTGGCCACTTACACTAGCACAAAGTAAGTGTTGAGTTAAGCACTGACTCTTCTGATTTCATGTTGCATTTGCACTCCCTTTGCAGCAGTGAAACATCCATTTGAATTGGTGACACCAGATCAATCAGCAGCAAGAAAAGTTGGTTAAGCCTCTGAGCAGTGAGGAGTGAAATAGAGGGAGGTACAAGCCCTGCATGACTGGTTAGGTGTCCTCTGATGCCAACAGTGTGGACTGATCCTCTCCTATTTATCATAAGAATGGAGGTGATTTCCTGCTTATATGGTGTAACCAAGGTCTTTTTCTCCTTCTGTCCCCTCTGAATCTCTGGGATTAGAAAAAAAAAAAAAACAAACCCAAAAAAAACCCCAAATCCACACAGATTTAGAGGAAACAAGAAATTCTTGCACTTGGTTTGGCATTGAGGAGAGAAGTTCCAGTACAGAGGAGATGCAGTGGAGTAAGAAACTCTGCTCTAATGCTGCTGTGTAAAGAGCATTAAAGAGTTGAAAAGAAGTATTTTTTGGTATAGACTGAAAACAGCAGAGAACCTCCCTGTGCTGGGCTCAGCCCCCAACATGGGCAGCAGGGGAGGGAGGGATTCTGCCCTGGTGGGGTGAGACCCCACCTGCAGAGCTGCCCCAGCCCCGGGGCCCAGCACACGAGGACCTGGAGCTGCTGGAGAGAGCCCAGAGGAGGCACCAGGGTGATCAGAGGGATGGAGCAGCTCTCTGGGAGGAAAGAGTTGGAATTGTTCAGCCTGGAGAGGAGAAGCTTTGGGGTGATCTCATTGTGGTTTTCCAGTGCCTGAAGGCACTTAGAAGAAAGATGGAAAGAGTCTGTTTGGAAGGGACTGGTGTGCCAGGGCAATGGGCACTGGCTACTCACTGCCACGGAAGAAATTCTTTCCTGTGAGGGTTGGGAGGCCCTGTCACAGGGTGCCCAGAGAAGCTGTGGCTGCTTCTGGATCCCTGGAGGTGTCCAAGGCCAGGTTGGTCACAGGGGCTTGGATCAAGCTGGGATAGTGGAAGGTGTCCCTGCCCATGGCAAGGGGTTGGATGGGATGAGCTTGGAGGTCTCTTTCAATCTAAACCCATCTGTTATTCTCTGATTACACACTGAGAGGTCAAATGCCACTGAGATGTCATCCTACTTCCTTGATATATCTGTATCTATTTGCCCATTTTGGAGTCAGAGAAGATTTTTTACTCAGCTTCATCCTCACTCTACCATCTTATGATTGGATTATATGATCATAAATGATGTGTTCACTTTAAGAGAAGTTTAACATTATAAAATTTTCCTAGTTCACAATCATTTTTCAAAATCTTGTAGCTTAAATGGTTTAACTTTCAGATGCTGAAAATTCCTCAGGTAGCAGAGCTGAGCTTTTGTTTGCAATTCTGGCAGAATGGGCCATCTGTCTTTCTCAACCATTTCCCTCTAGAAAGTATGATATTAAAGCTTCTGCATCTACACTGGCACAGAAGGCAAGACTTCATTCTGAGACTTAGATTTTCTAAAAATACTGAAGGGGAGGGATAAAAGTGGAGAGTAGAAATGGCTTGAGAAAAAACATGTTCTAAATATTTAAGCCTTGTGTTTTTCAGAGCAGAAGCAGGGACTTTAATCCCCTCTTATGTTAAAACCATACAAAGGTCCCTGCTTGCTTAATGCAATCCTCATACACAGCTGTTTAATAGCTGTAAAAAGGAAAATTCTCTTGGGTGTTTTAAGAATCAGGAGTGTTCACTGGCCCAAAAATCTCTGAGCTTCAGAATTTAGATCTGCTCTTTTTTTTTCTTTTTTTTTTTTTTTTTTTTTTTGTTAATAAAAAGAAGTACAACCCCAGGAAATGAGCTGCCTCATGCATTTCCAGGTGTCCTTCTGCTTCCAGCTACCAGCCACTTTTTTGTTACGGAAGGGCGTTCTATTGTAGTGAGTTTATTACTTGAAGACTCAACTCTCTGGACTACTCCTTGAAGGTCTGTGTCAAAGTCAGGACCCTGGGGACTGGTGGCTAAGAAACTGTGTCCTAGGTTTTTTCTGTTTATCCTGGAATCCTAGACCAGGTTGTTCCCAGCGCCATCTAACCTGGCCTTGGACACTTCCAGGGATCCAGGGGCAGCCACAGCTTCTCTGGGCACCCTGTGCCAGGGCCTCACCACTGTCACAGCAAAGAATTTCTTCCTAATAAATGTGTTTGTCAAATCTGGTTTTAGAATCCTGCGGTAAAGGAAGTCTCACCAACTTTGTGGACTGAGAGATTCATTATTTGGGTTTAACAAGGTTTTCTTTGCTTGTATTTAAGTACTTTAAGACTTTTTCTCTGTCCTTAGCAGAGTCATCACAGAGCACTGTACTGATTGTCAGCACTCTTGTAATCTTCTAAGCATTGGAAGAAGGCAGTAGTCATATAAATTTTTTTTACTATGCCTTTTTTCTTAGTCATGAATCATGCTCCTTATCAATTTTGTTATTCAAGATGGTTCCTTTGGACCAGTTGGTTTATAATTTTGTGGCAATGCAGTGCTCCAAAATGGCTTTTTGAAGCCCCAATAGAGCTGTTTGGTGAGTACATCACAGCCTCAGCATTTTCTTTATCAACATCACGTTGCATTTGTTTGCTTAGTGGTATAACAACTGTATATGTTTTGAGATTCACCATTTGGGCATCCCTCAAATGGGTTATTCTCATGAGAAAGTTTGGTGGTTTAGTTGCTTTGTTTCATTTCACATTGAATTTAGTTTCTTTAATTTCAGAGTGCTTCCCTCATCTGTGATTTTGAATTCTGTTCTCGCTCCCTGGAGTGTTCACAGCCCATCCTAGCTTGGAGCCATTTATAGATTTAGGAATATATTCTATATTCCAGCATTGAAGCCTTTGGCAAAATTAAGAACAGAAGTAGGACCCTGTTTGAAATGGCTTTCCTTATTAAGGCACGTTAGGTGGCATTGCATGTCTCGGAACAGGCTGCCCCCTGGGAAGCAGAGGAATTTTGGTGCAAGGCTGGAGCAATGATCAACTTGACTCATAACCTCTCTCTTACCCCTTTCTGCCCATGTAGTTGGAGAATAATTAATTTTTTATTGGCATTTCATATTCTGAAGAGCAGTGAAAGTGGTCAGCACACACTACACCAGGGAGGGAGTTTCACCAAAGCTGAGTGAGAAGCGCTGCTGCCAGAGCAGTGTCCCGTGCCAACACCAAACAGGCCTTGCCAATGGCAATAGCTTAGCTGTTACAAAGGGCACTGAGTTAATTTAAGTCAGCCCAAATTCACTGTTAACATTTTTCTCTCTGCAGTGATTCACAAAGTGGATTTTCCCTCTCCAGATTGAACTTCAAACTATTTATTTATGCATAACGTAAGTTATACTTCCAATATTTTTTGTTGCCTGGCTTTATTTGTGCCATTAGATTTGCTCTTTCACAGTCAAATGTGCTGGGCCATCCGCAGGCACTGGAATTATTTGGATGGCACAAATTCAACACTGGAACAACAAATTCAGTGTTGCTGTGGATTGAGTGTACAGGTGCTACCTGCTGGTACCTGAACACAGGGATTGATTTGTCCATTACATGTTCTGTGCAGATCTTTTCTGTGTGTCCTGCTTGGCTAAAGCACAGCAAGGAACTTGTTTTTGAAAAGTCAGAAGATGGCTTCTCCTGAAGTGATATGAAATGACCTGACAGAATGTCTTTGTGGAAGAAAAAAATTACTTAAGAATATTGGACTAGTCCTTGCAGCTAAATCCCATATTTATGGGATTGCTGAATTATTTTAAAACCTTATATAATGCTATAGTCAAAGATTTACTGCAAATTTATAAATTTACTTCTATTTCTTTTAGTCCTAATATCTTATGACATCCTTCAACTCTCTCTTCACACAGATAGATTTTGGTCTTTAATTAAAATACCATTATATTTTGACAACACTTCCAAGTAAGAACCCATAATTTTATTTTTACTTTTGTTTATATTGAGCAGTTGCAAAATTCTTAATTATACATCTTGTATGGCTTCCCCAGTTCTAACAGAAAATCTCTTTTGTCCAGTCTCTCTTACAATATAAAAATGCAACTAAGATTATTCAAATAACCCTATTCACTGGAATGACTATGATTAGCAATGTAATGAGAATCTAGTTGTAAGAAATATGCTAATGTTTAATTTATTTTTACTGAGATACTTTGAGTGTCCAAAAGGCAATTTATATGCATTAGTAATAATAATGATGAATTAATGGATAAATTAATTATGAATTTATAGATAGATAATATAGATAGATATATTATACTTGTTTCCAAAAATCGTCTTTGGCAGTGGAGGTGGATTGTACTCTGAGCTGTATCAGTGCTCATGACACGTTTTCAGAGATTTAGATGCCAGTTACTGAGTAAGCATAACTAAGCCTTGATTTTCCAAATGTCCAGCTCTGTCCCCATTTTAGACCCCTCTCTGGGAAGGTGATGTACCTATCTTGCTGCCAACCAGTACCTTCCATGGTGAGTATTAGCAATTTCCTGTTCACATCTTGATATGGAGGAGTAGGAGCAGGGAGCCAGGAGAGCAAGAGATCAGAGGATCCAGTGACAAGATCCCAGGCTAGGGAGGCAAAGGGTATGAGAAGACACAGACTATAAAGCTGCAGCCTATGTTTAGGGTCCTCAGTGGGAAGAAAGGCTGTGATGCTCAGGTGCCCTATTTGGGAAGGAAAGGATGAAAGACTCATCTCCCTGTTAAACCCACTAACTCAGATGGAACTTTAAACACTTTATCTTCATTGCAAACACAGGAAAATGTTACCAATATGAGCTTGTGCTATTGCTTAATCCATTCACAAATACCTTCTCTGATGACTGATAGAGGAGATATAAATTTAAAATTTCTCCAAACAAATAGAACAGCTACAGCATTACAGATGGTGTCAGCCATGTGGCTGGAAGGCCTGAACTTCTCTATTTTTGTCAGAAATAAACACTGAGCTATAGGAGTCTCAGGGGAATTTTGGGTGGCTTCGGAAGAAGCTGTTCACATCTTTCCCCACCTTGCTCAGGATATGCACACACACCCACACACACCTGTGCACACAGGTTGTTTGTATTCTGTTCCTAAACATGTCTGTCCTCCTCTTGTCCAGAAGCTCTGCTTGATGAAGCTCTCAATCTCTCCAAGTTAACTCTTCACAAAAGCTGTGCTGGGTCATTATATATGTCAACAGAAATTGTACAATAGTTCAGTAATGAAAAATTGGCATTTGGCCCGCTGGGTTTTCTCCAGCATCTGGGAGAAGATGGTGAGAAGAGACCAGACCTTTGAGCTGCTTCCTGGCTTGGCAGCCCAGTGAAAGGGGATTTATTGGATAACCTACATCTTTTTGAGATCTAGAGGAATGACTTTCAGGAAGAGGACCTAGTAGGTGGTCCCTGAGACACTTGCAATCAAAGCTGTCTGTGATACCTGGGAAGTGGGGGTATGTCCAAGGTAGAGGGGTTTCTGTTATCCGTGCAGATCACAGGGATATCACTGTTTGTGTTCACTGTGAGCAGAGTGTGCTGAAGAGGAACTCACATGATGGCATTTCTTGCTGCCTTGAGATGGAGCAGATCCTGATGTTTTCTGAACATTTTGTAAGAGGATAGCTATACATCCAGATGAAGCGATCAATTGGCTTTTGTGCTTCAGACTTGTTTCCTCCTTCCTGTGTATGAAGATGGTATGAAGTGGCTGGCTATAGTAGGATTATTGGGCTCTCTCTGCTGGAAGTAGCCTGAACTGGTAGGAATAAGCTGTTTCCTGTGAAACAACAGGGAAGATGAAAGCACTGGAAAAGATAAGTCCAGCTGGAAAAGACTGTATCTCATAGTAAAACAATGCTGCTTCCTTTGGGTACAGGAGCCATTGCAGCAGTCACTGAACAGGCAGCCCAGAACTCCTCATAAACATGCTTCCCAGCACTTTTTTCTTGCAGTGGCACTTACCTGACTTAGAAAGTCGACTGAGGTAATATTTGGCATAGTTCTCTTTTTTTGTTGTTGTAGTTCACAAAAGCAAACTCTAGGAAAATGGAGCAGCTCTTTTGGCAGGAGGGTGTGTTTGGAGCTGCTGTGAAGGACTCAGTAATGGGAATACTCCCTGTTCAGCCACTCCTTATCAGCATTGGCCTTTATATTGGCTTAAACTTGCTGTTAAATTGTGCACTCGTGATATTCCTGTGCTGATGCATTTTTTTTTCCCCTGTCAGCTCTCTGGAGAGCAGCCTGTGATGATTCCACTTCAGTCCTGATGGAAGCGCTTTGTGGAGTTTCTCAAGTAACTGCACTGTGGGAAGGAAATCAGAGTCATGGAATGGTTTGGCTGGGAAGGGATCTTAAAGCCCATGTTATTCCAACCCCCTGCCATAGGCAGGGACACCTTCCACTATTCCAGGCCTCACCCAACCTGGCCTTGGACACTTCCAGGATCCAGGGGCAGCCACAGCTTCTCTGGACACCCTGTGCCAGGGCCTCAGTTCCCTCCCAGGGAGCAATTCCTTCTCAGTATCCTATCTATCCCTGCCCTTTGGCAGTGGGAAGCCATCCCCCCTTGTCCTGGCACTCCAACCTTTGTTCCAAGTCCCTCTCCAGCTCTCTCGGATCCCTCTAGGCACTGGAAGGGTCTCTAAGGTCTCCCCAAGCCTTCTCCAGACTGAACACCCCCAGCTCTCCCAGACTGTCAAATGCTGGAACGTCTCAGAGCTGGTGTTTGTCATCTTTGTGTTCTTGGGACGTTTGGGCACCTGTTGGTCTGGCCTGAGTCGAGTCTTTTTTTTTGTGTTTTCCTCTATGCTCCATCAACATTAATCGTGGGAAAAACCCAGCTTTTTTGTAAGAAGTGAGGTTTTAAGAAATGTCCAGGTAGAAATGTCCAGTTACCTCTGGGAGCAGGTCATGTGTTACAGGTCTTGAGGAGAAGGAATGGAACAAGTATTTCACTGCTGGGATTATTCTCAGCATGGTTCAGGAGAAAAACAAGCATAAGCCTTCACACTGGGTTTGGTGACTAAATATCGGAAAGGAAGAGGCCAGAAGCAGACATAGGTATTAATCAGAATTTGAGTAATATTTCAGTTGCCAAATTATTATGTCTCATGAAATTCACCCTTATTGCCCCCTGACTATGTTCCCCATGTTTGCTGATAGATGATGTGGTAGCAGATTGTTAGCAATTTTCATATGTTTGTGTTAGCAAGCCTGAGACCTGTCTGAAAACTTCGTGTTTTGTTTTTTTATCTGTGGTTTGGTTTTTGGGATTTTTTTGATTGATAGTCAGCATCTCCTGAGAGTTTTCTGGGATTTCTAATGCTTTCAGAACTGCTTCTATCTCCTTGCTCTGGCTGTTGAGCCTGCCTTGCCTCTCATTGCCTGACGAGAGGCAGATCAGGATTTTAATACTATCTGTTAGCTAGAGGCTGGAGAACAGCATGTTGGAGCTCCAAGAAATGTGGATTCTTCAAAAGTCTTTTCATTACAAATTCTTCAAATGGAGTGTCTGACCTTCATGGAGAAAAGGGGAAGAAAGAATCACCTGCCAGCACAGATATGAAAACCTTCTGAAGAACCAGTCAGAAACAACACTTGGGAAAAACTGGATATATAACTGGCAGAGATAATTATAGGCAGGACATGAATATACATTGAAGCAGTGGACTTGGAGTCAATCACTTTCTTCAGCGCTTTCCTATATTGTAGGTCATATTGAGACAGAAACACACATAACAGAAAAATATGGATTTTAAAAAATATGTCTAGAACCGATATGTAAGCTTAATTTTATCTGACTTTGTGTTCTGTTAGAGTTACTGAAGTGGCTGAATTTCAGCTTTTAAAATTCCTACATATTATGCTATCCCCAAATAGCTAAAATCTGCTATTATTACTGATTCTCTGGCTTGTATAGCTCTTGGTGGCCGAATTTGACCATGGTTTGAGTCTTGTCTCTGAGGTACTCCATTCCTGGCTTGGCTTCATATTTTTATTTTACATTATGGAAGCTTTACTTGATGAGGGATTGTAAAATATTCAGTATTCTTCAACAAATTGGTATTGAATGAATTCAATTACAACCTCTTTCAAAAGAAGTGGCAGAGTTATATGTTTCATATATAGGGATGCAAAGCCCTTCTGTTGACGACTCTGAAGCACCAACTTTAATATCTCCAGAAGATGTTTTGTGCTCCCTCTGCACAGCTGCCCCTGATCCTTTCCCACAGTGCCACATGTTCTCGCTGTGTTCCAGCTGCAGCCCCAGTTTCCAGCGCACAAATGT
This sequence comes from Petroica traversi, assembly GCA_025920805.1. Lineage (NCBI taxonomy): Eukaryota > Metazoa > Chordata > Aves > Passeriformes > Petroicidae > Petroica > Petroica traversi. Next base: position 3,854,729 of record JAHLSL010000047.1, read on the forward strand.
GTGTTCCTTGAAGTTCATGCATGACATCCTCATTCCAGCCTGGGAGGCAAGGAGGGTCAGCATCTTGTACTTGGCATTCCACCTCCCTGGCCAAAGCTTTTGTCCCTCTCCCACAGAATGCTGCAGCAGTACACAGGAGTGGGGCACGAGATGGACGTGTAATCCTTGGAGAGGCAGTGGGAAGATTTGTGTGAGAGTAAACAGGAAGAGGATGAGGACAATCCCTTTATCTAAACTGTTCAAAGTGAAGAAGCAGCTCCTGTTCTGGCAGCTGCAGGCGAGGAAGATCATCATCTCTTTTGTGGAGCAAGAGATCAGTGAGGGACCTCACTGAAAGTCAAGGAAAAAGTTATGACTCCTCCCAAAATACATTTTCCCTGTGATCCATGGTGATTTCAGCACCCTTTTGTGGCTGGCTGTGAATATCATGAAGACTGTAAGACATATGTCGCTCAAACAGTACATGCAGATAGAAAAGCTTGATCCCATGCCTGCTGTTCATTTAGTTTCCAAATAAGAACTGTGCCTGGTAGCAGCAAAGCTGTGCTGTGACAGGTCCTTTCCCCACCATCTCACTCTTACCTCACCCATGTAACGAAGTAGGATTTGGGTCAAGTGTTTATGAAGTCAGTCATCCATATGGATTGGATGTCTGGGGGAACATGAATGTTTAATCAGACATTTGTTAGCAAGCTAGAGAGGTGACATTGTGCCAAGCACTGAGCTGTTGGAACAATCCCTGCCTGCTGTCACTATGGCAACAGCCAACAAATGCTGCTTGGGTTATGTCAGCATTGGAGCTGAAGAAAAACCTCCAAGCCACAAATTCTGAACATCACTGGCTGGACTGGAACCAAAGAAGGTACTACCATTTTCCGAACCTCTTTGTCTGCCTGACTGATAGGTTTCTTCAGGAGCTCTGTCAGTTGTCAAGGAGCAGAAATGGACAGCACGTCCATTAGCTATATGGACTGAATTTTAATTGCAGTTGCTGGGCAAAATTACTCAGCTTTTCTTGAGTTGGCCTAAGCATGTTCATTAAAAACTTAGTGAAGCATATACATATTTCAAATAGCAAAATACTCTGAGCCAAGTGCTTCTTCTGAGGAATACATTACTTGCAATGTTAATTTGGCTGGCTCTGCTGCTAGGGAGAATAACAGCCAGGCCAGCCACCATAGAAAGTCTGTTTCTGCTGGGCTCCTTGAGAATTCTCTTTTTCAGAATGGCAGTATTTCATGGCATGTCCTAACAGGCTTGGGGATAAGCTTGTCTTAGGGATTCCTCTGGCAGAGCCCTACTTTCTCTAAGGGAGCCTTATTTTCCACATAACCCAGCTCCCAGTTTAAAATCACACAGGGGATCTTGCACTAGTGCTTTTTCAGTCAAAGCCTTTTCCTTTTCTCCCTCGTCCTCTGAGTAACTCTTTAGAAGCAGCTCAAGCAGAACCTTTCAGAGGAGGTATTAAAGAAGGAAGATAATTCCCAGTGGCCCCCCCTGCCCTCCTTCCTCACAAAGATCTGTGCTGAGTAAGAAGCTGAAGCTGGATGAATGTTTCCATCTCCCTCCGCATCTGCAATCTGCCTTCCCATTTTGTTCTTGGGAAGAATCTACAAACGCACAGCCTTTGGGAGCCTTATCTCCATGAGGTGGGGGGCAGTTGAAGCATCAGAGACAGCTGGGTGAGCCCAGCTGTATCTGGGGTAAAGCTGGCAGGTGGAGTCACCTGGGCCACCAGCAGATGTGCTTTTGGACTCAGTCTCTATGTCTCTCACTGTGGCTTGTGCAGCTATGAATGATTCACATAATCTGCAGCCCACACAATTGCAAAAATTATCAGAGGAAGCTTATTTTCAAATTCATATTGCTTATGGATTAATGAGACTGAGGAATCTGGCAGAGATACCTAAAGACTTAACTATTTTATCTTAAACAACTCTGAAGATTTTTTCCTCCAGTCATACCTTAGTACACATAATTCTGTCTCTAGAAGGAAATTAATGGGTAGTATTTTATTGCCAAATTATACAGTTTTAGAAAATTCTGTGTCATAACCTGTCCTGCCAGGATTCTGAGACTAAGAGGCTACTTTCTGTTTTACAAGTAGGATATGTAGGCACAAGATCTTGGAACCCTGGAGTGTCAGAGAACAACTGGTGCATTGGCAGGAGAAGCTGTGAAGGCATTCAAGTGCCATGCATATTTTAGATCCTCTGTCTTGGACACTTTGGGTTAATTGAATATTGGTTATTTTCTTGGGCTGTACTGCAACCCTCATTCTTTCAACAAAACCCCTCAGTAGATTTGGACAGTATTGAACTGTTGATAATCTATTTGGAAAAGCAGAAGATGAGATTAAATGGAAGTGGGGTTGTACAGACAGTTTATCAGCCTGTTTCAAATACTCCCTTCATGGTGTCTTGCCAAGGTTCTGTGCAGTTGAGAGGATCCTGTGTGCCAGCCATGGTGATTGCTGGTTACATGCACTGCTGTAATCTTGTGGCTTTTAAATGGCCAAGAGGCAACTGTGGTCCTTGCTTGATATTAGGCTGGTGCAGTAGAACTTGTGGAAGTAAAGACATGAAGGAGCTGGAAAGTCATTTTGATACAAGTGAAATGAAAAATACATGTACTTCATCTGTAAAGGGAAGGCAAACTGCCCTGTTAAGTAAATTAAAATTTAAAAGCCCACTAGTGAATACTACTGATTGCATAGTTGACACACTTTAAAATTATTGTGTGCTCTTTGAAATGCCTGTTAAAAAAGAAAAACTTCTGGAAAATAGATTTAATAGTGCTTTAAGTAGCTTTTTTTTTTTTTTTTTTTTTTTTTTTGCGGGGGGAAAGAAATTTTAAGCCAAAAAAAAAAATGATAAATAACAATGTTAAAATGCACATAATTAAATAAAGCCCTGTTCTGTTTCCATGGGAGTTTTTTTTCATTGCTATGACCTGAAATTGCCACGTTTTTCAGAAGTAACTTCAAAATGAGCTGTTGGTACATAGCCTTTTGAAAAATAATTCTGATTACTTGATTGCCTACTTTTTTGCACCCATATTGAACACCCCTGCTATATTATTCTAATCACTAAAGACAATCACTCCCAGAGGACGTCATCAAGACAGTGCAAAGCAATTCAATGCTGTGCCTCAGGGGAAAACAACTTCTTGTTATTTTCATGAAAACTTGATGATAGCAAGAGGTTTGTGAAAAGGGGCCATGGAAAACACAGTGTTCTCACCAAAAATTTGAAAAGTTGTGATCTATGGTCAGTGTAGGAAGTTCCAATCTCCTGTTGATATGGCAATTTGAATGCTCAGGTGAGCAAAGAGGAGTTCTTTTATTTGTACCTGCATGTTTGTGTGGACTTATTGTACCTCTTCAGGAAAGGTGTAAAATAAAATGGCTATATTGTTGGTTTTGGAAGACATGACTGAAAATAATTTTGTGCTTTTCAGGTGGATAAGGCTCAAACCCTTGTGGTGTGTTTTTAAAATCAGAATCTATCTGTCTGTTTTGAGAGATTGGGAAACCCTTGGATGAACTTATTCTATGCTGGTCAGGCCACTGCTATACTGATTCCTGTGTTGCTGGAATTGCCCAGCTGGGATGCAGCCAGTGTACTGTCCTGAATTTGGGGTTAATGGAACAGGGAACCCCCTCAACCATCACAAAGAACCCAGTGAAAGGAACCTGATTTTTAAGGAAGTGCCTCTAGCTCTAGTTTGGCCATCCTTGCACTCAGAGCGTATATTTTAGAAGGGAAGCAGAGGCAAATCAAATCTGAAAGAAGGTGTTCTATAGATCTGGTAGCATTAAATCTCTTGCAGAAGTTCAGGGAAGTTTGTTGTTTGTGCCATACAGAAGAGTGGTGATGACCAGGTACAAAAAGCCTTGATGCTGCATTACAGTCTCATGAGAATTCCTGTACACAGAGGAAATACAGGGAGAAAAAAATAACTGTAAATATATGATTTGTGGACTTATGTTTTTGACAGACATGTGAGATTTACATGGAAAACAAATTTGGCTGTTGGTCTGGGAACATAAGACGTGTCTATCCTACTGCACACAACTCTTACATGATGGCTGTATACTTGTACTCTGATGACTATGACAGCATTAAAATTGAAAGGTGAAGAAAGACAAGAAGCACCTGTTTTTTCACCCCAATCTATACACTGAATAAACCAGAAATTTGTGCATCATTTCACTGCTATGAAGTTCTGTTGTGTTTCTCATGATTATTCTGCTGCTGCTGTGGTCCAGCCTGGCCTTCCCTCCTGGCCCTGACCCAGAATTGGAGTTTTCTGACTGATCCTCTGGTAACCTCTGATTGACTTGGGTACCCTCTGCCTTATCCTTAATCCTAGAACATTGTGGTTACTGTATCCTGGCCTGATGCTGAGTCTGCCTGAGAAACAAAACATGAGGTGTCAGAAAGCAAAGAGAGAGCAGACAAGGAGCAGAGGCAAGAGAGTGAGGAGAGGAAGCAAAGGGCTTTTGCACTATTACTAGGGAGATGGAAAACTCTTGTCGAGAAATTCACCATCAAAACCACAGATGGAGGCAACAGCCTAACTGCTTTCTCCAGGAATAAAACTTCCAGGAGCATGTCTTTCATCCCTAAGCTTCTGAGATGAATAGCACTTGTAAATGGAAAATAAGTTAATCAAATAACTTTAATTGCTCTTTAGCTACTATGTTTTGGGGCCCTTTCCATTTACAATGAAAATTTTCACAGAATCTCTGTGTGATATGACTACTGTATTAGTTATTAGTTCTACTTAATACTGAAAGTCACACATCACTAAAGTAGAGGATTGAAGTGGATGTTGAACATGTTTCTTATACTCTGTGTTTGTCATACTTTGTAACTCTGGATTATTCATTGTAATACCTAGTGCAGAGTTTGTATTTTCATTAAGCTCCTGTTCCTTCCAGGGTGTTGCTGCTGCACAGTTCAGAGTGATGGCTGGGGAACACTTGCAGCCTTTTGTATTTCATCAAATTGTTAATGGATTCTGTTCAGATGGGTGACCATTCCATTACAGGCAAAATTATAGCATTCTCCAAAGCCTTTTAAGTTAAATAGGGTTGATTAGTGACAGGGCAAAATGTAAATGCCTGTTAGGATTTTTTTTAAGTGCAGTACACTTAAACTTAGTGTCTGACTGGAATAAGAGCAAAAATTACAGATGTGACTTGAGCCACCATGAACTATTTCTATTAGTTACTAAATTAATTATTCAGCAGTATTCTATCATTTTGTGTAATAGACACCTCAACCATTTGTTTTGGTGCATCTCTATTTCATAAAATCATTTCCCTACATTTACATGTCACTTACCAATAAATGAGGTTTGTCTGTGGGAAACCTAAGGAGGCTGAGAGATCATGGCTTGTTATTACACTTTAAGGAAATAGTTCTGCTGGGGTGAATCAGCCTCGTGTGGGGGGGAAGGTGTATGAGAAACTCTGGTGGGTGGGGCGTGAGGTGTTTCAGGTCCTTTCTTTTGGTTGTAGGTGTTTCATTGATGGTGTTTGCAGGTGGAAAGAATTAAGTGCTTTTCTGCTGAGGCCATGACTTGTTTGAGACACTGAATATTCTACTCATTCACCTCCCTAGTACAATTGCTTTATATCCATGTGAATCTGTTTTTATTAAAGTTCTTTTTTTCCTTTATACACCTGAGCAGTGTTTAATGTGCTCTGGCATTTCCTATCGTTTCAGTTAACCACTTATTATTCAAGGAGCTTTCTTTGCAGTCCTCAATCCTCCCTCTCCACATGGGTACCTGTTGGTTTGGGGAATGCTCTGCATTTACACCACATAAAGAAAGGTATCCAGCAGCTGATGTTTGCTTTGTTTTACTCTCCCTTTTGTATCTCTTCCCAGGAAGCTTCTCAAACCTGTTCCTTTGATCTGCTGTTGCTCTTAAATTCTGTCCTCAGATACATATGTATGGTTTCAGCTGAGAGCCAGAAAAACCCACCACGTGTATCAGCCACTGAGAGTGGTGCCTAGGAGGGGTCCTTTTGAAGCTGTTTCACTGGCACACTTCTTGTAGTGTTCAGCCAGGATGCAACACAGTGCCACTGAATAGACACATGGCCAGAGCAGCACAGGCTTTCTGGGTCAGTCTTACTGGTGCCAGCATCTTGGGAGCTGAGAATAAAAATCTCTCCTTCATAGGAAGAAGTTAAATGTAATTTTGTTAGCATCTTCTCTAAATGCTCAAAAGACAGTGGAAAAAATGAAATGGTTAGATGATGTTTTTATTCCTGTAGTATCATGCACAGGAACACTGGGAAATGACCTGCCTCAGAAATACTAGGAAAGTTGCTTCTTTTGAGAATTTTCCAATAACTAGTGTGATTATTAGGTGTGATGCTGTAATCACATTTCCTGCTAGAAGCTGAAGTTCCCCTGCTTTTATTCTTCATCTAATGTAAGGTCTGTTGGGACAACCAGGGCATCTTTCCCCTTCCTACTCTTTTCCATGGGGATGGGATGTGACCACACCTCCAGCCAGTCTGAAGAGGGTGGGTGCATTTGAAAAGCTCCTTTCCACAGCATAAGACATGCAGAAATCCAAGGAATCATCGAGGTCCTGGCTTCTCTATCCTTGGGCAGGCTTCCATGGAGCAAGATTGCATTTGCCCTCTGTTGGGATGTGCTGTTAAGCTTCTAGAATTAAGTACTGGCTTCATCTACACATGACTTCTCATGGTCCATACCTGAATTTGAGTCAACCATTTAAGTTAACCTGAAATTCTAAGCCTCCTCTGTAGGTAGCGCTTTGGAAAAAGAACCCACCAGCTTTCCCAGGGAGGAAGCTGTCCCAGGAATAAGCTTAGATATTGGTTGATGTAAATAAAGCTGTCACTGTCTCTATATGTGAAGTATTGTCATACAGTCTATGGCATATAATGAATTTTAAAACATGCTTTTAGCTATTGAACCACACCAAATTTTCTCTTTGAGGCAAACTCTGCCTCTTGCCATACAGTGGGAAAACTGACCTGAAGAAGAGTTACGCAGTTGGAGAAGAGAATGGGAAATGTATGTTGAAGGGGACTCACTGGTGATCCAAGGAACCCTAAACAAGTTCAGTGTAATTGTGTCTGGGGACAGGCAAGAGCACAGTCCCTGGATGGTGGAGGATGTATGTGGATTTATCCTGCCAGTGCTGACTGCAAATAAAACTGAAGTCTGGTTTTACCATCAGATTACTTTATTTCCTAATACACTTTAAAATGCTCAGATGGATTGAGCCCATTCTAAGTATCAGGATACAAGGATGGATCCCTGGGGCACAAGGAGATTAAGGGTTTCTTCTCCTGCCTAAGAGTCAAAATACAAATGCAACACAATGAAAACTTGTTTAGCTCACAAAAGGATTACAGGATGTTCCAGAGATTTTAATCCACTGAGGATTCCTAATTGCTATAATAAAGATTTTTCTTGCAATAGTTCATAAATCTTTCCTGAGCAAAAAGGGGAAGTCTCTTGTATGCAAAGAAATGCAAAGGATTTATTTTTAGGTTACTTCATAATTAACATATGAGTGATCACACAGTTGATAAAAGGCCTGCTCCGCTGTGCAGATAAATCAGTAACTGTAGGGAAGGAAATTTGTGGAACAACCTTTTGGAGGGTTTTGTTTTAGTGCAGACTCAGTGCCTGAAGGTAAATTCTGACTTGCATAGAACATGGAGTGGTGCAATTCCACAGACCAGCTTTTTCTACTGTCCTGTTAAAACAAGTTAAAGGGACAGTTTATGACAGTTTATAAGTGACTTTGAGTGATAATTCTTCCAGGTTCTGCAGTTTCTGTTGATTCATGCAAAAAACCCAGGTAAGAGTTTGAATCAATTTACAAGGGTGATACGTTTTTTGTTGCTTTATTTGGTTTTCAAAACAAAACAAAACAAAACAAAACAAAAGACACCACCTATACCACTAAATATATAGCGTCTTCAAAACACTGGTAGAGATTTAGACCCTCAAACTGATTAATCTAATATCAGAAAGGATGAAATCCACCATAAGTTGCCTATTTTGCCACTTTCACAGATAGAATCTCCCTTTCATTGCTTACAGGCACTTCAGCCTCTTGTGTATCTCACTTTATACTACATATGTTTTTATAATACTTATTGAATGATTAAATAATTTTGTTCCAAGAAAAAAAACCAAACAACTAAAGGAATAGAAATACACATTATCAGTTTTTACCCTGACTATGTAGTGGGATGTAAGATGAGAATTATTTCTTGTTTCTGAAGATTAGCCAGACTATAATTATTTGACTTGGAGAAGAAAGATCTTTATGAAGTAGGTAATTTTAAAACTGTATGATTTCCTGTGTCTTTGATACTGCCTGCATTTGGAGAGAAGATATGTGAACTGCATTGAAAATTTCTATGTAACTTGTTTTTAAACATTTTGTAACTTCAGAATATGATTTCAATTTAAGAATTAATCCATGCAGTTATTTGCATGAAGTATCTGTCCTATAATAGATAGATTATTTTAATATTTAAATTTTTAGATAGAAATGGTTTTGATGTGTGTTTAACATGCATGCCAATACTTTTTATTCCTATTTTTGTAAGCAAACCTACAGGTCAGAGATTGTTTTAGGTCTGGGAATCAATGATAAAATTCAGTTTTGCACCTATTTCCAGTAGATTTCCAACTTTTTTGAGTGTTTAGGTACAAATAATAATCACTTCCTTACGAGAGACTGCAAGAAAGATGGAGAGGGACCATTTACAGAAAAGAGATGCAGTGCCAGGACAAAGGGAATGGCTCCCCGCTGCCAGAGGACAGGGATAGATAGGATATGGGGAAGGAATTGTTCCCTGGAAGGGAACTGAGGCCCTGGCACAGGGTGCCCAGAGAAGCTGTGGCAGTCCCTGGGTCCCTGGAAGTGTCCAAGGCCAGGTTGGATGGGGTTTGGAGCAGCCTGGGAAGGTGTCCCTGTCCATGGCAGGGGGTTGGAAAGGATATGGTCTTTAACTTCCAATCTAAATTCTCTGGGATTGTAGGACCATTCTATAATTTGATTTCTTAGAAGGATTTATTTATATTTGAAATCTGAGCATAGCTCAGATTTTAGGTTCAAAAGGAGTAATGAAATATAATTCCAAAGTCATTGATTTTCTTCCTACCTCTATTTTCTGACCTACCCAGCATTGTCCTGTTGCCTGGTTCTGCCCTTGTCTTCTATTCTGGGGAGTCCCTGGCCGTTTGGGTTCAGCCAGCAGCGTTTTGGGAGAGCCTCAGGCAGCAGCTGTGACAGACACAGTGAATTGCAGCACAATGCTAAAAGTATTTATCTGGTAATTTGTAAACTTCTTTGTCAATGGCCACAAATAGTGAGTTTGCTCTCCCTCCCCTCTGTGTCAGGGCAGGCATCTGCAGAGAGAGAGCTGCTGTCCAAAGGAAAGGGCTGGCAGACTCAGCAGGACTTCAGGCCAGGCCACAAACACTGTATAATCATGCTGTAAGGAAATTTTTCATTGTGAATTTCTGTGATCTCTCTGTCTTAGTAACAGATGTCATTATTTTTTGGCAAAACCTGATGTTTTACATAAGTAATGCGATGTGTAAATCGACAGACTTTCTGATATTTATCTGGAGATGATGTTGCTGGTGTTCATTTTTAGTTTGCTTGTTCATGCTGGTTATTTCTTGTTAAGCTGGATGCCATTTTTTCTTTCATGTTTTAAGCTGCAAGTTGGAATCACCTCAAAAAGATGTAAAGGTTCCTCATGTAATTCCCACCCAGCCCAGCCCCAACTCAGCCCCAGGAAGGGCCAGAGGGCTTCCTGGCCCTTCTTGGAGATGGCCTCAGCAACTAGAACCCCCCAAAATTGCAATTTACACCAAAACTGGGGTCAGATCCAAGGATGGCATGTGTGCATATCATGCTGAACAATGTGTGAACCTTTCTCTCCAGGTCCAGTCATTTCAGACTCATTCAATTTCAGGTGATTTTATTTGAGAAGCAGTGTGTCTCCTCAATGAGGAGATTTAATGTCACTGTTCTGACTTAAGAATCAAGACTTGTTTTGCCATGGCTCTTTTTTTTTTTTTCTTTCACAGTTGATTTTCTTTTAGTATGCGACCAGCCTTTGTGCTGAAATCTCCTCACTGTAAGGCAGAAGCAGGTCTAGGGAATTTTGTAAAGTGGTCTTGGATTTAGAAGAATGAGGTTTATTTTATATATTATCTTTTTTGTACAGCTTTATATGGATTTTTTGGTTGTTTTTTTTTTTTTTTTGTGCTGTATGAATGTCAGTGTGGTGGCATTCACTGCTAATTGCGGAAAATGTATTTTCTACTTTTGCTCCTGACTGGAAAGACACCACATTTTTGTTCTATATGAGTGATAAATGCTTGTCTCCTTGTGTTATAGCTCAATTTTCATTTTCAATTTTCTTTTTGTCACCTCCTAGATGTCTTTAATGTATTCCAGAATTCTGAAGACTATGTTAATTCAGTTCAACCACAGGCTGTCTGTGGTTGGTTTTTCCTGGAAAGCCTCTTACTCTGTCTCCTGGTGTGAACAACAGTCTGGTCCTCTGGTGTCCTTGGTAAGAAGGTTTCCACGTCACTTTTGTACCTTGCCTTTTTTGAAAACGAGTTAGAAAGACTTTGTCAGTGATAATGTATTGCCACCTTCCTCTGTCTGAGTGCACACAATAATTTTCCCCTTTGTTGTTGGTATCACTTGCTTATACTCCCAAGCCCTCTTACAGCCATCAAGGTAAACTCTCGCAGAAACAAACTTCAGTGAGGGCAGAAAAGTGATTTGTTCTGGCACTGGAATTAGGACAAAAACTTAGGCCATGAGTTCAGTGTCTCTGGTGTTCAGGGCCATCAAACTCCTCCTCAACCCTTGGCAGCAAGAGGCTGTATCATACCCAAAGTACATGGATTTATATATTTTATAATGCTAATGATGTCAGAAGAACCATGGAAATTCTTAGTGCCTGTATGAATGGCTAATCCTCCTTTTAGGTCAGGCAAAGCTGTTGACCTCACTGATCCTTTAAGTCAGTGAGCAGCTCAGGCTAATTACAAGTAGTATTAAAAACTAGCTTCCCTGAAGTTTCAATTTTCAGCTTATGTCTTTAACACTATCTATCTCTTCATGAGTAAGATGCCTAGAAGGAGATAAACTGAACACAACCATATTTGGTTTACAGACTGAAAAGACCTTTATGGTTTTTTTGTTAGACTTAAAGGACTTGTATATTTTTCAGGAAACATTTAACTGGAAGTGAGAAAGTGAGTGAGAAGGAAAGATGCCACAGAATTAGTAAGATTACCTAATTTCGTCCTTTAGAATATCATCAGGGATTTCCTGATAAAGAAATAGTTACAAAGCATTTTATCTCAGTGTCAACTCTGTATTTCTGAAATATCTGGGGACTGCCAGAATTGCTACTATATTGGTGGGCATTAAGAGATCTGGGGTTCTACAGAAGTTGCTCCAGCACACTCAGCAGCAGCTGAAGATTTGGCAGCCAGTCTGCAGCAGCACAAGGGTGAGACCTGGGCCCCTCTTGGCTGATTGTAGACATTAAGGCTAGCTGTCAGTTCATTTGGTAGTTAAAAAGTCCCTTTGTGTAACTGAGATTTGGATCAGTTGTGTTCTCAGCATCTCTCTTATCGTTTATTAGCATTAGTGTCTCATTCTTTCGTGAAATTTTTACTGCCTGTTAGGAGATTGCCATTGATTTCACATAAAAATAATTGGTCATCTTTGCTGACTCATTTGCAAGCAAGGAAACAGCAGCAGCAGAATACAGAGTTTTTGTCCCTCAGTCGTTGGTTTACTTCATTCAGTGATTTCGTGCATCTTGGCTAACGGGCACATGAACAGTTCTTTATTGCAATAATATTTCTTTCTGCTAGAGAGAGACAAAAAATTAGAGTAATCCATTGGAATTACATTCCCTCACCCCCCCCCCCCCCCCTCCCCGCCCCAGAGCACAAAAACCATCTAGGTGTTGAGAGACTAACTCATTTCCCTACTGTGGGTGAGGAGGGGGAGAAGGAAAGATAGACAGGAGAGAGAAGATGTACAAACTTGATGATGATTTGGGAAAGATCATTTTGTTTGTCCTGAAAAAAGGAGTTTGGTCCTTCCAACTCCACTTGCATGCAGCACACAGAAAAAACTACCAGTGGTCCGAACCATCTCAGTCAGGCCACAATATCTAAGTGATCTCTGTAGATCATGAAGCTCAGTCCCTTTCTTAGAGCACAGCTAATTTCCAGTGTCAACTGGCTTGCTCTGGGCTTTTTCCAGCTGACTTTTGAATAGTTCCAGGATTGGATACTCCTGACCCTGGAGTCCCTGTGCCCCCACTGGAGGATTTTTTTTTCCCTTATGCTCAAACCACAAATTCCTTTTATACAATTAATCTCCAGCCCTACTCTGAGGGAAGTCCTCCTCCATCTGCTCCACTGGGGAGCTGAAGACTTTATTTAGAGCTCCCTTAGTTATCTCCTTGTAGTCCTTGACTTAATCCAGTAATTCAAGACTGTATTAATTCCTTCCTGTCACCTAGAATTTGTTGCTGTGTTGTTTTGGAAGGTAACTGAGTGCTCTGTGTTTGCCTGCTCCCACAGAGCAGTGCAGACTGCCCCTTTGGTGGGCTTGCACAAATGAAAACCAGAAAATGTTTATGAGAGAGAGAGACTAAACAGAGTATCGGGAGTTCAGGAGTGAGCTCCAGTCCAGTCAGAATGTGCAGCTTGGAATTTGAAGACATATATTTGTATTTTGTTTTCTGCTGCCATTTTTCTTCCTCTCAATTCTTCCTTATCCATATTGCTTTTATCCATTATTTCTATATCCTTCTCTGTTTTTTTTGTTTTTTTTTTTTCTTTTTTTGTTGTTGAGATGTTACCCAGATTGAATGGAGTGGGACCTCACAAAGTGAAAGGGAACACTGCCTGGATTTGGAAAGAGTAGTCACCTCTGTCTTCATGCAGTGTGATTTGATTAGGATTATGCAGAAGTTGTCACAGATGTGTCTGGATGGGGTTGAAAGGTAAATTTAGCTGGCATTTGAGGCCTACTGACAGGCAGTAAGATGAACTTTCCCTGCAAAGGCTTTATGTAGTTGGGACCCCTTCCTTGTTGACCAGCAAAGAGGTGACAGTGATTCCATAGGGTCAAGAAAGCTTCACAGGGAAGGTTTGTGTGTTTTTCCTGCAAGTGTAAATAATCATGGGATCAAGGCTTGTCATGGAAGAGAAAAAATACATGTTCGTATTCAAAGGGACTCAGCTATTCTGCCTGAAAAGTCCTTTGTAGCTTTCAAAAATGTTTCTCCAGGTTCTTGGGGTCTCAGAAGCAGTGCTACCTGCAGTGGACGAAATGGGATGTTATAGGGATATTCTCCATGTACCACTAGAAGCCTGTCTAGAGTGCTCTCTGTTTGGGATAGCCCACAAATCCAGATCCATTCTGTAGCTTGCTGCATACATTTCTTGTGCTGAGATTTATTCGCCTGAGAAATCAATTCCTGTGCCTCTTTAGCAATGGCAAAAGCAGAACATTTTTATAATTGTGAATTCATGCTTTATGCAGAATCACTACCTATGCTTCAGCTCACTTTCAGAGATGGAAATGCAGCCCTGAGGCTTTCCTGTATTAAAAATTGGTTCCTCAAGAAGGCTGTTTAAATGTTCCTTTATAAATATACACGTTAAGATAAACATTTCCATCACAATGCTTTTCAAAATATGTCCTCTTGGTATCGTGAGTAATTACACCAATCTGCATGCAGTTTATTTCTGTTTATCTTCCAGTAAATTCACCAGATTCTTCCATTACAATCCCATGTCAGTGTTTTGGGTCTAATGTTCTGTGGCTTCAGAATTATCACCCACATGTATATTTCAAAATTGCAATTCTACTATAAAGTCATCCTGCAGGGAGCTCTTGAGGCTTTCATGACCTCATTTACACAGTAATAAATTCCCAAATTTCATTCAGCCAGTGTTTTTTCTAGGACTAAATATTTCAGTCACCCATCATAGAAGATAATTTTCTAAAGTTAAAGTGGTATGGGAATAACTGTTACAATTAAAGGTATAATAAACTATTAAAGTTGTACAAATGAACTGGTGCTTTGGTGAAAAACAGACAGTAAGTTGTAAAGGCTGTTGTTCCTAATTACAGTAGTGGGTTTCTCCTGCTTGGTCCATGTGACTGTTCTGTACAATCCTCAGCACTGGGGCTAAGCTCTGAATGGCAGCTTCCTTCTAATTTATGGATTCTACTAAAGGCATCAAACCTTCATTTAAAAGGGGAATTCAATTGAAAATTCCTATTTCAAAAATAAGAGTCCATATATTACTTTTTCCTATTTTCCCTGAATTACACTGAAGACATATCACTGCATGTCTTCTAAAATGTGAATCGTGGGCAGGTGCAAGGTAATTTCTGAGATAACTATTGAGGCAGATTTTGGTTCTTTCATGCTCCCAGCATACTAGAAAATTCCCTGTTTGAAGAGGAAAGGGAGTTTGCATGGTCATTGCTAACAGGAGTCCCTTGTTGGAATTACTGCTAATGCAGACATTTGAATTGTAATTGATCAAAATTAAATAAAACACCTGTGCAAAAGTGATGAAGCTTTTTCTCTTGCTAAAATAAATTAAGCCAAATGTAATAGCTGTAGCTCCTAGAATAAACCCATCAAAACTAACAAAAGCATAGTTCAAAGAGATGAGGTTGCTTTAATTGCAGAACCTGTCTTATTTGTTAGTTAGTCAAGAAATGCTTTTTTATTCAAGGCAGACAATCTATCACAGTCATGTTTCATGTGTTGTTTCCTGGGTATCAGTTCAATGTGTCCTTTAACTCAAAGCTCTTTGAAATGTTCGTAAAGGAAGAAAATGTAAAGGGTTTACTTTATTTTTGGAAATTGAACTTTCCTTTTATTTTCTCACAAACCTAAAGGAGCTGTGTGCATTTATGGGACTTTTAAAATTGAAGAGTCTTACAAATTAAGGCTTATATTCTTCCAGAAAATATGCCAAATATCTCAAATCTTTTATCATATCATATATTGCTTCTTCTGTTGGTTGCTCTTTTAATTATTTACTTGTCCTCCTCAATACAGTTCTCTAGAGTTGGTTAATACCAAGACTGATGAGTATCACAAAATTCTTGAGGCTGGAAAAGACCTTGAAGATCACAGTGTGAACACTGAAAAAGGAGAGAGAATTAGTGTGAGATAGTGTCTTCATGATGTGCAAGAGATTGTCTTCATGATGTCTACATTAAATTTTGGTTAGATAATAAAGCTGAAGGTTAAAATTTAGCAAGTGTCCCTATTTCCACAGTTGCCACACCTTGCCAACACAAGCTTTGACACAGAATTCTCTTATTTTTAGAGCCAAGTCAACAGATCTTGGTCATGCTTTGCTCATCATAGTATTTTATCAGTAGCTTTTTATAGAAAATTATTTAAGCACTTAGTAAAGTGAACTGTGTGAAAATTGTTTAGGCTTTGTTTGGTTTGTTTTGGCAATGCAGAATGCTTGTAACCTGTCACGGTTGTACAAGAAGTGAGGCAACTGAGGAAGGAAAAGATTTAGCATTTGACCTGGGAAATGGCATAATAAGGCATCAGTTCTTCAGGCATCAAAAATGATGTGATGATTCCAGCATCCAAATGTCTCTGAAGAACTCCAGTTAACTGACAAGTTTTGTTTCTTTCAGGTGAACAATTAAATATTAACCGAGTATTTTAACTGAGTACTTTTAAGAAACCCTGGCAAGTCACGTGTTCTCTTCTGCTTTAAAACAATCTTGGAATAACTGTAATGCTTATTATTTGTTTTATATTGTCTGATTATTTTATAATACATTTTTAATCTTGTATTCTTTAGAAAAATAATGTTGTATTTTGTAGACCTGCAGGGTACTGTTAATGCTTTGTGTTTGGTGCAATCTGAAAAGGTAAGATTTTACAAAATATATCCAGGAGGGGAGCAGAGCTGTCAGTATCTGATAAATGTAGTATGCTTTACTAAAGGAGAGAATGATGTCTGCGTTTTGTCCCTGACTAGTTAGATTTGGTGTCAGGGCCTGAAAAAGAGGTTTGCTGAGATTTTTGTTTCAGTGTCTCAAAGTGAACGCTCCCCTGGAAGCAGATGTTCTCCAGTAAGAATGTCAAAGCTCTGCAGTGGATATTCCATTGGCACTGAATCCCTGCACTGGCTGTCATTGCTTCAGTTCAAGTTTTGGAAAGGTGTTTTCTGTAGAGTTTACAAAAGCTGTATTTATTGTCAGCAACCAGCTTAAGATTTTCCCTGGAAATTGTTCCTTATCTTTTAGGAGAGTATTTAGCTAGATTAATCTCTTCCATCTCCAGCATTTTCTTGGGAAAGGAATATGAAACACTGAACCTCTAGGCTGAGCATGGGGTCAATACCTGGAAGATGTTCCGAGGTGCATTTAACAGGGATTTAAGGCCATGAGTGACCCCTGTGGAGCCCTGTGAGGGACCCTTTTCCCCACATTGACCAATGAATGGTCACAGGGACAGGGCACAGCTCTGTCTCAGCCCTTCCATTTTCCAAGTGCCAGACCAATCATGTGAATTCAGGATTTGAGAAATACAAAGCTGATGGGGCCTGGGTTTGCTGCTCTCCATTCAAGGAGAGGCCTTCAGAATCTGGATATGTCTATGAGCAGGTTTTCCTTTCCCACCAATTGCTAGAAGTGGAGGAAACCAACGCATGGATCAGAACACTGATCAGTTCCTGAGCTTCATGGAACCATCGTAGATCAGAACTCCTTTGGTCACCAGAAAGCATTTTGCTGATTCAAGTGTTCTCAAGATCTTCAGCGTTCACTAACCCTTCAGATCTCTTCTACTGTAGTATTTTGTTCAATTATTTTATTCAGGCTGCATCAGTTTCGATGGTGTTTGGGGTAGTTTTCCTGCCATCTCAAGCTGTAGTTTTATTGTTCACCAGTACTCAGCAATAAGCTAAATCTCCTGACTGTCACCAAGATGTTGTCATTTTGGTTTTCACTTGCATTTTACTAAGCTCCTAATAAATTTCCATGCTTCATTCTGTCAAAGCAGCATTGCCTGTGCACAGTGAGGTAAAGTTTAAAATGTTATTAATATAACAGTAAATATAAACTAGTCTTTCATTACAACACTTCACTTTATACCCTATGCCTTAATCAAGACCTTCACACAGCTATAAAACTTGTTTTGGTTTACAGAGATCAGAGAAAATGACTTGCGTCGCATTCTCTCTTCTTATATTGGCTGTTTTTTTTTCTTTTTAAAGTGAGAGTTTAGGTTTCCATTTTCCCAAGATCTGTTAGTCTTTAACTAATTTAATATTATATTTTACATTGTTGCACATCTTGGAACGACTTCTGTAATTTAAAAAAATCTTTGAGGCGTGAGGTTACTTTGATATCTTTTCTCCCAAAGCTTTGCCTGAGCAGTTTAGTCACCTACAGGAGAGCACAGGGTACTTAAAATCAGGGAAACACAATTTTCCTTTTATCCTTGTTGCTAACTCCCTGCTCACAGTGCTGCCATTCCTGTACTCCAGGGGTTTAAATAGCTTTATGAGAGTTGGATAGTTTAGTCTTTCTGTGTTTTCTGGGAAACAAATGTTAAAAAAACCCCGACAGCCCAAACCCACCACACTTTTCTTGTTTCCTTTACAAGTAATTTTTAAACACTGTGATTAAAACCTATTCAATTTAGTGAAACATATGCATCAGTGGGAATAATATTAATTGGTTTAAAAATGGAAAATGTTCTAGTGGGAAGCAGTAATATCACTAGCCAGTCAAAACAACAGTGCCTTGTTCTGCTTTCACTCTCTGGTATTCCTGAAGCTGTCTGGAACTGTCATCATAATGGAACAATGTAGGAAGAAATCTCTTTGATTACTTGTGGATTATTTGTGGGAATTTTGGCTTTCCCTATGCTTAATGATTTTCCAGTCTTCTTTCAGATCATAAAGGGAGATACTTGGACAGCTTCATCACAAACCAATGGCAAAGTTGGGATGCTCCCACACTCCACTGCACAGTCTTGTTAGCAAGCAAAACTCAGTATTTGGGAAAACAAATCTTACTGGCAGAGAACACGCTGTTATTGGTGTGAAGTAATCCTAAATTTGGGGTAGTCAAAGGTTTGGCTGTCAGGTTCTTTGGAACTTCACTTTCCTGAATAGCTTTCTGTGAACTCTCTGGCTGTGTTCAATTTCTAGGGGAAAGAGTTTTGAGGAAAAAGGGAAAAAATTTTGTACAAAGCCACTTGTCCTCTGGGGCAATTCCTGCTGGCTGCCCTGTGGTTGGTGTGGCCCATCTCAGCAATAAGGGAATGGTACCTGCCTCTGTGCTTGTGTTCTGTGGTGTCACCTGGATGGATCTGAAAGGTAACTTGTAACATTCACTGTTCTCAGAGCAGTGGAATCTTCCAATTGCACACTGAATGTTAATCAGCAGCTGCTGTGGGTGCTGTCAAAGGCAGAGCAGGAATAGCTCTGCTCTGGGGATGAGATTTTCCAGTGCTACACATGGCCCAAGAACTAGAGCTGATTAAAAGGCCTGCTCTAACTGGGATTCAGCTGTGGTTTTGCTGTGCTTGGGTCGTGTTTAGTTCTTTAGTAAAGCAGACTGTTAAATGTTTCATCCCTTTCAGTTGCATCACACTGAGATGTGACTTTACTGATGACAGCTGTTGATCAGAAATCTTAGTGCTCTCTCATCCTTCCTCTTATACAGTGACACAGAACTTAAAACCATAAAGAATACAATGTTCTCAGTTATATAAAGTGGCAGTGGTATTCTGCCTTTAATTGTCAATGCCTTTCCCCAGGCCAAGGAAACAAGAATATTCCCCCCCCCCATCATTCGCAAAGTTATCTTGAAATCTTGCATTGATTCATGACAGATTTGTGTGGTACTTGTTCTACTATCCCTTCAATGACTAATTTTTTCAATCTCAGAAGAGTTCTTGCACAGATAATGCTACACACAGTTTCCCTAACAAGCTATGCAAGCCACCGTGAAAGGATTTTGCAGAATCATGCCATAAATCCCTTGAATAGGTGCTATTGATTTCTGAAGAGGTCTTGCTGAAAAAAGAATGTGCTGCTCAGGCCTCCAGAGGTGTTACTAAAAAGACAATAGCACTGACGAAGCAACAGCAGGAGAAAATCGATTCCCTGGCTATTTTTTGTTTGTTTGTTCTCCGTGAGATTATACAGGGGAGAGGAGATGGATTGAGCTATATTATTTCAGCTGGGATGAAAGTTGCTTTCCTTTTATGTTGAGTTATTTGATGTGCCTGATATCTGTGTGAGCTGAGGTCTATTGCTGGGTAGATGTGGCAAACAGACTCTGCTTGTCAGGCTCTTTACCTGGAGTGTGTGAGCAGTGGTTCTTACACAGTGAGCACACATCACCTTCACCAAAGGAGTTATCCAGCCATGTGCCAGAGTTACTCCAGGGAGGAAGGAGTTTGTCTTATTCTGCCACCACCTCTAGTTTAAGACCAGGCTTGTGCATTTTTTTGCTGTCAGATAGTGATTTTTTATTTTTGCTGTCAGATAGTGATTTTTTTTTTTTAATGAAAGCATAGGAAAGGAACTGTGTTTGTAGAAAGCACCTGTACTACTCAGGTACAAGTTATCCTTTCATCAGAGCAGCTAGTTGTTTGTATTCACACTTGTATGCTGACAAATGACAGGAGAAGAGGAAAAAGAAAATTGCTGGAAGAGAAAATGGAGGAAGTACCCAGGAAAACTAAGCTAGAAACCCACCACTTCTTTGTTAAAAAACATCTCTGAGGTGCTGTTGACTGGAACTGAAGTTTCCATTTCGTTGTTTTGAGAAGCAGTACGTCCTAATTCCTCCATGCCAGAAACAGCAAAGGTTTGAAAACTATTTTTAAATGAAGCTGAAGCTCCCTGCTCTTTTCATTTACCTTTTTCTCAGTTGTTCTCCAGCTCAGTAGTTGTTGTACTTTTTCCTTAATCATTGGAAAGACAGTGTTATGATCAAGGAATATGTTTTATCAAAGAGATGTGTTCTAGCTATTTCATTCATATAGTGTTGTTTACATCATGTA
Organism: Petroica traversi; assembly: GCA_025920805.1. Lineage (NCBI taxonomy): Eukaryota > Metazoa > Chordata > Aves > Passeriformes > Petroicidae > Petroica > Petroica traversi. The sequence goes on from JAHLSL010000047.1 coordinate 3,874,890, forward strand.
TTTGGGCTTGTGCCTATAGGAGCAGATTTTTGAGTGTATTTTAATTTGTGGTGTTTGGGATTAGCAAGAAAATAGCACCTTTAAAATACTTCTAAAAGATTGACAGGATTTTGGAGCCTACTTTCAGAGAATGGGGCATTTAAAGTCTTGAGAAACCCTTCTCTCCACTCAAAGGCATCTGATGATGTTTCTAGGCTGATCCTTAGGCAGGCTCCACTAGAAGAGCAGTATTCCAATTCACACTGAGAATCCAGTTTAAAATGCTGGCATTTCACAGATGATTTTGTCCATCTCTAATCTCTGGCTGTAGTAATATAAGAGGAGGAATTTTTTTTTTTTCTTGCATAAAATCTAGTCCAGAAAGCTTTTTAATTTTATTATCAGCTGTCCTATAACAGCTTTCTTGATAATATCAATCTGCTCTCAGATTTCTACCAGATTTTCCCCCCAAGATATTTTCTTTCCATTTCTGTCCTTTGAATTTAAGCAGTCTTATTTCAATGCTAGCAATATACAGATTTTGTTCTGTCCCCTTTCTTCCCCCATCCTCATATGTGTACAATTTATAAAAGTATTTTGAGTGGGAAATAGTTTTCCAAATAATGCCATCTTGATTTTTGTATTTTTCTTTTATATATTCTCTGTATTCTTTACACATATACATTTGTAGCTTTGAAGTCTTTTACTGTAACTTAGCTTCAGCATTTTCCTAGGCAGAAAGACAAAACATGTACCAGGGCCCCTATGCTGTCTTGGTTCTCTTTAGAATCCAAAGTTGAAATCAGCTGTTCAAGACATAATTTTTTAAAGAGATCTTAGTCCTCATCTGAGTGGGGAGGATTTAGAGGGTGCTAGAGCTGGGGGAATTACTTCACTGGGCATGCTTCTAACTGGGGACTCTTGTCAGATATGTTTGCAAAATCTATCAAAATTGTACACGCATCACGCAGGGTGTGCATCTTCAGCATTTTCTTCCTCATGAATTGTGCACCTAAGGATCCTTATATAAAGCCAACCCCTTTTTATCACCCTAACTGTGTCTGGCTCGTGATTCTAGGACCAGAGAAAAAGACAGCACAACTTGACTCAAAGCTGTTCTGGAAGGAAGCAGTCCATTTCCATTGCCTAGTTTCGAGTGCATCTTGGGAAGAGGGAAGGAAGGAGTCAATCTGTTCTTTCTTGGTATTTTTTTCCCCCAACTCTATTTAAAATTGTAGAGCTGAAGAATAATTGAGGTGGGGAGAGACTTATGGGAGCTCCTGGTCCAGCCCTTTGCTCAGAGCAATCTTAATGCATCAAAACCTTGTCCAGGTGAACTCTGAATATCCAAGGATGGAGAGTTGTCTGGTGCTCTGGAGCCCTGCTCCAGTGTAGGGAGTCAATGAACAGAAGAACCACATAATTTTACTGTTGCTGAGGTGTGTAAGTCCAGTCTGGCACTGCCTGTAGTTGCTGGGTGAAGACTTGAAGAAGCTTCCATTGGGGATCTGCGGGGCTGGCATCTGCGAGGGCAGTTGAGGCATCTGTGGCAGAGTGTGGCGCTGCCATCCCAGGCTCTGGTTGCAGTTTCCCTGGTATCTTTGGAGCAGACCCTTGGAATCATATTTTGAGCGACATTGGTTAGCAGAATGTGGGTTTCTGCAGCACTGTGAGCATACAGGAGTGGTTTTGGGTTTATCTTTTGTCAGAGTAGAGCAGTCCTTTTTTAAGTGACCAGGTTTGCTGCAGTTGAAACATATTCTTGAGGTTCCAGGAGGCCCTTTCACGGCTGCAAAGGCTGCAGCCATGGTTACATATTAATGTTCTATTGTGCCAACCTGGCTACAAGCTTCAACCATTTCAGCTAGAGTTGGACTTTGGTTTCGCAGGGACTTAGGGAGTTTTTTATAGTCTGTGTTTGTATTCTCAACAGCAAGCTTCAAAAGTACAATTTTGCAAGCATCTGCATTATCAACTTGGTGTTCAAGCACCTTCTTAAGGTGATCAACAAACTGCATGTAAGATTCTTGAGGTCCCTGGATGATAGTTGTGAATTTTTGAGGCATTTTTGCATCAGGGACCTTCAGGAAGGCTTGGCGAGCTGCGTCTCGGATTTCTTCAGGGGCTTCCTTGGGAATGTCTCAGGCTGGGACAGTGGGATTGGTATATGGTCCCGTTCCCATAAGCAGTCTAGTCGTGAGGCCCGCCAGGGTCTGATTGCCATGACCCACATAAGATGGAAGTAGATTTTGTATACCTTTTTCCCACACCTTTTTCCCACTCCTTTTCCCATAAAGCGTTCTAAGTGGGGGGCAGCAACAGCCACGCCAGCATTTTAAATCATGTGGTGTGATGATATGAGTGGCAAACTCAGAATCTAGCAGGCTCGTAAAACAGGGTGAACTGATACCATGCTCTGTGGATTCCTGTCGAAGCTCCTTAAGCTCTGGGAAAGACAGCTGTTCCCAATGGGCATTTCACTTTTTTGGTCTTGTATATAAGACTGGTGCTACAATTTTGTCTGCAAAGTCTAAATTCCTTTTCTTTAATGCTTGTTGTTTCAAGTGGACCCAGGTATCATGAGGGTCGGGGGAAATAAATCTGGCTCTTTTTCAAGATTGATGGGTCTGGGGTCAAAAGGATCTTCTCCTTCATCTTCACCGCTGTCAGCTGACCATAGCCAGCAGTAAATGATTTTGGAGATCATGAGGAGCCCCTCTCCTTTTCTGTTGCAAGGGGGGTTGGAGCCTTTAGTGAAAGAGGCACAGTCTTTTCAGATTTTAAAGAGCTCTGAGGCTCCGATTCTGCGGAGGGGGGGGCAAGGGGCATCCTCTTTATCTTTAGCAATAGATTTTTTTCTGAGCTTTTAAAGTTTCAAATATTACTTTCCAGGAGAAAATAATCTCTGCAGCAGCTCTATCACCCTTAGCTACAGCATTCTGAAGTTCCACTCCTACTCTCTCTTACAGATCTGCCGTAAAACTGTGGACTGAGTCACTCCTTGCAGTCTAGAAGTAGTCTATTGGAGTATAATTTCTAAATTGTGCCCAGGCAAAGGTTTGCCTTGCTTGTCTAGCAGCTTTGACATGAGCTCAAGCATGTCTCTTTCCAGGGTGGTCATCCACTAACCTTGGCCCATAGTTCCCTGCAGCAACTCACCTCCTTTCTAGAGGAAAAGCTTCTGGCCAGCATGGCTCCTGAGTCTTCCTGCAGCTTAACCACAGTTCCAAAGGCTCCCATTTCCCCTGCGGTTTAACCTTCAGTGAAGTTCTGAAGTTCAGCAGGGCATTGCTGACTGTCACCTAAGAGCAGGTCCTTCCTCACATGGGGCACCAGTTGTCAAGTGACAGTCGGAGATGGAAGAGATGGGGCAGATTGCTTGGATGCAATAAGCCAAGTTTATTGATACAGAGGTGAGTATTTATTCCTTTTCAGCAGTAACTAAAAAAAGATCCTTATATAAGCAGTAATCACTGTAACAACCATACCTATGTTTCTTAATAATATTGCAAAACTAAAAGCTAGCACTAAAACAGCACAGATACATACCAAACATGCCTCTTCCTTATGTCAGCTATTTTGTTGTAGGCTGCACTGCCTGCCATGGTTTGCAGCCTAGCAATGCTCCTTGTCCACTTCTGACATGAGTTCTGCAGTGCTCTCACTTCTGCTTTCTAACTGTATCTGCACACTCCAGTGTAGGACCACTCTGAGGTGAAAAAAGGTTTCCTTGTTCCTTGTTGTGCCTCTGGATCCCTGTTCTTTACCTGCACACTGTGAGGTGGCTCTGGCTCTTACCTTCTCTAACCAGTCCCAGAAGGCATCTGTTTTAAACAGACAGGCACAAGTTGAGTTAAGGCAAAGACAGTAATTTTGATTAGTTTGACTTAATTAGAACTCAGTGCAGTTTTTTCTGAAATTCTCCAACAGTTATTTTTTTACATTTGTTTCCAATACTGTTACAAGAAGCAAACACCTGCTTGATAATGAAAGGTCAGACTCTTATAGAGGTAATGAAAATACAGAGAAGCCCCTGTTTACACAGTGTACCTCCAGACAAGCTGTTAAAGAGGATTTCTCTTGTGGCACATATTTAATATTGCACTGGCACTTAGACAAACATTTAGTAATAGTTCAAGGAAAGCCCTTTTCCTTAATATTGACCATAGTGACAGCCCCAGAGTGTTACCTGAGAAAGATGCTCTTGAGTGATAGCCAGGTGCATTGTCAGGTGAACACAGCTGAGTGGCTGTGCAGGTAGCTGCATGATTCATTTGAGAAGGGAACCTGTAGGAATGAGTTTTAATTAACAAATGACATAACAGAACACCTAACTCTGATGTTCAAAAGGAAATAAACTTGCTAAGGACTAAGAAGGTTGGCAGTCCATATTTCAGGTGTATTTCAGCTCATTTTCCTGGCCTTCCTCTGACATGTCACAGTCATCAATCCCATGCTCCCTTACAGGTTGTCCTATTATATTTTCCATTGGGGCTGGCTACCTCTGTGCAGGGTCACACAAGATGCAGAGTCTGAATGTAACTGACAAACCCCATCATTTTGCTGATTTTACTTTCTTTGTACCACAAGAAGCTGCCTGTGGCCTTGATGCCTTTTTAGCCCTAAAATCACATGTCAAACAAGATTACAGTGATAAAAATGGTTACTGTTTATTGAAGGTCCTCCAGGTACACTTATGGTAGAATGCACACATGCTATAGGGCTTCAGCACTTTTACATGTTTAGCAAATTAGCATAATTGACAATCATCCCCAATTAAAAATAAAGTTAATGAAGTAATTCCCCTCTTGGTTTGGTCCCCTAGACAGCATTGCCTTGGTAGACTGGTTTTACACTTTATGCTAAGTTTTGAAGTTATGCTTTCTTTTCTGGATATTTCTCTGCATGCAGCTTCTAGCATATGCCACAACCACACAAAAGCTGCTCCTGATGGCCTCCAATCTGAAAACACTGCAGAAGGAAATCCCCTCTGGAGATTTATTTGACAGAACGAGGTGAGAAGGGAGATTTCTTCTGTGTTGGCCCCTGGCAATAAATTTGTTACCCAGGTTATGCCTGAACTATGAACTGGATTGGGTCTGAAAAGTCAGTTTTGGTCCCTGATCTGACAGAGTGAATGTGGAAGAAAGTAATTTGGAATCACTGGGATTGGAGGGAATGGCATCTTGGGAAATATGACTCGGCAGTGACTCCACACTACATCTCCTGATTGCACTGAACATTTTTTTCCAGGCTAGGGATTAATTTAACTCTGCATGGCTTTATGATATCCAACTGCTACAGTGCTTGTGGCTATGTGCTGTAATCATCCTGACTGGATCTCACGTTGGATGACTGCCACACTGCTGTCCCCATGGGTTAGGAATATGCCTGCTTCCAAAGGCAAAAAACAATAGCAGAATAAATAGACATATATAAAAAGATATTATTCCTATTTATATAGGTCTTGCTTATAGCTGCTACCTTTACAGAAACTATTAAAAGAATGAGGCAATGGAATTAATAAGTAATTGTTGAGCTGTTTTGGTTTGTACATACCCTTGATTTGATTTGTCCATACCCTTGGTTTGTACATTTTCTTCCACATTTTCTCTCCATACACTGCTTACTTCCCTCAGCTATTTTCTTAAGGTTTAATGAATCTTTTGAAAACAGCCAGGTGAACTCCAATGATCTACAAACAGAAAGCTGAAATCCACATCTGTGAGTGTCAGAGCACAACTGACTTCTTGTACGCCACAGACTTTTCCAGGGCTGCATTTGAAACAGAACTGTTCTTTAGACACTCCAAATCTTCCATCTGGTACCATGTATTCAGAAGGGATAGAGGAAAAACTGAGTTTGATCTTCTATATTTAATGGGCTTGACTGTGATTGTATATCTCTGTTGCTTCATTGACTTCAGTAAAGAGCACATTTCTGTATCTCTCTGATTTTAGAATTGGGCCTGAAATTAATAGTGGTATCACAAAAAGGAAAATACTATTAGGAAATAACACTCAAGGAAAATTACACAGCCTGGGTTTGAAAATGGAACTAATTTATTCACCCACTCCCTTGGCGGCCAAGAAGAAATGAGTGGAAAGGATGAGTAGTGGTAACAGTGATGAAAGCAGTGGCATCCTCCTGTGGGCAGGCACTAAGGCTGTTTTAAAAATATGGAGTCAGTTTTCTGACACAGAGTCACCACCTTCTGAGAAAAGTCTGGATTTCTAACATTAGGCTTAAGGCTCAAGAAAAAAAATTATATCTCTTCTGCCTACTCCTCACTTATGTTTTGTATTCTGCTTCTTTGTTTTGGCTGTCAGCAACAAAATCACATTAGATGGCTGGAGATCCCTATAAAATCCCTCATTCCAGCGCTCTAGAGGGAAAACAACAAAACCCCATGCTGGAGGGTGCTCTGGGAGCACTCGCACAGGATGGCTTTGTGATAGTGCTCAGTGTGCAGTGACCAGAGCTCAGACTGGAGTCAGCTCTGTGACCACTTTGAGCTCAGCTTGTGCCTGGAAACCTGAGGAAAATTAACCCTTCAGACCCTGGCAATGAGTTCACCTTCTGTGCTTGAATACTCAAATTAACTTACAAAATGATTTACCCCGGAGGTCAGCAGTAGATTGTACCAAGGCAGACAGAGCAGCAGACACTTCTGATTCCTTGGTACACACAGCGCTCTCAGTGCACCTTCATCTGCTGAAACCACTGTCAGACCAGCTGCTTTCCTCCGTGACTCCAGCCTGGAATTGTCCAGGCTTGCCTGATTTAAGCTGTTTTTGTGAGGTGACCTGTTGTTGTTTCATGACCTAGTTGCTGACACTCACTGCTCAAATCTGATTGTCCCAGCCTTGCCAGCAGCTTTTCTAGTTTTGTGTCTTAGTAAAAGGGCAGGTAACTCTGAGAGCTCACTGCATTTCCTGGCTGATCAGGGACCCTGGAACAACTTCCCCCAGCTCACATCTGGGAGCAGGCTATACATAAAGCTCCCCCCTAAGGTTTCGGGTTCTTGGCTTTTGACCCTGATGCTGGAAGCTATTGGCTGTGATTAGAGGGAGTCTGCACTCTGACGTGTGTGGGTGACTTGCGGTAAGTTCATACCTTATCAAGTTCTTTTCTACTTTATGATGCATTTGTGTTACTGCCTGTAAAAATACACCTAGTTTAGTAAACTCATGAAAACAAGTGTGTTAGTATCTGCCAGCTTGTCCTTTCCCTTTATCACTCCTCCCTTTCACTAGATTCCAGCAGACTACTCCTCTATTTCTTGGCTCCTTTTTCCTTCCACACTTCAAAATAAGAGGTGCTGAATGGATTTTGCCTTATGAACACAGTAAATGTATTTAAATAAGCAAAACTTCAGCAGAATGGGGAGGAACAGAGAAACATAGATTATGTCAGATATGGAAACCTGAGCAATCTACATCATAGAGGTCCTTGTAAGACTCTAGGCAGACTGAAAAACACCCCTGGCTATATCTTGTTTCTCTGTGCTAGGTATGACTGCAGCTGCAGCAGCTACTTTGTCCTTGATTGTATCTTCTCCATAACAAGGCAGTCTCAGAGCAGTGCCCTCTAGACCCATATCTCCTGCTTCAAGAAGGGTATGGAGCTTTTTAGGGTGTTTCAGTTCAGAGCTCAGTGAGGATTTTTCTATCACTGGATAAAATCTGAACACTTGGGAAGCGAGTGAAGCTGCTACTGCAAAGTGCAGCCAGACACATGCAAGTTTTAAAACAAATTTTGAATTATCCTCAGTCTTTGCAGTCATATCCGCAGAAATCTGTGGTTTAGCTTCTCCCAGGAACATTTAGAACAGAAAGCTTCTTTCCTTAGAAGCAAAGTCGGCAGAATGATGGAGCCTGTATGTGATGCTTTCAGTAAAGGAGATCCACATTCCCTCAGTTTCACTGCTGGCATTGCTCCAGATTAGTGATGCAATTCTTTCCCTCCTGTTTCTGTTTCTGATCCATTTCAATGTCTTGCTGCATTTCTTTCCTGCTCCATTCTGCTTGGGGTTTTTCATCTTGTTCTGTGAATCCAGCAGCTGCCAGGATCCTCAGAACCATTGAACTCTCAATTCGAAGAGAGAACCATCTGTGCTGATGGTTAACAGGCTCTCACTTTACCATTCCTCTACTTGTGTGCTCAATGTCTGTGCAGTGACTTTTGTCATTTTCTGTTTGTGCTGCCATGACATTCAAAAGCACCATTAAGATTGAAGCCTAGTCAAGCTGGCACTTACAAAGCCCAATTAAATGAGAAAATGTGCTAGGTATCCCAAAGAGCTTTCATTCCTATGTGATGGTTAGACTTTTTAAATGACTTTATACAAGGCTACCAGAATGTGAGAAGAAGTTGTCTAGTTTGACTTAAGAGAAGAAAAAATGACAGTCTCTCTGCCTGTGGTTTGGATCATGACTGCTGTGAGCAGCCTCCTGCCTCGCTCCCCCTCTCCTAGTCAGCTTCAGCATTTTGGAGAAAGCAATGAGAGAGTTTCCTGTGACCTCAGAGCACCACTTATAAATCCAGACACAGTTACCTAAGAGTAGAGACAACTTCTGCATGTAATTTAGAGGATCAGTGCACTGCAGGACTCCTCAGTAACACAAGCCGCAGATGTTTGTCACTACTCTTTTTTTCTGTAATATCTGTAGTGTCTTGTTGAATGCATAGCACAGAAGAAGGGACCAGCATAGCTCTAAACAGCCTGGTTTTAGCTCAAAGTGGGCCTTTATTAAAATACTCAAACCCCATTTGCTGTATTCAGAGATTACAGTACCCTTTGTAAATGTTTATAGATTGCTAAATTAGGATACCAAGCAATTATGAAATTGAAGTGCTTTATGAATTTAATTTTCTGATATGAAAAGCACAAGGGAAAAGTACCAATATTGATACTGTAGAGTCCCCAGGACACTTCTGTAGGAGAAAGTTACTGGTAAATATTCTAAGTAAGCTCTACAGGAGCAGACTGGTTGTGCAGCAGCCCACTTGCCCCATCAAGACCCAGATCACTGAGAACTCTGTGGCTCTCGACAAAAAATCTCATTTGTAAAGGATCTCCGAGTCGTTCCTCCCTGTGCTCTTTTCATCATTCCTCAACTGCCTTCACAGCAAGGCACCATTTCCTTCTCAGCCTCATCTCTCTCATTCAATACCAACCTGGAACAAGCCAGACGGGTTCTACTGAAAAACAATAGGGTCATTTGGAGAAGACTTCTTTCAAAATAGGATTTCTTTTCTACCTTTGTAGACAGGATCTTAGAAAGATGAATAAATAAATAATAATTTTTAGAAATCAAAAACTGTTGCTTACAGACACTTCCATTGCTATGGATCTAGTGCACAGATTCCAGGATATTGCTAGTGGCAGTTGAAACTGTACCATTTTTCTCACCTATTTAGTTTTCTTCCCTCAAGGTTTGCATTTCCATTTGCTTTCATGCAGCAAATAAATTCCATGAAAGGGAAATGCTTAATAAATAGCCTCTGGTAAAGAGTATGGCATAACTGGCATAACTCCTTTGCTTTTAGAAGCATGAAGATTGCATCACTGAATATTGTGCCTGTCTCTAAATTAAATAAAAAACCCAAACCAAGTTCAGGAAATTAAATTCATTATAAAGATAATGGAAAATTCTGATTTTCCTTGCTGCTGTAGTCACACACACTTCAATTGTTTCCTTGAACAATCAATACCTTGTAAAGAAAATAAACATCTTCTTAAGACACTGTTCAGTTTTCTAGGGATATGTGGTGATCTGTTTTACTGCTAGCCTGAATAGAGTCCCTTAATGCATTAGATTCAGGGGATGTCTGCACTCACAGGTGCAATTGGCATTGGCCTGTCCTGGTTCTGCAGCAGTTGTATATAACCCTTCTGAAGAACACGGGAAAAATCCTGTGTTATAACTCCCCTGAACTGAAATATTCCAGCTGTATTTCAGTCTGGCCTATCCCACAGTGTTGCATTTTGTTTATCTTTGCTGATCAGGGGTAAACACAGCTGAAATGTTTGTAGTGGAGAAGGAGGTGGCTGCACACATCAGTGCTGGGGATGCCAGAGTGTGGTGGAACAGAGCAAGGAGCTATGAACAGTTAACTTTGCCCCACTTCATTTATAGATCAGTTTGATTATTTTACTTTCTCCAGTTTTGCAAATCAGACATAATCAGGTTCCCTTAATAGCATGATAGGTCTGCATGTTCAATTATACAGGGCAACGTTATTCATAGATCCTTCTAATTTCCCCATATAGACTAATCTTATTAATATTTATCTCCTAATCTATTTACAAATTCATAGTGGGTAATCTCTGTCTAAATGAAGCTACTGTTCATACAGAGTTCTCTTATTTAAAGGAGTCAAGGTAGCATTTATTTAATGAAAAGCTTAAAGCAGAAAAAAATGCAATTAATTGTGAAGCATCATCAAAAATTATGATGTCCAAAATATTTCTGTGTCTGATTTTTAAGGTCCCTTCCAGCCCAAACCATTCTATGCTGTCAAAACAAAAGGCAAGATGGGTAACAGCATACAGCAGGTGAAACATCAAGCTAAGAAAAACCCAACCACATGAGCTCTTGACCTCTGTGTTTATGTTTGGCTACAGAAGCTGTCTTTTTAAATGGTCAGGAAGCAAAGTGCTTGGATCACCTGCCCATGTCCCAAAGGATCCAGTGTCTGCCTCCTTCCACCCATTTGTTTTAATCAATGGCAGCAGAGGAGTGAGGGAAAAAACCAAGCAGGTATTTTGAAAAATGCAGGTTATGAATTAAGTATTACTGCAGCTTCTTCCAGTTCTCAGCACTGGGTTTGGCTTCTGAAACATGAAGAACTGTGCCTAGAGAGCCAATCTGAAATATATGCATTGTGTACTAGTTGGAAATGTCTAAGTGGGTATTTAAGGGACTTCAACACTCTTCAGTCCCTGCCAATGACAACAAGGGTTGTGTGAAGCATTTAGGCACACACAAGCCTGTCCCTACTCAGTAAAGCACTTCAGGGTGCTTTTAAGCCCCTTGATTTCTGCTTTTGGTTTAATCACCAGGAGGTTTTTCAAAGGCAAGAGGCTGCCATTATCTCACAAACGGGCTAAGCTGCCTTATAGCAAAATAGTCCTCAAAAACTCTGTTGTTTAAAAAGCTATGTTGTTCTCCCTCCCCTGCTGCAGTGGTCGATGCCTTTATGACTATTCCTTTCTTACCTCTGCATTTGGGAAATACTGTTTATAATGATGTCATTCTGCTGTTGATTCCCTCAAACGGGCACTGAAAATGCTCTGTATTTTCCTCAGACTGATGCATTTGCAGGTTGATCATCCATCTCGGTCATTACCTCTCTAAGTGTTCATGGTCCTGCATCAGCTTGTTCGGGGCAGTTCTTCCAGGTGTGCATAACGCAGCAAAGAAAATCACACAGTTGTGAAAGCAGGAAGAAATGCCTTATATTGCTTCATAAGCTTTTGTCCAGAAAGACACTACATTGATATTGAAAAAAACACTGGGTTTCTTGTAGCCAGTCAGAAGCTTTTCTTTTTCTCTCCCCTTTTCCTCTGAAATGCCAGGCAGATTTTGGGGTGCAGGCAAAGATGCCATGTGCAGGTTTTCCTGCTGACTGCCTTAGATTGAGGGTGATGCTACAGATTTTTGATATTCAGGCATCATTAGAGTAATCTTTTCTGATGTTCTTTATAGCCCTGGTGTCCTGGTTTAGGGCAAATATTTAGGAGGAAACCTCTGGGAGGTCTCCTCTAGGAAGAGCCGATTCCAATCGCCCCTCCCCCTACCGGTCCGGGAAGAATTTCCTTAGAGAAAAGTGGAAAAAACTATTTATTTAACACATAGAATATTTACAAGTATAGGGAAAAAATTGGATAATATGAAAACAATGAAACCTCTCCTTCCTCTGAAGAGATGGTAGATTCAGAGTCCGTCTGAGTCCGGTTCAGTTCTCCAGTGGGGGGGACGATTGCCGGGCCCGGCTGTAGCAGTCGGCGAGGGTGGGGGAGGGGCCCCCCGGGCGTTCCCTGGTGTCCTGGGCTCACGCGATGCCAGCCAGTCCCAAGAAGAGGAAAAAAAAAGGAAAAAAGAGATAACGCTGTCTGCTGGAATGCAGCCTCTCCGCTCTCTTGACCTTGGTTCGTAGTAATCTGCGGGACGGGGGGCGATGATCCCGGGGAGCTGCGAGTTCCGGCCGCGCTGGAGCCACGCGCTCCCTCCTCTGCTCTTCTCTTCCTGCTTCCTGCTGCCGCTCCGCCTCTTCCTCCACCTTCACTTTCACTGTCTTCCTTAGACCAACTTAAAGCTGCAGAACTTAATGTCCAGCATAAGCCAGGGGACGATTGGGGATACAAACAGGCCATATGGCTAACCCAGGACATTCCACCCCTTATCCCCATATCGTCATTTCAGTACCTAGATACATATATATACAGTGTACAGCTATATACAGAAAATGTCCCTGAAATTCAGCAAATAGTGGTATCTACACATGGTTCTCACCCAACAATCAAATGATCCTGGGGCACACATCGTGTTGTTCCATCTTTCTGCATTATCCACCATGTGTAACCTGGTCCCTGAGCAAAGACAACCCCACGGATGGGTTTGTCTGTATTCGAGGCAGAGTTGACCCACACCGTCTTCCCTAACAGACCTCTAACATGTACCACTGGGACCTTGTCTCCATCTACTGTATGCAGGGACTCAGATTGGGCCGGGCCAGCTCTATTGGAACATCCCCTAGTGTTCACTAACCAGGTGGCCTTTGCTAAATGTCTTTCCCAATTTTTAAAAGAGCCTCCGCCCAATGCTTTCAGGGTGGTTTTTAACAGTCCATTGCACCTCTCCACTTTACCTGCAGCTGGTGCGTGGTAGGGGATATGGTACACCCATTCAATACCATGTTCCCTAGCCCAAGTGTTAATAAGGTTGTTCTTGAAATGAGTCCCGTTGTCTGACTCAATCCTCTCAGGGGTACCATGCCTCCAAAGGACTTGTTTTTCAAGACCCAGGATGGTGTTCCGGGCAGTGGCATGAGGTACAGGGTAAGTCTCCAACCATCCTGTGGTGGCTTCTACCATTGTGAGCACATAGTGTTTACCTTGGCGTGTCTGGGGCAGTGTGATGTAATCAACCTGCCAAGCCTCTCCATACTTATATTTGGACCAGCGCCCCCCATACCATAGGGGTTTCACTCGTTTTGCCTGTTTAATGGTTGCACATGTCTCACAATCATGGATTACCTGAGAGATACAGTCCATGGTTAGATCCACCCCTCGGTCTCGTGCCCATTTATAGGTGGCATCTCTACCCTGATGACCTGAGGCATCATGGGCCCATCGAGCTAGGAACAATTCTCCCTTGTGTTTCCAATCTAAGTCTACCTGTGACACCTCTATCTTTGCAGCCTGATCTACCTGCTTGTTGTTCCGGTGTTCCTCATTAGCCCGACTCTTAGGGACATGGGCATCTACATGGCGGACTTTCACAGGCAGCTTCTCTATTCGGGCAGCGATGTCTTTCCACACTTCAGCAGCCCAGATCGGTTTTCCCCTACGCTGCCAATTAGCCTTCTTCCACTTCTCCAGCCATCCCCACAGAGCATTGGCTATCATCCACGAATCGGTGTAGAGGTAGAGCTTTGGCCACTTCTCTCTTTCAGCAATGTCCAGGGCCAGTTGAATGGCTTTGAGCTCAGCTAGTTGACTTGATCCACCTTCTCCTTCAGTAGCTTCTGCAACCTGTCGAATGGGGCTCCACACAGCTGCTTTCCACTTCCGTTTCATCCCTACAATACGACAGGAACCATCAGTAAAAAGAGCGCAGCGTGCGTCTTCTGCTGGCAGTTGATTGTATGGTGGAGCTTCCTCAGCCCGTGCCACTTGCTCTTGTTCCTCTTCATCGGTGAGATTAAAGTTTTCACCTTCAGGCCAATTTGTAATTATCTCCAAAATCCCAGGGCGATTCAGGTTTCCAATACGGGCGCGCTGTGTTATGAGGGCAATCCACTTGCTCCATGTAGCACTGGTGGCATGGTGGGTAGATGGAATCTGTGCTTTGAACATCCACCCCAGCACCGGTAGTCGGGGTGCCAGGAGGAGTTGTGCTTCAGTGCCAATGACCTCTGAGGCGGCTTGGACTCCTTCATAGGCTGCTAAGATTTCCTTCTCTGTCGGAGTGTAGTTGGCTTCGGACCCTCTGTAACTTCGACTCCAGAATCCCAGTGGTCGGCCTCGAGTCTCTCCAGGCACCTTCTGCCAAAGGCTCCATGACAGACCGTGGCTCCCGGCTGCAGAGTAGAGCACGTTCTTCACATCTGGTCCTGTCCTGACAGGGCCAAGCGCTACCGCATGAGCGATTTCCTGTTTGATCTGGGTGAAGGCTTGCTGCTGTTCAGGGCCCCAATGGAAGGTGTTCTTCTTGCGGGTAACCAGATAAAGAGGACTCACGATCTGGCTGTACTCAGGAATATGCATTCTCCAAAAGCCTATGGCACCTAGGAAAGCTTGCGTTTCCTTCTTGCTGGTCGGTGGAGACATTGCTGAAATCTTGTTGATAACCTCGGTGGGAATCTGGCGCCGTCCATCTTGCCACTTCACCCCCAGGAACTGGATCTCCCGAGCAGGTCCCTTAACTTTGCTCCTCTTGATGGCAAAACCAGCTTTTAGGAGGGTCTGGATAATCTTTTCTCCTTTCTCAAACACTTCTGCTGCTGTGTTCCCCCACACAATGATGTCATCAATGTATTGCAGATGTTCTGGAGCCTCACCCTTCTCTAGGGCAGCCTGGATCAGTCCATGGCAGATTGTGGGACTGTGTTTCCACCCCTGGGGCAAACGATTCCAGGTGTACTGCACACCTCTCCAGGTGAAAGCAAATTGAGGCCTGCACTCGGCTGCCAAAGGAATGGAGAAAAATGCATTTGCAATGTCAATAGTGGCGTACCACTTCGCTGCTTTGGACTCCAGCTCGTATTGGAGCTCCAGCATGTCCGGCACAGCAGCACTCAATGGTGGAGTCACTTCATTCAAGGCACGATAGTCCACTGTCAATCTCCATTCTCCTTCCGATTTGCGCACAGGCCAGATGGGGCTGTTGAACGGTGAGTGGGTTTTGCTGACCACCCCTTGGCTCTCCAGCTCACGAATCAGTTTGTGGAGGGGAATCACAGCATCTCGAGTTGTTCTGTACTGTCGGCGGTGCACTGTCGAAGTGGCAATTGGCACTCGTTGTTCTTCTCCCTTCAGAAGCCCAACTGCAGAGGGATTCTCTGATAGTCCAGGCAAGGTACTCAATTGCTTAACGCCCTCTGCCTCCACAGCAGCTATCCCAAAAGCCCACCTGAGTCCTTTCGGATCTTTGAAATATCCATTTTGGAGATAGTCTATTCCCAAAATACATGGGGCCTCTGGGCCAGTTACAATAGAATGTTTCTTCCACTCCTTTCCAGTCAGGCTCACCTCAACTTCCACCACAGTCAAATCCTGTGATCCCCCTGTCACACCAGCAATAGAGACAGATTCGGTCCCCACATATCTCGATGGGATTAATGTGCACTGCGCACCAGTGTCAACCAAGGCCTCATATTTTTGTGGTTCTGATGTGCCAGGCCAACGAATCCACACAGTCCAAAAAACACGGTTTTCCCTAGCCCCCACCTGGCTAGAGGCAGGGCCTCCCTAAGCCTGGTCATTCTTCTTTCCCTGGGTGTACATCTTAGAGGTTCCTTCAAGGGGATCAGACATATCGTTGTCATCATACCTGGCAGTTCGGCCATGGGTAATTGGAGCTACTTCCTTTCTGGTGGAACTTCCTTTCCGAGTCTTATCTTCTTTCAATTCACGCACCCGTTGTGCCAGAACAGATGTGGGTTTTCCATCCCACCTTCTCATGTTCTCCCCACAATCACACAGGTAAAACCACAGCTCACGTCGTGAGGGGTACCTTCTCTCCTCTGGGGAAGAACGTCTACGTCTGGTAGCTGAGCCTCTGACCTGTATTGCGCAGATTTGGAGAATCTCGTTTCTAAGTTCTTTGTGGCTCTCTGCTATTTTCTGTAGTTGTTCTTCCACAGCTGCGATTCTTGCATGTGTGGGGCCACACACAGCATCTCCATAAGTTCGGAGCTTCCTCGCCATCTCTTCCACAGTCGCCTCTCTCTCCTCCCGCATCATTAGGGCTAAAGAAGACTGGTATTCTTGTGGCCCGAGGTGTATAAGTTTTCGCCACATTTTGGGTGTACATGCCATTAAATCTGGATTATTAGGCGCATCTGGATCCCCTGTGAAAACCAGCTCTGCCACAGCCATTTCTCTCAAGCGTTGAATCCCTTGTTCTATTGTCTTCCACTGGGTTTGCTGCATATAGAGATCGTCTACACACATGTATCTGTGCGCCACAGCTGCCAAGACTCGTGCCCAGAGACTCCTAGGGAGAGCCCCCCTTACTGTTTCCTGGTCAATAACTGGTTCATGTGACAGGTGTCCCAAATGCCTCGCTTCAGTTCCGTCTAGAATTGTAACGTCGCCTGCGGCATCCCAAAGACGGACTAACCAACTAATTATAGATTCATCAGGGCGTCGAGTGTAATCCTTTCTTAGACCACGAAGGTCCTTCAGGGAAAAGGAATCGATAGTGTCTCCTGCCCTTGAGCCAATTTTTGTCCCTGAGGGTCCTTCCCCCCCATCGCCTGCCCGTGAGGGTCCTTCTCCTCCATCATCCTCATCATCATCCCCTGATCGATCTGTTTTGGTTTTGGCCTTCTTTCCTGCAGCAGCGACTGCCAATGGCTTAGGCTTACTATCTGGTCCAGGTGCCGGCTTAGGTTCAGTGTCTGGTTTAGTTGCAACCTGGGGGACTTGAGCTGCTTCACTTTCCTGGCCCTGTGTCTCTATCTGCTGCCCAGCTTCACTTTCCTGGCCCCTTGCCTCTATCTGCTGCCCAGCTTCACTTTCCTGGCCCCTTGCCTCTATCTGCTGCCCTACAGCATCCAGTAGTGTGTGGTAAGCATATGCCAGGGCCCAGCTTATTGTAATGATCCTTTCCTCCTTAGAACCATCATTACACTTCTCTTTCAGATATTTGGCCACCCTAGTAGGGTTCTGTATTTGGTCACGTGGGAAGTCCCAAGCTATGGGTTCTGAGAACTCTTTCAAGATCTGGCCCATATCCTCCCATTCTCCGCACCACTCTGGATGTTCCACAACTGGGTCAGGTGTCTCCTCAGCCTCTCCGCGCCTATCAGCCCTCATTCTAGAAAAGTTGTAAACCATATAGAAGAAACTCACCATCTGAAATATCAGCAAAGTGGTTTCTTTGGCAATTGGGGGGTACTGAGCATTTTCAAAAAATGATGTAACAGATAATGTGACAGATCGAAAGGGGAAGAGGAAAGGGAAAGGCTGGGAAGCCTCATCCCCACCATTACGGGATTGGGTGCCATTATCAACAAACCCCCAGAACATGCCACTGAAACTAGGACACAAGGTGGGAAAGAAAAACAACAGACCGTAAATAGATTGAACAATTCCTAGTAGGTTAGCTAAACTCTCTCTATAAATCAGTATCACCACCCCCAGCAAAACAGCAACTTTAAGCCGTACCCCGCAATGGTAAAAACTCCATGCCAAAAACAACAGTGAGTAACAAAGCCGACCTAGGAACCAGTTAGCTGCTTTCAGGGAGAGGTACATTATAAGCTCAAACAGCATGGCTACTGAGAGCAAGCACAACCAAGATACAAATCAGTACAAGTTTTTTCCACTTTCTCGAGCCCCGCAGTTGGGCGCCAATTATATTGTCCTGGTTTAGGGCAAATATTTTGGAGGAAACCTCTGGGAGGTCTCCTCTAGGAAGAGCCGATTCCAATCGCCCCTCCCCCTACCGGTCCGGGAAGAATTTCCTTAGAGAAAAGTGGAAAAAACTATTTATTTAACACATAGAATATTTACAAGTATAGGGAAAAAATTGGATAATATGAAAACAATGGAACCTCTCCTTCCTCTGAAGAGATGGTAGATTCAGAGTCCGTCTGAGTCCGATTCAGTTCTCCAGTGGGGGGACGATTGCCGGGCCCGGCTGTAGCAGTCGGCGAGGGTGGGGGAGGGGCCCCCCGGGCGTTCCCTGGTGTCCTGGGCTCACGCGATGCCAGCCAGTCCCAAGAAGAGGAAAAAAAAAGGAAAAAAGAGATAACGCTGTCTGCTGGAATGCAGCCTCTCCGCTCTCTTGACCTTGGTTCGTAGTAATCTGCGGGACGGGGGGCGATGATCCCGGGGAGCTGCGAGTTCCGGCCGCGCTGGAGCCACGCGCTCCCTCCTCTGCTCTTCTCTTCCTGCTTCCTGCTGCCGCTCCGCCTCTTCCTCCACCTTCACTCCCACCGTCCTCCTTAGACCAACCCAAAGCTGCAGAACTTAATGTCCAGCATAAGCCAGGGGACGATTGGGGATACAAACAGGCCATATGGCTAACCCAGGACACCCTGACACATGATCCAGAAGCTGTTCCCTGGGACGTAGCATGCCTCCTAGCCAGGGATTACATTCCAGTAAGGAGAATAAGAAGGAGAAATGAGGCAGAACCATGAGCAGTTGACGTGTTTCAACAGGCAGCAGCACCTGTGCTCACAGGCATTGCTCTGGTGCTGGTACAGGCCTGCAGCTTCAGGAACATTTATTAGGCTCCTCTTTATAGAGCTGTGGGTTAAAATTGGTCATTTAAGGCTTTTAATTAGAAAGTGTAATCAGAGTTTTCAAACTCAGAACACAAATCTTGGTAACTAACACACACATTTAAAACTCCTCATAAAATAAACTACAAAAGTTTAATCAAAATGAAAGTTGCAAAAGCTGCATTTCCTGACACAAACAAGCATAAGCCAGGGTCTTTTAATGTTATGGCTCCTCCTTCAGTGATGGAAAATAATTTTTCTTTAAAAGAGCCCAACATTTAAATTATTAAACAACTTAAGCATATTCTAAATGTCAAGAATCAATAAGGTTAGAAAAGATCTTTAAGAGCAAAACCTGTAGCAGATGAAATTTGAGCAAGTAAGAGTAAGGTAACAATAGAATAAATTTACTAGTATGTACTTTGGCATCAAAGGTAAGGGTTTCTCTCTGCAGCACTGAGTGCTTTAAGTCAATTAGTGCCTTCATTTAGGATTTGTTAGGTAGGGAGCAGGTATACCAAGGGTCCTGCTTGGTTTCTGGTTGTAGTAACCCTTTGGTAAAGGTGAACACAGGACACACACTGAAATTTCCCAAATAGCTCCCAGAGGCAAGAAATACACTCACATATGATGTGCATCTCCTGAGAGAGGTTTTTTTCCCCAGCTAGGCAGGCCTATATCAAAGTGGAGAGCACTGGAGCAGCATGGCTGTTTCAGGGCACAACGAGGAAAGGCAGAGAGAAGAATTGGTTTTTGCATTCATGTGTCAGTCTCTTGGGAGACTGCTCATGCTCATCCCATCCCTGTTTCCCTCTTAATCTTTTCTCTTCAGGGTTTTGACAGCACATTGTGAACCATTTTCCTATGAAAGATGTGCACTGAATCCTTACAAAGTGTGGAGCTCCTCAGGGAGGCAGCTATGTTGCAATGAAGGGGCCCATGGATCTTGGAGGAAAGAAAGGCAAATTTTTTGTCTGTTCCCCCTGGTTATTAACTTTGGTGTTACCATTTCAGCTCCATGGGAGTCCAAGCTGTGGCTTACCTTTGAAAGTGGGATGTATTTAACAGAGCGTGTGTAACATTTCTGCAGCTACTACAGAGTTACCCAACAATTGCCCTTCAAAGGCAGTGATGTCACTCTCATGCCCTCTGGGTTACTGCCTTGTCCATTCCTTTTTGCCACATTTTGGGCTGTTCCACAGCCCATGTCTCAAATTGTTTGGTTAATAGCTCCTAACACCCATCAAGATTCTACAGTTCCCTTGGCAGGCATTCACTGACAGTACATGTGCTAATGTTGCTAAATATATGATTAGCTACAACTAGGAGCAGCTAGTGATCACTAAACTCTGGTGATACAAGGAAGACTTGTCATTCCACACCGCCCCTCACACAGACAGGAGAATATTTTCTGTGTTATGCACGTCTGGAAGCCTTTGGCAAGTGTTTGTGTTTGGGTTTCTTTGTTCTTCTAGTGTCTGAGCAACTAAAAAAAATGGTTGTTCCTGCAAAACTGAATGGCAAAGTCTCACTTGGAGAGCATAGTGAAGGGAGAGAAAATACAGGAGCTTCTGTATTTTGGGAAGTGAGTATGTTTGCATGTGCTTAGCATTTCCAGAAGATGGATGTTTTGGGCTAGATTCCCAGCTGATGAATGGAGAGCTAAGCAGAAGGTATTTGAATAGGGCACCCTAGGAAATATGACTGACCACTGGGAAAATAGCGATACCACTAGGAAAGTCATACCAAAGAGCCTTCAGTGTAAGGAAGAGGGAAACATTAATCTGGAATTAGTTACTCCTAGGATTTTCTGCAGGCATGCCTGAATTAATGGAGTTCTCTTCTTGCATCCATTTGCTTTTTTACAAGTAAATGGAGCAGATTCTTGTTCTCTTTCAGCTCATTCTCTGTCTGCTCTGAAGTCTTCACACAGCTATTGGACTGGCAGATCAGAAGAATGCACCACTATGGGCAAGCATGTAAACTGACTTTTGTGAGGGTTTTATGCCTTTTTCAGGTTGGAAAGGCCACTCAGGTCATGTACTTGGGTAACTGAAGCACTCTAATTTTTCATACCATGAACAGGGTGCCCAGAGAAGTTGTGGTGCCCCCATCCCTGGAAGTGACCAAGGTAGGGTTGGGGTTGGACAGGGCTTAGAGCAACCTGGAATGGTGGAAGGTGTCCCTGCACATGGCAGAAGGGTAGAACAAGATGATCTTTAAGGTCCCTCCAACCCAAACTATTCTGTGATTCCATGAGTCTCTTAAAATACAAAAATTATGACAGAAGGGCTGGAATGAAATTCAGGATAATGGTGGTGATTATTAGAAATGTGTGATTTGTTTGTTGTCTTATAGTTACTTCAGGTGGTTATATATTACCATTATTTAGTTACTTGATTAATTTTAATACTTACTGTCAGCTCTAGGTTTATTGCAATCAAAAATATATTCCAGTGGAGAAGGTCAATAATAAAAATAAAAAAAAGTCATCCAGCAGTCAGGAAAACCCGCCACTTTTCTTCTGCATTTCCAGCTGAAAAGGATGAGAGAGCAGGCAGAGTGAGGGACTGTCTGGAACAGGAGTGAGGCTATCTCAGCAAGGAAAGCCAATGACCGTGTCACAGCCTCTGGATATAAAATGCTGAGCCACCTGGTTTGCTTTCTTTTTGTGAGAAAATATTTCCAGCCAAGAAAATCTGAGCAGTCTCTTCCACACCTGAGCTGAGTAACAGATCAGGAAAACATTTGGTCCGTGATCAGAGTTGTGCAGTATTGTTTTGCAAAGATGTCTTTTGTTCCTTGGTTCTCCTAATTGTGCAGGGAGGCTTTTCAGATGGGCATTCCCATGCAAATTTCACAAAGAGAAATTGCCACAGGAAGGACTTTCAGTGGAGAGTTCATGGAAGTAATAACTTGAATAAAAACTACAGTGCTTGCAATCCCACACATCAGTCCTGCAATCCCACACATCACAGCCTGCAATCCCACACATCAGTCCTGCAATCCAACAAATCACAGCCCTGCAATCCCACACATGTCAGTTCAGCCTGGAAAAAAGGAGGCTCAGGGGGGACCTTCTGGCTCTGCACAAGTCCCTGACAGGAGGGGGCAGCCAGGGGGGTTGGGCTCTGCTCCAAGGGAACAGGGACAGGACAAGGGGAAACGGCCTCAAGCTGTGCCAGGGGAGGCTTAGGTTGCATATTAGAGACCATTTCTTTCCTCAAACTTAGTCTAAACCTTTCCTGGTGCAAATTAAGGCCATTACCTCTCATCCTGTTATTTTGGTAATGTACAAGATATCTTTTTTAAATTAAGTCTAAGCAATCTACAATATATTTTAGTTTAAAAGGTTGCATAAAAATATATAAAAAATGAAAAGTATTTTGAAAAATATCTTTCACAAATTATATTTATTAGGCAAAAATATGCTAGAATTTCAGAGGTTTATTTTCATACATTTTGACTTCATGAATCTGCTAAAGAGGAAGCATCCTATTTTTTTATTGTTTACTTATACTGATCCACCCAAAAGTCATAAAGCTGGCATATATAAAAAATATCCTGTTCATTTCCTTATAAAATATCTCTGGCCAGTGTTTTATATATTTTTTAAAACCACTGACAAGCTACTGGTTTTTCTCTTGGATTAATTGGTAGCAAAATTTTATAGACATTGGCATCTTTCAGTTCCAAAGGCAGCTGATATTTTGAAGGATGTTCCACTGGGAATGAGACTGGTGTTTTAATCTGCCCAGTTGCTATTATTTTCACTTTTAATAACCTGCTACCTTGGAGCCTTGACAACATCTAAACTGAGAGTTCCATACCTTATGTTGATGAGTAAGTCCTGTTCAGGCAAGCACACAATGAAACTAAAACATCACTCATGGCTTAAGATACACAAGACATAATAAATTAATTAAGTGAATATTAGTCTCCTTTTCCTGTTTGAAGATATTGGTAAGAATATTGCTCTGGGTTTGATTTTACTTACCAGTTTTGTTATCTGTGTGTGGACTGAACATGGGACATTCACAGATGTGTTTAATGTCTGTCATTGCTTCAGTAATTTCCTTCTGGGATAACTGAGGGCAATTTCTGCATCCAAAATCTGTTTCAAATGTGGAATTTCTTTTAAAAATTCCAGAGCAGTGGTCATCCAGGAGAAGAAAAGACAAAATAGTAGATAGTAGTCAGTTGAAATAGAACTGAGTTGTCCAGGTGGAATGGACCTGCAATAATTCCCCAAACCAAGTGCATAAAAACCAAGTTCTAAACCCCATCCAGATATTCACAGAAAAATGGGGGCTACATAACTTAGGCAGTGATGTCCTGTTTGGTTGCACTTCTTTCTTATGCTTACTAAGACAGAACATTTTATGCTCTGTATAATGAAAATTTATACATATACAGAAAATGCTGATATTATTTGGAAATTTTGAAGGTACTATAACCAAAATTTGCCTGACAAAATTTAGAATTTGGTCCATCATTTGACTGATTTGTTTATTTATTTCTCCTTTTGAACAAGCTAAATATTTTTATTTCGGAAAAGAAAATTGCCAGTCCCTTTAAATACTTTAAATGCAGTCCAGAAGTTTTTGTAATCCCTGTGATGCCCCACTGCTCTGGGGTTTCAAATGGGCCATAGACAGGGGCCAGGTAAATTGGGCCTCTCAGTCTCTTCTCTATCCCAGAGTGCCAGAGAGCCCAAGAAGAGACTCCAGCATTTGTTGCTTTATACCTGCTTAATGTTACCACTTCACCAAAATCAAGGAGAAAGTTGTGATTTATGTAGGATTCAAAAGAAGGATTTAGCATGGGTTCCATTTAACCTGTCTAGCCTTAATCAGGTTATTTCCATTCGTACAAGGGAAACTGAATACTGAAGCTTGTCCACAGTCACACTTTGGACAAAGTACATAAACCTTGCCCAGTGGGTTGAGTTTTAGATCCTTGATCACTGGAGTATGTTTGGGTTTCTTTTGTCCTTGAATGGCTTGAAAGGCTCTCATGACAGATGTCAAAAATGATGAGGCAACTGTTGATAATTAGTTGAAATAAAAAGTGGTTTATTAAAAAAAAATTAGAAAATATGAAAATCCAGGTCCACAACGATCGGAGACTCGACTAAAAAACCCAAAACAAGGACCTGCAGTGCTGGGCCCTACTTAATTCTGTCCCAAGTAGAATAAGATAACACGCAGGCCCATGGCCCAGCCCCGGGCTCTGCCCAGCTCGTCCCAAGCAGGAGAGCTCCAGGAGCAGCACTAGAGCACACACCTGACACTCCAGTGTGGGCAGAAATCAGAAAAAGTGATTTCCCAGATGTGCACAGGATTTTATACCCTCCCTTGCTCCTCCCATCACTGCCCCGGGCCGCTCTCAGTCCCCTTCAACGTGTGGCTGAATGGTGGAGTCTGGGATGATGGAAAGTCCTTTTGTCCAATGGTTCATTGGTTTCTGGTGGCATCTTCGGGGAGATGTCATCTGAGTCTTAGGTGGAGAGCTGCCTCATTGAAATTCATGGTTTCCATGGAGCCTGGGGACAGGCCAAGGGCTGGTTTCTAAAAATAGTCCTTCGGCCATGGGTGGAGGCCCTTTCCTGGGATGCCTAAAGATTCTACTTAGGTTTTACAGGAGTTTCTAATAAAAAAAAGGTGAGCTCTAAAATTCTGTTTAACCCTTAAAAATAACTTTTAAGACTCAAACATGAATTGCAAACTTTCATTAACTTTAGGAACTAATTAATAACGTCATTAATTATAATTTTAACTTAGTCTTTCATGCAAAAGCCGAACTTTTGATTTTATTTATGACAGCAGAGTACTGTACCATTCAATAATACAGCACAGTTTTCTAAGGTTTTCTGAGGCTGCTGGTTGAAGAATTTTCTCATGACCCTGCAAAAGTGCAGCTTCTGTCAGGAAAATAGATTTTTCCATGATGGACTCTTTTATCAGATAAATGTAAGAGTGTTTTTCCCTGGATGTTTTAAAACGCAATTCCGATCTTTCACTTCTGAGTCTGCGAAAGTCACAAACATTTCTTGTCATATCAATTTAGCAGCTTTCGTCTGTTAGTGCTTTGTTATCAACTCTTCAGTGCATGCCCCTGTGTGCTGCCCGAAGGGAAGCTCTCTGCAAAACCCCTCTGTCCTAATGCAGCGTGATTCCTCCCTGGAGCTGAACCCCACAGTACATCCTGGGAAGTAATGCCAAGCCAGGAGGGAGAACTGAGCCACCCACTTTCGTGGAACTGCTCCCACAGGCAGCACCCAGGGCAGGGCAGGAGCTGCAGTTCTGCCTCAGCAGCCCTAAGGAAAGGGGGATAAAGTAATGGAGCTATTCTTTGGGGAGAAAATGTCACAACTGAGTATTTTTCATACTAAAGGTGCAAAGAGCTGCTCATCACAAGAAGTTAAAAACTCTTAAATGGGATGAAAGTTCTGTGTTTTACTGAGCTCTGCTGAGAAGGCATTTGTCTTGGTTTAGAGACAAATTTTAGGAAAAAAACACTCTGTAATGAGTGTTTTCTCTAAAGAGAATAGCTTCAGTAATCTCTTTTGCCAAGGAGAAATGAATACCAGTGGCAAAAGAGAATAAAACCTGTTTATTATCAAAGAATGGGGCCCGCAAGGTACAGGAAAAAAAATTAATAAATGATAGGTATTGAAGTTTTGGAACCTTACCCCCCACCCCTTACCTATCTGCTTGGCCAAGAAGGCAAAAATCAAGACTGGCTTTGCTTCAGGGAAGGGAAAATTTCACTCAGCAGCTGAGGCAAAACAGATGAGAACCTGCTGAACCTCTGGCATTGGCTTCCTCCTCACTGTAAATGAAGTTGGTGGATTTTGGTGTCCTTTCCTGGTTAGTTCGGCTTTTTTCCCTGAGGTCTCAGGCTTGAAGAGGATCCCTGCAGGCTTCCCGTTTCTAGGCTCGGCAATTCAGCTCTCCAACCAGAAACCAAGCTGAAACAGTTCAAGAAGAAAAACAAAATGCTACAAGGATTGCCAGTACAGCCTCCAAGCCAGGGGAAAGAAAAAAGAAAACTTTTTGCCTAAACTAGCAAAAACTAATTTAGCAAAAGCAACAAAGTAAGGTCCAATTCCCAGGCCCGAGAAATGAGTCTTTGAATAAATTCTGCACAAGAGCTCCAAGGCTCCTGCTCCTGCCCCAGACTCACCTTAAAGTTACTTCAGCCATTTCTGGGCATAAAGTAGACAATTAGAGAATAGCGTATCATCATAAAATCACCCAAAGGCAGCACTGAATCCCAAAGCTGGACCACAGTGGACCACAGCACTGTACTGAAGATGCAGCTTTGTGGGACAGGCACTGAAGTCCCATTAATTTGTAGCTTGGATCAGGCAATCCCAGAATTGCTTGGGTTGGAAGGACCTTAAAGTCCACCCATCAAAAGCAGAGACACCTTCCACTATCTCAGGCTGCTCCAAGCCCCATCCAGCCGGGCCTTGACACTTCCATGGACCCAGGGGCAGCCACAGCTTCTCTCGGCACCCTGTGCCAGGGCCTCCCAACTCTCCCAAGGAACAATTCCTTCCCAGTATCCCATCTATCCCTGCCCTTAGGCAGTGGGAAGCCATTCCTTGTGTCCTGGCACTCCATCCTTTGTCCCAAATTCCTCTCAAGCTCTCTTGGAGCTCCTTTCTGAACTGGAAGTGACTCTAAGGTCTCCCTGGATTCTTCTCCAGGCCAAAAAACCCTTACCCTTCCAAAACTCTTTTGAAGGTCCTGCTAGGCACATGTCTGAGTAACATAAAAAATCAGAACACCTGAAGAACTCCTGTCCCAAATCCCTCCTTTCACAGAACTTTTCTCTTCATAAAGGAGAAGTCTAGGCTATGGCAGGGAATCCTGCCTTGCTCCCTGTGTCTGGGTCTTGCCCACAGGTGTTGGGGATGAATGTCCAGTGACCAGCCCTGATGCTGGGAGCACACAGCTGGATCAATAGTTGAGGAAAATTACTGGTAGATACTGTCCCTTCTGTAAAGGACATCATTAATATCTAAGTAAGAATTTTTTTAATGCATTATTTACATTCCTGAGGCAAGATGAAAAAAGCCCACGATGTATTTTGTGCCTACCTAAGTAGGCTTCATGTTCCTGCAGCTAAAACCAGCACTGTTAGCTCTGAAATATCTTCAAAAGAAAGGTTTCATTGGTGCTGATTCTTTCTTTGTAACTTTCCCAGTCTTTTCACTTCTTCAAGGCTGAACTGTTTTGGCCTTGAATCCCCTGTTTTTGCTGATGTTAAGATAGGTAATTACCCGTTCCACTTTATCACTCATATCAGACACAGATAAAGCTTTCAGGGTTTGCCCTTTTAAATTTTTTTCTTCATCCCCCTTTCTTTTCAGCTGGAGCTGAGACTTAGATTGCATTAGCAGCAGGTATTTGGAATCATCTTTTATTGCCAGCTGGTTAAATATAATTGTTGCAGTCTCCTGCTCTGCCACCTCTTTGTTCCTGTTAAGAAAATCCTGCCTTCACAAATGTGTCTGACTTGTCCTTGGCAAAGGAAGGATTGTGCCATCTGGGAGCAGAGCAGTGCTACAAGCCAGGACTGAAGAAAGTAAGATAGCTAATAAAAAAGAAATTCAAGTCAAAATGGTGAAATTACTCTAAAGGTTTTCTTTGAAAGTGTGCTGAGTGGCTGACAGAAAAATGGCATTTCTATAGTGCTCAGCTAAGCCTGGGAGTGAGGGATCACCGAGCCTCTCTACAATGAGAAATGGTTATTAGGAAGAGAATTAAAGAATGTCTATTATTCACATACTGGAAGATGTGATGAAGTTATCACTTGTGTTTAAATCAATCTTCTCCAGCAATTTACCTCAATTCTTCAAACATCAGCAGCAGTAGTAGCCTCAAGAGGCTGTTCAGGATAATGGAGAAGAGAGACGAGTGGATGGAGAAAGTTGCAATTAGGTAGAAATAGCAGAGAATGTCAAGTTACAAAGAGTTTGGAGTGCCTTAAGGTACTCAGAGCTGATGACCTGGAGAAAAGGATAATCACTCAGTCGTTATTGGCTGGGGACAAGGTGGTGGAAGGTCTATGGAGACCAGAGGTGACAGGGAGGCACTAGGCCCTTTACAGTGCAGGACCAAATTGTGGGCTAGAAAAGGGGGCAGCTGAGGAGCCCTGGAGATGGCACCCACCAACTTCACTGGGTCCTGAAGCCTTCGAAAAGGGAGATCAAAGGGAAGCAGCAAAATCTTGTAAACGTTTATTTTTTTAACTTCCAGCTGAAATGGATTTAATGTGGAATTTTGGGCTGACTGCAATGATCCATTAAAACAAAACAGAAGGAAAGGAATTGTATAAAAATGTAGGGCTTAATACCTTTTTTTTCTTTCTCTTTTATTTTGGTGTTAAACCACTTGAAAAAGAGACAAATGATCTGGGACCTTCCAGTTTAGCTCTCTTTTCATTATCCTGGCAGAAGTACAGAAGGAATGTAAAATCAGACAGTGTCTATATTCTTCTAGGGTAGAACTCTGATTAAATTAGAAGTACAGCATTTTAGCAACAAAGTAATTTATTGAACATGATTAATAATTGGAATTTCTGTCCTAAGAGATTACTGCTGGAAGGCACCCATGGGTGGGTTGTCCAGCAACCTGATGGGATGCAGCAGGGAGCACTGGGGTATTGGCACTGTCCTGTGCTGTGCCAGGTCCCTGTCGGTGTTTCATGGGTTTTCCTGCCCATCTCATCAGACCCTGGGCTAGTGGGATTCCTTGCAGAAGAAATCACACATCACTTGAGGCCCTTAAAATCAATCACTGTACAAAGAGCAGTTAAAAAAAACCAGTGAAAAATCTTTACTGGTCTCTATGTTATATAAGGTGTCTGCCTTATATAACAAGTGCAAGTTGCCTGCTCCAATTGATAGTGAGAACATGTCTGTGCAGCAGTGTTACAGTTGTCTGCTTATGTGTTAATATATGTAAAAAGAAAGGTGGTACTTTGGATATTGAGGCACTGTGCTGTTTCACATGGTGTCTTGAAGGAGCTTCTGCTGTGTTTTTCCAGACTTGTTTGCCTTAACAATTTCTATAAAAAGAATGTTTTCAATGAACAGAGGAAACCCTACCAAGCAGCCCCAAAATAATTCAGGCAACTGTGAGAAGGCAGAGTTTTCTGCTATGAAGATGTTATGAGTGCCTACATTTTTTTTTAATCTGGCATCCACTTAGCATTATCTTTGGAGAGTGATTTTATCTTTAAATATGAATCAGACAATGTTGCCAAGACAACCTCTCTTCAAGCTTTTCGTTTCGCCCCCACTGCGTGCTGAACCTCCACTCAGTCTCCCAGAGCAACTGGTCACTCATTTTTCAAGTGGATATTGATTTGATGGAGCAAAGCATTCCAAGTGCAGGATTTTCTTGGCTCCTTTGCAAGTTACTCCAGTGAGTGCTCCTTTCTCTGTCTCCTGGGCTGGATGAGGCCAAACACATTGACAACTGGATTCCAGCACAGGAAAATGTTTTAATAAGGTGCAGGTTTGTGGTTGATTCCTGCTTTCCCAGCCATGGCTTGGATACCCACATGGGAATGCAGAGCCAGTGGCAGCATCCCTCCTCCCCAGTCTGTTGCACAGGATTCTTGCTGGGCTGTTGATTGTTAGTGCAGCAATGCTGTCTTTTAGGCTATCAGAGTTGTGCTTACTTTTTCATTCCGCACAAATACCTTATTGCAAGGTATACCTATTGTTAAACCAGAATGATTTCTGTGGCTTGGCAGGTGCTCAGGTGATCTGTAGACGTTGGCTGTCCTGCTGCTGGCAGGATGGGGAGGAGGATGTGGGGCTCAGTTATGTGTCATTGTTCCCTACCATGAGAACTTTTGATATATCACAGAATCACAGAATATCCTGAGCCAGAAAGGACCCACTGGGATCATCCAGTTCAGCTCCTGGCCACAACAATTCTACCCTGTGCATTCCTGAGAGAATTGTCCAAATGCTCCTGGAACTCTGGCAGCTTTGGGGCCATGCCCATTCCCTGGGGAGCCTGTTCAGTACCCCAGCACCTCCTGGGGGGGAGAACCTTTTCCTGATACTCAACCTAAAACTTCCCAGGGAAGGCAGTGAGCTATTCAGCTGTAGATTACTGAGCTTTGCCTCTGCATAATGGAGTGGGAGAAGACATAGGCTCTAAAAAGCTGAAATTAAATATATCTCTGTCTTGTCAAAGGGGGAGTGGCCAACTCAAATCAGATTTGAATAAATATAGGCTCTGTTTGTCATGCAGTAGTATTAAATTCCCTTTTCATTTCTTACAACCTCAGTGTATTTTATGCCCCTTTTGCTCCTACTTCCCACGCCTTTGCCCACAGACTCTCTTTTCCCAGGCACTTCTCTGCACTGTCACTCTTTCAAAGTTTTATTAAATAGTGGTATTGCTCTGTCTTGAAGTTGCAAAGGAAGCTCTGGCAAAGTGATGTTTTAATTAAATATAACAGTAGAGATGGCTCTGCTTCTATTAATAACGAATGAAAGAATTTGCTTGAAAGGTTTCTTTGCCGCTTTACTGCCACAATAAATTTATTACCACAAGGAACATGGTTGTATTGATGACAAGGGAATGGCCAGCGATAGCCAGGGCTGTGACAAAACAGCAGGGGGTGCTTCGATTTTGCTGGAGACATGCCCTGGGCACAGGGGTGAGGGCTCAGCAGGGATCTAAGAGTCACGGCTGATTCCTCCTGCCTGGGCCTTCGGGAGCTGCAATCTCAGATTGTTTACCAAGAAGCAGCTGAAAGATGAGCAAGACAGGAATTCATCTTCCTGCCTGAGATGAGAGTTTATCCAGCGACAGGCTTCTATGATCACTGGTGTTCTGAACAGTTTGTGTTTTTCACAGAGAGAAAAACAATTTCTCCTTGAAGGATTTATTTTATTTTTTGTCAAATATTTCCGAAGTTTCAATTATTTTTTTTTTTAGCTATTGCATCTCTTCTTTCCAGCAGAGAGACACAGAGGTCAGAGTCTCTGCTGCATCTGTCTCCTAGAAGACTTTCCCATGTTCTGAAAGGTTGGCTGCAGCTGAGGGACGGTTTTCCAGTTTGCAAGTTTAATGGGGTTTTCCTGTTACATTTAGAAATGTTGAATCTGTTAGTATTTAATATATCCTGTATTGAATCCACAGCAGGAGTATAAATATTTATTGCTAATTTTTTTCTTTGCAATAGATGAACATTTTGCACATGGGCTTCGCATCTCAGGGGCTTTTTTGTGTTTGAGGGAGGGTTGTGAAAAACTCATCAAAGTTTACTGAATAAAGAAAAGGCAGATGATATTGTGAGCTGCTATGTTCTACAGTGAAGGGATTATTCTAAATGCAATACATTAGAAGTTATTTCATCCAGGACATAAATGACATTTCAGATTTTGAAAGAATAATTATCTGAGCTAGCACATGAAAGAGCTCTTCTTTATCTACTGGAGCTTTTTTTGGTGTTTTAACCTGTTAAAGATAACTGCGGGATTTATTTAGTACATGAATAAAATGGAGTGACTGATAATCTTAGTCTGTTGCACAAAGACATTAGTTTGCCCCAGGGGTACTCAGCCCATACTTTTCTTGGCATGCTAAGTAAGTCCTGGTCTTGCATCTCTGGGGTTTTTTTCTGTGAGGCATCTTTGTGAGTTGCAAATAGAGCCTTAACAGTCTCCCCTAGTCTGCTGCTGTTTGAGCCCCCCTCCCAGGGGGCAGGCAGTGCTGTGACTCCCTGTCCACATTGCCCCTGCCTGGCACAGGACAGTGTTTGTCGCTGTAACTGCACGTGGGTGACGCAAGGCAGGGAATGCACAGCTGAGCAGCTAGGCTGTATCTGAGGATGGAAATCAGCTTCTATTGTGAAGAATAGAAGGGTGTGAGAAACAAAGCTCACTTTTTAAAGTTTTGAAGATTTATTGAAAAGGACAATGGGGGACAAATAAATTAGCCGACAAAGCAGAGGGGTGCAGCCCTGACAGTCCGCCACTGACAAAGAGCACACCCAGCGCATACCTCCTGACTTCGGGTTAGTTTTAAACCCCCTCTTGGCCCCGCCTCTGTGTTAGTTGATTAACTCGTTGTCACCAGGGCTCCTCTTATTAGTCTGTTGCCTTCCAGTGGTGGTGGTCCGTTTATCCCTTTATGTTGATTAGGCTTCAAATGTTGACACCCACTCTTCCCGCTCTCTTACGAGGAACTTTGAGGAACATCACGAATAGTTAACAGGGTACATAGCAATTAACGTTAAGCAAGGATAACAATTACAATATAACCATTACAACCAACATAACAATCAACTTAACCTTTTAATCATCTATGAAAGCCAACTTTATTAACTGTACTTGTAACACAGAGTATGTGAATTTCCTTCTCTTCCCTTGACAGCTACAGATTTCAGAGACTGAAAAACACAAATTTCAGTTACCCCTTGGAGAATATGGAGAACAAAACCTGTACTGTGGTGAACTCAATTTTGCAATGCAGCTGAGCTCTAAAGGTTTTACCTGCTAACTCACTTTCTCTGCTGCACTTGTATTTTTTTCTCTTCGTAGAAAAGTGGATTTGGAAACTTAGAAATGCAAAGACATAGAAACCAATTGTCTTGATAAGCTGTTACAAGAAATGGTTTAAACAATTCGTTTTTTCACTTAGAGATACAGCAATAGAACTGTTAAGTTCTTACCAAGAGCTGCTACAAAGAATATTAACCTTTTAGTGTATTGATTTAAAGGAGAAGAGAAAAACATACCAACTGCATTTCTTTTGACAGACAATAGCAAACATTTTGTTACACTTCTGGAAAAGTAAATACATTTTTTTTAAATGTAATGGCTATCTAAATTATAGAACCTAAAGGTTGGGGGCTGGGGAGGATACAGAAAGAACTGAAGTTGTGTCTGAAACAGATTAAAAGTGTAGGAAAAACATGTTTATTGCAATAGTCTGTGACACAGGAGATAAGATTTGGAGCTTTACTTTCTTTACTAACCAAACTACAAGGAAAAATTTACAAGCATCATGCCTTTTGTGGTTGCTTTCCGAAACTATGCCAACTGATTTTTTAAATTTTTTCATATTTATAAAATACTTAGAGGATTAGTTTAGCAGCATGATGGTAGATAAATATAGTTTAGCCCAGAAACTGTCTCTAATCAGTGACTTTCTGAGCAAGTAGAAGAAATAGGGTCATCTGAAATACCCTTAATAATTCTAAAGAGAAATGACAACTAAGTTTATAAGAGGTTTTTATAAGGGGATGAGATTTAAATACTTTTGTAGTTGAGTTCCACGCAAATTATTGTTCTTCAATGATGGTAATGGTTGCTTTATTCAGAGTTCCACTGCCTGATTCCTAACAGCCCAGAGGTGTCCCAATTACAAGGATTGCCCCTTCCCAGCAGAAAGCCTGTGTGGAGTGGTTCTTGCTGTTGAGGTGAGTACTGGGAATTCCATGGCTTCCAAATTCATTCTGTTTGCCTTGTAATAATTCTTTAAATAAGCTTATGCACTATGTGAGCTTGTTTTGACCCTTATTCGGCAGCAGAAACTCCTCTGGCCCGCAGAACTGATGTGTCTGAGTCCTGCCACACTATTGATGCACATTTGAAAGTTTATTTTGCATAAGTAGTTCCAGCCAGCGTAGGCAAGTGAAGTTAGATACCAAAAGAGTGTAAGAGCTATTATCCTCTGTCTTATCCAGGCACTGGAAATCCAGGGCTTGTATTTCTGTGAGCTTTATAACTCCTTGCTGTGGTCACAGAAGTCAGATCCACTTGAAAGATGAGGAAGGATGTCCATACTGTTGTTCCCTGGTTTGCAGAGGTAAAAGGGGATCTCATGGCAGAAGACAACCATGTGTTGCACTTAGTGTTCCCATTAGAGGGAGAGTAAATCTGAAGAAGTTGCTTGTTTTCGAGCTATCTACCTATGCTGGTTTTGGCTGGGGTAGGGTTTTTTCTTCCCAGTGGCTGGTGTGGGGCTGTGTGTTTGGGTATGTGCTGAGCACAGGGCTGCTTTCACAGATATGTTTCTGTTATTGTTGAGCCAAGGCTGTTCCTGCCCCTTGACCAGCCATGCTGGGGAGGGTTTGGGAGGCCTGGGAGGGGACAGGCCGGGACAGCTGATGCCAATTGACCCAAGGGATGTTCCAGACCATGTAACATCATACTCAGGATACAAAGTGGGGGGGGAAAGGACAAAATGGGGAAGTTTGAAGTGATACTATTTGTCTTTCCAAGTCCCTGTTACATGGGATGAGGCCTTGCTCTCCTGGGAAAAGGAGTGAGTGGCTGTGAGGGGCTGGAGTTAAACTATGACAGTAGCTGAAATCATGCTTTTCCTTCACTTAATAACTAACCATAAAAATTAAGCAAATATTAGTCATCCTTTTGAAGGGAATGAAGAGAATTCTGTAGTATGTAGCCACATGTCTGCATTGTTTATTGCAGTTACATTTTGAACCCATACTTAGTTTAGCATTGGGTTTGTATCACAGCCTTTCAGTGTCCTTCATCCTGCTAAGATGTTGGGCAGGGCAGGGAGTGAGCGCTGTGGGGTTTTCCATCTGTCCTGCAGTAAAAGGTGCCTTGTGACTGGCAGCTATGAAGCTACAGAAAGCTATTTTTTAAGTCTAGGAAAGAAACCTCATATTCTGTTGAATCTCAGTATTAACTGTCCACAGAACAAATGTACTCTTTTTTTAAAAAAAGTAACTCTCTTGATATTTTGCTTTGTTTTTTACAGGGTTGGTGTTACTTCAGACTAAGTGTGATGAAGAGATAAATTCATGTGTTTTGCACAAGGAAGTGTTTTATCCATTTTCCCTTGCTAAAGCACACAGAAAGTTCATCTGTGATTATGAAATCCAAAGGAAAATAGAGGATTTGGGTATGCAGAAAGCTTGATGCTTTCTGCAAAAAATCAATAAGTTTTCAAGGCATTTTAGAGCACTGATATTTTGTTAAGCAAACACATCTGTTTCCAGATGTGGGTTGTTCAGTTTGTCTAGGGTGTCTCAGCATTTATTTAAGCCATAAACTCCTACACCCAACCCTGTATTTACGCATTTTACCAGATGTAGTAGTGTGAAAGCAAACCAGTGAGAGACTCCAAGTCAGAACTACAATTTAATAGGAAAATTAAAAGAAATGCAATAGTACAGAAAAACATGACAGAGACAGTTTACAACCTGACACCCTGTCAGTCAGGGTGTTGGTAGCAGTCCGATTGAATGGTGGCTGCAGTCCTCTCAGAGTGACAGATGTGGTGCTGTTGAAGCAGTGATCCTGTAGAACGGTGTAGTTCTTCTCTGAAAGTCCAGTGGTGGTGTAGAAAGGTCTTATCTTCCTCTTGGAATCCAGTGGAAAAGGCTGCCTGTGATGTTCCAAATCTCAGATTATATCCAGATAGGAATGCTTGGTTCCTTCCCCTGGGCAGAGCATCTTACAATGGGATGATGTAATTGGGACTCAATTCGGATAATGCAGTGGGACTCAATAGCCCATTAACAGAAGATGTACTCCTGGAGGGAGGATGGGTCATGGAAGAGATAAAGATCACTGCCCCACCTGGTTTGAACAGCTGGCCCATTAACAGAAGACATCCCCTGGAGTTATCAGGGATGAGTCATGAAGGGAGTAAGGAACACTGCCCCTCCTGATTTTAACAGCTTATGAAGATGGTGATAGAATACATACCTTTGGGTACATTTTACATTGTAACCTAAGACAACAGACTCTCTACCTTTAGTGACCCTTTTTTGCTTTTGTTCTTGCCACTTACTGCTTTATCCTCAAACTAGACCACTTTATTTTTCTGGACCCAACACCACAGGCATAGCGAATCTCTCTGAACTGTCATAGGTCACATGCAAAATGGCCTTTTGAAGATGTGTTTATGGCTGTTGTAAATCTCTCTATTCCCTCTCCTACTGCTGAACACAGTGTTTCAGAACAGGGCTCGTTTGGGGAACTCTTTGCAGGATGTTTGCAGCACTCAGAAAGAGGATGGGGTAAGGTCCTATAATGAAGGCAAACTTGACAACTCTCTGTTTTTAAGAATTCAATAAAAATTGAATGGTTTTGGAAGCTGAGGTACTGCCTTCTAGCCCAAAGGTTGTGGTGTTTTGACTGGATTGTGTAGAAGTTGATGAAGGGAAGTGAGGCACAAGAGAGAAACTAAAGGACAACAGAAAAGCAGGAGAGAGGACAGTAAAGCAGAGGCAAAGAAACTGAAGAGTGGAAATCTCAGTTGCTCTGGGGTTACCCTGCTGGAGCTATTGACAATTATTCTAATTTAAATAATTATTAGGAGCTAAAAATTACATCATTAACCCAGGCAAAATCCTCCTCAAATGCTGCTGCTTTTGTCTCCAAGTACCTGTCACTGCAGGTGGCATCAACCTTTCTAGTCACTCTTACCTCCATCACAGTCATTATTATATCTTCTTTCTTCCTTCTTCTACACTGGAGAATGGACTAGTACTGTTGTGCTGGAATTGTCCTTTTTACTTTCATCCAAACTCAGCTCTGTTCTCAGCTTCAGTTTTGGGATTAAAACTGAAAGACTCTTCAGTACATTCTCTTCCCCACTGTATGAACGTCATCATCTTGACTCCAAACCCTGTACAGAATTGTTTGGGTTGGACGGGACCTTAAAGAATATCTAAATCAAACCCTCTGCTATGGGAAGGGACATCTTTATCTTTAACTTTTCTAGGTTGCTCCAGGCCCCGTCCAACCTGGCTTTTATCTTTAACTCTTGTCTTCTCTCATTGCTGAGAGATACATGTGAAGCTTTAAGAGTAATTTCCCCTTACACGAAGTTCTCTGTAAAGCCCACTTTCACTTGAGTTCCCCCTTGTTCACAGGATTTTAAGCTTCTCAGCCACTTCACCCATAAATTTATTTTATTTTTTTACTTTTTTTCCACATCCATCCTTGTGTATAAGGGGAAAATTATTCTAATAGAGCTGTCTGGCAATTTCTGTGTCCCTTATGACTCTCTGCCTGTGAGTCCCTATTGTGTCTGAATGGAGATATCATATGCATTGTACTTCCTGGCTTTGCTTTTCCAGCTATTCCTTCCCTCTTAACTTTCCACATTTCCACTATTTCTGATGGAAACTCATGTAGGTAGCTGAGCACTCAACATGTCCAACATCATTAACTGTATTTTTTGCCTTTCATCTCATAAATTAAAAAAATTAATTAATTAAGAAATTTAGGGCTGGAATCTGTGATTAATGTCTTGCTAGGGTAGTGGAAAATGCCCATAACTCTGTGACTGTGGTCAGTGAAAGGATATTTTCTCTCAATGTGATGAACTCCTAAACCCCTGGGAGGGATGGTGATCCTGGAACACCAGGTTGGTTAACTGGGAATACTTTTGTATTGGTTCTTTTGAGGAATAAAAGTGTTGACAGGAGTAGCAGAATACTGGTTTAGTCTTTCATATTTGAGTAGCATAGAAATGAAATTCTATTACAATATTTGCATAAGTTATTCAGTATATAGAATTTAGTTTCAAACTTCTAAAGACATTACAATTACCTTAAGATGCAAAGACCAGGAAATCAGTAATACATATTAATCCCAATTCCTAAGCAAATATACACACTTAATTTAACTTTTTTTTTTTTTTTTTTTTTTTTTTCCCCCAGGAACATTTGCATATTAAAGAGAGCTGTGCAGGCCCTCCCTGTCCAGCTCTGTCAGACTGGAACATGGACAGAATTCTTTCATTAAATTAAGTTTTATTCCAAAGCTTTTGCTGACAATCCCTTCATCTTTCAGTGTCTGGAACTAAACCTCCCTGTGAAGAAAGTGCTTGGCTGTGCCCACAGCCTGGTCTCTGGCCTCTCCTGGCTGTAGAATTCTTTCACTTGGATTTTCAGCAGCTGTTCCTGCCTGTGACCCCCTCTGTCTGGGACATTAATTCTACTTCAGGCCACTGTTTCTTTGGTTGTCATTCTGAATTAGCCACCCACTCTAGCATTCCAGTTGCAAGACCACCTCCACCAAATTTTGATTACAAGGTACCACAGTCAAAACTGTAAAGATTTTTGGGTCTTCCGATATACTGTTTTGTCTTTATGTTTATTATAACATTGTTTCATGCTTGCATTTATCAGATGGGTGATTCTACTGTCACTTCAGAGGACTCACAAAAATAACCTATTTAGGTTATCCCTAATTAGGCATCAAAAAGCCACTTGACTGTGTTTCACATCTTGATATTTCAGCAATGAACCAGATTTTCCATTATCATTTAAGTTTGAATGGGACTGAGAGAAAAGTCCCTTACAATTCAAAATTCTGGTATTGGGTACCATGTCATGATATTTGGGACAAATGGGATCAAGTGCTCTCAAGTGAGCTGTTTTCCTGGTGTATAAAAAAAATATAGTTCACAAAAAAACCCCTCAGTGTGTGAAATATGCTTCACCAACATCCTTTTCTGTTTCTAACAATTACATGGTAATTCCTCCAGCCACAGAACAAAGATAAATAAAGAATTAGACTTTACTTTCAATACCTTTGCAAAACATCCAGAGGTTTTTTCTATAGTAATTCATCTCCAAGAACCACCAGCTTTCTCTATTTTGATGAGTTTTTTTTAATAAAAACAGTCTGCTAATAATGCTTTAAACATTTCAACTGCTTTTGTGTCATTACAATTTTCCCTGTATGGTTAAGCATAAGGCATTCCTTGATCTACATTTTGTGGGACATAAAAGTTTCAGCAAAATTATGGAAGCAAAATTATGCAACAGGAGCGAAGACACAAAGTTACACACAGTTTTCCAGATTTCCAGGCAGGATATCTATCCACTTCATCTCATCAGAGAGCTGAATCTATAGCTTGGTGGGACATTTGTCTAAGGATCTTCCACCCATGGTAAAATACCCAGGGAGATTCTCCATGGCCTCCAGATTTCTCAAAGGTAGCAACACTGCCTGACTTTCGGATTGCTTTTGTAATTGCCTTGTTATTTACCGCTTGATTTTAAGACTCTTCTTAGGGGAATATATTAAAGAGAAGTGACTTTATTTTCTGTCACAATCAGACTGGTGTGTTATGGACTGAAATTTTAAAATATGTTCTATTTGAGGTACTGAAAAGAAAATTTCTGCATGTCAGGCATCCTTAATAGATACTTTTTTTTTTTCTCTGTGGTATAAAAGTAGCTAATAAATGTCTTTATTATCAGATTGGGACACCTAAAACATCTTGAGAAGGGCAACTGGAGTCACAGAGCACAGCAGAGATGTTTCCTTCACTGCTGTCAAGTAAATAAGATGCAGTCTGTCTGGAAAAGGACTGCTGAACCCTTGGAAATCCCACAGGGCTTTCTCCTGTGGTTTCCTAAGAACTGTGCCTACTCTTGAAAAAAATTGTCCTAAAATATTTTGAATTGAGAGCTGAAATTCTTCTTGAATGCAGAAGCTCACCCACCACAGCTACTCAAAGATCCTTTGAGAAACCTGGGAAATTGATAGCAAACAACTAAACATCCAAGTCTGCATTTTATGTATGTTTTGAAATCTTAAGGTTGTCCCCATGATTAGTCTGGGAAGCTCTGGTAAGTGGAGACTGAGAAGCTGTGTAACAGAAAAGAAATCCAGTTCTGAGGGAAAATGCTTATTTTCTCTGGAAATAGACTCCCCAAGGCAAGAGGATTTTAGGCAATGTGGACCATATGAAGCCAAGCTGAATATTAATTAAACTATTCAGATGGGGTGTTGAAGGAATATTATTTGTCCAGTGGAGGAGGTGGTTGCCAACTTGGAAAAAAACCCAAAAAAATCAGGAAGACATTTAATTAATTTAATTTCTGTCAGTCTGTGCTCTTCTCCTGGTGTTTAATGGTTTTCCAGCGCTTTCCAATCATGCACATGAGATGATTAGAGAAGCTTTAGCTTCCCCTAAGTCAGTGTAGTATAATAACATTGCCTGGGAGCTAGTGGGAAATCCATGGTTTTCTTTTTTTTCTCAGATATTCCTGGCTGAGAGATGAGTGGGTGGCGTGTGCTGAGTGAAAGGTGTCTCAGACTAACTCTTGTTGTTCCAAAGTAAATCTGTTTTCCTTCCTGTCTCTGACTCATGTAGATTGCAGAAATCCATTCACATTTAGCAGTGAAATTTGCACTCAATAAACACCTCTGCCAGAGCATTTCACTATCTTAGGCTGTTGTATGAGGAAGCTCTGCATCTTTCCTGCTTGAGTTTGACCTTCCAGAATGGAGTCCTGTACTGCCTGAGGGATGTATTGTCCAGATCACTATCACTAGGAACCTGGGAGCCTCTCAGATAACTGTTCACTGCTGGGAACAGTGCTCTGAGTGCCCACATTTGAGCTTTGGTCCCTGGAGTTTTTCAGTGTCACAGTGAGTGGGAAGTAGGACATAAAACTGATCTTACTGAGGGACAGTGCACATGGTACTTTATATTGGTGCTATTCTCTTTCTGTAGGGTTCTGTAGACCTGCCTACTTTTGGTGAAAATCCCTGATTGATTCATTTTGTTGTCAAAGATACCTGGTTACTTCTCTACATTGTTTTCTTTTGTGTTTAATTTATTTAGAATTCTCTACATGGGGGTGTGAGTGTGCGCACCATGCAGAGGTAAATGAGTGATTGCACCTCTGGCCTTTTCTGGGGTTTTAGTGACAGTACTGAAGAAAGAAATAAACTAATTTCTTCCACATGTAGATTGTCTGTATCTTTAGGTGACCTGACTCGGACTGATTTCTCTGTCCTTGAGGAAAAGCACTGCTGTCACCCTATATCTCTCTTTTCTTTTTGAAACTTTAATTTCTGCACAGTATAATTTGTCTAAATAGGGAAAGTTTTTACGTTACCAGCAGGAAATGTGAACCAGCTTGTTTACCACCTGAGGTTGTACATGTGCATGTAAAATATTCCTAAATGGAATGCATAATATACAAAGCCTTTTTATTCGTCACCTCTCGGAATGTCTGTGTGCCTGTGTGGTAAGTCCATTAGCACTGAAAGGGACACTCCTTTCCCTGGGCACCATGCTCTGTAATAACTGATTGGAGTCACCACTTTGTTTGATTTCATTGTTAGTGATTTAGCTTACGAAAATGTGGATGCATTTTCTTTTTAACAATATGCTTCAAGCAATGCTGTTTTTATTTAAGCTAAAAATATTTCTGTATAAAATGTCACATCTAGAATGTCACATTTCTTATTAACCTCTAAGGAAGCCTGAACTTTTGTACTAGAAGTGAACAGGGTCACCAGAAAAATTTTTCTTTGTCTATCCTGTTACACATCAACTCTAAAGATTTCCAAAGATCATCTGGACTGCTGTAGGCTAGAAATACATTCCCAGAAGAACCAAGGCACCTTAGCTCTTGCTGACTGCAGTCAGCCACTACCCAGATTCCATCCCAGTGGTTCTCCATCAAGGGATTTGATTTTTCTGGGTGGCTCATCTTCTGTAGACCCTGGTTTATTTTTTTTTAATGGCTTCTGTTTGATTGGTATTTGTGCATTAATTTTCACTTCTGTTCATCAGCGTTGACTGCTCTGTGGGTTTTTTCTCCTCTGGCTCCTGTGAATGGGTGATTTTTTCCCTTGGTTTTATTACGAGGAAGGAACAGTAGAAGAACTAACAATTGATTTGGTTTAAAGTAAGGTTGGGATTTCTTTCAAACTGAGCATGGTAGTAAGAGAATACATTCTCCCCATTAACATCATCTGGAGACAAAGTAGAGATTTGATGCTGCTGTATAAGCAGCAGAACACTGTCGATTTTATAACTTCATGATCATTAAAAGTAGGAGTTTACTACAGAAGAACATATAGTTGTTCTCTTTAGTTGGTATCTGTCATGCCATATTAGATTTTAGGACACTCTTTAATTACTTCTAAGGTACCAAATTGAAAACCTACCCTTCTTTCATGAGTTTCTACTTCCGACTCAGAAATTTGGGTGCCTTGTTTCATCAGTGGAAAATAATTTATAGTGGCCTGTGGTTTGCACATTGTTCGTTTAGGGTACAGTTTTAGTTCATATTTTCTAGTTTCAGTTTGGGCTCACTGATTTTCATGGACCACTAGGCATTGTAGAACTAACAAACTATGATTTCTGCAATCATACATTGAAATTAATCTTTAATATTTTCACTGCGATTCAATCATAAGGTGTGAGGGGCTTTGCTGTGGTAGTGTGATAACTAAATGAAACAATTTTCAGTAGTTTTTTGTATGTACAGTGCTCAAAAATGTGTAGTTTTCAAATGCAGCAAGACAATTAATATGATACAAGACAAAAGTTTACCCATGTCCATTCTCAAAAGGCAGATTACTGTGCTTTTTTGTTGTTGTTGATGTTCTGTCAGCTTTCTCTATGTAAGCTTCATACAGCACAGGAGAAAGTCTGAGAGAACAAGGTCTAAAATACTCCCTGAGACATCAAGTGTCAAAGGG
The DNA here is from genome assembly GCA_025920805.1 of Petroica traversi. Lineage (NCBI taxonomy): Eukaryota > Metazoa > Chordata > Aves > Passeriformes > Petroicidae > Petroica > Petroica traversi. The sequence goes on from JAHLSL010000047.1 coordinate 3,917,047, forward strand.
TTGTCCCCTTCAGAATAAAAATGCCTTTGCCTTTGTTGTTATTGCTGTGAATTCTGTGGAGACTGTGATTGTGCTTGAGCCCAGCTCAGGATCTCATAGCAAGATAAGTCTATTATGAAGGCCATCCACTCTATTTTTGATCAAAATTGATAAAGAATTGTTCTGTATACATTATCCACTGACACAAGAGGAAGCAAAAGTAATGCCTTATCCCAGCTGTGTTTGGTCATTAGGCAGGAAAACACAATTGGATGGATGAGGCTCACTGGGAAGTCAAAGGCAGAAGTCATAGGGCTGGATGTGAAAGCAAAAATAGCTGAAGTGAGAGAATGAGAGATACACAGAGAGCGGGAAATTTGTTTTCTTGTATTTCTTCCTTTCTGCCTCTCTCATGGGTGTTTGTTTTCAGAACCTTGTGTTGTCTCGTGTCTTAGCTTGAAAGACAGGAATCTACTAAGGAAGGCTGGAGCCTCCCTTGGAAAAGAAAATGTAAACCCCTTCCTTCCAAATTATCATAATTTCAGAATCAAGGGGCTATCAGGCAAAGATACAAGGATACGAATAACAGTTCATTACTAATATGTAAAACAAAGCTAACAAATAACAACAGCTATGGCAGTAACCACAAACAGAAGCAGACACACCCAGTCTCAGCCTGCTCGGCCTCGGGTACTTTTCCCTGTGGTGCAGTTCCAGTCACAGCCGGCAGGGGCGCTGGTGGCTCCCTGTGGGCAGGGCGGATGCGATGATTCCCCCATGGCTGCAGGGGGCGCTCCAGCGCCAGCACTGGTTACACGAGGGAATGGCGGCTGTGCCGGGGCAGGGAGGGGTGGAGGAGAGGCTTTGCTTCACAAGCCCTCAGGGCAGCGATGTCGGTGCTGCAGCAGCACTCCCTCGGAGGCAGCGAGCTGGGACAGCAGGGTGTCTCGGCAGGCAGGGGATGCAGGGCTGCAGTGTAGCAAAAACTCAGAGCAGTGCTGAAGGAGCAGAAAGGGAAGGGGCAGTGGCAGCTCGGCTCCCGGCAGGGCAGGGAGAGAGAGAAACTCAGCAGAAAGAAAAGCAGCTCCATGCTGGGCTCTGGCAGTGACAGAGAATTTCTTTCCCCAAGCAGCAGCTCTAATCCTCCTGACCCACATTTCAGAGAGAGAAGTGCCAGCAGCTGCACCAGCCTTGGCTTTTATGACCCCCATTTTCATGTTATCTCTCCCCTCTGAGAGAAATTCCCTCCTCTTGGGCTTGGCCACCTTCTTGTGTTCTCTTAAGTACCCAGCTATTATCATTTCTTAGCAACTTATGGGAGAAAACATTCCTTAAGAAAAAAAACAAATGGAAGAAATCCAAACCTTAACATCTGGTTTCTTTTCTTTTTCTGAGGAAGTCAGCACCTCTCTCCTGGCAATCAGATGAGGAAGACAGAAACTGAAAACTTCCTGATTGCACCCAGACCAAGTGGAGAAGCACAGCCATAGTGCTAATCCAGGGCTTCCAACACTATGATACTGATTTGGCTTTTGAAAAAATAAATAATATTTTCACTTCCTATTAATGAACCAAAAAGCCCGTGTTTAAATTAGACAGATCTCTTTTGCTGTTAAAGTGAATAAAGAGAAAGATTTTATTTAATTCAGATGTATTCCTGTAATTTTGCCAGGTACTTATTCTTTGTGTTTTACGGATGTTCATACTACAAGTAAGAGTAGATATTGCTGCTCCCCTCTACTCCTTCCTGAAAGGAAGAGGAAGAGAAGATTTGTAGTTGTATATGATTAATGCATTTCTCTTTCCCCAGTGTTTTGTTTTGGTTTTTTAAAGTATTTTACATTAGGTTTGAGAGGCGTGCACTTAACAAAATAAATTGGTATGTGTGGCTTGATCACACACACACACACACACACACACACACACACACACACAAAACCACAATTTCAGTAATGAAGGAAGCCAATGATAACTTTGATATAAAAACATATGATGACAACATTCGAAGTTAAATTTAAAGTAGCTACTGCAAAAAATTATTGCTGATACTTTGTAATGATATCTTATAGTTCAGTCCTTAATGGGTTTCTTTGAATTTATGAGGGTCATAATAAAAATCTTGCTTTCTATAATACCCTCCCATACCTCATAGTCTGTGTATGGACCTGAAGTAGGGCTCTTTTCCTTGGTTAGCAGCCAGATTCTTCAGTTGGATATTTAAGCACGGAAACAAAAAAATCAGTCATCCCTGTAATTAGCTTTCTTTGGTGTTTAAGAGCCAGCAGAGAAAGGTTTGTCGTTATTACAGGCAGAGCACCAGTTTTGCTGTGTTAAGGTTGTGAACTGTTCTCTCTTAAAAGGTTGACTGTCTCCTGCATGCTTTAAAGTACATGTTTTTACAAAGATGGCCTCACAAATGAATGTGTCTCACAACTGTGTTGAGAGTCATTAGAAACAGAGGATTTTTCTTGGTCTTACTTTCTTCTGGTTGAAAAGAATACTAATGAAATAGTCTTTCTGTCTGTTACAGAAAGAACATCCTATCATTTTTCTCCCTGAAAGTCTCCAGTGCTTCACTTCATTTGATCTCATTTCTGTCTGCAGAACTGTGCTGCTGGGATTGGGTGGATGTGTGCTTTTACTGGCAGGGGATACACATAAAAAGACTTTGCTACAAAGAACATCCCAGAGGTCTTCTGCTGGTCTGCACTAGGTTGGAAATTGTGCATATTTTCCTTGGAGAGGGAAACTCTCTTCTCTGCCTAAGCAGCATTGACCTAAGGAGCTTTTCTGATGGTAATCCAGCATTGCTGCTTCTCCCTTGGGAGGGGGAGACTGTCCTGGGCTTCATTCACATGCAGGAATTGTCTGATTGTCATGAGGAAAAGGTAACATGTTTATCACAAATGTTGGAAAAGGAGCTGTGCAGTTCAACTTCTGCTTGAAAGGCTGGGACAGTTTCTTTCATGCTAGAACGTGTTGTTCAGCAGTCTGCTGCATTTAAGAATTTAATAAAGTCTGGAGAAATTATTACTAAACTTAATCAAATCTTGGTGAATTCACCGTCAAAAAATACAGTGACAATTATCTCAGCCCTGTGAGATCTGCCCCCTGAACACAGTTCAGCACTTCTGTTAAGCAGAACACTTTTCCTTTTGTGGGCAAGAGGTTTCTGTGGCTTTTCTCCATAATGCTGTTCCCATCCTTCTGTGGCAGAAGAGTCCTAATTTTGTTCTCATAGTGTTCTTTATCCACAGATTAGTGTGTATGAGGTCACTGGATAAATGCTTCACGTCCCCTGAGAAGTTGCATTCTCAAATCTGATTATTTATTGAATTGGCTGTGCTGAAGCCAGTGCTTTGGGAAAGTATTTTCAAACCTCTTTGGTTTTTAAGATGATTTATTGATATACGGGTTATTATCCCTGTCAACAACAAAACATGAAGTGTTCCAAGGCGACCGACTTTTTCCCAGCTACCAGTTTTTTTTCCCAGGTATCAGAATTCTGCAGGTACCTTTGGGCAACGCTTTCTCTTTTTGACAGCTGAGTGTTGGTTACCCTGTGTCCCAGACAGCACATCCTGCAGCCCAGGAGGGCACTAGGGTTCCAGGGGCCTTAAAAAGGACCACATCAATCTGGTGTATTTCTAAGGATGCTCATGAGATCACAGAGAAAATCATTTCAATTGAAGAGGTAAAGAAACAGTAAAAGAAACATAATACACACAGTCTACAAGTGTAATATTACTTCATGAAAAAAAGTGGAAGAAGCCAAATCCTTCCCTAGCAACTCAGTGGTTATAGGAGTACAAACTCATGTGCACTTGTTGGAAATGTGTAGGAACACTTGGAAGAAGGCCCATCCCACAGGGGCTTCCCTGCACTGTGGGCTGGCAGGCTGGCACTGAGCTCTCAGGACTGTGTGCTCTCAAGGTGGAGTCTTTTTCAATAAATTCAAGACCCGTGCCATTGTACATTGGCAACAGCACTGAAAGCAGGTATTCAGAACTAAGCTGCCAGCACACCAGACTGACTTAATTTGGAGATTTACTAGGAAATGTGGAAACAGAAAGTTCTTCCTGCTGTGTAGAGCACATCGAGTCAGCAGCTACTCAGTGTGGTGGTGGTGAAAAAACAAAAGAAGTAACACTCAGATGTAATTTTCCCTCATTTGTACAAGGCCTTCACAGTCAGATCTGATTTCTCCTAGAAGAGACAAAAAAGAATGTCCCTTGTACCCATCCTGCCTTTGTCTGTAATTGAATTATAATCACCTCCATTGCTCTTGTAGAGAAAGCTGGTGGCAAAATGTTACTTCAGAGTGTTTTGGGCAATACAGAACTTTGCTTAAAGGTTATTAATGCTCCTACTGAAGTGTTCTAGAGGTGACTCTAGAAGTATTCTTGGGATATTATAATATTAAAATATAAATAACAGGGAAAAAGATGTTATTATTGCATTTGGATTGCAAATTGGTGGGGGTTAAGTCCATGCAAGCTGTCACTTACACAAATGTTCTTTGGTTCAACTTTTCAGGGCAATGTAGGTCAAAGTGGACTGTTCATAGCTCAGTTAAGCCTTGTCAAAATAAAAAATGGACTTATATGTGGCAGATTTGATAAAAAGTTAAGAGGAGTTTTTCTGTTTCTTGTAATTAAAAAGAAATATATTGCTAAATTTTAACTTTTTAAAAATAAGTTTTTGCAGGTACACCAGGAGATAAATGTGTACTGAATAGAAATTTTAACACAACTGTTGGTACTTGTTAGAGGAATGTATTCAGAATAAAAACAGAGTTCACCGAAGAACAACTTGAGAGATTATTTTCCATTTTTTGCAGCTAATTAAGCACAGAAATGAAGCAGTGGTGATGGGGTTTTCTACAGGGCTGACAAACACAGAGAAAAATTCAGCTGCTGAAACTGGAAATACAGACAAATTCAATAACTTGCAAAATGTGTTGAGCATAGGGAGATATTTGGTTGCATTTTTTTTAACTGTCAGGTTTTGCTTATTTTGATTTTGCTGAAGCATTGATAATTTCATTTGAGCCGGTGGTAAAAAAGGATTTGGTGGACTGAAAAAAGTCCATGAAAGTGATACAAAAAACATCTTCAGTAGCTGGCAGAGAGCTGCTGAAAAGAGCTGCACAAATGTTTGGGCAGTGTGGGAACTGTCTGGAGTGACAGGAGATCCTCTGATGAGGTCACTTGTTAACAAACTTCTTGATAATGACCAAAAAATAGAAGGGGTGAGAATCAAAACAAAATTCACATTCTCACCCCTCAGTTATAGAATTTGGATTTAATCTTGTTATTGACTGAGATTTCCACAAGCTAAGCATTAAAATATAGTAAGACATTATTTTTTTTTCTTGCTTTTCTATCAGAACAGCAAAAAAAAATTTATTTTTTGCAGTTTTATCCCATGTAAATTGGGATTTGAACAGAGATGGCATAAAATGCTTCTGAGGAACCTTGTTTGTCTGGACTTGATGGTGTGTTCCAAAAGTGGACAGGTAGCACTGCCCAGGTTTCAGGATGTTATTCCACAGAATTCCATGACTTTTCAAATAACATTTGAAGCATTTTTTCTGTGAGTGGTAGAAGGTTGAGGTGGCTGTGGTTCTTCCTCCCTCCTAGTTAAGTTAATGAAATAGTTCAAGAGAAAATACTGGCTATATATTTATATATATATATATATATATATATGTGTGTGTGTGTGTGTGTGTGTGTGTGTGTGTGTGTGTGTGTGTGTATAAATCATATTAATTAGCTCACTGACAGTTTAATTGTGGTCAGTTTTTAAATGACTCTATAAAACTAGAGAGAAAAATCTTTTTTAGGAACTAATCACTTCATTCATTAATTTTATTTCTGCAGAGGTGAGAACTGGAAGAACCTTCATCACCTGTGAGTCACAGCATAGTAGAATCAGAGTCTGTGGAATCCTTCAGAAATTGTTGAACTAAGTTGCTAAAGTGACTAATTTGCAATTGTGAATTTGAGGTAGCAGTGTCAGCTACTATTGAATCTGTTTTCATAAATAAGATACCACCTTTTTGAACTTGTGCTATTAAAATTATTTAAGTAAAATTATGGTTCTATACCTGATAGTATTTACCAAATCCTTGCAAATTTTCTCTGTGTAATGTATATGAATAAATGGAATTTCTTTTTAATTTCTCTGTACTTTGCATAAAATACATAACAGGAAAGTTTTCTTGGCAAACAGTATACTTGAGCATGTAAGTAAAGGTAACACTTTAAATTCATATATCCTATGAAAAGAAAGGGAAGATATATTTTTCTTACATGTCAAAAAACCCCAAATACAAAGGAATAGTCAGTGCTGCTTTAATTTGATCTGAAAAAAAATGGCAGCAAAAAAGGTACAGTGGGGAGAAAAGAAAAATTGTCCTGCTTCTATGGACTGTGATGTATGAAATAGAATTGGAGATGACAGGGGAATATCAGAAATCAAAGAAAGCTCTTAAAGAAAAAGCTCAGTAATGGCTGGCAAATGGTCACCTGACCCATGATGGGACGTTCTGGAGCCAGCTGTAAAGGATCTGTGGGAGGGGGATGTGTTTCCATGGTGTCTGTGAGGTTTCAGAGCACTCAAATAGAAACTGAAGTGATATTTGTAATCCAGGTGAGAGAAGCGGGGGAAAATAAAAAATTGTAAAAGATTTTTCTCTGGAGTGAGACGTGTTTGTAGAAGGAATTGTTTATAAAGCCAAGGGTCATACTGGAATTTTTCCCTGCAGGAATTAAGGTATCGAAGGCCTGTTCTAATGCCCATGACAGTCACCAGAAGGATGCTTGCTGACTTGAGTGCACTCTGAAGGAGATTCCCACAACACTTGGCTTCACTTAAATTGTCCTGCTTGTGTCAGATTTACCACATTTTAAATGAAGCAGAGGATGAGGAATGATGGACATTGAGAACGAATCAGCCAACACTTAGCAGGGAGCTCAGGCTCTTGTTGTGGCTGTGAAAGCCATTGGCAGGTATGGAAAATGGGATTTATATTTCTAGCACATGTCAGACATGTGCCAAAATGAGTGATTCACTGGCATTCACTTGAAGTGAACAGGATCTGTGCATTTTGGAAAGTAGCTTTCCCAGCCTGCACTTTGGTGATTGAGGGTTCTATAGTGTCCTCCAAGCTCTTGTGATCCTGGGAATAGAGAATGATAGAATTTATACACTAGAGCAGGCTGTCCCATCCAGGCAGGAATAAAATTACAATTTTTAAAACATATTCTTTGCCTAAATGGATGGCCTACTACAGTGGATCTCCTCCTTGTTCTGCCTTTAGAAACTTACACTCAGGAATCAGGAAAAAATCCAGCTCCATCTTTCTGTTTCAATTGGTTATCACACCAGGGGATGGATCGTTAATGAGAACATGGCAAACCCCTCTCTCAAAGCATCACATGCATATATTGTCTGTAATGTGGGAATGACCTCATTTCCAGTTGGATTAAAAAAAAATTGTTCATCCTCCAAGAAAATGGTCAAATACATTCCTTCCTTAAGCAGATGAACAATTAATGTTCACACCTTGAGTGTTTGCAAAGTCCAACCTAAAATCCCCAGACACTTTTATTAAATGTGGATAATAAGGAGACACTTTCTCCTTATGTCCATAAGAATGAGGAGTTTGGAAGTCTTAATACTCACTTATTTTCATACACTGCTCAGGGCTTTTGAAGGGTGTCTGCAACAGATCACAGCTTTCTTTGCAAAGAGTATTAGGTCCAATGTCTGGCTTTGAAAAATTAATAGTCCCACATTATTTCAAAGCAAAACTGTTGATTGATGTGAAAGGATTGTTGCTCATTGTGGAACTGTTGTATTTTTCTCTGTGTACACAGCAGGGAAGAAGCAAAACAAAAGCATGGCAGGTGAGGCTGGGGGGGGCTGCTTTGTTTTGGTTTTATATTTGTTCAACTTTCTCAGCAACTTCAAAGACTTTCTGTCTCTTCTGAAGCACTGTTACACTCTTATCTGTAACCAGTGCTTAATGTTCATCTTTTTATCATTTCAGTCCACAACCAAGCTTTTATACAAACAAAGCAGCACTGGCTACAGTGATAGAGATGATGTATCACTGGCTGTGGTGAGATATGTACATACATCATATAACAAGTGACACGGATGGGATTTTGCAAATCAGTCTGTCAAAGAGTGACGAGGTTTTTAGATGCTCTGTGCTCTGAAAAGGGGTTATAAAAGTGTTTTTTTTCAAAGAAGGGTACTTTAATCTATCCCAGAACTATCAGTAATGACAGCTGTTTTTCCCCTCAATTTCTCTGAAAGTCTGCTGAGCTCCTCTGAAGGTGTGCATTACCCTTCCTAATTAAATCGGGGTGATCAGCTTGTTGAATATACAATAAAAATGTGCTTTCTGTACATGCTAAAATGTTTAAAGTGAATTTTTATAGTTGTAAGAAAAAAGTAGAAAATTAAACTATGCACAGAAGCAAAATGTTTTCCTGACTTCTTCCTATCATTCATAATTGACCTTCTTTAATCTTCTGTGATCATTTTACAAGCCCCACGACCTCTGTTTTTCTGAGTGCTATCAAAGTTCTACAGTCTTAGTTTAGGGGCCAAAGGATCTCTCACCTGCCTGTGATTTGCATGGACCCTGCAGGAATGTCACTGCATTAAAGGTGTCAGTGTCTCTGGCAAATCTAATGGAAAAGCGTCATTTGTTAAGAAATTAGTGTGGAAAAAACTGGCTAAGAGGCTCTTCCTGGCTCTAGGCTTCCCTTATCCACAGATCCCAGAAGCCGTGTGCCCGCAGGGAGCCAGCTGGGAGCTGAAGGGCACCAGGGCAGTTGGTGCTTTTCTACTGAGGGGTCTGTACCCTTCAATGACAACAATATTGATTCAGCTGCCACTGAGAGACATCCCAGTCCAAGTGGAACCTGTGTCTTTCACAAATGTGCATCTCTGGGAGGAGGGGATTCTGCCCCTCTGCCCCACTCAGGTGAGACCCCACCTGCAGAGCTTCTCCAGCCCTGGGACCCAGCACAGGAGGGACCTGGAGCTGCTGGAGAGAGTCCAGAGGAGATAATGGAGTTCCTTCCAGGGCTGGACTCCTTCTGCTTTGGAGCCAGGCTGGAAGAGCTGGGAATGTTCACCTGGAGAAGAGAAGCCTCCAGGGATACCTCAGAGCCCCTTCCGGGACCTAAATTAACTCCAGGAGAGCTGGAGAGGGAATTGAAACAAGGGAGGGAGGGATAGGACACAAGGAATGGCTTCCCACTGCCAGAGGACAGGGATAGATGGGATATTGGCATATTGGGAGGGTGGGCAGGCCCTGGCACAGGGTGCCCAGAGAAGCTGTGGCTGCCCCTGGATCCCTGGCAGTGTCCAAGGCCAGGCTGGGCAGGGCTTGGAGCAGCCTGGGATAGTGGAAGATGTCCCTGCCCATGGCAGAGGGTGGCACTGGATTGGCTTTAAGGTCCCTTCTACCCAAACCATTCCATGTTTCTATTGTTGCTCTTTCAGTTGCAGATGACAAAGTGCTCGAGGCTTTTTTCTCTCTCGCTCTCTTTGTAATATTGTTGTGCCAGGAAATTTGGACTGCCTGAGGCTACAGACATCAGTGTGATCTGATTGTACTTGCAGGAGAAGACATTAAAATGAGCAGTTACATAAAATCAAAACAAACTTGGAAGAGCTAAAGGGTTTCTCTTTTCAGAGACCTTTCTGGGGAAGGCAAGGGATGGCTGTGAGAAGCACTCAGCAATGTTTTCAATCTGGGCCTCATTTCCTAGTGAACTCTTTTTCTGAGAGTTCCAGAAAGTGAGCTAAAGCCCAGAAAGCATGAATTTCCTTATGGGTCTGAGCTCTAATTAAAGGCTTGTGAAGAAGTAAACAAAAGAGAGTCCACACTGCTGTAAAAGGACTGTCCTTTGAACATGAGGGAAAGGTGGTTTCCTGAGTAGCACCATCCCTGCAGCACTGGGAATCCCCACTGAACACGGCCACACCTGGAGGGGCTCAGAGCTCCCCCTGGAAAATGTCCCAGGAGATGGCTTTGAGGCCCAAGCCTTGGGTTTGCAGCCCCATCTTTTTCCTTCCTTGATCTGCCTTCTTGGAGAGAATCTAGACCTCTCGGGTTTTAAATCTGACTATTTTGTCTGAGAACAAGGGTAGATGTGGCTTTTGGAAGCCCAGTTTGACAATTTCTGCACTAGCCTGTGTGGTTACCAGAGAAATTATGCTTGAGCAAAACACCAGTGGTGTCAGGGAAGGAGGAAAAGCAAACCCAGGACCCCCTACCCTGCACAGACACACCTTCCTGCTCCAGGAAAAGGGGAATCACACAAAGCTGTCTGTCTCTGCCAGTGCCATGTTCCATCTGTACAAACCCAGCTCTGAGCAGTGACTTCAAGCTTGCAGTGCTTGCTTCTGATTCTCAGTCATTTTGACTGTGTTTTCAATAAGATTCCAGCTTCCAGAGCTTTCTCTCTGTGAATCTGGGAAGGGTGATCAGATGGGAACAAAGAAGGCAGGGGAAATTAGGGTAAGAAGATGGTATCTGCTATTTATTTTAAAATTAAAAATTATCCCCAGACATATTTAGAGAACTGGAGCTGCCAAAGATCTTGTCTGGTACTAAGCCTGAATTGGAGAAAGGCTTGCTAGTTACTGTGAGGATAATTACCAATTTTTAATTGATAATCCTTTAATTCAATTCCCATCACTTCTCATGGCTGATTTTGACAAAAGATTGCTCAGAAGACAAATGGTGCAGAAAATGGTTTGGGGTTAGTTTTTTCAGGGTTCTAAAAACCCAAGTATTTTTGTGTTTTAGGAAAGCATCAGATAATCTGAGTACCTCGGTGTGAACTCTGCATTATTTTGTACTCAAGTCTGTTTTTCACTCAAGTACAAAAGAGGTAAAACATTGAGTGTATCATTCTTCCATGTGCAACCAAAATACTTTTTCTCCTGGTGGTGGCAGTGCTGGGTGAAAAATTCTGACTGAAGAGCAAGATCAGGAAAAAGGGCCTAATTTATTTTGTAATTGGAACTGACCCCTCCATCAAATGGACACATTTTGACTACATGATGATCAGTTCTTCATAACACACATTGTGGAGATGCTATAAAAGAAGAAATAAAATCAAGAATAAGTTCAGGACAAATGTATTTCTTCTGGGAACTTTGTTATTTAGGCCTTTTGCCTGTTATAGTTTATATTCCACTTGATTTTCACCATATTATGTAAAGGAAGCTTAGTAACATGTTTTTGTCAATGTCATTTGCACAGTTTTAAGCATTTTGAAGTGTTGAGAAATAGGTCACTCCCCCTGAATTCAGCAGTCAGTTTTCATGTTTAGTGGAGCTGAAGGTTAGGAAAAGTTTCAAAGCCTCTTTTGTTTTTCTCTTTTAAGCCATTATTCAACCTTGAAACAAAAACTCACTCACTAAACTATGCTAAATAGCTCATTTCCCTCATTTGCTGATGGAGCTAAATGGCCTTTTGGAGATATTTATGAAGATTACTTACCTTTTTCTTATGCACAACAGTCGCACTTTCTCATCCGTGTAATGGAAACAAGAGAGACTCAGGCCGAGGACTTTCAGTCTTCTGAAATGGTTTAGCTATTCTCCCAATAAATTTACACTTTCAATACAAGACTTCTACATTTCAGAATGAATCATAAAATAAACTTTTTTTTCTAAGAATTTGACTATGAAAATATTGTGCTTCTTTGGAAAAATTTGGATTCCTGCAAACAGGAAGGGTCAGCTGCGTTGGATGTGTGTCCCCTCTGTCAGGCTGGAGGGTGAGGAAAATGAGGAGCAGCTTGGGTTCTGTGTGCCGGGCGAGCTGGAGGGCAGGGAGTGGAGAGGGGTCTGCTGAGCCATGCTGAGGGTGCTGTGTGCTCTAGATCTCTGCCTTTCTGAAAGTTCTGTTAGCAGGAACTCGCCGAGATAGAAAGACAGAGGGGCTCTGCATAGAGAGAACTCGGTGCTTCCCACCTTGCTCAGCCCTTCTCAGCCCCTGGAGGAACAGGGAAGCGGGAGGGGAAGGGACACAGGTGGCATTGTGGCTGAGTTCCTGCCGTGCACAGGGACAGGGGACACCCAGCAGCATGCGGCAGCGTACCCTGCGCACCTCGTGCTCACCTTGTGACACCTGGTGTATTCTTTGTGCACACCTTGTGACACCTGCCGCCCTCCGGTACATTCTTTGTGACTCCTTGTGACTCCTCGTGCTCACCTTTTGACACCTGGGGCTCACCTGGGGCTCCCCCTGCGCGCACTTGCGCGGCCGCGGGCGCACCTGGACTGCGGCCGAGGGGCACTAGGGGGCGCTCCCGCACCGCCTCCGCGCCCGGCGGGGACGGGAATGGGAACGGGAATGGGAATGGGAATGGGATAGGAGGGGAATGGGGAGAGGAAGGGGGTGGGAATGGGGAGAAAGGGATAGGGATGGGAACGGAGACAGGTACAGGGCTGGGGACAGGAATGGGGATGGGAATGGAGGTAGGAATAGGGAGTGGATGCAGAAGGAAATGGGGAGGGTGATGGGCATGGGAATGGATGATAACGGGCATAGAAATAGGGATGGAGCCGGAATGCACCCTCGGTGGGGCTTCCCCCGCAGGGCATAGCCCAACCGCAAAGGGCCTTTCCAGCCTCTGCCTCAGATCCCGTTAAAGCACTGCAAACGAACCAGGTGTTTGGAAGGAAACCCGTCAAGCCCTGCAAAATCAGGGATGTGTGTTCCCGGTGTTCCCATCTGTGTGATGTTTATCCAAGCCCACAGCTTGGGCATCTGCCTCACTCACAGAGATAAGCTAAATGCATCACTTACTGAAAGTTTAACATCTAGATAAGATTCGTACAGAAAATCAGAGGGGCAAATGGATTTTTACATTAGCATGATTTTTTTTTTCCTCTGCAGAAAATAACTACCTAGCTCCTGCCCTGTGCACAAACATAATTTCTGTCATGAAGAAAGCATTTGGAAACCTTCCTTTAGTTTTGAGACAATGCCTTAAACCCATTTCACACAATAATTTCTCTAAATCTGGAAACATTTCCAATCTCATGCAAAATTTTGGCTTATTCTACTTAAAGGTAATATTCAGCAATAACACTTTAATTGAATTTTATTTACATTCAAATATGGAGTGAGTAAACAAAATAAAGTCCAGCTGGAAATTGAAGGGTGTTTTAAGGCATTGAAAAATATGTGTCAATCTTTTATGTGCAAATGCAAAAAAAAGTGATTTGATATTTCCAGAAGTACTTTGGAAAATGGTTTGCAGGCAGTTAGACCAAAAAGGACATTTACATCTGACATATATATAATGTGCTTAAATTGCGATGTTTCTTCAACTGTGGAGAATAGAAAATTCTTTTACTGAAATCTCTGTGAGTCTTTCCTGCTGGCTTTAGCAGCACCTGTAAACACTAAGGTGGCAAAGATTGTGGCTGTCTTGTGGGAATGTGCATATTTTCCTTACTCCTAAACCTGCCTCTTTCCATCTTTAAGGCAGTGTTAGCAAGGAAAAACAACCAAAAAAAGATTTCTTGAAGGAAACTAATAAAAAGTAGCCTTGAGCAAAAATCAGGAGGAGGAAATCTTCCTAGGAGGCTTGGGGTGAATTTGGCAGGAGTGGCTCAGAGTTGCAGATGGGAATTATCCAGCAGAACCTTCCTCGCAGTCCTCAGGAAATCAAACCAGCCTGACAAATGTCTGGCTGCACACCCCAGAACGACACTCAGGAATGTTCTACCAACATCTGCTCTTGCTTCTGTGACTGTGACAGGAGACAGTGAAAGAGAACGTGTGCGAGGGAGCCAGCAAATCTTGGAGCTTTCTCATGTACTCAGGACAGGAGGAAGGAAGGAAGCCCAAGATGAAAATCAATTTCTAAAATCCAGTTTTAAAATTCAAATGATGACTGAAAATGTCTGAAGTGTCCTTCCTCAACTCATGCTGGGTGTGGGCAGGAGGTCACTTTGTCCAGGAATGCCGCTTTTTCAGAGCCACTGGCCACTCAGGGAGGAACAGAGGCTGAGTTTCTAAGCTGACATTGCAATTGGTGACAAGAGTGAGCTCCAGGTATCAGAGACTTCACAGCCATCTAAGTGAACCAGAGAGAGACAAATCCTAATAACAAACATAGCCATGAAATCTACTTCTGAGCAACAATAATTAATAATTAAAGGCATATTTTCATTAGTTGAAGGGAAAAAATATGTGTAGTATAAATTCTTCCTAATGAGTAAATGAGTAATTTTGATCAAGCAAGTACAGACTGCATTTTTAAAGGCAAAAAATTGCTTTGAACACATAATGTTAGTAAAAGAATATCGCTGGGAATCTTTTTAGGCTTTCAGTCTGCCATCATGTTTACACACCACTTGGCAGATTGTCACATCTTTCTCTTTATTTTCAGCTCTATTCTCTCCCATGTGTAGAATAATTATTTACTCCAATGTGAAGAACACGCCTGTGCTGCACACTCAGTTCAGCCACGGAGATGCCATCCCTTGCATACCAAGCTCAGCATTGCTTATGCTCTGGCTTTTTCTATTGTAATGAGAGCAATTATGGGTGAAAGCATTTTGCTAATGATGAAGTGGTAAGAGCGAGCATTTGGAATATTTGATTCCAGCTCTGCCAAGAAGTTACTTTTAATTTAGGTTTCAAGCCTGTCACAGAGGAGCTGAAGGAACAGTCTGGATGCTGAGCTGTGTTTGTACAAAAGACACAAAGCAGTTCTCACGTGTGTGTGCAAAACAAGGTGTTCAGAGCTCCCAGTTCTGACATTTGTGTGCAGTGCCCAGGGTGTCCAAGGCAGTCCAGAAAGGGCTTTGCAAATGAGACAAACTCATTATTCTGTGGTCTAGGTCTGAACCTGCAATGCTTCAAAGGACTAACAGGTCAGGTCTCATCTCACTGAGTTTTCCCTGTTCCCTGCAATGACCCCACAGTGCTTCTCAGACCTTCAGGGTTTTGGAGGGGAGAAGAAGAAGCAATGTGTGTGCAGCTCCCAGATCTTCCCATGCAGCTGATGGAAAGCACAGGGAATGTCAATGTTTACGAATCAAATCTATTCCTCTTGTATGCCAATAATGGCAGTGTTGGAACACAGAGTGGGTCAGAAAAGTATTTTGTGGCTTCTACAGTTTATGTTCAGCTCTGTCAAATTCCGGTTTGAATTTGCCAAAGCCTAGGCCAGGATTTGGATAGGAAAGCAAATCTCTTTATTCCCTTTACTACAATTACCAGAATGGAATAATGGAAAGGTTTTGTTTGGAAAGGATCTTAAACTTGTCCCATTCCTCAGGAACAGGGACACCTTCCACTATCCCAGGGTGGGATAGGTGCTCCAGGTGCCCCATCCAACCTGGTCTTGGGCATTTCCAGGGATCCAGGGACAGTCACAGCTTCTCTGGGTACCCTGTGCCAGGGCCTCCTCACTCTCCCAGTGAACAATTCCTTCCCAATATCCCATCTAAATTTCCCCTCTGTCAGTGTGAAGCTGTTCCCCCTTTCCTGGTACTCCCGGCCCATGTAAAGGGTCTCTCTCCATGTAGTCTGTCAACTCCTTCAGGCACTATAAGGACACAATTAGGTTACTCCAAAGCTTTTCCCCTCCAGGCTGAACAATCCCAACTCTCCCAGTCTTTTCTTATGGGAAAGGTGCTTCATCTCTTCAGAGGCTTTACAGAATTCCTGATAAATATAATCCATAACCCTTCCCTTGTTCACTGACAGAGTCACTGTATCAGAAAAGGCCACATGGTTTGGGAGGATTCTCCCTTGGTGAGGCTGTGCTGGCTGTCCCAAATCGTCTCTGTGCATCTCAGTGCCTATCCCAGATCTTCCCAGCACAGAGGGGAGGCTGGCAGGGCAGTAGACAGGAAAGTTTTGAATGCAGTGTTTTCAGTAAATGATGAGGTGGTACAGAATATTATTCCTGGCATCTCAGGATATGGCTTGAGCTTGAGGCCATTTTCTGAGCTGAATCAGCTTGGTTTGATTTGCTGTTTGAACAAGTCAGAGACTTTTGAGGGCTGCTGGCTTTCAAAGGAACAGGGCTGTGTTTCTCTGGGATCATGTCCTGCACCAGAGCCATCCTTGGAAAGCCAGCACTTATCTCAGTGCTTCCAGGGAAGCAGATGTAGTTCCATAGCTAGGCATAGTTGCCTCCCCCCGTGTGTGGACCTTTCCAGACACGTTCTGCACCCCAAAACTGGGAAGACTGATCAAAATAGTGTTTGTGGTTTTTTCTGGGTTATCAGGTTTTATTTTCTGATGGATGCAAGCTTTATAAATTCCTTGAGTGGAGGTTCCCAAAGCCAGCACAGCCTTTAGCTTTACAATAACCAGGAGGAGCAGGGATTTTGGCAGCATCCTGTTTTTTCATCCATCTTTATAGGAGGAGCAGTAATGTGGAATCAGATAAATGCTCGATTAAAATTTCTGGTGTCTTCCTCAGCTTTATTTCCAGAATAATTTTCACATTTGATGATCTTCTTTGTGGTATTTTCAATGCTGGTCCTTGCAGGAGTGAGTGCTGTGGTCTGAGATTGGATTGAAGAAAGTTTTTGATGGCAGAATTGTTCCAGGATAAAGAGGTTTATGTTAAACACCTGGAAATATATTATTTCTAATAATCCTGCCCTGTGAGGGTAGGGAGGCCCTGGCACAGGGTGCCCAGAGAAGCTGAGGCTGCCCCTGGATCTCTGGAAGTGCCCAAGCCAGGTTGGACTTTGGGGCTTGGAACCACCTGGGATGGTGGAAGGTGTCCCTACCCATGGTAGGGGTGGAATGAGATGATCTTCAAGGTCCCTTCCAACCCAAACCTTTCTGTGGTGCTATGATGATTTGATAATATTACCAGAAAACCTTTATTTTCTTCTAATTTTCCAAGGCTTTTGGAAGGCAGCTTGCCAGTTAGTAATTAGGAAAATTTGTCTTATAAGCAGAACATTTTTTTGTAGTTTCTGAAACCCCCCTAGGTGTGGGCTGCAATATGATGGGACAGAGTCTCAGAGGCAGCTATGCCAGTGTTGAGTGGTGCCTGGCTCTGCTTTTAAATTTGCCAACAAGTTCATTGTGGGTCCCTTCCAACTTGAGATAGCCTATGATTCTATGAAAATATACTGCTTTTACAGTATGTTTTTTCACTTAATTTGGCCAAAAAGAAATATTAAGAAAAATTAAAGCGAATTAAAAGAGTTGAGAGGTTGAAAAGTTGATATATAAAGATCAATACTGATTAATAGAAGCTTGTGCTTTTGGAAGGGAAAAATAACTGAGGTGATTTTTGGAGCATATTGGCCGTGGGTTTATGCTCTGTTCTGGATTTAAGCTCCGCTTAAGAGTCAGTCAAGCACAGAAGACACGCAAGATCTAAGAGGTTCTTACTGCAGAGAAGTAACATGATTGGCAGTGAAATGAATTTCCTGATTTTACTTTGGTCCTGACCAAAAAGTCTTTTCATTTCATGAGGACTTCTATTGATTGGCAGATGGCTATGAACTTGTATTCTTCTTAATTCATATCGATAATACTGGTTAACAGAGCACTGGTCTGTATGAACATGCAGTACTCCCAAGCCACACATGAGTTTTGAACACTGATCTCAAACCCCTCTCCCTTCCAGAATATTATTTTAAAGAAGAAATATGTGGAAATGTGGGTATATAAAAGCTTTTCTGGGACATACAAAAAAAGGGAGCAGAAATCTAAATGACAGGCCTGGTATGTGCCTTTCTCAAATATCTTTATTTGGGTAAATCCAGGTTTATTTGTATTTTATGGATGCCATTGAGGCTGTCTGGTTTGCTTTTTTATTCCAGCCAGCAGTGCTCTTCCTCAGAATTTGTTGCTGTTGTCTTCCTGGACTCTTTAAGTCTCCTCAACTTAGAAATGCATTATTTAGTCTGGAAGTCTGTAGAGTGCCTGTGTTCTCAGGAGGAGAGAGCATTAAGACAAAGAAGGTATTCATCTTGATATTGCCAGTTGAGTAAAAATGATTAAGAGAACAAATTTCTGAATCTGAAGGTGCATCCTTGGCTGGAATTAATTCTTTTCTTGTGGCTTCTCAGTGTCTTGCTTGTGGTCTTTTTTTTAAATCTGAGATTTACTGTGTTTCTGAAAAGTGTGCAAACAGGTTACACTGTTAGCCTGAAATGACTTGGAAATTAGAAATAGAAGCACTTGGTTCCAGGCTGCTTGGTAGAGGAAGAATTCATCAGCAAAATAAGAAATACAGTCAGGAGAAATCAAGACAGATAAGAATTACATTTTTAAATGGATGGTCTGTGATGGAGTGAAATCAGATTCCTCTGTATTAAATAAAAGTAATGCTCTCCAAAAGCACTTCAGAGACAGCTCTGTCTCAAAAATTTCCTCTGCTTATATTTTTCACTGTCTTTTTTTTTTTTGTTCTTTTGCATTCACTTTTCCCTTGTGATTGATTTCACTCAGCAAGTAGGAAAAAAGTTTATCAAACAAGAGAAAAACAGTTTTTGCTTGATGTAGTATCACTACTACTTGTTTATTTCTCAGACAAAAGTAAGAAGTACTTTGCTCTCTGGTAAAATTTCAATCTCAGTTTCTGGAGCTTCATGAAGTCACCAAATCCTTATATTTTTGATGGGGCAGAAGTTGAATTTCTTCATGACAGTCATCATCCTTCATGTCTTCCATTTCTTAGCTTGTATCCTTTCTCATGCCTTAGCAACAATTTTCCAGGGAGAACTGGGACAAGGCTGTAATGTACACAACCAGACCTTGTCACAAACAGTCCCTGGCCTAATGGTGACATTAACATATCAAAATAAACTGATGTGGGGAGGGAAAAAGCAGCTCAGTGATACAATATCAGTACAAGACATTATGGAAAAATATGTCATTGTATTCAAATTGCGCTGAGCACTATGGATGTGAAAGGAAAAACAGCACTGGATTCAGGGGAGTCAGGAAGAGCAGACATGAGAAGACACCCAGCTGATTACCAGAACATTTTGTCTTTGGAGAATACACCCAGGTAGTATTCTTCAGAGAAATATTGGTTTTGCGGAGAAAAAATGCAGATTTATGGCATGTCAGCATTTAATAATATTTGTTTTTTTGTTGTATTTGCTGAATAGTTCATACCAGAAGAATAAGAAACCTGGAAACCATGATGCTACATTTTAATACTGTGAGCTGAACTACCTTTTCAGTTTATTTTTCACTTAAAATATTTTTAGCTTTCACTTCACGAAAGCACAGACAAAAATATTAAAAGCTTGATATTCAAGTAGTTTTTCAAGTAATCTCTGCTGCCAGAAACTTCTAAACTGAGCTCCTCTGGCACAGATTCACAACCATCTTCTGCCTGGGCAGCTCAGCACCAACCCCTCCATCTGAACCCAGGGGCACTGCTCACCATGTACACACCATTTCGTTACTGGGAATTCTTTACACAACAATCACAGATTGGCAAGTCTTTTCCAATTAAGGATCTTAAAAAAAAAAAAAATTAAAGGAAAGGAGCTGCCATAATGGTTATTATGACCTCTGCAAGTATTTTCCATTGGCATTGGGGATTTGTTTTATTTCCCCCACTTGCCCCATGCCTCCAGATATGGCCATCTGGAGACTCCAGGCTGTCCAGGGTGGAGTTTGAGATGCTGAGATTCTTTATGGCTACAGCTACTGTCGTACAAACATCAGAACAAATAATCAAATCCATCAAACCTTTCAAAGCAGGTGGTGGAACTTCCACTAAATCCCTAAGACATCCAGTAAGCAAGGATTTGGATCAGGGCAGGAGCTAAGCTGGAAGCTGAAGACAATTTTGTTTTGTGTGATAGCAGAGAAAAATCCATGAGATGGGCTACTCTTAAGGTAAAAGCTTGAAGACTTCCCTGAGCTCTTTCAGGCTTTGCAGTTCACAGAGATTCTGGGGCTGATTTTTTGATAAGGGCTCTCTTTTAGCTGCTAACAGCCTTTGCCAGCCCCCAGCCCCAGCAGAGAGCTTGGAGCAGGGAACAGGGCACGCAAAGCCCAGCAACAGAGTGCCACAAGGTCATATTTCCTTGGCATGCTGGAGTGTGCCAGCTGTCCTGGAGAGTGCCGGGACTCTTGTGGGGAACAACTCAGTCCTGCCTTGGCAATGTCCAGCAGGATGGAGGGTAAGAGCAGAGGAAACATTTAGGGGCATTTCCCTGGAATAGTGTCCCTGTAACTGTTTGTGCCTCTGGGATTTTACTGGGATATTACCCTCCATTTGTCTGTTTAATTTGTCCAATTTTCCTTCTACTGCTCACTTCTGTGGCTCAGCACATACTGTGTAAAGAATTTCATTTTTTCTGAACCTTTTATTTGCAGCTTTGCTGGATGCCACCTGCTTCTAGCACTGGAAGGTGCAGTAAAAAAAACTATAGCAAAATGAAAAAAACTCACCTTATTCCCCCTTTCCATTCCCATTCCTTTCGTAACTGTATAGGATTTTGTTGTCTCTTCCTCAAATATTTCTCTCATCTTTCTCATCCTTCTCTCACTTTTCTGATGTTTCAGCCATTGTTTGCACAGAAGCTGTTGCAGAACATGATATTTTCAGTCTCCAGGTACTGAAAGTTTTGGTTCCCAGACAGTTTCACCTGTCTCTACTTATCCATGGAGGACTTCTGAGTAGGATTCCAGAGATTCCAGCTAGGACTTCTGTATGTCCTGTCCATTGTTTCTTTGGGAATTAAGTTCTCATTACTTTTTAAAACACTTCATCTTAAGCTTCACTGGATAGTATATCGAGCATATATCAAATATGCCCAATGTCCTTATTTTCTTTTAATGTTAATGATAGGAATTTACTGAGACTATTCCATGGATTTGTGACACTGGAAATAGAGTTAAGGCATGTCTTCCTGTCTCCTTTACACTACTTTAAAATGAATCACTATGAGCCATGATAGCATATGACAGCTGTAAAGAATCACAGTCTTGCTCTCAGCCAGAATTTAAAAAAAAAAAACTCCCAAGCAAACACAATGTTATTTCAAGAGCTTCTTTTGCTGTCCTTTCCTTTCTGTACCTGTGTAGACTTAGAAATGCCCACACTGATTTATGGTTTATCTGCCCTGATTCTGCAATTTTGTCCTGGGCAAGGCTTATTTAAAATGGAGATATTTGGGGCTATAAACCAAACAATTAGACTTAGATGTGTGATTGTCACTTAATCTCAGTGGAAGCTGTTTCTGAACCCAAAGATACAAACAGACCTCGAGGTAAAACACCAGACAGCTTCATTTCTCCTTCATGCAGCCCAGTGGAGGGAATGGAGAGCCTGATGTTCCCCAAAATGGATAAAAAGTGGGATCTGGTAGCGGCAAAAGAAAGGTCTGGAAGCACTGGATGATCACTGGAGAAGACGGTGAGATTTCTGCTGCTTTTTAAAGGGTCTCTGATACAAACTGTGAACTGTGTTGCTGTTACACACTATCACCTATCCAAAACAGTAAGATAAAAGATACATAAATAACACAGACTCAGTCTAAGGATTAATTCTCTTGGCTTTTTCCTTCATGTCTAAAAGCCTCTTTTCACATTTGGTTGTAAATTCCTCAAATGTGATTCTGGTCTCAAAGAGCCAATTTGTTTACAGTGTTTTACAAGTTTCAGAAATGTAATCCCTCTTGAAGGATGTGATGGAAAGAGGAAATAATTATAGATTCTTATGGGTTAGAGAGTTGGAGAATTTTAAGATTTTCAAGCATTAATGGCTGGAAACAAATATTGCTCAACATTTGCAACTCTGTGTCGTCGTTTGAGAAACAGGTGTCTGCTGAGGAAGATAGGAGCCTCCCTTGGAATGGAAAATGTAAACCCTTTCCCTCCGAATTATTATAAATTTGAAATCAAGGGGCTCTCAGGCAGAGAACAGTTCTAACATATAAAACAAAGCTAACAAATAACACCAAAAAGACGAAGGCATAAACCACAAAGAGAAGCAGACACCCAGTCCCAGCCTGCTCGGCCTCGGGCACTTTTCC
>JAHLSL010000047.1:3939469-4046653 GCA_025920805.1 Petroica traversi
GGCTGTGAGGCTTTGGCGAGATGGGACCGCAGAAGGTCCCGGCACGCAGGGGCTTGAGGCTACAAAGTAGCAAAGTCTTGCAGCAGAGCTGGGTAAGCAGGGAAGGATCCGCCAGCTCGTCAGCAGGGCAGGGAGAGGGAGAAAACTCACAGCAGAGGGGAGATCAGGTCTGTGCTGGCGGTGCAGGTGATGCATCTTTTTTAGCAAGTGGCAGCTCTGACCATTCTGCTCTGAGATCCCCCAGAGAGAGAGCCAACAGCTGTCTCGTCTTGCCTTTCTACCAGCCCCAAATCTCATATTATCTCTGCCCCCCTGAGAAGAAGCTTGCCTCTCCCTGGCTTGGCTACCTTCTTTTGTCTTCTTAAATACCCAACCATTAGTTCCTTAGCAACTTATGGGAGAAAAAAAAAATTCCTTAAAAAAACAAAGGGAAGAAATCCAACCCCCAACACTCTGTTAGATCCACTTAGTATAAATTAGTAATTTAGTCAGAGAATATGTCAAAAATATGGAGGAAATTGTTGCTGAATTATAAAGGGAGGAAATTGCTGGTGCCTCCAAGAGTGCACTTTCATTTTAGGGTTGTGGTAGACACTTCTGGTCAGCTCTGCCTAAGTCACAAGCAATTAAGTTTTCATACACAATTTTTTTGAGAAAGAAAAAGTGCTATTGGAAGAGTTTTGTTTTCACGTTGTACCTTTGAAAAGCACCAAGGCCCTCAGCAAATAGTCACCATTTCTGGAAGGTACTGTTCAGTCTTCGTAAATAACATTTCTCCAGAAGATCAACCCAAGATAAAATCCACATCTGTTCAAACTGGTTGTGTTCAGTACCTGAAAATATCCAAAATCACCCACAATAAAAGTGTGTGCAGCTTCTGGGCATCAGGATGAGAAACTCTTGTTTGTGTCTATCTGTTTGAGTGTTTGCTCTTAATCAGCACTTGAAAGAAGAAACTGATTTACAAAGGACAATTTCAGATGTGGTAATTAAACAAACAAAAAGCTGAAATAAAGGTAAACAAAAGCAGTGGCTCCTTTAAGGTACCAGTATGATGAACAGGAAAATGAAAGAATATGATTATGTTTAACTAAAGTATTCATGAGAGGAGTGTTTTTAGGATCAACAAATATCTAAGAGGCACTCAATTAAAGTTAAAATATGTAGATCTGTTTCTCTGGGATTGCTCTACAAAGAAGGAAGAGCAGTGTTTATGAGTTAAACTTAATTTCATCATCTTGAAATATTTCTTACCATAGTGGTAAATACATGCCCCAAACAGATGTTATTACCTTCAGATGGGGTCAGGTATGTATCCTTCCTTGGAAATGAAGTGATTCATGTTTTTTCAGGAGACACTAGAAAGACTGTGAAATAGTTTAGGATGTTTGTTCCTGGAAAGGGAAAAAGAATCTTCAGTGAAATTTGTATTTCTTCATGACATCAAACTGCCAAAATCAGAGGTATCTGGGAAATTCAAGAGTTCATCAGTATTTTTTAAAAGACTAATATTTCAAAAGATTACAAGGATATTTTAAAACTTTTTATCAGTGATTTTTTTAATGAAAATCGAGAAAGTTATTTGAACTAGCAACAAATATTGAATTGATACTGACAGAGTATTTTTTCTCTTGAAGGTATAATCCTGTTAACTCACTCCTGAATATTTAAATGAGCTGCTGAACAGTCACATGCACCCACACTCATTGCCTGCTGTGCTGAGCCTTACAGCATGTACAAAGTGGACACTTGATGGTTTCTTTTTCAATATACATTTCCAGGCCAAGATTAAAAAAATCTTTGCTGTCCTCTGTTTGCATAAATCTATAATTTTTTAAAATTGGTGTTTCAGAAACCCAAGAGAGGAAGGTAATCTCAGCTCATCCTCTGCACTGCTCTGCGGGCTCTTGAGCAGTGTGTAACCTCCTGGAACATACCTGCAAGGACTGTGGGCACTGATGTCCATCTTAAAGACCTATTTCTGTCATGCTGCCTACACTGAGTTGCATTAACTCACACCTGGCTTCTGCTCTCCTTCCCTTCACCCATATCTCATTTTCTATTGCTTACAGATTTTTTCAGCATCTCAAAATGGGGACTGCCAATTCTTCTGGAGGGAAAGTGGGACAGAGTGTGTGCATGAGAATTAAAGGAAAGGGTTTGGGTTTGACTGGTTCCCAAACAGGTGTCAAAGATTCAATAACGTGAGGAGCCTACTCAGTGCAGTAAATACGTTTTACCTAAACTCTTCTCCTTGGCAGGTTTAAGACTATTCTGTATTGAAATCAATAGTTCATAAAAGAGAGAAGTCTGAGCTGAAGCAACCATTAAATTATTACTTACAGTCTTTTTCTGCTAAATTCACTTGTATAGTGTTTTGTAGGGTCTGGGAGTGCACTGGGTTCTTTCCATATGGCTATAAGGAAAAGCTTTATCCCAATCAAATCTTTAATCAGTGGCACAGGTTGCAAAGGAGGGCAGTGTGAACTGAACCTCATGCAGCTGACCCTGCCATGAATAGGAGGCTGGAGTTGAAACCTTCTGAAGTCCATTTTGAACTAAATAATCCTGTGCTCCTATGACTCTTACTGACCTTATACACTGAGAGGGGTTTTTTCCTTCCTCTGATTATACAGAAATAAAACACACAACCTTTACCCCCCCCAGGGTTGACAAAATGTATTATTGCAGTCCTGTATGCTCTGGTTACCAAACTGACACACAGTGTCTGCAGTGTAACACACATTTCAGTGTGCTCAACTTCAGGAGAGGCATTTAGGAATCAATTATTACTGTGAAGTGTTTGTGAAGAGATAGCACAGCGCTGGAGGGGTTCACCTGTCCCTACAAAGCTCATCTCATGCCAGTTTACCCAACTGTCCTTTGCCAGCACTGTGTGTAGATGTCTTTCACCTTCCCTCTGTGTACATTGAACACAGCTGCATTTGTTGGCAGCTGGCATTTTTGCTGGGCTAAACAAGAAATTCTTTTAGTCTGTTTATATCTCCTCCTTGAGGAGAGCCTCTAATGACCCTCCTGGCCTGCTCTGGTTCTGGTCCTCACTGAGATCTTGGGCACAGCTTTGCAGCTGAGTCATTTCCAGGTGACACCTCCTAGCATTTCACACCAGTTCCTGTAATTAGGCAGTAAATGCCTGACTTTGCATTTTACATCATTCTCTCGCTTTCTCCCCTTTCTCTTGGCCAATGCCATATGTATTTTACATATTATGACGTCCATATTACTGGATGGAGTGGGGTCATGCCAGGCACTCACCAAAGCCTCTCTCTCACTCCCCTCCACAGCTGAATGTGAGAAAGAAAATATAAGGAAGGGTTCATGGTTTGAGGTAAGGACTGGGAGAGATCACCCATTGAATATCATGGCCAAAACAGGCAGGAATTAGAGATATTAACTGAATTTATTACTAACAAAATCAGAGCAGGATAATGAGAAGTAGACTAAACCTTTAAAAACACCTCCTTCCCACCCCTCCCTCCTTCCAGTTCTGGCTTTTCCCACAGCGGTGCAGGGAGATAGGAATGGGGGTTCTGAGCAGTTTGTCCCCTGTGGCTTCTCTCACTGCTCAGGGACAGGAGTTGTTCCCCTGCTGCACTCCAGGATCCCACCCACTGGAGAGTTCTCCAGGAACTTCTCCAACAGGAGTGCATCCCACAGGCAACAGCCCCCCTCAGACTGCTGCAGGGTGGGTCACTCTGCCACGGGGTAAGTCCTTCAAGGACAGGCCGCTCCAGCGGGGCCCCTCTGTCCATGGGTCTCTCACAGTCTCTCCTCAGGCATCCCCTGCTCTAGTGGGGGCTCCTCCAGGGGCTGTGGGTGCATCTCTGCATCCTCATGGATCTCCAGGGGCTGTGGGTGGATCTCTGCATCCCTGTGGATCTCCAGGGGCTGTGGGTGCATCTCTGCGTCTTCATGAATCTCCAGGGGCTGCAGGTGGAACTCTGCATCCCTGTGGATCTCCAGGGGCTGCAGGTGGAACTCTGCATCCCTGTGGATCTCCAGGGGCTGTGGGTGGATCTCATCTCTGCATCCTCATGGATCTCCAGGGGCTGCAGGGGCACAGGTGCCTCACCATGCTCCTCACTGCAGGCTGCAGAGCTATGTTGGCTCCAGGGCCTGGAGCAGCTCCTGCTTCAACTCCTGCACTGTCCTGGTTGTCTGCAGAGCTGTTCCTCTCACATGTTTGTACCCTGCTCTTCTCTGGCTGCAATTACATCTGTGCAACAACTTTTTTTTTTCCTTTTTTCTTCAACCTGTTATCCCAGAGGCAGTGCCACCATTTCTAACAGGTCTAGCCTTGCCCAGCCACACATCCACCTTTGGAGCTCCAGGGACTGGCTCTGCTGGACATGGTGGAAGCTTCTGGCAGCTTCTCACAGAAACCACCACTGTGACACCCCTGGTACCAAATCAGGCCATGCAAATCAGGCACACCAGGTTATGTTTGGCTCCTTAGAAGTCAGCACTGGTTGGGTATGCCAGGTTTCCTTTGCCATCCCAGCCCTGTCTCCCTGCTCAGTTGCCTCCAGGGTTTCCATTGCACTGTTCCCACAGAAATGTTACAGAGTCTGGAGATAAAACTAATGGAGCTGCTGTTATTTTGGGTCCTCTTTTCCCCTCTCTCTGAAGTGTGAGTATGATTTCAGCTGCTCTTTGGTCAGGCAGTGCCTCACCTCCATTAGACAGAGGCCTCTCCTATTTCACTTGCACTTCATCCCTCAGCACTTTCATATATTCGGGGATGGACACTCAGGTCCTTGCAGTGTAAGCACATTAAATCTTTTGATCTCTGGGGTTTTTTTGACGGTGATAGCTTCCTTTTCAGTACTTTGTTCCCATTAGACAGCATGATTTTGCCTCAGACTATTCACTTTTCCCCCTAATGAAAGCCAAAGAAAAATATTAATCCCAAATAAATTTAAAAAAATTTATCCATTCCTATAACATCTTAATGTCTTGTACTTTTTTATATTCCATTTACAGGACTGAAGGCACCTGTCACTATGTAGAAAACATTTGATTTAGGGCCATTCTCAAATTATTCTTACCCTTTTATCTCTAAAATATAGCTTTCTCAAGCTGCTTATTTTCCTTCTAGTGTGTAGCTAATCTCTCTTCAGGGATGATTATCACACATTTAGGGCTAGAAGCCTCCTGAAGAAGTTATTTCTGCTTATTTATAGAAAGGTTTTAGAGGATTTTGAATTTCTGAATTCATTTATCTCCTGAAGTTCTAAGTTCATTTTGGATATTAGTGCTCCTAATATTTCAGGGGTTTTGTTATATTTTGGGGTTTCGGTTTTGTTAGTTAGTTAGTTTGTTTGTTTTTAATTGAAAATCTTTGTTAGAGTCTGGTTTTATTTATTTTTTAACTTGAACCTGGAACCACCTCATGATCTTATTAGCTATACTCCAGGTTGGGTGAAAATATTAATAATTGAAATTTTAATTTATTATTACGGGCTTAATATATATTTCACTATATCTGTGTACTGAGTGTAGTGTTTTGGTGGGTGTATATATATTGTGAAATGCCTATTTTTTATGTCTAAAACCTAGGGGGCCAACCACTGACCCAGGAAATTACCAGACCCTCCTGCTGCCAAGGACCTGTTCTTCCAGCATAATCCAGGAAAGTTCCCATCTTGACCTGCAGTGCCAGAGCCTGGTGCCAGCGTGGTTCTGTCTGTTCACACATTTATGACTTCACAGTAATTATGTAATGAGAGAGGAGGGCCAGAGAAGGGAGCTGGGAAAGGGGCTCAGCCTGGAGAAAAGGAGGCTCAGGGGGGACCTTCTGGCTCTGCACAAGTCCCTGACAGGAGGGGGCAGCCAGGGGGGGGTCGAGCTCTGCTCCCAGGGAACAGGGACAGGACAAGGGGAAATGGCCTCAAGCTGGGCCAGGGGAGGCTCATCTTGGACAGCAGCAGGAATTTCTGCAAGGAAAGGGTGCTCAGGCCTTGGCAGGGGCTGCCCAGGGAGGTTTGGAGTCCCCATCCCTGGAGGTGTCCAGGGAAGGCCTGGAAGTGGCACTCAGTTCTCTGGGCTGGGGACAAGGTGGGCATTGGGCACAGCTTGGACTCAGTGATCCTGGAGGACTTTTCCAGCCTCAGTGATTCTGGGATTCTGAAATCTTACAGCTCACCACCACCTGTATTTCTACTCTTTCCCCCTTTCCTTGCATCCCCCCACCATGATAGCCATTATTTTCCCCCTATCTCTTTTCACAGCCTATCCATTTCTTCAAGTTCTCTTTTCTTTTCTTGCAGTGGACTGTGTTGCTTTACAAAAATTATATGTTTCTCCAGCCTTTTCCAATGCATTAAATAAATCAAATCTAGACTACAGAGCAATCTCATTTCCATCCTCCTTTTACTTTGGTGTCTATTAATGTTTTCTCTCTCTTTTCCCTTGTCCTTTGGTGTTCATATTCTGTGTATTCTTGCATTATGTCAGTCTTTTCTTCCTTTAAAATGAATTTTTAAAAAATCACCCACATAATTTATAGATTATTGCCCTGCTTTTCCACTCTGCCTGCTTGGATTCCAGAGGAATGAGAGACTGGCTGTTGTGCAGAGCCTGCTAGCTAGGGTCCTCTTCCCTTCCTGGACATCTGGGAAGCTTCCTTGCGGGAACATCTTGGAGCTGTCTGTTGATCTGTGATAGCTTGAAATCAGTTTGTTCCTCTCATGATTTTCACTGAAAATCATCTGAATCCTTTTTCAGACCATGAGATTATGTGTGCCCTTTAGCTTTCCTTGGTCAAAAGGTCTTTCTAATTCTTGAAATACTTGTTGTCTTCCATGGTCTTTTATAGCTGGTGTGTTTTGCCTTGAGCTGCATGTGAACTCCTCTGATCCTTTCTTCTGAGAGCCCTGTCAGGCAGCATCTCACACAGGAATATGTGTGCACATGCCTTACCTGTCAGAAAAACATAGCTTGACAGGACAGCATTCAAAAAACTACTTAATATTAGTCTGTGTATTTATGTGAAGGAATTTTATCTACATTTCTTTGAATTGCCCAGTAAAATGTGAGATGATCAAATGAATGAAAAGGCATCAAATACTTTAAAAAGTAACAACTCCCTCCAGTAACAACTTGAAGCTTTTCTCAGCTGTTTGTAAGTGTTGAGGTTTTTTACAGCTAAGTCCTAAAGAAGGATTTCACAAGAGAGGTGTTTCTGTCCACTCTTTGTTTGTTATAAGGTTATGCCACTTTAGCTATGATTCAGCAAAACGTTTAATATTCTACCCTGAAATGTTCTGCATGTGCTCAAATTCTTTGTGGGATTGAGTCTCTGAGGAAGAGTTTCTACTCTTAGCCCAGGCCCAAAGCTTATTCTTGTGGAAAATATTTTTGCTCTGGAGGACATTGTGGCTTCCCAACAAGGAGCAGAAATGAGGTTAAGAGATTCAGGCCACTATGCAAAATCCAGTTTGCAGTTCCCTTTTACCTCAGGCTCAGCATCAAGTACCAGAAACCTGTGTATCTTGACACACACAGAACTTTCAAGGACCTGAAGAAGAACAGAAATGTCTCTCTGCCACTTTGTAAGAGATTGCTCCTGTAAGGTGAATAAGACGAGGACCTAATCCTCCAGGTTCCAGTAGGATTGCTGTGCACCCAAAAGGTTTGAGGAGGAAGTGAAGGTGATCAGAAGTAAGGGCAGCTTCCAGACAAGGACCAAGCCAAAGCAGGACTCTGAAGTGTTGGAAGGTGATTCTCCTTGTTAACATCTTCTCCACTCCTTTCCAGGTTTCCATCTTCATGTGTTCAAAGTGTAGACTTAAATTTGAGTCCATGGAGCTGTAGCCAACACAGATCACCCAAAATGTTCACATTTATGGGAAAAAATTCAAATGAAGATTGACTTAAAGAGCTAATGTGGGTACCAGGAAAACTTCAGTGATACAATTGCCTCTGATGATGATAGCTAAGGTGCTTTCCTCATTGACCCTTCTACGTCTGCCAGCACATAGCACCAGGCAGAAATGCAGCTGCAGGGGAGGTGCTTGCAGTGCAGGGAATGAACCTGCAGGCAGTAGTGCTGTTCTCTCTGTTCTGTCCCATTCTCTGTCTGCACTGTACCCATGCCACACTGACCCTCTCCCTGTGATCATGCTGCCCCCAGTTTGAGAGCACAGAGGAACCCCACAGATCAACTAGAGAGCCTGTGCAAGGATTTGGCACATAAGGATTGATAACTGTACTACATATTGCTTTCTCCACTGAGATTTTACTGTGTTATTTCATCTTCAGTTTGTTTTAGGGCACCACCAATGCTCTGCAGGGTGCTTTCTCACACTCCCCCCATTACTGCAGGCTTACATCCCTTGCAGGGGTGTATTAAGCAGCATGACAAATGTGTCACATGTTGGCTCTTTCACCTTCTCTACAGGAGGAAGAGTGTCTGCAAGAGAGCAGTTTATTTGGAATTTATCTGGAGCCATATCTGCACGTGTCTGCCTAGAAAGAGTCAGAGGCACCTGTGGCTTCCTAAGCATTTGCTAGAGGACATGGGATCAACTAACTCACTGGCTATTTAGGTTGGGAACTGGTAATGCTTTGTATGATCTGCAGTTTCTGTGTGAGCTTGTTGTGTAATGTGCCATTACTTTGCAAGAAAGTTATGACAGAAATGATCAAAAGTGAAACAGAACTCTCTATGCCCTGCCTGCTCCATGAGAGACAGTAGCCAGGTTCACTACTTTAACCTCTTCACAATTCTGTGTTTTATTTTGTTGGCTGTTTCACCCAGATAAAGTAGCTATCAGATACAGACTGCAGGATTTAGAAATGAGGTAATCACCTCTCCTCATCTTTCTGAATTGCTGGATCTGATATATTATCTGGCATATTAAATTTAATTTTTCAGTGGCTTTCTTTTAACTAGAATTATTGAATTAAGAGTAGTGTTTTCCCTGTTGTTTTGTTTTCCTAATCTTATTCTAATTCTCAGTTGGTCTGAAAAGATATTTACATATCTAAAATTATGGCATTCATAAAGCCAATCAAGCTTTTAATTAAAATCTAAAATAAAGTTGTTTTAGAAAGGGGAGTGAAATATTTTGAATTCTTATTTAAATCTAGTCTTTCAGATTTTTATAAATGGTAAATATTATCCACTTGATCAGTACACACAAATATTAGAAAACTGAAAAATCTTTTAAAATGACCATACATATCTTTAGCATAATTCTATTTGCCTTTGAAGTGAAAATCTAATAGCTGACAATATAATAAAAAGGACTATACCATCTGTTAGCTGTATATAATTATATTAAAAACATCAGTCTGTACTTGATTCAACAATTTTCAAGAGCCTGTTAACCTTTCAAATTAAATTTGTGCTATCAATTATACTTAACCAGGAACTTTTTAACCATGCTTTTATATTTCCTTAATTAGTTCCATAATTCATTTTAGGCGTCTTTCTAATAATGTCACACAGTTATACAGTCACAGAGGATTTTCAGGGATGTCTAGTTCCATCTTCCCCTTTTACTTTCCCCACTACCACACTGTAACTGGGCGATGATGAATGTTCCCACCTCCATCTCCATTCTCACTTGAAATATTCCTATGAAATTTGTCAAGGGCCAGGACAGACTTTGTATCTGAGAGGAGTGGTGTGAATGGGCTCTGCAGGTCCCAGCTTCAGGCTGTCATCCTGGGAGAATGGACTGCAGGTATTCCATAATTACCTTTTGGATTATCCCTGCCTCTTTTCAAAAAGGTGCGAGAAAGTATTTTGGCCTCTGAAACTTTCAGAGGATTCTGTTCAGCCACTTTGTTCTGGCCCTGACCCCTCCGAGACCAGAGTTAAGCACACACTGTGTGTAAGAACAGCCCCAGCACTCCTGGACAATGGGATAATGCTCCAGCCTGCTGAGCAGTATAGCAGGATTCATTTTCAATCCAAGGAAAGCACTGTTCTTATGGATGCATCTCCATAAAATCTAGCACTGTAGCAGTGAGGTAAAGGCTTCTCTCAAGACATTGTCATGATTTGGAAAAGGAGAAAAATGGTATAGCATTAGAAAATGTTTTCAAAAATTAACGTGTCTCTCTTACAGAATAGTGAAAATAATTAAGGAATAGTTAATCTGAATCCATATACTTAGGCAATATTTTTTTTTCATATTGGGAATAATCTTATCACTTTCCAGCCTCCTCATTTCTTACACTTTAAATTCTTATTGTGATAGTTTTCATTATTGTTTCCAAAATACGTGTTAGAACATATGCATTCTATGTTAAGAGCACTACACTGCAACCAGATAGCATCATTTTTCAGAGACACACCCATCAAATTCACATTAACAGAACTAAGGTAGTAATATAATTTATCATAGCTTAACCTTTCTCTGTAGTTCAGAATGGGGAAGGACAGAGAATACAAGTTCTTAAAATACTCTTGACAGCTGTTTCTCCAGCCTGTCATTAAAGCTTTCCCCATGGACCATATGCTGAAGTTCGGCCTGAATCTAATTTCCGACCATGACCTCTTGTTCTATCAGCTATATATAGGGAGAACAGATTATTTCTGTCTTCTTTATGATGACCTCCCATATATCTGGAAATTGTGTTGCTGCTCTGTAGGCTTAGGCTCCCATTCCTTCCCACATTTTCGTTCTGTCATGTTTTCTGTGCTTTGGGTAATTTCTTTCTTTGAGGATGGTTCAGAGGTCTCCACGGTGAGTGGCCCAGAACAGACTGGATGTGTTCAGCAGCCCATGCTCTTGTTCCAGGTCTCATCTGCATTTTCTGGGATTATCTGCTCCATGGGACACTGCTGAAAATTGTTCATCTTGTGCCCCACAGAAATTCCCCAGAGCCTACATCTTGACTGGTTACTCCTCAGGTGAAGTTGGGAGGCTGCTGCCTGCCCACAGAGCTTAAGAATTCTGCTTTCTTGCAGCCTGTTTGCTAAAAGCTGTCCTGCAAGGAATTAACACCCAAGTATGGAATAGTGCTCGCCACGGACTGGATCCTGCAGAACTCTGCCAGAGTCCTCTCCACTTTGGTACAGATCTCTTAATAGTGAATCCCCGTGAGCAGATTTTTTTGTGCAGGTTTCCATTTTTAAAGAGGTTCTGGTTCTGTGTGTGCTCTTTTCATTCTCCTGGCCTTCCATTCATCTCCTGGGAGTTCTCTAGGGTGACTGGGTTAGTCCAGCCAGCCTTGCAAGTGTGTAGGAAAAAGCTTATCAAACTAGGGATGCTGGAATCCACTTTTTCCTCACAGAACCTCTAAGCTTATCCTCATGTTCCTGGTTTTTATTGTGTCCAGCTATCTCTACTGCTTGACAATTTTAACAAAACAATAAAAGAAAAAAATTTTAAAAGGTTCTAAACACTCAAAACTCTGGAGAGTGATCCTATGGCAATTCTGTGCAGTGGTCAGAGATCCCAATGTCCTGCAGAGCATGTCAGGCTAGCTGGGAACAAGCCATGGAGAGTTGTTCCTGCCATTCCTGATATTTTCCTTTCTCCTCTTGCCTACCTGTTCATGCAGGGAAATATTTGGAAAGAAGTCCCTGCTGCATCATTCTGCATCACTGCCTGAACAGCTCTTACTTGATGGCTGCACATTGAAATGAAACTTAGGAGAATATGCTCGAAGGAAGAGACACCTGAAATATTCCCAAGGACCCTTGAAAGGTCTACAGTGAAGTGAGGGGAAAAATCCCCAAGAAATTCCCCTTTTCAATGGATACTGCCCCTTCCTCTAGTCTAGCATTTCTCAAACTGTATTGCTTTCTTTTTCTCAAAAACCAATTAAGTACTTGAAGATGGAATTTGTGGATATGAAAAATCAGCAAAGTATGCAAATACTGTCATCCTGAGGCTAGGGGGAGCTCTGCATGAAAGACTACAGTAGGAAAACCATGGATTTTACAAATATATTGTTTCAGTGCAAATTGATTATATTTTAAATAAAAAATAATGCTCTGACTTGTAGCAGCCCTAGAAATTCCACCATATTTTACGATTCCAGAAATTCGTTATTTTCTGCTGCATATTTAATGAAGTATTTTAGAGAATTTAGTGAACAAAAACCTTGAAATTTGTCTGCCTTAACTTTGTTCTTCATTTTTTTCCTGCATGACTTCTTCATGTCATTGATATGATTTACACCAATGCTACTTCCATAGGTATTAAACATAACTATGATTAAAGTAATTTAAATATGACTCGTACTGAGCACAAAGGTATTTAAGCACAATGGGAACTTAATATTCATTGCTCTGTAAGAAAGCAGATGTTTCTGATCTAGATCTCTGTTTCTGAAACTAAGAACTGAGGCACAGGTTTTGGAAGCTGATACATGCACACATGCCAAGTTCAAAAAGGAAGTGAGCATCCAGATTTATTTCCTATACTTAATGTTGTTAGCAAATGAGATGTAGTCCTTATAGGAGTGAAAATCAGGGCTAGGTTATTCATAGAGCCATTTAAATGGCATCAAAATACAGATGGATTTTGATTTTTGGCAATTAAATTACTAGATAACTTTTATCCTATTAAAAACCCAGTCAACAGCACAAAAAACCCATATGTGGGTTAATGCTGGTTGTAAATTACATGGAATTTTTCAGAATGGATGTCTGTAGAGCAGCATAAGTTCTTCCAGAACACCCTGTAAGAGTAACAATCTGTGATTCCTGCATCTCACCTTCTGGCCAGTGTTACATCTGAAATATAGAAAAAAATTCACAAAAATTTCAGCTGAAATATGCGGAAAAAATTACAAATAGCTACAGAGTGTTCTGGGCTGTTTGTAACCTCATGTCTGGGATTGCCCTTTGGATCTGATATCCTGGATACATTCCCTCCTAAAAAGGCTTAGTGCCAGACCTTAACAGAATTTAGAGACTGGAAGTTCTGAGTCCTCAGGAGTCACCAGCTGGAGAGTTGGAATGAACGATCCCATTCCAGGACAGAGCCCCTTCTCTCTGATCTTTAAGGACACTCCCTGGAACACCTGGGTTCCTTCCTGAAGGCTCTCGATGAGCAGGGGAAGGTTGGAAGCTCCATACGTGCTACCCTGATGGTCCCTCTTGAGCTCCTCATCTGCAGAGGGGAATCAGAGCTCATGTGTGCTCCATGCCCTTCAGGTGGCACTCTGCTGCCTCTGGACATAAAGAGAGACAAATTAAATGAGTAATAAACCAAGCTAATAATAAATAGGAAAAGTGGGTTGTAAAGGACAGGGTAGAATATTATTTAAAGTGGGTATCTCTACCTTTTTCCCTGAGTAACTTCACAAATAAACTGTTATTCATTTTGAAGGTTGAGCTTTAATAATACCTTTAAAACATTCAAGTAAAGTTCAAATGCAATCTACTCTTTATGATAAAGCACTCCCAGTGTTGGAGGCAACTCCTTCCCAAACTGATTATATTCTCTTTTGAACAGAAGTAGGTTCCAAGCATCTAATTCAGGAAAAGTCATCCATCTTCCTTTCTGTTAGTCAGACAGCTCGATATTCCAGTTCCTTCACAAACTCTTACTTGCCAATGGAAGGGATATTTCTTTTTCTTCAGCAATAGTCTCTTTAAGAGTAATTCCAAGCCTGCTTAGCATTCACGTTCTTTGTGACAGGCATTCATTTTTGGAACAAACCCATATGTGCATCAGAAATGAGAAAAGAAAATTGTCGAATGCCAAAAAGGGGCATTTTAAAGAATTTTAAGGATTACTAAAGAATTTCTTTTTAAGATGCACAGATATTTTTCAGGCAGATAAAAAAGCTATAACCTGGGAACATACAGTGTTAGTTCAGATTATTTTAATTTATTATTTGTGAGTTCTTTTCTTTATTAGTGATAAACAGATACAAGTCCCAGTCATGGATCGTGTTGGGAACACATCCAGCTATTTTTGTCATAATTGCTAAGAAAATGCTTTTATCTGGACTTTTAAGCAATGTCGTTCTTTTTACGTGACTCTGGGATAATGACAATTCATGCTCCAGAGCAAATCCAAGAGAAAAATCAACAGAAGTTAACCAAGGAATTTCAAATCACAAAACCAGTTTGCTTTATGACTGAATCTATCCATGATGCCAGTCCTAACCCTGGTAGGACTTGGGGCTTGCCGTGAACTTGTCAAGGGTTTATCACTTTCTCTCCAAACCCAGTGGCCAAACAAGAAATGCCGTTTTCAGATTCCAGAGTGATGTAACTTTATTTTTCACAGCTAAAATTGGACATCTCAGGTGGCATTTAAATTCTTCGCTGTCACTGGGTATGAACAAAACTCATCCTACCTGAAAAAAAAAACAAAAACATGGAGCCTTTCTTTCTATGAACAATCCCCTTTATCGGTACATTTTCATTGGCAGAATTTGCAAAAAAGATTAATGAACTTGTCAACATTAAGTTGCTCATATTTGTTCCAGGATGCCCCAAGTCATACTGTGATCAGTCTTTTCCCAGAGAAGCTGAAGAGATGACCTTTTAATTTTTGTTCAAGTAGAGAATGCTAAATGAAAGTCATAACATTTTGTACTCATCCTCAGTCTGCTGCTCCCAAGGCTTGAAACGTGGCTTGGTGACATGACTCAGCCAAGTGTGGCATTGAAGTAATGATGTTGTAATTAAGGCAGAGGTGGGTCTTCCATTTTGGACATATATTTTGGATTGACAATACTTTTCTTCCAGAAACTCCATTCAGGTTGCAAATTTCTCATGTTGTTCTGCTATTTCTAAGTGTGAATGAAGAAACAACTCCTGGCCCATAGAATTTGCAATTGTATTTGATTGCTACCTCATTTATCAAGAAAATCCTGCTGGGGAAGAGACTTAAAAACCTGAAATAAACAGAAACTGAGACAGAATTCAGCCTGAAGAAGAGAAGGTTGTGTAGGGACCTCACAGAACCTCCCAGGAGGGGAGGGGCTACAGGGAAGGTGGAGAAAGACTTTATCAGGAACTGGAGTGACAGGACAAGGGGGAATGTCTTCCCACTGTCAGATGGGATATTGGGAAGGAATTGTTCCCAATGTTAAGGTTGGGGAGGCCCTAGACAGGGTGCCCAGAGAAGCTGTGGCTGCCCCTGGATCCCTGGCAGTGTCCAAGGCCAGGCTGGATGGGGCTTGGAGCAGCCTGGGATAGTTGGAGGTGACCCGCCCATGGCAGGGGTGGCACTGAATGGTCTTTAAGGTCCCTTCCAACCCAAACCATTACATGATTCAATGATCCTAAAATCCAGCACAGATTTAATTTCTGGCTGATCAACCTTGTGTTATAATGTTAAGAATGACTGCATGGGCAGTCAGGGATTTCCTTTCATGTACTTCTATGTTTTTTTGAGAAGAAAATTGTTGAAATAGAATGACTGGAATAATTTAAATAGGGTGTAGTTCAGTACTACACTATTCAAGGGTGTTAATTTAGGGAATAAAAACAAATTCAGATGGAATCATGAGTGCTGGAGGAAGAGGAGCACAATTCAAATGAAGGAGTTGTACTGCACAATAAATGTGAATCACTCATGATATCCAAACCTAAAAAATATAAATGAATCCCAGGAGTTCTGTAAAACAGGACCAAATATGTGAAGATGTATGGTCAGACCTCATCAGCTTAATTGTTGATATGATGGGTGTTGATATGATAGGGTGACAAAGAGCTTTTTAAACAGAAAACTGTCTGAGGTACTTGGAGGAAGTGAACTCTATTTCACTCTATTTAAAGGTGATTAAACCCAAACTTATTAATTTTTCTGGTGGGTTTTAATCCCAGTGGCTAGATGCCCTAGTAAACCTTGTGACCATATCTCTGCCTTGGGGCACTGGGATCCCAGAACAGCCTCCTGAGGGATTTTTTAAAGGACTTCAACACTTGAGACTTGCTGTCTTAAAAATATTTGTCCTAAACTTGGTTTTAAAAATATGAATTTAAGAAAGATAGACCTAATGAGTGTTGGTCTTTCTTGCTACACTTACTAATAACTGATGTGTCTTTTCAATTGTATCACCTCCATTTGCTCATGGCTGACAAATAGCAGCACTCCACAACTAAAAAATAATAAATAATCAGAGAAACATGTAGTCCTTATATCTGGCAGTGAAATAATTATGCTCAGTATGTTAAAAAATATCCAGGTTTTTTTTTTTCCCTAGACAAGACTTGTTGCTTGATGATGAAAAGTGCTTCATGGTGCTTGAAGAAGTAAAATTATCCTGCCCTGTACCCCTGCAGCCAGAAAGACAAAACAGACCTAAAATTCAGATGTCACCAACAGAATTGTCTCATTTGCTTTAGCAGACAACATTCCATTTAATAGAGGAATAACGGTTCTTAAAACAAAATGAACTCTAAAGCTGCAGCCCATTCTTAGTGTTGCAATGAGCGCAGGGATTCACTCAGTGACTCTATGGAGAAGTTTTACATTTGCAGAAGCAAAAAATTAACTTATTGCTTGATACAAGTGAATACAGAATGGGTTTGGGTACCCTAGAAGGTCAAGCTGACCTTGTTTGGTGATTAAAAGGTAGAGACTAAAGACAAGGTAATTTGACCGTATTGGAACATTTGCTGTTAATGATGTGGCAGACTAATTTGTGATCATAAGATATCCATTGTGATACAGAATAGAAAATGGATCATAATAGCCTGTGAGATTAAGAAATGACTGTAAACTGAATATGCAAAGGATATAAAATAACTGGTGAAAAGCACATTAAGGAAGTTGTTATTTGCAACTTTACTTGTGATAATTTGGGGGATTGTGGCACTTTGGGGGTTTTGTGATGGTTTTGTTGTTGTTGTTAGGGACAAAGAACTCTGCTCTTTGATTTCTTTCACTGTTTATATAACATAAAAATGTAATAACTATGGAATGATTGTTTAGAGTAAATTGGATGAAAGAATAGGAAGGCCTATACCTAATTTCATGTATAGTGGATCATAGGTCATTAAAAGAAATTTTTCCTGGCTCTTTCTATCTAAGGCCTTTGGAGGAAGTGAACTCTATTTAAAGATGATTAAACCCAAACTCATTATTTTTTCTGATCGGTTTTAATCCCAGTGCCTTTTTGTATTTATAAAATCCATCTGGAAGAATCCGTTTAGAAAATATATGAGACCTTCCCAGAACTGACCTCAAACCCTAATTTTATTTAAGCTGAGTTAACAAAATATTAAGTTGAATATCAGTGGTCAGTATCACTAATACTGTTAGTAGAATTTTCCTAATAAGCCCGTGAAATGTGTATTATAATCCTGTTACATTTGAATTAACTTTTGAAGGGATTTTGTGAAGTTAATAGAAGAGTTGACATTTCACTTCAATGCTGTAGGTTTCTGGATTTTTCACTTTTTTCATTTTAGGAACAGAGCAGATATGTTTCCGTTAATGTCTGCAGAGCAGCACTGGTCTATAAAAGCTGGTCATGTTGCCCAGTTGAATCAGTCTTGAAAAAGAAAACCCAGACTGACATTCCACGAGTCTTTTCTGCAAAACCCTACATGAGGCTGCAAGATGGTACTAATTATGTCATCCTGCTCTTTTAAGATGTCTTTCTCTCTAGATTTAAATTTCACCCCTAAGCAAACACAGAAGACTGTTACATATAGTGCATGATCATTTAAGCAGAAAATTGTCTTAGAATGGTTAATTATTTAATTATTGCATACACTACATCCTGAGGAAGCACTGCTGAGGAGAAAAAAACAATAAAGCAAGCAGAAGGTTTGTTAGTTGAACTCCATTCTCAAATAACATTGTTGACTGTTTTCCTTGAATTGAAAAATGAAAATGTGGATGAGAATGCTAGATGAAAACACATTCAAATGAAGATAAGATTAACATTTGTTGGGGATAGGATTTCTTCCCCTTGTTTTTTTTTTTTTTTTTAATGAACTATTTTCTCCCATAAGTTGCTAAGAAATGATAATAGCTGGGTACTTAAGAGAACAAAAGAAGGTCGCCAAGCCCAGGAGGAGGGAGTTTCTTTCAGAGGGGAGAGATAACACGAGAATGGGGGTGATAAGGTGCAGTTGCTGGCGCTTCTCTCTCTCTGAAATTCGGGTCAAGAGGATCAGAGCTCCTGCTCGGGGAAAGAAATTCGCTGCCACTGCTGGAGCCTAGCGTGGAGCTGCTTCTTCTGCCGTGAGTTTCTCTCACTCCCTGCCCTGCTGGGAGCTGAGCTCTTTCAGCACTGCTCTGAGTTTTTGCTACACTGCAGCCCTGCATCCCCTGCCTGCCGAGACACCCTGCTGTCCCAGCTCGCTGCCTCCGAGGGGGTCCTGCGGCAGCACCAACATCGCTGCCCCGAGGGCTTGTGAAGCAAAGCCTCTCCTCCACCCCTCCCTGCCCCGGCACAGCCGCCATTCCCTCGTGTCCCCTGGGCTGGCGCCGGAGCGCCCCCCTGCAGCCGCGGGGGAATCATCGCACCCGCCCTGCCTACAGGGAGCCACCGGCGCCCCTGCCGGCTGTGACTGGAACTGCACCACAGGGAAAAGTGCCCGAGGCCGAGCAGGCTGGGACTGGGTGTCTGCTTCTGTTTGTGGTTACTGCCATAGCTGTTGCTATTTGTTAGCTTTGTTTTACGTGTTAGTAAAGAACTGTTATTCCTATCCTCATATCTCTGCCTGAGAGCCCCTTGATTCTGAAATTATAATAATTCGGAGGGAAGGCGTTTTACATTTTCCATTCCAAGGGAGGCTCCTGCCTTCCTTAGTAGACACCAAGGACTGTTTCAAACCAAGACAACATTTTAGAAGTTGATATTGGTTAGCTTGGTAACACATGTAAATAAAACTTACATGCATCTAGAATTGTAAAAGAAGCACCTCAGGAAAAGATCTGTGTTCTGTGCAGTGAGCCTAAATCAGAGAGTTTGACTTTATTGATCTGTTCCTTCTGTGGAAGGGAATTCCAGAACCTCCCTTATAACCTCTTTGAGGATTTCATGGGTCTAATATTACATTATTTATTTCTGTTTCAGTGGAGCTAATGCCCTGGTCCCAAACAGCAAGCAGAACCAGAGCTGGGGTTTGACATCCTGGGCTGGGCACTTCCTGCCATCTCCCTGTCTCCTTCCTTCCAGGTAAAGCTCTCAGCTGGACAATACCAGCGCCTCTCAGCACTGCTCAGCACCAACTGATGGCTCCCCTGCTGTCATGGAAATCCTCTGAGGAGCTGCAGAGCTTCAGTGGGGAGAGGAATGCAGGGGGTTTATCTGCTGTGTGGAGACTGAGACCTGCCAGAGGAGGCTCTGTGCCTCTAACAGGGTTTGATAACAGAAAAGGAACTCAGATGCCTGAAGACAGAGCACTGTCCTGGCTACTGCCAGTGGAGATGGTCTGGGATAGGAGCACTCCTTCCCTGGCACCATTTATTATCCTTCCTTGAGAGCTTTGCCAGGCTCC
Organism: Petroica traversi; assembly: GCA_025920805.1. Lineage (NCBI taxonomy): Eukaryota > Metazoa > Chordata > Aves > Passeriformes > Petroicidae > Petroica > Petroica traversi. Next base: position 3,958,878 of record JAHLSL010000047.1, read on the forward strand.
AGGATGGTATGTGTAAAGGACACCTTGTTGAGCAAGAGGGAAGTCAATGGCACTGCTACAGTCGTGACTTTGGAGAAAAGCAGGAACTGACATACAAGCCAGACCTCAGAGAAGATAGAAAATCCATTTTGACGAGCCCAAAGTGGCTGAGGGCTGTGTGTTCCAGCACAGAAAGGCTCTTGAAGTTGCAGAAATGGGAGGAGGCCTGGGTTAAAGACCCCATGATGCAAGAATACAATGCATTGAGGAGTGCAAACTCCTTTCACTGCTGTTCAGTGTTTCTCTAAATTATCTCTGTTTTTTAAGGAACACAATTGTCTTAGTTTGTGGCCTAATGAGACTTGGCACTGGAGTTAACAAAGCTATGGTGGTATTTTGAGGATCTTACTTGAAGAATAATGTTTAATTTATTTCAAAGCTTTTGCCAGTTCAGGGTTGTGTTGTAGCTGGTGTGCATTTAAGCACGTTTGCTTGGATTACCATCACAGAATCTTCTGGGGCTCTGCTCCTGAAGGTGGAAGGCTGGGTAAAAAATCAGTGCTATACTTGGTCTTCTGTCCAGTTGGTTATAAATCAGAGTGTCCTGTGTACAGTCTCACTGTAAAGGAATGAGTACCCAATGTCACTACTTTAAAAAGTGCTTTGGAACATGGATAGCAGCTAATCTTTCAAAGGACTGCACACATGTAATATTTGGGTGAGGGAAAAGTACCTTCAAAATTTATGACAGTGTTTTTCCCTGTCCTTGTCAAGGTTGTGCTCTTTTCTTGCACAGAGACGATTCCCCAACTGCAAATGTTCCAAAGAGGACTGAAGTTACCCTGGAATAGAAGTAGCTCTCACCAGATAAGACCAGAGCACTGATTTTTCACCACCACAATGGGCTCTTTTTGCTCTTGGGATTTCTGTGCATTATCACAGAATGATTTGGGTTGGAAGGGACTTTAAAGATCAGCTGGTTCCACTCCCTGACATGAGTGCCTTTGTTGGCACCACCTCACAGAAATGGTCTTGTGTGCAGGTCATTGTAAGGGGTCATTCACTTGTCCACCTTCAGACAATCAGTGAGTCATCCTGCATAGCAAATACCTGGAGCAACAACAGTGGTAGCCCAGTGAGTAACACTCAAATCACTGGTGCTTGAAAATTACAATGCTTTTTATGGCAAACACACAGACATCAGCTCATATTAGAGGAACTGGTGGGATGAATGAAGAAATATATGAAGTGATACAAAAAGCACCAAGTTCTGTTTTGTTTTGCTGACAAAAGAATTTTAGTCAAAGGTAAAAGGCTCTTAAAATGTATCTCTGGGGTGTGGTTACTGCAGTTTCTTCAAAAGCAGCCCAGCCTTTCTCTAAGGGCTCCTGTAGTAGCATTTACTGTGACAGAGGCATCAATGGAACCTTAGCTGTCCCCAGGGGTGTGGACAGACAGGAAATTATGGACTGTGCTTTGGTACTATTAGTTCAGTTTCTGAGACAATCAGCAGCAAGTTGTCATTTCTGATCTTGGTCTAGGGATGAACAGAGCAGAGCTCACAGATCTGGTCCTATGCAGGACTCACAGGAGTGGCCAAGTGCTTCAGTATATCAAACCCCTCCTGCTTGCATCTGTGCTGTATTGTACATTTGAAATGCTTCCCAGAGCTGTGGGATAAATAAGAACTTGTAAAAATGCCTTTTAAAATAAAGGTGTTTTTTGGGCTGCCCATGCCTGGGGCAGTGGGGGAGGAGGAATTTTCATCAGAGACTCCCCTCTGGTGTGGGGACATCCCAGTGGGGAAGGGGGAAGGTGTGGGGAGAAAGAGCGGAAGAATGGGGCTGTTGTGGGGTGCCCGTCACCCCCATTTCCCACCCCTGCACCATTGAGAGGGAAGATGAACCTGCAGGAGGGGGAACTGTTTTTCCAAGTGAATTGTTTCTCATCAATTTTCCAAGTGAATTGTTTCTCATCTTTGACCTCTGTACCCATTGGAAGTAAACCAACTTTCACTCAATCAGGTCAATTTTTGCCCATGCTAATGCTGGGTAAGAGATCAGTAAATGTTCTCCACGCTTTTAACTTGACCCGAAGTTAGTTTTTCCCCATCTCCTGCTAATCGTCAAGGTCCACTCACCAAGAACAACCAGCTTACAGAACAGGTGCTGTTTGAAAAGGGAAAACCAAAACTATCCACAGCACTCCAGTGCAGAATGGATGTAATGAATGCATTTTATCAATGCTTTCAAACTCCAGTGTCTGCTGGTGTTTATGAAGGGAGTGGAAAAGGCTTAGTATCTAATGGTGTGAAACCATCTAAATTTCAGATATAAGAGTTGAGTAAAAATGCTTGAATGTGGATTTTCATCTTTGTTGTGCACAATGAAACCTGAGATGGTCAGGGAGAATTCTGTCATGTGAAGAACATTAATTCAGAGAGAGAAAATTTGTGAAATAAACCTCAACAGTGCCTTGTTCCTGTGCTATGGTACCCTACCACTGAGAATCAAAAGATTTGACAGATAATGGACTGGACTAATTGAGACAAGATCTCAAGTCTTCTCAGTCTAAAACTGGGAACTCAGCCAGTGTGACTCAGGAATTAAATCTGAAAACAAATATGTATGACAATCAATTAGTGACTAATAAAATTATTTCTTCAATTACAGTGGGAGTGGATGATGGAGCTGAGGCAGATGTGACACTAGAGGAAGAGGGAAAATACCAACTCATTTGCCAAATATAAGCAAGATATCCCACAAAATGTATAGAAATGAGGGTGATTTTCCTGTGCTTGATCAAAGGTAAAAAACGGTGTTAAAAAAGCCTGATGCAATTTAAAAATCTTTTTGATGTGAATTTGAAGCTGTGCTTTGATAACTTTTCCTCCACTCATAGGATACAGATTCCATAGCAAATGGGGAGGAATTGGTGACTATCCACAGCTGAAGACAGTAGTCAGCAAGAGCTCTGAGGCTTTTCTGATCATAACTGCATCTGGACTAATATTCTCCTGTGTCTAGCTGATACCTAATTCCATACAAAGGAACCAGATCTTGCACCTGCTGTTGTGTTTGTCTCACACCTCTTTGGCAAGGACTACATGGAGTTTTCCCTTGCCCTCTAGCCTGGGGAATGGTCTCTTTCCTAGGAGCATTTGGAAATTTCATCTAAAAGCTTCTGTTGTATCAGGGCCTTGGGACCTGACGACGCCTGTGATTGTTTCTGGTCTCCCAAAGGAGATTTGGAGAGCATTTTTTTACCCATTGTAGGAATGTTTGAGGCACGTTCTGCAAACCTTTCTACACTGAATGTCTGTTACATGGTTTTAATAGACCTTACAACCATTTGCAGTCATAACCATTCAGTTTATCATGAGTCGAGCTAATACTCATCATGATTTAATCTATATAAATCAAGTAAATATCGATTTATTAAATTTTCAGGGTTGTTCCTTGTATGGAAAAGCCATTATGCAGTTAATATGTTCTAAGACTGGCAATTTGGCTTTATAAATTGCCGATTGTTTTTTGCCTCAGCTTTATGGTTGGCTCAGAGCAGTGTGAGACTCTACTACCCATCCCCGTTTTGTTTTCTTCGCACATCTCACAAGAATGATTCGTGGTTTGGAGCCCAGAGGTGTTCCTGGTTTGTCTGATACCCACAATTTCTATATTGTACGGCTGATTCACAGTGTTGCACAATGCAAGATATAGTGGTTTGTGTTGACTGACTCTCAGATAGCTGCCCTAACATTTAGTTTAGACTTATCCATCTACCAGTCTGTGCAGGATATAGCATCTGCTCCCTTGAATTTAGTTTTCCTTTGTCTGATTTATAGTACTGGCCTGTAATAAATTGTCTCAGCACAGTTGGAGTGGGCATTAAGAGCTGGAATGAGTGGGGAAGGCAGGGAGTTCATAAACCAGATTTATGGAATCAAAATTATTTTTTTTGTTTTGATTCTGTAACAGAAGCTAACCAAACATTATCTTAAGTGCTAACTTTATAACATATTTCAGTAAACTCTTAACTCTGCTGATCTCATATAATCAATCTAATCTGTTGGGGTTTTTTTAACAAATATCCTGCAACTCCAGCAACTGCTGCAGAAAGAAAAGATTGTTTCATCATGTTGAAGTCCAATGCACTGGTGTGTTCATAAAATCTGTTGATATCTTCTTCACTGAGACCTTGCTTTTTCATGTAAATGTAGGTCCTCAGAGGCAGTGAAAGTCCTGCAGTCTCTTCCTGCTGTCCTCTTCACTCGGGGAGAGTCACTCTTTAGGCACTGGTCAGTATTGCTCTGCAGTGTCTGTTTAGTTCTCAGTCTGTATTAACTAACCAGGCACTGAGCCTCATCTTCTCCCTTAATGGGAACAGTAACAGGCTATGCCTGGTCCTGGTGGCACAGCAGAAAGGGAAAAAATATTTTGTGGAGCGAAGTGGAGTGGGAGGAGGTACCTGCGCCAGCACTTAGAACCCCAAAACTATATGGCAAGGCTTCAAAGGTTACAAACCCAGGAGAAACTGAAGGTCTGATCAGTAAACTGGAGCACAAGGAATGACAAAAAATACCCTTCTGAGGGGATGATCTCAAAAAACTTGTGTTGAGTAGAGTGCTTGTGAATTTGGTAAGAAGCATTGCTGCCCAAAGCTGGGTTTAAGGTGCTCAGCAGGAGAGTGAGATTCTTGCAGGAGGCACAGACTGGTCATGGGAAGCACAGCCTGACTACATTCAACGAAGATCAGTTATAGAGAAAACCAGATAACTAAAAAAACCTCTTGTAAACAGGACACCTTTGGAACAAAATAGAGTAGACTTCAGAGAAACAAGATTGATACAACAAGAGATTTTTCACATTCCATTTCATCTCACAGGTTTCAGAGCAGTATTTTGGCAATTTATTATGGTGATGCATCTCTCTTGCTAATTATTAAAATTATTGCCAGAAATAATTTCAATTCTAGGCTTATAAAGAGGCTGTGGTAAATTCAGGATGCTCAAGCTCTCAGAGTTGAATTAATTTGTTTTTATTTAACTCTCAGAGTTGAATTAATTTGTGTCAAAAGTTGGATTCTAGAAAGCACTTATTAAAAGTGAGTCAAATAATTTCTGTTTGTTTTTCTCAAATATACTTTACGTAAAAGAAATTTAATTTTAGTAAATTCATTAGTCTTTGCAGAAAAGCAATGGATTGACAGTTTATTGAAATAGTTACAATTGTTTAAAAGGTCAAAAACTTTAGCACTGAGAGACAAACCATTCTATTGGTCTAGAAAGCTTTAATTAACATTCCCACATGTATTGTGTATAACCAATGAAACTAAAAGCCTGCATTTCCCAAGTTTTAGAAGTTGCTCCCTGATTTTGACTGAATGAGTTTCCTGTCAGTACTTCCAGGAGTTGCTGGTTAAGGGAAGCTTTTGCAATGGCCCTTTGCAAGGTGTTTTTTTCTCTGTCATGTTTAACCCAGCCACGTCCAAGAGAGCCAAGAAAATAAAGTCCAGACAGTCCTGTACAACACCTCAGTGCTGGCAGTGATCTTACTTAATGCAGGTCACAGTACCCATCCTCATGGTCACTAAAGGACCAGAATAAATGCTGTTTCTCTGTCTGAAATTCTTTTTCTAGTGATTTGCCATTGTAGCACTGCGAGAAATTCACCTGAAGCTTAAAAAAGCAGAGTAAGAGGCTGAGTTTTGATGGTCTCTCAATCTGAAGCTGGCCTTTGACAGGCCCCACGAGGTGATAGAGCACAGCCTTAGATAAATCCCTGTGTTGCTGCTGCTCAGCAGTGATGCTGTAGTGTCTCCCAGGAAATGCTGTTGTGGGGTTTGAAACTGGCCAGGTGTTTTTCTCTTCCTTAAGGGCAAATGCTCATTTTCCTGTTGACAAGTCCATTTGTGGTAGCAAGCTGTTTCAGTCATGTTCGTGGAAACTTGCAGCTCCCAAGAAATGGGTTTGCATCTCCCTTGTTTGTAATTTTGCAGAGCTCCAAAATGGTTAAGAAGTAAGGAGCACTGTTTGTGACTCCCAGTGTGGACATGGGAGCTGCCTGCTACATATTTAAATTTAAATGTTACTGCTCCTTTGGCATCTGCTTTGACATGAAATGCTATAGATTAATAAGAAATTACTTTTTTAAAAAAAATAGCCTAGGAAGAAAAACAACTTTTGAGGGTACTTTATATAATCCACAAAAAAATTTACTTTGAGATAAAAAATGCCTTGTTTACAGCATGAGGATTCCATGTTCCAGATGTCTTCATCTATTGCTCTTTGAAATGTTTACCAAAAAGCTTTCTTGGATAAAGAAAAGGATGTGGGGATTTCAGTGACAAATGGGGCACTGCAATCTGTTCCATGGTGGGGTGCACTGAGGGATTGAGAGCCTGCAGAGGAATTGATGTTTTAATGTAAGAAAAAAAAGGAGATCGCTTCAACAAATTAAAAATATAGAGCAGAGTGGTACAATAAAAAGGACAACAGCACGCAGGGCATGCCAGATATTGTGGTTTGGACCCAGAGCCTCAAAGGGGAAAGAGAATATATGGAAGAGCCACCATTGGTAAGCAGTGCACACAGTAAAGATTGGTGATTTGGGAAAGAGCTGCATTTGATACCAGCTTTCCCTTGTTACTGTATTGAATTCCCAGGCTTGGCTTTATCTTGATATTATGGTCATTATAATATTTTTTTCTACAAGTGGCAATACCCAGTTCAATACTTCAGAGTGTGTATGAGTTGATGTATTGCTCTATGCTTTATTTTCTAAAAAAACAAAACAAAATAAAAAAAAAAGGTTTACTTGACTCAAAAAACTAATTTGTCCTCAGTTAAGTTGTTTTTTCTAACTAAAAACTTTTCTTGGGAAAAAAAAGCACAACAAAATTTTGTAAGCAGCACTATGACTATAATATTAAAGGACTAAGTGGAAACTATAACACAAAGATAAACAGTTTCTACCCAGCAGTGTACCTAATGCAAGAAATGAAAACATAACTGCCAAGAAATAATTGCTATTACAAGATGTATAGAATTTCAGTTATATAAAATTACAGAACCACAGATTCAGATCTAAAAGCTCAACCCATTCCACCCCTGCCATGGACAGGGACACCTTCCACTGTCCCAGTCTGCTCAAAGCCCCATCCAGCCTGGCCTTGGGCACTGCCAGGGATCCAGGGGCAGCCACAGCTTCTCTGGGCACCCTGTGCCAGGGCCTCCCACCCTCCCAGGGCACAATTCCTTCCCAATATCCCATCTATCCTGGCCCTCTGGCAGGGTGAAAACGTAAATATAAATAAATTCTTTTTATTCTGTATAAATTCTTTTTGCCTTTTTTTTGAGTGCAGCAGTGTTGCCATTGCCTGAAGTGCTGCAGGAGATGAACTCCCTCAGCACAGATACCTGGAATAACATAATTGGGTATGTTCAGGGTAACTTTACTGTGTACCAAACCCCCATTAATTCTGTTAAGTTGGCTTTGTGCTGCCTTTTACCTGCCTTTTCCTGGGATGAGCTGATGGAGATCTGTGGGGGCAGAGGGCACACTGGGAATATGATGAGGGCATGGCAGTGAATGGTTGGTTTGTAGAAAAGACTATGGATGTTTGACTGGATCTGAAACACATGGTTTTGGCAAAGTGCCCCAATTTTCCTGCACACATGGCTCCATAATTTCTCCGGGAAGTGAGTCTCCCTTCATTTCTAGATGCAGCTTTCTAGAGAGCACTATAGTGCTTTTTTTTTTTTGTGAAAATACTTCAAGTGCTGCACAATGGTCTGAGTCATAGTGTTGTAGTTAATTCCATTATTTTCAGCTGTATAACTGGCTTGCATGCAACTTTACTGCTTATAATGAATGTTCTGTAATTATAAATGGTGTTTAGGCAATGCTTCCAACAAAATCCACTTTCCCTGCTTTGTGTCAAACTTACACAGATCCCTCTGGCCATTGAATTAACCGCAGAATTCTGTGAGAATTCTGAGAAGTATTTTCTAGGTTCTCAGAACAATTGATGTGTTTTGCATACTTTAATTTAAACAGTTTTTTTTTAAACCCAGTGTAGTTTAATTGTTTTCCCTTTGCAGTTCCAATTAAAAAAGAGAATGGGGATTCCTAAAGTAAAGAAGCTAATTTCTTCTTGCCTCTTAACCATTTAGCTATGAGGAATGAAAGAAATACAAATTTGAAGGGTTTTCTGTAAGAAAAAAAAAACCAGCGGAATGTAGCAGCATGACAATGATGCTAATTACAGAGGCAGTAGAGAAAGGAAATGTGTCAAATTAGTCTCAATTGCATGAATTTGATTTTGTCATTTATGTAAAAGAGTGCAATAGTGGAAGAAGTATCCTGCAACAATATTCCCTTCAATCTGCCGCTGGGTAACAAAGCTGGAGCTCTCCAAGAGTCCTGGGTCAGGGCTTCCCTCTCTGAGATACCCATGGCTGGATTTTGTGTGTGATTGACAGAAGGAGACTTACAGAGAAATGCCCCCCAACCCCTCTTTTCCTCTGCACTTTGCTGCAGTGCTCTGTGCACACCTGGGCAATGTGCAGGTACCACACTCAGGTCCTGCCAGAGTTCCCACCAGAATATGGTCGCATATTTCGTGTACAAAAAGCTTGAATAAGGCAATTGTGTGAAATAAAAAACAAGTGTGTGCCATGTGTTTCAATGTAAGACTGAATGATCCATAGTCCCATAATGCCGGCAGCACAATATGATTACTGAGGAGATGTTATGGATTTAATTCTATGCTTATTAAGGTAGAAGCAACATAGCATTAGTTGTCTTATACATCTGTAATTAAATTTTAGGTTGATTTAGGTTACTCATGCTCTACCTTTCTATAATTTGTATGGGATGTAGAGTGTTCTGTTACTCTGATCAATGCAGGTAAAGCTGGTGGTGCCTCAGTAGGTCAGGTAGTTCAGCCCCTGCCCCAGCAGGAGCAATTAGACCTCAGCCATGCCTGACAGTTAATTAGCTCGCCTGGTCTTCAAACCTTCCTGTGACAGAGATTCCACTCTCCCTTGGCAATTGATTTCTGTGCTGAGCCACCCTGACAGATAGAAAGATTTGGCTAACATCTGAACAAAATTTTCCTTGCTGCAATTTAACCCTTCTTGTTCTGTCTTGTGTTTAATACATTTGTCCCCTTCCCTTGACAGCAATTTTCCATAGTGGAAAACTGTTGTCATGGAGGCTTCACAGCATTTTAAATTTAAAAAACCAGAGAACCTTCAGTCTTTCCTTATTGGTCAAGATTTTTAGCTCACTGAGTCCTTCTGTGGCTTTTTCCTTGGCATTTTACAAGTGACTGGAGTTACTGGGCTTGTTGTAAAGCCTTAGTGAAGCCAGAGCAGTTCCCAGCTAATGGAATCCTGGACTCATGGAATAGTTTGCTCTGGAAAGGACCTTAAAGCCCATCCCATTCCACCCCCTGCCATGGGCAGAGACACCTTCCATTATCCAAGGGTGCTCCAAGCTCCGTCCAGCCTGACCTTGGATACATCCAGGGATTCAGGGGCAGCCACAGCTGCTCTTGGCACTGTCCCAGGGCCTCCTCACCCTCACAGGGAGGAGTTTCTCCCTGATATCTCACCTAAATCTGCCCACCTCCGGCCTTTTCCCACTTGTCTTGTCACTACTTCTGTGAAATTTCTTCTCCAGCTTCCTCCAGCTTGATGGAAGCCCAGAGGCTGGCAGGACCAGGGACAGGTCCCTGTGCTGGGGCAAGAACAGGCATCTGCCAGAGTGCTTGCTGGTTTAGAGGCTTTTTGCTGGCAAGGCAAGGCAGGAGGGGCAGCTGACAGCTGTCCTTTGCCCAGCCATGGACAAGCAGCTTCCCTTTGTGGGAAGGCCCACCTACCCCCTTATCCAAACCACTCTGCAGCCTAAGGATGAAATGTTCTCTGAGAGGGGTGATAATTTTCCCTTTGAAAACCATGGGTCTGTAATTTCCATCAGTTAATGTGACAAGTATAAATCAATCCACATATTCTATATTTTTAAAATGTTCCTGGTTTATTGTTTTCTAAAGTTAGGGTATATTTTAAAAGCATTAGCTAGGACAAAATATTGGCAGTTTGAAAATGCCAACCCCAGTTTTTTTCACGCACATGAAAAGCAGTGTTGGGTCAAGATCATTTCAGTACAGCCTTCATACAGAGAGGCCATTTGGTTTTGTAGCACTGGTTGGGCTGGTGCCTGATCCTCCTGAGCACCTATGTTGAGAACCCAGGATCTTTCTTTCCCTCTTTCCTGAGCTGAGGTCTTCCAGCGTCCTTCTGGAAGCCCTATGAGGTCAGTGATGATGAGTTCCAGTGGTGCTCTGTGCCCCATCTACTGCTCCTTCAGTGAGTCAGCTTCGGGTCATTTGTTTCATTTGGAATTGAACAATCCTTGCACACAGCAGGAACAAATGAGTAGCCTTTACAATCCCTTTCTGATATCTTTAATGATTTCTTAAGATTAAAAAGTAGATTAAAACCAATTCAGTGACTGAAGGGAGGACTATCTTCTTTGCAGGGTTTATTTACAAAACATATTTTTCCAGCTTTGCTAACTACTATTCTGAAAGCAGGAGAAATTCACACTGGGACCATTAGAGTCCAGGTTACTAACTCAGAAGTTTGCTGCAGACACAGCCACAGGCTGCTTGTCTCAGCAAGGAGGCCAAGGAAGGCAGAATTTTGATGAAGGGTGTTGCTTTTTTTGTTTTCCAGAGTGATGCAGCTTTTCGAACAGTTCAGTCAGCATCGCAAAAGTCAATGTGCGTTTAAGTTCCTCTCAGCTTTCCCAAAACCTGTTCTGGAATTGTGTGCTTTGTTGTAGATATACTCTTCTTAGAGAAGTGAATAAAGGGTGGGCAGGGTGGTGGGGGAAAGGCGAAAATCAGAACCAAAAAGCCTAATCCTCAGTAAAATAATAGTACTAAGCATTGTCTCACCATAGACATAATTCAAATATGCCCAAAGACAAGGTTTATATTTTTAATTGTAAATAGACCCCAGATTATCCTACTTTATTCATCCATTTGAAACACAATAATAGTAAATACATGAATGATCCATGCTTTAACCTCTGGGCTCCCCACCTATCCTCATTTTCCAGCACCTCAGCATAATCCAGCACCCCAAATATGTTTTGTTGGGTAAGTGCAGGAGCCCATGTGGCCCATTTCTGCAGGAACTGTTCTCTCCCATTCTTTTATTGTTCTGTATCACAGCCTTAATGCATTTTTAATGGAGTTTGCAGAGGGTGAGCACCGTCAGCCCTCATATGTTGGAAGGGGAAGCATCTGCTCTGTGGAAGCAGGGTAGAAAATTAAAGGGGGATATTAATGTAGGGGAGAAAGTTTGTTGATGACACAATAATGGTTTCTGTTCTCAGGCATGACTGCTGCCAGTTCAGCAGTAATTAGGCTGGAATTATTTTTCATGATGTTCACACCAGTTGGGTGGCCTGCAGGAAGGACTTGGAACAAAATAATTTCAGAAAAAAACAGTGAAGCAGTTTATAAATAACCAAAATCACTGCATAACTCATGAATCATTTGGATGATCCCTTTTGTCTCACTGCATGTTTTCCCACTTGGTTTTCATTGATAGAAAAATCAATGCTTCTTACATGGACTCCTGATCTAGAATATTTCACAGGAAGGCCTTAGAAAACAAATTTGTTTTTAAATGAAATAATGCATCTGTTTTATTTAGTTCCCTGTCCAACAAATCATCTCGATTTCATTTTGACAACTAAAATATTTAAAGTTCTGTGTGTTGCTGCTGTATCTGGTTGAATAGATCTTTAACATATGATCAACTCCTTTGCTTCGCCTTTTTCCTTGCTTTTCTTTCCTCTCTTGGGCAAAACATCTTCTTCCCATTTTAGTTATCTTGCTCTCCTGGGTGCAAAACCTGAGTCCTTATGTTTGTAACAGGGTCCAAAAAACCTAAAACCACTTTACATTTGTTATATTTTGGATAGAGACATGTGGAAGATGAATTTTCAGCAGCAGGTAAGGGTTAGGATTTCAGGGCACAGCTGTCTGACAGAAGCAGAAAGTGATTACCTGTGGTACAAAGTGAGCATGAGGGGAGAGAGCAAAACAGATTGTTTGGAATGCTTCCATGTGGCATTTCTGAATTACACTTTTGGAAAAGTCACTGCTCAAGCTGACCTTCAAAACTGAAATCATGGGTTAATTAATCAAGGCAGACACACAGAGAGATAGATGTATATATGACTCTGATACAAGCCTTGACTAGGTTTGGTAAGTCTGACACATCATTGATGTGCTTGGGGAGATGTTTGTAATGAAGGATCACTTCCCTCTAAAGCCAAAACTGACCATCTCTCAGGTGACATCAGCTCCATTGTAAATAGCTGAGAAAGACCTAGGGAAATTCAAAACACAATCATCTAAAATCTGCATTAAAAATGAAACAACCTTAAAAAGCTGCACAAGCCTTCATTTATGTTGTTAACATTTATCAATTATGTAGACAAAACATATAATACACTATACTAATTTCTACTGACGCTACTTCTTAATTATTAGTTAGGTACTCAAGATATGATATTGCATTTTTATTAATGAGGAGAAAGAAATTCTCTGATGAGCCACTTCTCCCTGAGAGAGGAGAGACAATAAGTGAAGCAGCACTGCAGAGAAGAGGGGATAAAATCCTCTGCATGCGGTTTGTAGACAGGACCCAGTGTTTGGATGGATTGCAACAGGAGGGTCTGGCATTAGGGACACTGATGAGAATGGGATGTGATCCGCAGGAGGGACTTGGTTGGAGAAGGCAGAGAGCAGGCACCTTCAGGCAGGGATGTGGACAAGGTCACATTGTAAGATCACCTTTTGGCTTTTAGTGGTCATTCTGTGACTGACGTGTTTGGATTGTGACTGGTCTAGGACCTGTACAGAGAATGAGTAAGTGTGTATGCACATGTGTGTGAATGAAAACACAGGTGGACAGAGTTGGGGTTTAGAAATGAAATTACACTGATTTGTTTTGTGGTGTTAAGCCAATGGATATGACAATTTTATATTCCTACTCTTGTCTTCTGTTTGTGGTTACTGCTAATAGACAGGTCCTTCTTCCCCAGCAGACTGTCATGAATGAAAAGTTCCTGCTGTAACTTAATGACAGAATTACAGAAATGTGGAATCCCGGACTGGTTTGTGTCATAAAGCCCTCCCAGTCGCATGCCCTGCCATGGGCAGGGACACCTCCCACTATCCCAGGGTGCTCCAAGCCCCATCCAGCCTGGCCTTGGACATTGCCAGGGATCCAGGGGCAGCCCAGCATCTCTCAGCACCCTGTACCAGGGCATTCCCCACCCTGATATCTGATCTCAACCTGCCCTCTGGCAGTTTAAAACCATTGACCCTTGTTCTGTACTCCCTGCCCATGTAAATAGTCCCTCTGCATCCTTTTTATCAGCCCCTTCAGGCACTCCAGATCAGAAGGGCTCCAGCCCTCAGAGCATCTCCTCTTTGACAAGACAGGTCTGTCTTGTGGGGGGACCCCAGAGCTGGAGGCAGCACTCAACGTGAAATCTCACCAGGGCAGAGAAGAAGGGAGGAATCACCTCCCTCACCTGCTGGACATTTGAAGCTTTAGAAATGCTCATGCATAAATATTTGGTCATTAGTTGCATATATCCATGACAGAATAGTGTCATGAATTGCTTGTCAACCAATCTTGAACCTAGTATTATTTGTTTCTCCATATATCCTCACTGAATTTAAAAAAAAAAAAAAAAAAAAAAAAGCCATAATGAAAAAGCAAGCAGAATGTGAAAAAAAGGCAGAGCAGTGTGGAGGGCCCTGCAAAAGTGTTTCAGAGAAATCCTGGAGCCACATGTTGGTACACACACATATCCATGTTTCCCCTCTCCTCAGTCTCACTGTCTATCTCTTGAAGAATGAAGCAGGGTAGCTGATCCTTGCTTCTGCTTTCTGCAGGCAAAAATAAAATACAGAGGTGATTTCTGCAAGAAGAAATGTCCATTTCGGATATTTTTGTTGGTACTTCCTACATCTCGGAAAAGCCTCTGGGAGCAATACCTTAAAGTTTCTGGTTGATTTTCTGTGATAGTTGATTCCGTTTCCCCTAATGCAAGGTGCCCCAGCTGGCCTTGGCAAATGCTCTGGCCTTGTTCAATAATTGATAGGAAAGAACAGGCACCGCCCAAGGATGTCACATCACACTCAGGTAATTGTGCAAAAGTTCTGGGCTGAGTCACCTCTGGTGGCATTTATCTATTTGTCTCAATTACAGCAAGGGTTTGGATGATCAGTTTAAACTGGTTGATTAGAGACGAATCCTCATCTTGGGTAATGCTACAAGAGGGTTGATTCTTGCAGCGTCTGATCTCAGCACTTTGCAAAGCACCTTTCCTGAGGCTCAGCAAATGGTTAGAGTAGCCTCTTGTCTGAGCCTCTTCCAGGTTCTTCCTGCACTCCCAGCCCTCCCAGCTCACTGCCAGCTGCTCCCACTGGTGAGCAGTGTCCTGTGGCATTGCTCTGCTCCCCAGCCCTTCAGCAGAGATGCAAAAGGAGGGTGCAGCACCTCAGCTCTGTTCCCCAGACACTGTAGGAGAGAGAAGATAGCAAAGCTCCACAGTCACATCTGCTTCTCCCATATTAGTTCCAAAGAATAGAGTAGGCCTTTACTTTGCAGGGCAAATAAATGAAATTCCACGAGCTGTGGTGTAGCTTCACATCATCTCCCAGCTGTTCCTCTGCTGTTTCTAGGTATCTGCTTTGCTTCTATCTTCCTCTCCTGGATTCCCTCTCTGTTTTTATAGATTGTGTTTGCAAGCTACTTGTGCAGCTGTTGGATCAAACTGACCCTCTTCCCTAACTCTGTAGGTGAATTTATCCCATTTTACTGCAGCCAGTAAACAGTCAGATGCTTGCTCTGACCCAGCAGTCTGCATTCTCTGAAAATCAGCAACAGAGGTATCACACAGTCAGATCTCTGCTCTGACCTGGAGGGCATAGCTGGGGTTGTCTGCAAGCCAGGAGAGGAGAAGCTTTAGGCTGACCTAACTGACCTAATTCCAGCACCTGAAAGGGCTACAAGGAAGATGGAGAGAAACTCTCTATAACGGATAGAGTGACAGAACAAGGGGAAATGGCTTCCCACTGCAAGAGGATGGGATTAAATGAGATATTAGGAAGAAACATGGTCCAGTGGAAGGTGTCCCAACACAGAGCAGGAACGTGATGGTCTTTAAGGTCCCTTGCAACCCTAACCATTCTGTGACTCTGTGATTCTATGGCTCTTACATGGCCAGGGAGCTGAGGGCTGTGCCCCACACATTCATCCTTCAGGAAGGGACCTTATGGAACCCTTTGCCTCTGCCCTCGTAAGGCGAGGAGTGCAGGCCCAGTGCAGAACAGAGGTTGGAGAAAAATGCCCTTCTCCTCTTCTGTCCTAATCACAGAGATGCCACAAGTTCCTTTCATGAACCTGCAGCCACCTGGAGCAGCCACTGATGCTCAGGTCCCAACAGCCTCAGGGGGGCTACAGGAAAGGGGCATGGAAACAACTTTTGTTCCCTCTCTCTTGCTCACATTTTCTGTTCTCCTCTTTGATGCAGGTCCCAGAATATTCGTGAAGGGACTTGCTTTCAGGGTTCCCTGTTGGAAAGGCATTCTTCGTGCTCACAGGAGCATGTCCAGCAGAACATTGTTAATTGTTTCCAGTGACCTGCTCTAAATGTAGTGACCCACAGTAACACTGCCAAAGGCGACACCAGTTGTGTTTCTGCTGGACCACACTTCAAAGGCCTGTTCAGATAATTTGTTTTCAAATCATACAATGGACAAAATATTCTGAGATGAGTTTTTCCTCACTCTGGGTTTTAAAAACTGGACATGCACATAAAAGTAAGCCAAAATAAGTTACATAGTCCCTGTGGTAGATGTTTATCATCAAATATTGCCAGGTACCACAGCAATCAGCTCCTTCTGGTGCGCCTTGATGTACTGAAATTTGCCTGAGTCAAAATCATAAAATCAGATTTCTAAATGCACATTGTTTCTACATGCATTACCTTATAAATCAGTTTTATTTTGTTCTTTATGTCATCCTGCTGCAAAACACAAAGAAAACCCTCAATAAATGAAATTGCATCTGTCTGATTCCAACAATCTGAGTAATACTAGAGGTCTTCAGATTGAATATATCTATTTCTACTAGAAAAGTTTTTCAAGCCCTCTTTCCCCAATAAATTCTGACTGTTACTTTAGCACAGATAATACTCTCAAAATAGGATTGCTAGAAAAATCCAGTAGATTGGTATGACAAACCATACGTACTTCAAGAAATCATTTTTTACCCAGCAAAAACAAATATCCAGCACAGTGTTTGGCATCCAAAAGGCAAGAGGAAGGAATTGTGTCTCACGAAGGAAAAATCTACCCTTATCAAGCCCATACATTCCTTCATGCTATCACTTGGCTTTGTAAATTTGGACTTGAAGGATCATAAAACCCTGATCTGTGTAGAGTGAATTTTCTAACAAGAAGAACAGCATTCAAATTCTGAATATTTTCACCAGTATGTCTAATAATGTATCAGCTTGTAATGTTTAAATGACTTGGTAAGAAATAAGAGGAGGAGGTTTAGCTACTAAATTTGTCAGAAATGTAGTCCCAGTAAATACCAGGAGAGGGAGGGGGAAAAAAGATTGAATTTGGTGTTTTTCCACAGCAAATGCGCAGTGAGTTCCATCAGATTTACAAGTTACTCTTCTGTTCTGGGAGCAGAACTGTTAATCTGATGAAGGCAGGAGATTAGGTAACACAGAAGCATTTTCTGAGCAACTTCAGGGGCATTCTGTGGTGTTGTATTTCTTTTTTTCAGTATATTTTTGTTCTGAAGTCAATTTACATTTATTTCATACTTCTCATCGCGAATATGTTAAGACCATAGTAAGCTGGGAATTCTTCCATCATAAAGGTTACAATTCCTTTTACTAGCCTATTCTTCAGTGTCCTAATTATTTGAAACTGAGAGTGTTATTTGAAACGGAGAGTGTTTTTTGAAGGGAAAAAGATTCTGTGTCTTCTCAGAATTTGTCCAAAATTCAGATTTTAGAACCTTACTTTCCTTAAACGATTTTTTTCTAATTTTAGGAGGAAAAAAAGTCAGTGTCATCTAAGTTCTCAGATGTTATCTGGCTAAATCCCCTTGAGAACTGAAGGCTAAATATGAGACAAACCAAAGTGCAGAGTCCTAGTGTGCATGTTTCCCATTTGAAGAGAAATACATTTTCTGGTGAGAATACACTCATTTCACCTGGAATTGAAGGTCTCTTGCTTTGTTTTTCCCTTATCTGCTCTCAGAGCCCAATGAGGCTGTGCTAGGATGAGTGATTTAGCCTCAGCGGGAGATGATAAAGGCAAAAAGGGTTCTTGTTATTATCCTATTAAATAATTTCTGTAACTGGGCTATAGAGCTAATCAGGACAATAATTGATGGTAGGCAAAATTCATTACTTGCTGAGTGTGTTTTCTAAGAATTTCTGTGTGGTCAGAGAGGGTAAACTGGATCTGGATTCCTCTTGATTGATATAATGCACCTTCTGACAGTCAGTGTTGATCACATAATATAAGAATGGTTTAGTTTATAGAATTCTCACCAAGCAATTTTTGAGTCCAAATGTGAAATTTTGAGGAACACCAACAGAAGAATTTTCTGTAAAGATATATTAGTACTAAGTAGAAAAGGAAGAGGGATAAACAGGAACATGAGATAATGCTTAAGCAATTTTGTTTGAAGTTTACTGATAAAACATGTGCTAAACCTTGATGTAATTCTCTTCTCAAAAACTCCTCTTGCATCTCTTACACAGTTGGACCACAGATATTTGTTCATGGTTATTCTCTCTGGGAAATGAATTTTCTGTTTAGCTACAGTTTTGAATACAATCTTGAGATGGATAAGATCTTTCTAAAAAGGAGTATTTTGCAGAATGGCCATTTTTCCTGCCAGTAGTTCATTTATAGACTCCTTGGACTGACAGCCTCCTTTGGAGTTCACGTGGTCTTAATGTTTTTGGTATTAACATCTCCTGCATTTTGAGTGCTTGGGGTAAAAATTTAAATATGTAGAGCAAGTAAGCCACAAACATTATTAATGTGCGCAAAAAAGCTGCAAAGAAAATACTTCAAATGCATTGACATTTGTGTAGGTACAGAAAGATTCCATCATGCTCTGATTCATTCTAGCAAAATTACCCATTGTGCTAATTTCTGCCAATATAATAATTATTCTCTCTTGAGATTTTTTTTTAATTGGCTATTTTGCTAGTTTGAGGGACTGGGAAAGCCATTGGGTAAGTCAGATTTGTACGTGTGCTTCTAAAATAAAATTTTTGCTTTAAGGGGTAAAATTCCCATACTACTACATGCTCTGTTTCCCTGATTTCTGGCTGCCTCAAGACAAATCATGTGCTTTGAATATATTATTTCTTTAATTTTTATTCTTAAGATTACAGGCAGACCAGCATCTGGCCTGTAAATCGCACTTGCTAGCTCTTCTTTACAAACCTTGATTTATACAAACTCCTCATTTCTAAGAAAGTTGCTGAAGTAGCTTTTCCAGAAGTGCTACACTGACAGAAAATCACAAATCTCACATGGACAATGGACAGAGAGAATACTGAAAAAAAAAAAAAACCTTATTGAATTTTTTTAAGAATGTTGTGCCCGCACAAGTGAAGCAAGAGAAAATACGGCTTTTAGCTTTTGAAAACATACTCAGATTTTACTGTAAGTACCATTTTTCAATTTAATAGCTGCGTGACACACATTTGACACATCTCTCCTGCAATATAGAATGTCTTCCCATCTTTCTTTTCTGGGAAATATGTCTCTCCAGTGGAACCACATTTAAGAGAGATGAGATGGAATCTGGATTTGTGTAATATTGCGCAAATAAGGATTAAAAAAAAGCTGCCTAAAATTACATCTGTTAAACATCACTTAGTGTGCATTATTCTGCTTAAGAATCAAAGAAGTTTCTTTTTCAAAGGTGGAATTTAAAGCAGTCTCTCCTGCAGAGAGGGAAATGCACCCTTTGGAGGAAGCTCAGAAGCGCTGTCTGGGGCACAGGTTGGAATCCGCACGCAGTGAGTTTGAATTTGGCTGTTTGTTTCTGTGTCTGTTTCTAGATGTCACTGTTCTATTTAACTAAGTTGCCTGCAGGTCTGAGGGCTTCCACTACCTGTGAATTGACATGTTCACCCTGAAATTCACTGTCTTCCACTGCAGTGAATTGGCAAAGCACAGAAATAAATCTGTGAATGTACCTAAAGAAACAACAAGTGGCTTTTGGCTGCATTATTGTCTTCAGTGCTGTAATCTAAATATTCTCTACACAGTAATGTTGGGTTTTTTTTTTCACAGCAGAGAATGAGAGGATCACAGAATGGTTTGATTTGGAGGGATCTTAAAGCCCATGCTATCCCTTCCACCCCTTGCCATGGGCATCGACACCTTCCACTATCCCAGGCTGCTCCAAGCCGTGTCCAACCTGGTCTTGGACACTTCCAGGCATCCAGGGGCAGCCACAGCTTCTCTGGGGAATCTGTGCCCCAGCCTCACTGTACCAGAATAATGGATGCACCTACCACTGAATAGTGGGAACAGCAGCTGTAGCTATGGGGAATCCAGGCCAGAAGCAGGACCAGCTGTGCAGCAGCAGGACTCATCTGGGATGTGACCGCCCTTGTCCTTTGAAGAAAATTCTGTATTTTTGTCTTAAGTTCAGAAAATTGTCATCTCATTGAATTTATCTTCTTCTTTAGTCTCTGTAGTCTCTATTTGAGATGTTGCTTTGCAATATCTGCTGTGTTAGACCAGAATCACAGAAATGTTAAGGCTGGAAAAGACCTTTAATATCATCCAGTCCAAACACCAACCTAGTACCGCCCTCTTCGCCACTAAACCATGTCCTCGACTGCATCATCCACCTGCTTTTTGAATAGTTGCAGGGATGGTTGAATGCTCCCACCACTGCTCTGGGCATCCTGTTCCATTGCTTTACAACTATTTCCATGAAGAGATTTTTCCTAATATCTAAGCTAAACCTCTAAGCATCTAGTTTTCTTAGAGCCAAGGCAGCCAATGTAAAATATCTCTTCACACATTACACTGGGTAGGATCAGACCAGACAGATTTTGATAGGAGTTCAGATAGCACCATCTGTTAGAGAAACTCCTATATTGGATTGTGCGGAGCAAGTGTTCATTGGGTATGTCAGGCTCTACTAAGTGTGTTCACTTCTCTTTTTGTGTGTTTGAAGTTCTTTAGATGTTTTACTTTTAGCCAGGAATGAATGTGACTGCAGGTTTTTTTAATGGCCTTTAAAAAAATTGAGTAAACAACATATGTAATTACTCTGTAGGGAAATATGGCTTAATTAAATCATGAAGTCATTCTATTAGCATATGCACCTGCTCTTATGTGGTTCATTTCTTCCAGAAATAACAAAATTAATGAATAGAAATTTTTCTATCGTTCAGCTACTGGAATGTGCGCTTCAGTGGTTTGTCTTGTCCTCCTGCAGGTGATTCATTGTTGGCCTGCTCACACTGCAGGATGGAGCTCTGCTGGGGCTTGTGAAAGGACACAGTTTGTCTTGGCTCTTTAAAATCCCCCAAAGCTAATATCATTTTCATAGCCATTATATGTGGGGGAAACCTGCTCATCACGTGGGGCACAAAAGAATATGCAGTTCCCTCATGCACTGTGCCATCATCAAAAAGAGCTTGTGGAAAGAGCTTGAAAATGCTTGGAAAAGTTGTGGCTGCTGTATAGGACTAAGTTTTCTTATTATTTAGGATATGCCATGTATTCTGATTAACTTAATTATAATGTCTCAGACATTATACAATACTCCTGGAAAATTTGAATGTGATGGAATCACAGAACACTCTGAGTTGGAAGGACTCACGAGAATCATCAACTCCAGCTCTTAAGTGAATGGCCCTTTCAGGGGTTCAACACATGACATTGGTGTAACCATCATCCTGCTCTAAAAGATGTCCCAGATTGTGCCCAGGTTGACCTGAAAAAGAATGAGACTTCTTAACTTGTAACATGATGGGATTTAATTAACATTACCTACTCTTGGATGTTTTGTTTTTTTCTGTGTGTAATTTTAAAGTGAATGTAAAATACACAGAGGGGAAGAAACAAGAGGCAATGGAGTTTTCCTTTCTTCCAGGCTATGTAGGGCTGCAGGTATTTGCTTTAACTCTGTGTCCTCAGAAGAGTCTTTAAAAAACAATGTTAGAAAGGGTCAGTGTGAAGTGATGCCTCCCCTGTGCTTCTTTCCAGTTCCTGGCCAGCAGAACTGTGGAGGTCCTGGTGCTGGTGCTGCATTTAGAGTACTGGATTTAATAGCTGGCAGTATTTCATCCTTCTCCAGTTAGGTGTGCAAACTTTACACAGAAGGTCCCGCTCTTTACTTATTGCTTTATCTTCATTTTTCATACCAAGGTGCTTTGAGTATTGTAGAGAGTTTGACTCAGCTGTTTCCTACAGATTCATACAAGAAAACAGAGACAAAACCCAGAATATGTGAGGTCCTGGTTTTGTTAAACACTGTTCATACAGTGTTTATTAGGTTTGTGTATTTTCTAGGGATTTTATTTTGTATTTTCTAGGTTTGCAAAGCCACTAGTATTCCAAAGTCACCCTCAAAATTTACATTATCAATTTACATTATCGTATTCCTTCTCTTACCTCTCTCATTTAGGAAATGGATCTCTATCCTGTTGTGATTGCAGCAGTGACAGCCAGCTATGAAGAATAAATTGTTTACCTTCTGTGTGGGGTATAATGTAAATGTGTTGCAGATATCATTGGGGAATCTATCCTAAGTAGCAAATGTAAAAGTGACTCATATCCCAGCAGCCGCCCTGGAACAAGATTAATGCTTTAATCCTGACCCACAGTAAAGGCCACAGAACGTATTAGTTCCCTAATAATTTCAGGTTGTCTTTAACACGTCCTTGGTTTGTAAAACCCTACACAGCTTTGGTGAGGATTCTTCAAGTATTGACTCATTCCAAGTGTCTGTTAAAACAACTGAAATCTCTAATACCCTGAAAATTTCCTTTTAGTGAGCCATTTCTGTGTATTCATCTCTAGAATTTGGCTTTCAGCACAGCTCAGGCAAAAGCACAGACCTGACCATTTTATAGAGTGCTCTGAATCCTGACTGTTTTTTCCCTCCTAACCTGGTGTTCCAAAGTATGTGGAGTGAAAGTTAGAATGCTGGCATGGATTGTTTCTTTGTGGAGCATGCACTTTACCATTGGGGTTTAAGAAAATTCCAGAATGTTTGGAGATGTTTGTAGTTTGTGTAGTGTGGGTGGGAGATATAAAAAAGGCAATCTAAGGATTTGTGAACTGTGTATTCAAATCAATCAATTCCAAAATACTGCTTAAGCTCTCTGAAAAGCTATTTCAGGTTAGATTTTCTTCATGAGCAGCCCACCAATTCTACTCAAATACATGTTAGCTTGTAAAAAATTCAATCTGCGAAGGAGGAGGGAACATTGAAAATGCCCTTCCATTAAAAATGGAGGAATTAGATTTGAGAAAGTTAAGAAATATATGCACTTTTGAAAATGAAGATCTTAATTTTCAGGTGCATATATTTAACACAACCTCATCTATTTACTAATCAATTTTTTGTTGACTCTTTCCAAAGCATTTCTCAGACACCTTTCTTTTCTGCTCCTCATTTCTGTAAGAGGGGAAGAAATCTGGAATAGCTGCCAGAATTCCAGTCGATCCATGACTGGAATTAGTTACTGCCTGCAGTGGAACCCTCATATTCCAGGAAACCCCTAAACTCCACAGGGAAGTAGGACCCTATGCCTGACCCCTATTCCTCCCTCCCTCTTCAGCACCTGAGTTACGTTGGAGGGATGATGCCAAAACTTGCAGGAGAGGGGCTCTGGAGAGCAGGAGATGGGGACTACCATGGTTTTGTGGGGACTACCATAAAACCATCACATGTGCTGCCAAATTGGGCTAGAGCCCTCTGAAAATGTTTCTGAAACTTGTGTTTATTCAGGCTGCAGCCTGGACAAGGGGAAAGGACAATAGGAAGGTGTGCAAATAGTGAGAGATGATGGGGGAAAACATTTTCTTATTCAGAATAGTTGCTGCTAGCACATGATTCAAATCCCCCACATAACCTTTAGATGGACAAGTAAATAGAGGAATACCTTACTCCAAAAATGTTGTCCAACCTATACTTTATCTAGTTACGTGGTATCATAGTAACTCAGCCTTTAGTATAGGAAAACATAATGTCTTCCCACTGCCAGAGGGCAGGAGAGATGGGATATTGGGAAGGAATTGTGCCCTGGGAGGGTGAGGAGGCCCTGGTACAGGGTGCCCAGAGAAGCTGTGGCTGCCCCTGGGTGCCTGGAAGTGTCCAAGGCCAGTCTGGACAGGGCTTGGAGCAGCCTGGGACAGTGGAAAGTGTCCCTGCCCATGACAGAGGGTGGCACTGGACAGGCTTTAAGGTATATTCCACCCAAAACATTCTGGGATTCTGTGGTATTTAACAACTGTGTTTGCCCTACACTGAGGACCCTCTAAGTTCAAGCTTTTAGAGTTTTTTTAACTATACAACTGATTTAAATTTTTCCTTTTTGAGAGGCTGAGGCATGTCATTGTTTCATTGTTGTGTGGGCTTAATAAGGGCAGGAAAGTTTCTAGAAAAAGGAGTGAAATAAAATTTGGAGTATTTCAACACTGAAGAAGTATCATGAACAAAATAATTGAGGGAACAAAGAGGGACAGGGAGGAATCTGTTTAGTAGGAAGAAAATAACTACTAAACTTTTTAATAGTACAGTTTACTCATCAGCAAAGTGCAGCTGAGGATGATGCTTTATTGCTGAAGTGGAATATGTCAGAAAAAGCTCTAACTTGTGATTAAATACCTATGCAGGACCTTTCCTGTGCTTTTTGTTCTTTTGTACTGGCCCTGGTTCCCAGTCTGGTGGGTCTGATGGGACCTAGGTAATCTAAAACAGGTTTGTACCATGCTCTCTGGTTTTCCATGAGGTCCATCCCTATTTCCAGTGCTTCCTGTTGCTGGGCAGCATGGGTAAGCAGATGTTTGTGGTGCCTGCCTCTCCAGCTGACATCTCATGGCTGGAGTTGTTGATGCCTTTTTCCTGGTGTTAGGAAAAATGAAGCTAGACCCGGTTAAGAGGGTTGGGGGTGTTTACCTCAGTATTTTAATCAGGATCCTGTTTGATGCATCCACTTCACCCAGGTGACAGTGTGGCAAAATGCACACCTGCGGCCGTTGGCAAGGGCCGGACAGCTGACCACAGGGACGGCTGGCGGCTCAGCGGCTTGTTCTGAGAGTTTCCTTTTTGTTAAGTCAACTTCAGTTAGGGACTTCTTTTCCCCTCGCCGCGAGCCGGGCTTCCCTGGGATGGTGGCCGCTGTCCTAAAAGCTGGAGAGCTGCTGAGAGAGTGTTCCCTCGCCCGGAGCCCCAAATCAGACACAAGACACGAGGGTCCGCTCTGCTTGGGCTCAGGGGCAAAAGACCCTGGAATGGCCCAACATTCAGACTTTTATTCTGAGGGTTACAACTTACCTCATAACGGTACAGAGGAGGAAACGGGGAAGGGTCAGAAGGTCAGGATGCAGTCAGGAAGGAGTAAGGGAGGAAAGAGTGAGACACAAGATACTATTGTTAACTGAGGGGTAGACGGGGGGAGTTTGACTCCCTTTCCAAGGCCAAACTTAACTCTACCTTCAGAGGGGCCTCACTTTCTAGGCTCCTAGAAATTCTTCAGGGGATATGTCATTCTCTGAGCTTGAACCACACTACACACACAATTATAGACTTTACACATCAGCAGATCTAACAAAGGGGCCCAATAATGGGGCTGGGATGGGCTAAGCTCGAGTTTACAGAATCTGTCCTGCTCAGAGACCTTGGCTTCTCCCTTTGTTCTCCCGGCTCTGCAGTTCTAGGGTTTTTAGTCTCAGGGCCTGCAGAACACTTACAAAACACTAAGCACTAAACTAAGTGAAGGGTTACAAGTATGCATACTGCTAATACTTGTGGATACACAGAACTGTGTAAAAGGTATATAAAGAAAAGGAAAAAACCATTCCGGCATCATTGTCACAGGTAGGGAATGTCAGCATTCAGCATCCTGGCCCCCTGCCTGCTGTTTACACCCCAGGGAATGGCTGGCGATGCTCAGGCTGACATCTGCACGTTTGCTCCCTGGCCACATCACTCATTTATCCAGAGGAAAAAGAGGAATTCTTTAAAGCTGCAAGTCATGCTGCAGCTTACAATTTTCTTTCTTGTCTACAATTTTCTTCCTTGTCTACTTTTTTTTTTACCTAAAGGGCTTTAATGGAAAGTTTCATAAGCTGGATTGGGGTGGGGCCTTCTCTTTGCTGTACCCTCCTTACATCTGAACCTTTTCCTGGAGGAAGAAAAATGATCCTGTCCATCAGACATGGAAAATCTGCTCAGATATCCTGAAATGAGGGGGGGGGAGGAGGGTGTGGAATTGCAGTCTAACAATGCAGAAATAAGGCAGGAAATCTAAACTTCCACAGGTAGTGCATCCTGCCTCTTATAGGAATATTGGGATGTAAGTGACCTCCAGAAGTGCATTCCTTTCATTAGCTTTTGCATGAGATTTAATGATTGTCCTGGGGTAGATGTCTAAACCTTATCTGGTAATGTTCAGTGAATGCAGTCCACCTTTAAGCTCACTGTAACCAAGACCTCTACCTCTGCATGAAGAGTACATTGCAGAGATTGTTCATTCATTTTTTCTGAAGTTCTCAGGTGATATGATCATGGCAGGTTATAGAAATATTTTCTTTCAGGTCAAGTGACTTGACAAATGCCTGGTGAAAGTGTTGCCTGTGGTGGATAATCCAGCAAGAAAACAAGTATGGATATAGTGTTCTGAAAGAATATGGCAACAGAATGAGGTAAGAGATCACTTATGATATGTGGCTATCACAAACTGCTAAACAGATCCATGCAGCACTTCACATGTTGAATTCTCTTAAATGTCTGCATTTTGAAGATGTCTCCTTCTGTTGGGGTTACTGTGACTGTGCTGGAAATTACTAAAAAGGAAATGTTCAAACACACACTCAAATGGCAAAAAGAAAAGGCAGAGACCATTGCTGTGCCAGAGGGAGGAAGGGGACATTGACTATGCAAACACTGGGCATCCACACAGGGAAAAATCTCCAAGCAGTAACTCTCCCCATACCCTTGGCTTTGGGAGTTGGGATGCTCTGAGACTGTGCAAGGTGCCTGTGCCAAGGATTGAACCTACTGAGTCAAGAAATGTATTCTGGTTTGTGTAATCTTATGTCCTCTAAATGAACCTTTTCCTCCACCAGCAAGAGGCTGAATCATGAGCCTGGAGCCGTACCCAAGAATTCATCCCCAAACACAAGGGATTTTGGTTGTACTTGACATTTACTTCCTGTTGAGAGGTCTCTGTGGGCAGTCTTTGGGTCTGTGGGCAGACTTGCCTTTTCTAAGGTCTTTTGCTGCATTTGATTTTATTCTTCATCATAATGAAATTGCAGGTTCAATCTGAATATTTCAGGTGGCACATCTATTCTTGTAATAAACACCAGTTTTCTTAATGTGTTTTCTGCCTCATTGTATGGCTAGTTCTTACTTGTGACTTTAGACATTTGAGGGCACAGACTAATTCTGCTTAGCCCTTTTAGTTTACAGCATACCTGAACAATGTGAAAATGTGTTCTTTTTGTCCTGTTTCATTTCACTGTCTGTAAAACACAGGGGGAGAGCAGCTTTTCCCTCTCCTTGCTTAAGAAAGACATCTAAGGCAAGGTTTTAGTGCTGAAACTAGCCTGACTGATATACAGATTTAAAGCTTTATATTTTTTGCAATAATAAATTGTCATCATACTTCAAATGACATTAATTGGAGCTGTGTAATGTTGAAATGTTTCTGTCTTTTTCCTCTCAGTGCTGTGCTCAGGAAGTTATAGTAGAAGGAAAGTTATCCTCGGTATTTGTTTTGTTATGGTGGTGCTTTCTTTCCAAAGCAGAGATTGGATGGTTTGTCCTGGTATTTTCATCCTCTTGTGTGCATATCTCAGGTTTGGGGGTACAGGAGATGTTCTGAACTAAAAGCTGGGAGCCAGGGAATTTCTGTCTGTGCTGTGACAGGTTTCATAACACCGGGCACAAACTTGGTAGTGAATTTTTCTTTTCAAACCGCATGTCTGTATTAATCTGCCACGCAGGAAGCAGGGGGTATTTTACAGTCATTTATAGACTGAACTTTCCCGTGCTGGAGACTGCATGGGAACACTTTGTGGAATTTGCTGTTAAGCTGCCTTGAATAGAAGGCCACTGCTGCTATTTGGGAAAGCTTTAAACTCCAGCCCACAGTGTTACAAAAGTGCAGGTTTCCCTGTGGCTTTGTCAGTCTCTCATTCAAAGAGGGAGTCCAGCACACCTTGCCTCAGTGCCAGTAGAAGTGAACAGCCACGTACAAGCAGTAAAAGTGGCAGGATGTTATTCCTGGAGCAGAGATCCAAGCTCACCTCTGGTAATTGGTTTAAATTTCTTCCAGTTATTTCAGCTGAGCAAGAAGCTGTGGGGAAGTGTGTCCTCCACATGCAGAGAACTTCAAAACCTGCAACAAGCCTGAGCATTACATCTTACTTCAGATAATTCACCCAACCTTCTCATCTTTTCTACTCAAATGTAAGTATTTTAAGCCTTCTGTCAATATTAGATGACTATGTACAGAATATGATGTCAATTTTTACCTTACTGTAGATACTCAAGGATCCCAGACACAGCTGAAATTATTTGAAGTTAACAGATAACTATCATTCACCCATTTAGTCTGCATTTCTCTGAAGATAATTCACAGAAAAAAATACTCTTTCTCTTTGAAAGGGGAAAACTCTGGTAGTGATTTATGGCACATTGACATTGCAGGTGTGTAGAGTCAGTGTTATCCTTTATTGAGGTAAATGTTGAATTAGGGATATATTTCTTCTTGGTGATGGGAATCCCTGATTTGTTTTATGGGCTGTGATGTAGTTGCATACTAAGTGCTCTCCAAAGGTGACGTGCTTTGTGTGATAATGCTGTGAAACCGCTTTCCCACACCTGATCTTGGCACTCCCTGATTTGCTGTCTGTGTGAGGAAGGCAGTTTCCTTCAGGGCCGTGTTGTGAAGCCCAAGTGACAGGAGATAAACCCCTGCCCAGCCCATGTGTCACTTCCAGCAAAGGGATAATCTGTTAGGCAGAGGTTCCTGCTGGAGCTGTGTCTGCACTGCAGCTCTCAGGACTGAGGTGTGCACCCTCCATTCTCCCCTGCCAGCTCATGAAAGCCCTGTCAGCAGCACACAGACTCCTGTGGGACAACGAAGGCTGGTGTCACAGCTAGTCTACAAACTAGTCAAAGTTTGGGGAGGTTGATCAGATTGATTCCTCCCTCTCTTGTTATCCAGCAACACTTCACTGATGGATGCAGTGTCAGGAACGTGTTTCTGCATGTGCCTGCAGCCCTGAGCAGAGACTCTGTTGCTGCTTTGTTCCTCCTTCTTTCTTTTTTTTTTTTTTTAATTTATTTTAAATATTCTGATGTTTTCTGGATGTAAGAGTTTTCTGGAAGCAATCAATTATTTGATTATTTGCATTTCTCAAAGTATCTGCTGGACAGGTTTTCTTAAATACCCAGTTCTGGTATCTCTGCTGATTGTTGTTGTGTAAACACGCCTGTTTTGAAAGCAAATACAGAAACTGATTTGGTTCCGATTGAAAAAAACCCTCAGTAATGTCTTGGCTTGAGCTTGTGTAGCCCTTGGACTACATTGGAGGGGTGTTTAAAGATTATGTTGATTTTCCTGTCTTATGCTGGGCTGGGTTCTTTGGGGGCTGTAGTCTTGAGGGTTCTCTGCAGTCTGTTCTGTGACTCTGGAGTCTGTTCAGTGGGGAAAAAGAGAAAGGCAGGACTGACTTTCCTTCTTTGCACGTAGATCTTTGCTTCAGAGAGAAAAACACCTACAGGCTCCCCTGCAAAAGGGACCACCTGCCCACTGTCACTGGGGAAGAAAATGTGCAGCTGTTGAATGATCTTAAATTAATTGGACCCAGTGGCTTTAATCACCGGGGATCTTTTCAAGTGGTGAAGCAATCCCAGATCCATCAGGAAGTGTATTTGTAATCTTAACTAGGCTGAGGGGGAGCTAGTAAGCATTGCTAGTCTAGTGGTTGACAAAGAAAGGAAGGAATGGCTGAGCAGGAGAAATATTACTGGCCTAAATAAAACACTTTTGAGCACCTCCAGAAAAATAAACCTCTGATAGGAGAGCAATAAGAGGCAGCATAGTTTTGTCAAAATTAAATTCAGTTTAAATCTCAGCAGGCAGATTTCTTACAGTGCTAATGCCAAAAGTCTTCTTATAGAGGGAAAGCAAGGAGAGTCCTAGGCTTAGATTCCAGCAGAGAGGAAGGTTTTGACATTCATATAAGAAGAATAACAGAACATAGATAAATTAATATAAGCTGGGTGCAGCTGTCTGTGGTTCTCTTCTAAAATGCATGGGCTCTTCATAAATCTGATTCCTTCAAAGCCTGGTCTTGGGACACTTTTCTGAATGCTGGAATAGCTAGTAAGTTATGCAGTTGCAGATAATACTGGTTTAATGGGGATAAAAGAGTAAAATTCTTTATTTTAGAAAGATGTACAAGATTAAAATGAAGTTGATAAGTTTGAAAAGTTGTCTGGCCTTAAATGAGAGTAGGATTCAATGTGAAGTTAAGCTCTTACCCTTGGGCAGGAGCGATCATCTGCTCAGAGTCAGGCCAAGGGAAACCCAGCAAGCTACAAATGCAGAGAAAAGAATTTGGAGGGTGTAATGAATTGTAAAGCAGAAAAACCAACCTTTCCCAGGAGAGACAGGCTCCAGGATTGAGGGGGACTCAGTTAGGACAAGCGCAATCAGCACAATGAGGGACACAACTCCCAGTGCTGCTCTTGGGGTTGGGAGGACAGGAAAAATGGGACACTGGAGAAAAATCAGAGGAGAGTGAGTAGAAAGTTTAGAAGAGGGGATTGTTTCATCAGGAGTAGGCTGACAAAAGCCATTCTAAGCCATCAATGGTATAAAAGCCCACTGTAAATGGTGTCCCCCTGTTCTCAATGCCCCCAACACATCAGATTCCTGATCTAGGGTTTAAAACACACCAAATATGATACAAGTTGGACATGGGGAAGAATATTTCAGTGACAAGGAGGGATGTAACACTGGAGTAAGCTTGCAAGGCAGTTGGTGAGTTCTTCATTACTTCACTGAGAAGAAAAGTTTCCAGCAGAATTTTTAGCAAGAGGAGAAACAACATCCCCCAGGAGTCCTTTTGATGAGTTCAGTCGGTTTCAGAGGAGGGAAATAGGTCAAGTGGCTTCTCAAGCCCCTCCAAGGTTCCATCCCTTTCAGATGCAGGGACACTAATTTTCAGCTCCATTATGTATACAAGGAAATAGCTTCTTCAAAGTCCATGTGACTGTGCCCTTTTGTCTCTCTTTTACAAAAGGATAAATGTGGCTGTTAGAGTGAACATTTTTGTTTCATTTTTTATGATACTGCTGGATTCATTGTTCTTTTTTGTCTTTTATGTTCTTTGAGATGTATTTTGCCAGTTTTCTGATGGTGTATTAAAATTGCTTAGTGTTTCTAAAAGCTGTGGGGTTTTAAAAACCATTTTTCCTTAGTTGCTTTATCTGTGCAAGTTTTCTTCTCTTTTTACCTTATTTTTTCCCCTGTATGAACTTCTCTGTTGTTTTAGTGGCATAGTGTTTTCAGCTCCATGGGATTTCAGAAAAGAGAGGGAGCAGAGGAAAGCCAGTGCATGATGTAGTTGAGCCATTTCCTCCATCTCTTTGTGACATAATGATTTCTCTTTCCTCATCTCCCTTCCTCCCATTAACTACTTTCTTTGGATACTTCTTTGATGTGTCTTAAAATGGTTTTTAAAACAGTGATGATCATCATTAACTAAAGATCTTGGCACTCTTGGCTTGCCCAAAGGCTCTCCTACACTTGAGGTGCAATGGGATGTCTGTCCTAAAGAACAAACACTATGGAAATTCCTGGTGTGCTGAACAGGAAATGTGACAGATCCATCACGCAAAGAGTATTATTTTTCATACCAGACCAGAAGAGAAAGAACCAGGCCTGAGTGAGCACAAACCATGAAAGCAGATGTTCAGAAAAACTGCCAAGTGGGTACAAAATGCTGATCACACACATGTACTTTGAAATACTGTAAATATTATCCTAGAGAAAATTATGACAAATTTACATTGCACAGCCTCATGCTGCTACTGTAATGCTTTAATAACAAAAGACTACAGTGCCCACGGTTTCCTTCC
Source organism: Petroica traversi (assembly GCA_025920805.1). NCBI lineage: Eukaryota > Metazoa > Chordata > Aves > Passeriformes > Petroicidae > Petroica > Petroica traversi. The sequence goes on from JAHLSL010000047.1 coordinate 3,990,364, forward strand.
CACTGGAAATGGAGCAGACTGCAGCATATGCTTTCACTGATAGAAATTAAAAGTAGGCTGACATTCATTATTAACATTTCATTCACAGTTTAAGTATTAAACACAAGAAAAATTATATTGTTTCTCTGGGATAGCTAACTGTTTTCTGGGGCTAATGGCAGGAAAATCAGCTTTTTGTGCTGCTGTGCTCTCCCAGGGTGTCCAGGCCCTTGGTTGCTTCTGGGGTATCCTGCTCTGGTTTTCAGAGCAATTCAAATACCCTTATTTCACCAAAAACATGCTAACAGTGGAGACTGGGCCAAGGATACAAAATTTCCTGCTTTTTAGACAAGTTTCAGATACTCCTGGGGGATATGGAAGCATTTTGTTGCTGGGGTTTTACCCGAATGTGTTCTGAGGGTCTGTATGTGCTGCTTATCATAAGAGTGAAGAGGCTGCAGGACGAGGGACACAGGCAGGGTTTGGGTTACATGGCTTGGGGTCCATAGACCATTAGTGTTCTTAGTTTGAATTGGAAGGTTTGGTAGTGAAACAACAGCACAATCTGCACCCACAGTTTCTGTGTAGATAAATAGAACTCTGTTACAGAGATACTGTGAAGGAAGGTCCCCTGATTCCCTGCATGGCTCAAAGTCACCACACCAAAGATTTGTCATTTTATTGCGCTGAAATCAGAGAGTTTAGGTAAGCAGGATTCTGCTTATAGCTAGGGATGGTGCATCACCATCCCAAAAATCAAGATGGGATTCATTAGGAAAATGCTCATTCACAATCACTCAAAAAATAAAAAGAAAATACAGCTTGGTTTGCAATTGCCATAAGGCAATGAATGTATTCGGACATCTCTGAGGCTCTGTTGAAAGTGGTTTCAGTTTCCAGCACTGCTTGCCTCCTTTGGAGATCAGGGTGAGCTGTAGCAGGGAAATAAAATGTTTGTGTTGGGATTGCTTTTAGGGCAAGCCTTCAGTGCTCAAATACTTTGTTTAGCACAAGTCATTCACTTACTCATCCATTCATTCATTCATGCATTCTGAAAAGGCTTTGCTGTTCTATATTTACTGTGAGATCCCTTGGCTCTCTTTCCACTTTTATGAAGGATTCTCAGGAGAGGTTTCAATTACAGCAACTACCACAGACTGTTTCTGGTGCTGCCATACCTGCACATGGAGCCCTTTTGGACAGTTAAGGACAGAAGTGGCTGAAGTTTTGTTTACAAAGGACAAAACTCTAAAAAATGTTTTCCACATCCTCAGCAAATGAAAACTGTGTTGTCTTTTAGATGCCATTTTGTGTTCCAATCAAAAAAATGAGGGTATTTCTGGAATTTTCAGTATCAGTACCTCATTTGACTTGTTTTTTTTATTCTCTATACTCAGCTAAAAAACTGTTGAGCTATAATATTCTGAAAGAATATTGGGTCTTGCAGCCCAGACTTACATAGTATATTTATATATGTGGCTTGGATGGCTGCCTATAATCTATATACTTCAAACTGAATTTCCCAGAACTGGAGACAGTCTATGGCTTGCAGCATTATGGAAATTTCATTTTTGATTTGCATATGAAGAGAGCTTTTAGAGTCAGCATTGCTCCCATCGAGTCTTCACCTGTGCCTCTATAAAGAGAATGTTTCCTTGGACAGTTCTGGAGGTATCTTCTCATGTCTCTTGGATTGTGAAGCCAAGAGAAATGTTTTCTCTGGTAGTCTATGTCAGAGAAGCTCAAGAGATTGCCTGGGTTGGAGCTGGGAGAGGTGTTGCTGGCCTGCAAAGTCAAGGGTGCTCACACAGCTGTTTTTCTGCATTTCATTGCCCTGTTGTCCAAAGGTTGCTTTCTAGAACTAACAGGTATCAATGTTCAGAGACACGGGAGAAGTGCAAAACTGCATTTCCAGCCCTATGATAGCCATATAAATGTATATCACATGTCCAAGCGTATATATGATGTGTATTACCCTCACCTGACAAACAGCTGCTGCAGCAAGAGGCAAAGAGCCTTAAGAAAATCACCATTAATGAGTTCCTGGTGTCTGGTTTTGTGTTTGGTGTGTGGAATAGAGGTCTGAATGAATCAGGGATCGATTCTATTTTCTCTAATTTAGTTAAATGTATCAGGCTGAGCTATAAATACTCCCAGTGAATTCCCCCGCTACCATTATTTCTTTCTTTGTTTACCAATTGCTGTAGCTATCCCCTTAAAGATTAGTCACTAGAATGGGGGCTCTAATCAAGATACCAGGCTCCTAATTGGATGTGCTGACTGTCATACAGTGCACTTATTACCACTCCTGCATATCCCAGCTGCATCTTGGGGCACCTTTAACAAGACAAATCAAGGGTCCTTCTCCAGATAAACTCTAGCCAGGGATGAGGGACACTTGTCTGGGGAGCAGAAAGCCAATGTTTAAATCCTTACTCCACAGCTTTAAGAGGGTCTTAGAAACACGGCTTTCTTCATGATCCAGATGTCATTAGTCCTATGGAGTTTCCATTCATCTGGCCTTTCCAGATTTTATTGCTGTTATTAAAACACATGGAATTGAATAAATCAAGGCTTGGGGAAGACTGGCTAATCTCCTCTTTGTAATGTGGGAGTTTTTTTATGTTAACCTGGAATTTAAAGATGAACTTTAAAAATTGTTTATTCACATAGCAGTAATTTGAAGGGATTCAAAGTACCTTCTTCACATTGCTTAAAGGGGAATATTCCATCAGCTCAAGTTCATTGAAAATTTGCTGGAGGTTCATCTGGAAGGTTCATGAACCTTGGATGTTTTGCCTTGGTTTTCAATACTAGCAGATTCTTGAATGCATTTGCAGCAGATAAAAGAAGTTTCACCCCATGCCCTGGTGCATTAAGAGTATTAATTAACTTACTCTGTAAACAAAAATGATTGTAGGTAATCTCTAGTCCAGCAGAGAATATTCATTAGGTGAAAAAAGAGGAACCTAAAATGTGTTTGGAAGGCTTAACTACTTACAGATATTTACATGACGCCCATACGCAAATCCTACCCTGCAGAGTGTTATTATTACACTTTCCCAATTAAAAATGCAATGTTAGATTTATTTAAGAAATTATCTGCATCAGCAGAGGGAATAGAAGTGAGGGCAAATATACATGGGTGAAGCAAAGTCTGGCAGTGAGGTGTCATGGGGGCCAAGGCTGGGGACAGGGCTCAGGGAACAGCAGTGCAGAGGCGATCGAGCAACACTGCTGGACTGGCTCAGCCAGTGCCATCCCTTCTGTGCCCAACTTCAGAACCCAAACTGGACAGAAAATTGGGTACACCAAGAGTAAAACACCAGTCAAGCTGTGAACAGCAGCTCAGTTTGCTGGTGTGAACAAACAGTGTTACCAGAAGCCAGTGAAAGAAAAAGAAACCCATAATGTGTGAGAGAAAACCATACTATGACTTTATTTTATTCAGATTTTATATCTGCCTGTAAACAATGGATTGCAGACTTCTTTGTACAGAAAATTACCTTCTCTGCATGAATAACTTAGGAAAAGATAATGCTCTCTCTGCTGCCCTTCATCTGTCCTTATATTTTGTAGTTCCCACTTGCTGGAGGAGCTGGACCAGACTGGGAGCATTTTCTCAAGAATCTGTCAGGAGGCTAAAACTGGGCTTAATCAGGGAAAGGGAGCACTGTAAATGACATTACTTGGTGAAAGTATTGCACCAAATAATATTCACCCTGATTCTTCATCTAAAACTGTCAAAGTTTCTTGATTTTGGTGTTTTGAATCACTGAAATATTTTTTATTCTTCTAATCTAGAAATTGTAATACTGTAATTTAAAAGAGGACTGCAACTTTTCTGTATATAAAAAGACATACCTTTGTTTAGAACAATGCTTGTATCTCTAATGTGTATCAAGAGATAAATGCTCAACGCTTTTATAAATGTCAAAATACATTCTTTTAAGTCATTGTAAAATTCTAGTTTTGGTTTTAAAAGAATTTCTGAAGGAATTATTTAGATCATTTCTTGATCACAGAAAAATGATTGGTATTTTTAGAGAGGTTTTATAAAATAGCAGTCTTTTAAAACTTTTTTAAAAAGGTTTCTGTGCAGATGCTGAGTGTAGCATGTTACAATGGATGAGGAATTGATTCCTAAATCAGGAGCTGTCAGCATAAGCTGGTTTAGCTCTGTGCTGTGTAGGGGAAGAAGCCTCTGGAGCAAACTGTCCACATCCATACTGCACTGAATTCCACTCCTTGGGTTGTTCCAAGGTCATAATAATTACTATTTAATGAGTTTCAGTTCAGCGTCTGTAACACTGCAAGATACATGCAGGAGTTTTCAGAGTTTTCTTACAGCACAGTGCCAAGACCCCTCGCTGCCTGTGCTGTGGTTCTGCAGAACTGGAGAATTTTTCAGGGTAGAAGGAGTTAAACCTCCCCATTCCTGACCATACCATCCTTTTGGAATGATCCTTAAGTAAACTAAAACCTCGATTTGCCCAGAAATTGTGGTGAAGTTACAGAATCAGAGAATAGCTGGGGTTGGAAGGGACCTCTATTGATCATCCAGTTCAAATCCCCTGCTGAGGCAGGGTCACATGGAGCAGGTGGCATGGGAATGTGTCCAGGAGGGTTTGGGTTGTCTCCATAGAGATCCACTCCAGGACCTCCCTGGGCAACTGCTATGGGGCTCTGCCACCCTCAACATAAGGATGTTTTTCCTCATGCTGGGGTGGAACTTGGTTTTAGTTTAGGGACATTGCTCCTTGTCCTGTCTCTGAGGCACCATTGAACAGAGTCTGGGATCATCCTCTTGAAACCTGAATGACAGGTAGTTAAAATAGCTTGTAGTAGGGACTGGGACAATGAGCTGCTGAATCTGGACAGGAGTCCAGGGGTGCCCAGGGGGGGCACCAGGCCAATGGCCCCTGGGCTGTGCCAGCCATGCGGTGGCCACAGGCCCAGAGCAAGGTCTGTCCCCTGGGCTGGCCCTGCTTAGGGACCTCGAGGGCTGTGTCCAGTTCTGGGCATTCCTGGCCAGAGAGCCCTGGAGGGGCTGGAGCGTGTCCAGGAAAGGGAAGGGAGCTGGGGAAGGGTCTGGAGCCCCAGGAGAGGCTGAGGGAGCTGGGAAAGGAGCTCAGCCTGGAGAAAAGGAGGCTCAGGGGGGACCTTCTGGCTCTGCACAACTGGGAACAGGATGGGACAGCCAGGGGGGTCGGGCTCTGCTCCCAGGGAACAGGGACAGGACAAGGGGAAATGGCCTCAAGCTGTGCCAGGGGAGGCTCAGGTTGGATGTTAGGAAATACCTCTTCTCCAAATGAGTAGCCAGGTGAGAGTCCCCATTCCTGGAAGTATTCAGAATATGTGTGAATGTGGCATTTGGGGACATTTTTAATGGTGGACATAATGGTGGTACTCAGTTGATGGTTGGAGTGTAGGATCTTAGATCATCACCTTAATGATTCTGTGATTCCATAAATCAGTGGAATGGTGGAGGGCTGTGGTGGTGTGTTCAGACCTTGAGTCGTAGGGACGGATCCACTACCACTGAGGAAACAACAGCTTTCCAGAAGGAGTTCCTTCCAACAGAAGCTGTGAGACAACCTGCTGATGGCAATGGACAAGTTACTTTAATATCATTGCTCCTTCCTGAACTTTGTGGGAAATTTGTGTTTGGAGAGTGCTGTCACGTTTGAGGGTGGCTCAGCCCCTGCCAGGGTGAAGCTCTGTGGCTCTGGTAATGCTCTGTGACTCCTCACGGCTCTCACATACAAAGGCAGGTGGGCATGCTGACTTTGAAACAAAAGTGTTGCTATCTGCACATCCCTTTTTGCATGTGTCAGCGCTGAAAACAAACCCAGAGGCATTTTTCAACAGTTTGCCCCATAAACCTTTCAGTTTGTGCAAACCACAAGGGATGGTAAGAGAGTTTAGATTAATTTTGAAAACTAGGCATAAGAGATTCAGCTTGCATAAATTTAAAGGTAATGTATTCTGGCAACAACAATACAAACCTCTCATGCTGCTGAGCTTTAAACTTTCCCCTTCCTCTGAGAAAAAGGAATTCTCATTGTCACTGGTAAGCCAGCAAAGTGAAAATCTCTCCAGAACACATCAACAGCAGGAAAAAGCAAAAATTACATCTTCAATTCATTAGGGAACGGAAAGCAATGCAGCAAAAGTTAAGATTTTATTGCCAGTGACAGTCATGAGCCTTTGTTTGGAACACGAATTCCCCACTAAAAAAAATACAGAAATAATTGTGCAAAGATGCAGAGGACAGCAAGGCTAATGCTATGTTTTTGGAGCACCCTTTTGCAAGTTCGGTCTTAAAGGGGAAGAAACAAACAAACAAAAAAATCAGCCTAGATTACAGGAATCTGTCATTTTTCAGTGTAATTGATGGCAGGCAACAAAAGTGAAATTGAAGGAGTTATTTCATTAGAGCACACACAGCCAACTCGTGAAGCTGGAAGCCAGACAGGGTGAGAGCTGAACATTACAGCTGAGTGTTGTTGCTGGTTTTTGGCTAAGGCTGGTAGGGTTTTTGTGCCCAGCAGTAATAGGCACAGTCAGGTCTGTATAGAGGGGATCAAATTGAACATAGCTGAATGCAGGATGGAGTAGAATGAATTGAGGATAAGATGCTTGCCACAATTATCAGGACATATGTTTCCTCTACAGAAAGATGGGAAAAAAATCATTAAAAAGAATTTGTTGTTACCACTGAATTATTCCAACAGCCCCGCACTTTTATCCTGTTGTCACCACTTTTTATATATCTCTATTCCCTTGAGAAGCTCCACGTGAGTCATGTGGTTCCAAGTGGTTTGCCCTGTCAAAAATGCAGTTGTTCCTTCAGCTGTGAGCAAACAACGACCAAGACAGTGTCATATTCATGGGGCTAGAAATCATATTCATGATTTCTAATGTGAAACAAAACATTATTTTGTTTCACATTAGAAATCTCTAAAGGCAAAAAGCAAAAATCATCTTTCAGAATGTGTTTATGGAGGATGGGCTTTTGGTCCTGTAGCATTTATGTGCTATTTGGACTTTACTGTTACTGTTTTCCTAATTGGAGCAGATTGGCTTTTGCACCTTCCTGAGGAATATGTATTTCAGTTCATACAGGGAGATGATTTTTCCCTACTTCAGCTTGCTTCTTATGTCCATAGCAGTTGGGAATAAAGAGCAGTGAATTCATCAGCAAACTTCACACTGACTCTGTATACTACATCAACAGTAAACCCAAACACAGAGGTGAACCCAGTCTCTCTCCTCAAAATCCCAGGTGCTAAAAGAGTAAAATATGCCACTGAAGAAAGGTTGGTGAAAGGTTGGCTTCGTCTGCTTACGTGTGAGTGGGTGTTTCAATAGAAGTGGAGGATGGCCAGGTGTCTGAGGTCAGCTTTCCCCTCATCTGGTCACTGCTGCCTCTGGGCTGACCAGCTGTGGCATGTCCTGCTGAAGGCCTTGCTGCAAACCTGCAGACTCTGGATTATCAAAGGGAAATAGGAGCGTTTATTCTGGGGGAAACTGGACAGCATACAGCAGCTTAATTGAGCCAGAATTAGAATTCTTGTTTTGCAGTAATGATTTGTCATACAAATACTGAAAGTCATCTCCTCATGTTGTGAGTTCTCTTAAATTTCTCCAGCTAAAGCCATGGCTAAAGGAAACATTTCCACAAAAACTTGCTCTTTGACCCCGTGGTCTCTGCATGCTGCCCTGTGCAACTTTAGTTCATTAGAAGAAATCAAACATAGCAAAATGTGTAAGTAAATAATTCTGCTGGATTTGCATGGTAGCATTGATATATCATTAAGTGCAATAAGGAAGGAATCACAGAGTCCATGAGGCTGGGAAGTGCAGGACTGCCCCTGCACTGCCAAGGCTCCCCCTAAACCAGGTACTCCCAAGTGCCACCTGTACAAGTCTTGCTGGACAAACCTCTGAAGGAGGAGTTTTTCCTAATAGCCAAGAATAACAATCACAGGACATAACAGAATGATGTAGGGAAAAAAATCCAAATAATTCTGTGGACTTTTACTCTAGATAACATTGCGGATTAATAATCATCCTAAATAGCCCTTAAATTTGGGCCTACAAAACTAAATGTAGAGAGAATAAACATTTCAAGGAGAGCAATGTGAAATAGAATTCAACTCATCTTGCGGCTACACATTGAAACATGGAAAATAACATGATACAAAATGAAGCGGTTTAGTTTTTAGTACCACCCATAAAAATATTTCTGTATTTCCTTGGAATTTAAATTGTACTGAGACATAATTACTGAGTAAATACCTATTTAAAATTAATTCAGTTTGGGGCAAGCTTTGGCTAACTTTTTAAGCTTGAGATAAATTGAGCATCTGAGTGCCTACTGCAGTGCAAAGAAATTCATCATTTTGTTTGACTAAATTTCAATTATTTTTATAGGATTGTAATGGTTTTAAATTGAAGTAACAGAATTATGAGAGAGTGATTAAAAGATTTGCTGTCATGAGATGAAAATTTAGAGAAATACTTTAAACTGAGGGATATGTTTTCAGGTCAATGAACGGGGTAGTGGTTGAACACTTTTCCATTCAAGTACAATTAGTATTTATGAATTATTAATTCAATCAATCAATGTGTTGCACATTGATTTGAAGAACTATGTGGAAACACATGTAATTCCTACTTCACGTGATGTGAAGGCCACTGAGAAGTGGGTACTTGTATTGGAAGATATTTCAGAAAGGAATGAAGCCCATGAACAACTTCCTAGTTCAGCCCCAAAATTAGAGAAATGGAGGCGCTGTAGGAGGAGCTGTAGGAGGAGCTGCAGGAGGAGCTGCAGGAGGAGCTGCAGGAGGAGCTGCAGGAGGAGCTGCAGGAGGAGCTGCAGGAGGAGCTGTAGGAGGAGCTGTAGGGGGAGGCTGGTGAATATCTGTCCCATGAAATAACACTAAGTCTGTCTTTACCCCATTTTGTCCCTCTAGCAAAGCAATTCTGGCCTCAGACCTCAGAGCTTGTGTGATTTCTCTGTATTCTCATGGTCCAGGTCATTGAAAGATGTAGGAGGAAGCATCGAAAATGGGGTGATGTAAGCAACCACTGCACATTCACATGGTCTGGTTGTCATTCAGAGAGTTGAAGCAGATTTTTTTTCATACAAAAATATCCAGGTAGCTATTTCCATTTTTTAATTTCTTATTTGGAATAGAGCCTCAATGTCTCATTTGCTTTGGTAGAAAATGTTTTGGTGTCTTCTGTGTCACTCCAGGGTGTAGGAAACCGTCCATGCAGTCCTGTGGCCAAAAGAGGAGAGGGAACAGGCCTCAGGAGTCCAAGAGAAGAGAAGGAGGGAGGGAGCTTCATGTGTTGGACCAGGCACATCAGCATCTTCTCCAGGCTGAGATCAGGGATTCTTCCTCCTGCACTGAGCTGTCAGCCTGTTTCTATGGTGATCTCCAAGATACTGATGGATTTGCTGTGGTTATGTAACACATTCCAAAAACACTCAGCATAACCACTGGGCTCTTTGAACACTGTCAGTGGTTCTGGGCGTAACTGGGACACTAGGTCAGAAAATGGGCTTCATCTGCTTACATGTAAGCAGATGTTTGAATGGGTGGATGAGCTGTGATGTGTCCCACTGAAGGCTTTGCTGCAAATCTGCTGGAGATTTTTGGGAAAGCATTGATCACGCACATTTGCTCTCATGGATGTGAGCCACCAAGTGCATAATTCCCAGGCACTCCATTTCACCTGGGTCTCTGATTATCTTTTTGCTTTCTGGATCCACAGAGCTGCACCCTAATCAAACTGATTATGCCTAGTGCTTTCCACATGCTTTGTCATAATATCCTTCCCTTTCTCCTTCCCCTTCCCTTGTAGTTGACACTGTATTTGGGACAGGTCCTTTTTTTAAACCACGCTCTCCTTTCTCCGCCTCCCTCCCTGCACACACACACCATCTGCCATTCCTGGGTTTATTTGGTTTCATGGAAATGTCATCTCTCTTTCAGAGCAGATGGATTCAGGTGGTTCCTGCTGGAGTTAAATTCCAGGGAGGGGACTCGTGCTGTGCAGCTGTGGGGGTGTGGCAGTGTCCTGCCATGTGGCAATCCATGCCACTCACACCAGGGTTACCAAAAGGGACACTTTACAAAGTACCCTTGTCTCCTGATGGCAACAAGCAATGACAGAGGAAAAGCTCAGAGGATTCAAACTATCAGTAGCTGGGTTTGTGATCTAAACTGCAGGCGAAATGCTTGGATGTTTGGCTGTCTTGGAGGTCCTTTGCCTCCAAAATGCTTGCTTGCTCTGCATGTTGCCCTAAGAATCTATATCAGAAATATTTCTAATATCTATTACATATATTTTTAAATATATATTATTAAAATATGAATTAATTGTTGTCATGGCACATGAAATGAGCAGTGTGGCACACTGGGTTTAGCTGTAGCTAGGATATTCTACTGTGGATCTACTACTATGAGGCTATTGATGGGTGCTCCTAAATTTCCTAAATCCTTTGAAATGAAACAAGATCTGAGAGGAAATATAGATGGACACATAGGACATAGATACACCTCCCAAGGGCTCCATGAATGTGCTGTTTGACTAGATTGTTTAGATGGACAATAGCTCTCAGGTTCTTGCTTCCTTAGCAGATACTATATTTGGAATAGGAATCGTCTTTCTGCTTCTTCTTCCTTAAGTGTAATTTAAATGTTCTTTAGTGCCCTTCCACCAAAGGTCAAGGCCACTGTTTGCACTAACACTGTGTGGTTGCCATGATGTCAACATTAAATGGTTTTTAAGTACCCAGTTTTGTACATTTAAAAGAAGAATCTTTTCCTATTGCCCAGTCCAACCTGGCCTTGACACTTCCAGGGATCCAGGGGCAGCCACAGCCTCTCTGGGCACCCTGTGCCAGGTTGTCACCCCCCCGCTTTCCGGGAACAATTTTTTCTTAATGTCCAACCCAAACTTTCCCTATTTCAGTTTAAAGCCAAAATATGCTGTACCTCTGATCCTAAAAGGGATTTACAGGGCCAAAAAATTAATTTCACATTCTATATCACCTGCATTAAACACACAGTCTTAAACTAACCTCCAGTCAGGGAAAGGAAGCTTTTCTAAAGGGCTGTTCATCCCACATTAAAATTGTTCTCTCTGTGTCAGGTGAGTTGAGTGAATGCCCTTCCCATTCAGCAGCACGTAATGCTGAGTTGTTTTGGCTGAGCATTTAATCAGTGCATGGCTGAGGTAAGGCTCTGCTCATGGAAAGGAGTGAAATTCCTATGGATGTGAATGCTCAGGTGCCTCTTTCTGGGGAAGGACTGACCCACAGCAGAGATTGGCGAACACGTAAAAACAGGAAAGTCCTACTGGCACCACTGGGCATGGAAGGAGATTGGAAACACGTAATGCACGGGAGCTGTGGGAGCTCCAGGCTGCCAGCAGCTCCTCTGGTGAGGAAAGCCAGTGCCAGACAGGGTGGGAATGCAGATGAGCAGGGAGGTGGGAGGGGTTTCTCACCCCTCATATGCTAGGCAGGGCTGGCTGCACCAAAATTGCTTTTCCCCAGCCTCACCTGCTGGACTTGCTGCTGCCTTTTTTACCCAACCCCCACACCCTCTGCTTTTTGTGCATGGAAACAAAACAGTTATGTAAATTTTCTTGATTTTTTTCTGAGATTGCTTGTCTTACCAAAACAAAGATTGTTAGCAGAGGAAGATGATAATTTTCCATGGAAACCAGTAGAAAAGGAAGCTGGTTTCAAAATAACCTCCCTACATACACTTGAGGCATCTTAGTGCCTGTTGTGTTCATTTTAGAGCTGGGGACCCAGACACAGCATGACAAATGACACGCTTGGTGTCATCAGGCATTGAGAGTAGGAAGCTGAGGGCTTGAATCTCTGCCTGTTGTTTAAGTCACAGCTCCTTCTTTTTTTTTTTTCTTTTTTTTTGTAGATTTTGATTTAATTTTTGAAACATTTGGCTTTTTTCCTTGCAGTATACACTCCAGCCTGTTTTGTGGCATTTCTATGTGAGTGATAAGCATTCACCCATGAAAAATAAAATTACTCATTGGTTCATAAGTAACTAATTCATGTATTGAAATGGGGGGATGGAGTAGGATTTAGGGAAATCAGGAACTGTCCTGTTTTATCATAAAGCAGAAAACGAACTTTGTGAAAACTTTGTCAGGAGACCCTGTCTAGTCTGGAAAATATGTCTATGGGTGTCCCCAAACTGACTGTCCATGATGGCAACACCAGGTTGCCAGGTCATCCCGCCTGATGAAAGAGCACAGGTTCCAGCTAGAGAGGTTCCTTCATGTGAGTGCTGCTGTGTTGGTATCAAAAGGGCTGTGCTTGTGTTCAGGCAACGAAGAAATTACCATGGAATCATGGAATGGTTTAGGTTGCAAAGGATTGCCTGGTTCCAACCCCCGGCCATGGGCAGGGACATCTTCCACTAGACCAGGTTTATCAGGACCCCATCCAACCTGGCCTTGGATGCTTCTAGGGAAGTCAACTCTCTTAACTTTCATACTGTGTTGGAAAATGAACCCACCCCAGGCAGACCAGGCCTTACTTTTACTCAGAGACTGTTTTTGAACAGCTTTCCCCTAATCCTACTCACTTCAGTGCTGCAGTCACTCATCTGGATGTTTTCAGCTTTTCTACTAATGATAACCAGGAAATAAATACCCATTTCTTCCTACAAACTGGTGCTAGACTTTACATAGTCCCAGGTAATTATTACTAGAATTAATTTTTTTTCACATTGAATCTTTGTTTCTACATTGGAGGATAAAAACAATGATACCATACAACCAACACTGTAAACAATGTTCAAAGCTTTTTAATTGCTGCAAGAAAGCTTTAGAGTTTAATCATTTACAGAAGCTGTTGTTTTTATAGCAGATAAAATATTTCCTGCTACGGAACACAATGAAAATGCTCATTCTCACAACAGGCTCGTTCTGACGCAGGTCTGTCTTTTAATGTTGCTACAAGAGCGCTGAAGTGTAACTGCTGATGCAACGCTGTGTCACTAACACAGTTCCTGACCATTGTTCCTGCCTTTTGTGGGATGGCTTGAGGGGGATGAGTGTGCTGGGGGAAGAAGCAGGTTTTGACCATTTTTTTTTTCCTCAAACAGGAAAATAAATAGAAAATATATAAATAAATGCGTGGTTTCAGCAGTGCAGATTACATAAACCCAAAGTGAGTTGTATTTAAACACTCTAAAATAAGTTCCATTATGTTTTTTCTGGGACCCTTAGCTCTGAGGTCTAACAGTCACTGGAGGAGAACTCCATTGTAATGTACGTCATGAAATCTCAACTGACCAGACCTGAGGTGGCAGGTGCTTTCATTCATATTGGTAAAAATCCCACTAATTGTCTGCTAAAAAAGAGTGGTTTTCATCTGATAATTAGGAGTGGTCCAAGCTTATCTCACTGAAGCCTTTTGGCACTGCTGGATATCTAAGTGCTGTTGAACCTGGAAGAATCTCTGTGTTTGAGCTGCTCCCTCTGGTTCTGGCTGCTCAGATTTTGATGATGTTGGGGCCAAGTTCAGGCCACTTTCTCTTTTTCCTCCAATTACATTGTTTTCTTTATTTTCCTGCTCCCTTAGTACTGAATTACTTTGTCTCCTGCCATTGTCACAGAACAGCTTTTCCAGTGCTTGATTGAGTGTTATTATTGATCCAGCTCAAAAGAATATTTTTATAGTCTCATCTAAATTTTTTATTTAATCTTGTCTGTATTGAAGTTACTGAGCACCAGTTCTGGGAGCAATGCAGATCTGTTTCCTGTGGATTCCTATTTCCAGGCCAAGCTCCCCTATCAGTGATAGTTGATGACAGTTTCTTCTTCTTCTACTTGACTCCCTCCTTGCAAAAAAATTTACGCAAACCTGAATGCTTTTGAATCTTGACTTCTCTTTCAGTTTGCTTGGAATCAGATGATAGAGTGTAAGATAATCAGCTAGGAAATGCCATATGCCATGATAACACCAGCCTTTTTAGCTGAGCTAAAAATAACTGCTGAGGGGTAACGAGACATAATTACAAATGTGAGGGAGATCCGTGTTGGTCCACTGGGAATGTGGTTCCTGCTGATGCATGGAACTACGGCTGCAGTGTGGATACTATTCCCAGGAAGCTTCCTGAAGCTAACTACAGCTCAACTATTTACTCACTGAGAGCTGTGACTAGGGGGTTTTTTTATTGTTCAATATAATCCACCATCAATGTAATTTGGCTTTTTTCTGCAAGTCATTAGCATAATAAATTGCCTAATATGCATCTTTTAATGTGGACTAATTCATCCTTTGAGAAAAAAAAAAAGGCAATAGCTGGTGTCAAATCCTAAATTAAAGTAAGCTTGGGAATGTATTTGGCAAGATAATGCTGATGAAAGTGAGAATCTGAACTCCAGCTAAACAAAAATCCTTAGGTGAGCTGCAGCATTTACAATAAATAAGCACAGTGCTTACAAACAGCCTGGTTTCACTACCCAAGCAGTGAACAAGTTTGGTTTTCAGGTTCAATACCACGGCCCCTTTGCACTTGTTGGACTGTTTTTCTCATAAGCCTTTGTCTTGTCAGTCTCCACAGACCTGGTTTAAAAGGAAGTGAGGCTTTGCACCAGAGTCTGCCTTGCTGGGCACTCCTGTCATCTTTAGCAAATATCCTCATGTATGTTATAAGTGAGGAGCAGTGGTGACACTGAACCAGTATTTGATTGCCCTTACAACTGGCCGTGCATGCTTTTAATTAATAAGAAGCCTTTCCTCATCTGTTTATCTTCCGCCTCAAAAGCTAGGCTGAGCAGCACAGTCTAATGGAATACAAAATTACTCCATCACAGGGAGAGTTATCTCCTCATCTGCTTTGCAGCATTTTCCCCTACATTTGCTTCCTATTTGAAAATGTGAGAATACATTAGAAGTGCTTGAGATGTCTCATGAAAGAAATCATTCTGTGTAGAGCCATTAGAACTCATAAATACAGGTTTCTTCTAGAGTGCTCTGTGTCCTGCAGGCCCTCTCAAAAAAGGGAATTAATGTGTGTGGAAAGGCTATTTTAGCTCTTCGGCTGAATTCTTCTTCCTGGGAGACTGTTCAGGAATCCCCAGCTAAAAAACATTCTCTTCAAGAAGAGAAAAATAAAAATATTGTTCATTGAACCATTGTCTGGGTTGGAAGGGATCAGGAAGGGATCGTACCATTCCCACCCCCTGCCATGGGCAGGAACGCCTTCCACTATCCCAGGCTGCTCCAAGCCCTGTCCAACCTGGCCTTGGAAACTTCCAGGGATGTGGAGTTCACCAGAGAATACTGAGAATTGCTCTTCACCTATTTTTAATTTGAAAATATTCTGCTCCAAATCTTGCTTTTTCCTTCATTCCCAAGCAATAACTCTGGTCAGAACCATCTCATTACTGCATCACTCACCCCAAATTGCCAGGAAGCTCATGAGCTTCAGGTTCAATTCACACCACCATTTCAGGTAGAAAAAGGCACGCCCTTCCTGCTGTGGCTCCTTTTGGAAAGACATCCAAAGTCCAGTCCTATGCCCAGGAATATCACCTGTGTCTCACCTGCTGGGCCCCATACTGGAGAAAGAATCTCTGCACACAGAACCTGCCTCAGGTACTTTTAAGAGTGCGTGCCCCTGTATCCATCCCTCTCCAGATGTCTGTGAGCTTAAAAATAATCAACCTTTTATTTCTCTTGTCCTCCAAGAAAAAGAAGAAAGTTTTTTGATTAATACCTTGCTTTTGAGCGAAACATTCTGGAAATACGTTCTCTACATAGACAACATTCTCTTGTTTGAAATACAAAACAAAAGGCCTACTTTCATTGTAATAGTCCCTTCCAATTTCCTCAAAAAAGCAGCAGAAAGGGTTTTCATGAGAATTTTTTTTTCCATGGTACATCCACTCTTTGGGGATTTGGGTGTGTAGAGGGTGCTGTTTGCTTCTATTCCAACCTGATTGTTTAGTGGTTAAATAAAGGTAAGCACTCTTTAGGAACTCCCAGCTGAGGGTTAGTCTGCAACATCACTCCTCACTTCAGTGCACTTAATGGCTCCTCCAGCTTTGCATTTTGGAGGATAAAAGATCACTCTTCTCATCCATTTTCACTTGGTGAGTCACCCAACTGTTACACTGCTCTACACAGGATGAGAAGATGGGAAAGAAAAGCAAAAGCAAAAGGCACCTGCAAGAGCTGCTTGCAAATGATGCTCCTCAGTAAAATGACCTTCACACGGAGAGAAGGAAAACAACGTTCTAATGGTCATTAAAAAGCTTCATTAACAGGATCCTCGCAATGCTTTTAGGGAGGTGTTCAGGTGGGTCCTTCTGAATCCCACTGCTTTTTGCCCTCACCTATTTCCTGGAGGTAATTTTTCAGAGCATCTGTTCATCCAGCATGTCTGGCTCTGGCTTCTCCCAAGGCCTCTCAGATTACTATTCCAGCTGGGTGGGCTTTGATTTTTTGTGTTTTTGTCAATGAAGATGAAGGCTTTCAGGACAGGATTTTGTTTAACAAGATAGTTTAACACTGATATCTTGTTATACCTGCCTTGGTGGCTTTTTTTTGTTCCTATATATCTTGAGGATTCTTGTGCAAGTAATACTTCAGCTGCTTTTGCAAACTCTTTACAATTACAAAATTTAATTTTTGTTGTATTTTGTTTTTTTTCCCAGAGTTTCAGATTTTTCCCTGAGAGACTATTCTTCATCTCTCATCTCATGCAAGATTTGTCACTAAACATATATAGAAATACATAAATCTGTATATACACTGTACAATACCTTCACATCTGTTGGTCAGCAGACTATGAGGACTAGAGATAATAAGTACTCACTATAAGCCATAGAGATAATACAAGTGCTCTGATCCCTGAATTTAGAAGAAATACAAGCAAATTCAACTGACCCCAGAAGGAAAATATTATTTTATAAAGGAAGAAGCTCCTGCAATACTCTAAATTATTTCCTTTATTTCCTTTCTATTCTCTGCAATGAAATTCATGTTCAGAGATTACCCTGTACATGAAAAAGTAATCTCAATTAAGCAATGGTCACTCACCTATGAATTGTGTTTGGTTTTCTCTGTGTAAGAAAATTTGTTGTATCAGCTTTTGTCCAACTAGAGAAGGGCTGCTATTGCAGCATTGACATAAGTGCACTCTTATCAAAAAATCTACTCCTTTCTTTACAGTATTGGAGACCTTATAATTAGTTATGCTTTCCTTAGACTGAATAACTGTTTCTCAAATTTCAGTGGAGAGCAGTGTGAATGAGTGCTGGGACTGGCTGTATTACCCGGTTATTCTCTCTCTCTGTGTACTAGAACTTGTCAGATCCCAAAAGCAGTGGATTATTGACTATCAAAATGCTCTGTGCCAGGATGGGAAGCTTTGGTTCTGCAGCAGTGTCTGAAATCTTCATGGAATCACAAAAGGGTTTGGGTCAGAAGAGATTTAAAGCTCATCTCATTCCACCCCCTGCCATGGGCAGGCTCATGTTCCACTGTCCCAGGCTGCTCCAAGCCCCATCCAACCTGACCTTGGGCACTTCCAGAGATCCAGGGGCAGCCACAGCTTCTCTGCACACCCTGTTGCAGGGCCTCCCCACTCTCTCAGGGAACAATTGCTTCTCAATATCCCATCCAATCCTGCCCTCTGGCAGTGGGAAGCCATTTCCCCTTGCCCTGGCCCTCCATCCCTTGTAAAAAGTCTTTCTCCATCTTTCCCATCAGCTCCTTCAGGTATTGGAAAGTCACTATTAGGTCACCCTGAAACTTTTTCCAGGCTGAACAATCCCTTTATTTGTTTTAAACAGGGGCCTTTGTATCAATTCCATGAATTCAGCAGGTTCCCAGAGAATATTGAGGGGATTTTCTAGCTTGTGTCTCAACAAGAGAATGAGATCTTTCACCCATGTGGGATGCTGAGGGTGGCTGTGGTACTACTGGCCTGTACAACTTAGTTGATTTGATTATGTCTGCATAATTGCTGAAACAATGCTAAAATTATTTTTTTAATAAGAGCTGAAGCACACTAAGGTATTTATCCCTGTGCTGCGGAAAATGATGGCTGAGAAATCAGATTTTTTTTTTTTAAATTAATTGTTAGGAAAGGTTTTCATTGAGAGGACACAGGAAGGAAAAGTCTCCATCCAGTTTTTTTACTTAATTGAAATGAAAGGTAATTCAGGGTTGGTTTTGCTAACAGCTGTCTAAGGTAGCGGTTAATCTGCTGTAGCACAGAATATAGGCCAAACTGTCTGAGTGACGATAGCCAGTGTCACATTCCAGATTCTGTTACCTGCAAGTCTTCCTTTGTGGCTGATTTCCGTCATTGATTTTCTGGTGTGGGATCTGTGGGGAGACTGAAGCATTTTCAGGACCATTGGATGCTTCTCTTGGATGGGTTTCCAGCCTTTGCAAGAGACAGTAGATAAGAATCTGATAGAGGATAGCTTGTCACTGTCCATCATCATCTGATGCCTGCCTTGAACCTGAGGCCTGAATGACTATATCACCAAACTATCACATTTGAAAATGTGCTATTTAGACATCACAATTTGAATATTATAATGTCTATAGAGCACCAGGTATTCCTCAAAATCAAGGCCCAGGCTCCCAGTCGGGCACACTGCACCAGTGGCTGCTTACTGTCCTTATTTCAGTGTGCTTCAGTTTCCACATGTTAAAAATGAGGTGACAATGCTTTGTCACACTTGTCTACCTGCTTGCAAAGCAAGCTGGATACTTCTCAGCTCACAGCAGGGTTCACGCTCTGCTTTTTTTCTGGCTGAGCGTTACGATTTCAGAAAGCCTAAGCAAGTCTGAAGCAAAACAGCTGCTTTATCACAGCCCCATGCCCTAACTACAGACACTTGTTCCTCCGTTCTCCCAGCTGAAGGCTCTGATCTTGTTTACCTGTCACTCTCTCAGCGCTTTACAGAGACACCTGATGGTGTCCTGGCTGGAGCTGGTGAGGTTGTTAAAGGGCTGAGTGCTGCCTAGGCAAGACAGGTATCCTCCTGATACATTCTGTCACCTCACAAGCGTGTTGTGCTAACAGATGTCATTAATCTTTGAGAAGCCCTTGGATGGTAAGTGCAAAGAAAATCCTATGAAAAAATTAATAATTCTGTCTTCAAAGCAGCATGCAGTAAATAAGTCCTAGAGCAGCACACTGGGGCTCTAGGAGTAGGAGAAAATATGGAATGGCTGCTTATTCAGGGAGCATTGACTATTTGGAGAGTGAGAAGAATCATAGAATCTTTGGTTTGGGTTGGAAGGGACCTTAAAGTCCACCCAGTTCTACCCCTGCCATGGGCAGGGACACCTTTCACTATCCCAGACTGCTCCAGGCCCCATCGAGCCTGGCCTTGGACATTTCCAGGGATGAGGCAGCCACAGCTTCTCTGGGTAATATGTGCCAGGGCCTCACCACACTCTGAGTAAAGAATTTCTTAAATGTAATATAAACCTTCCCTCTCTCATTTTAAAACTGTTCTCCCTTGTCAATAGTCACTGTCCATGTAAATGTTCCCTCTACCTCCTTTTCATAAATTCCTCTAGGCATGGGAAGGATAAAAGAAATATTCTTGTCATGAAAACTCTTCTGGATGGCAGACTTGCAGATGGCAGTGGCAAAGTCTCATCACACAAACAAGCTGAATCCTGGAATTTCCTAACTTTTTCAAGGTTTGGATTCACTGCCTTAATAATGTTTTTTTTTATTACTCTGTGCTTGTGGGCTGTGTACATTTGCTCCCCTTTGTGTTTTTCTGTTTCCACAGTGTCTTTTTGGTGGAACCACATGAGAGAGTCTTTCTCGCTCCTGTGAGCTCTGGCAGAGCCACACTCACTATAAGTTCAGGGACAAATGCAGGCCTTGGGGTGATCCAGGGATGCAGAGTGCTGGCCAGCTGTGGGAAAGCCCAGAGGGGCACCTGAGGAGCTCTGCTGCCGACTGCCTCCTCTGGGAATCCTGCTCCTGCTGGAAGCAGCCTAACAGCCTGGTGAGCAAATTGCTGCACTTGTAGTGCCCCCAAACCCCGGGAGAAGGCTGATATGTATCCTGCAGCTGTAGCTTTGCTCTGTGCCAGGAGCACTCTGGAGATGGAGCTGCTCTGCGAAGTTGCTGAGTGGAAAATGAATGCACTCTGTGCTCCCTCCCCGCATTGCAGACGTGCTGCCACTGCTTCACCCCAAGTTCGGGGATGGTTTCATCTTTTCCAGAGCCTCTCTATATCCTTGCCCTGGCTAGGATACATTTTGAATCCCATCATTATTTGTACTTTACTTCCCACTGTAACAAATTAATCCTGATCTTCCCTGTCAAAAGCCATTTGTACCTGCTTCGGAACATTTCAGGCTGAGGAGTTTGTGCCCACTGAGACTGGCCCCGGCTAATCCCATTCTGCGCAGAGGAATTTGGATTTGCATTAGAAAGCAGCATTTGTCTGTCTTTCAAACACTAAGCCCCAAAGAAGAGGTTTTGATGTCTCTTTCAGAGAAGCAGATTCTGAAATATCCCCCTTGTAAAGTTTGACTTCACTGAGGAATTGCACAGGTAAAAGAGAGGTGAGTGAAATGTCAGGTGTAGTGCAGGTTTCTAAGTACTTACTGTTACACTGAGCATACCCAGTACTGCTACAGACCTGTACTGCACCTGATGGTTCATTGGCATCACTCACTTGGAACTACAGAACTATCCAGTGCTTCAGGCATGTTTTAATAATTTAGAAACTATGTGCGTCTACTAGGTAAAGGTAAATTTTAAGATTGATTATCCTTCACTGTAAGCAGCAGTCTAAAGTTTGCCTCAGTAACTCTTTGGCATACACATATATTGTTGTCCACCAAACTGAGAAATCAGTACATACATTTAGAAATACTCTCACTGTGTGAAGTCACAAGCATGGAGCTGTTCTGCTACAGGATTTTAGTAGCAAAATGGACTTTACCTTGTCTGAGATCCAGAAGAAAGTTACTCTTTGCCTCCTGAGATGCAATTAATATGTGTCCTGTGCTTTATCTGCAGGAATCATCTTGCATTTTTCCTTTTGAGTGACCAGAATAATTACAGCTGTGTATCCCTGTCTTGTATTGCTAATCTCTTTGGAATTGAAAAGAAGGCTGAATAATATAATTTGATTATTTTTAGCCATTGGTGTGGCAGGACTTTGCTGCAGAAAGAAACTCCTCCCATTTGCTCACAGTTATATTTATTAACTTGAGAAGGAAAGCCAGAGCAGTAGGGTCACATCTCTGTTTAGCCTGGCACACTTGTCATGCAAAGAGAGAAGAAGTGATGGTGTAATTTGGTTTGTCTCTGAAATTACTTGAACAGTATTCACTGCCGTCTGCAGTCATTTAGACTGGCAGTACTACAAGGGTGATGTAATTTTGAGTGAGATACCTCTCTGGTGCCTGAGAATGCTTCACAAAAGCTGGGCTTTAACACTGTCTCTTCTACTAACTACATTTTAAATTTTTAGTATCCTGTAAGCAAGACTTGAAAAGAGAGAGATCAGGAGGAAGCACTTTGGGAAGTCTCCTCACAAGGGGAGTGCAGAATGTGGGAGCACTTGTTGCTGCTCTTATGATTAAAGAACTCATTTAAAGCTGGCAGAAGAAAAGCAGATAGCTTTCCCGGTTTAAAAAATAAAAATAACAAAAGAGGATTAGGAAATAAAGCTGGAGCAGTGTAATAAATAGCATAAACTTTAATAAGATTATTTAAAGTGCTCTTGTGAAAACACAAGGGTGGCCAACAGAGGAGTGTGTGTGCTTTGGGGAGTGAGTGGAGAGAGAGACAAATGAGAAATTAAGATCAGCTTCTCTGTGTAACTCTCATTGCCTTTCATCTTTGCCATCCAGCTTTTTCATAATATATGAGCAGCCACTGGATACTTTCAAAATATACAGTATAATGTCCCTATTTGTAAAAGGACAAACTTATAATATAAATCCACCGAAATAAATATAAAACACCCAAAACAACAATAACAAAAAACATAGAAAAAGAGGGAGCTGCAACCTTCTGTCTCATTGCCGTGACCACCACCAGGCAGCACAAACGCAGTGGTTCTGAATTCTCCTGGTTGCATTGTCCTAGCTTGAAAATAAGACAGACAAATGTTAATGAATGGTATGTTCTGTGCTAGAAAGCTATTATTTTCCTAAATTAGTAATCTTATAACAAAAGAGAATGAATAGAAACATATCTTTGTCTATCCCAGTAAGACTGGAATGGGGCTTCTGCCTATGGCAGAGCACTCAGAGCTGATAGTTCTGAATGGGTAAGCATCATTTAATGATCCCTTTCTCCTCAGAATAGGCCCAGAGGAATGGGAGAGTATCTCAAAACCCTGGTGACTGCTCACCTCTTAAGGAAGATCTCTAAGCCTTGTGCTCACTTTAATTGAGCTTTAATGTTGTGGTGGCTGAAAAAAGCTCAGCTGGTGGGCACGGGGACAAATAAAATGATTTGCACACTTTGCTCCACAGCTCAAGCTTTGGGGTTTTCTACTTGGAGTATTTTGTCCTCACAATGAGTTGGATTAGCATAGGCACAGGGTTCATTTCTGCCACAGCGCCATCTAACGATTTCTTCTGCATACACAGCTTCCTTCTGAGTCTTTGTATCTTCTTCAATAAAGTGGGAAAAAAAAACTAGAGAAAAGGTGCTGGTAGGTTTCTGTGTAGAAATTTAGTGGTCTGTGTGCTCTTTCATCTGTTCTTTAAACATTAATGACTCCGGTGAGTTAAAGTAGGAGAAGTGTGAAAATGCATAGGGTTTCACAGGCTGCTGTGTGTCCCTCTCTTGCCACAAGGTCAGTTTAGTGCAATAATCCTCCTCAATTTTAGAGCTGCATGGCAGAAAAGAAAATGGTGCAAAATCCAGCTTTTCACCAAAGCCATATTGCCTGTAAGAGGGCAGGCGTCACCAAGATACTGCTTGTTCTTTTTCCTCACTGTCTTCACCTTGTTGATAGGCTGCTTCAGAGCAGCAAATTCCTGAACTGCCCATAGAATTACTCCTCCTTGTAGGAATTTAACAAGAGATTGTGGCTGCCCCATCCCTGAAGTGTCCAAGGCCATATTGAATGGGGTTTAGAGCAACTTGGGATAGTGAGAGGTGTCCCTGCCCATGGCAGTGGGTGGAATTAGATAATCCTTAATGCCCCTTCCTACCCAAACGTGTGAATCAATGAGTGACAGTGTGTTGGGGTTTGGGTTTCTCTGCTTTATTTTTTTTCTTAAGGAATTTCTTCTTCCATAAGTTGCTAAGAAACTGTAATAGTGGGGTACTTAAGAGAACAAAAGGTGGGTAAGCCCAGGAGGAAGGAATTTCTCTCAAAGGGCAGAGATAACATGAGAATGGGGGTCATAAAAGCCAAGGCCGATGCAGCTGCTGGCACTTCTCTCTCTGAAATTCAGCACAAGAGGATTGGAGCTGCTGCCTGGGGAAAGAAATTTGCTGCCACTGCCAGAGCCCAGCGTGGAGCTGCTTCTTCTGCTGTTTCTTTCTCCCTACACTGCCGGGAGCCAAGCTGCCACTGCCCCAACCCTCCCTGCTCCTTCAGCACTGCTCTGAGTTTTTGCTACACTGTAGCCTCACAGTCCCTTCCTGCCAAGATGTCCTGCTGTCCCAGGTCTCTCACTGTTTCCGGGAGTGTCCTGCTGCAGCACCGACATCGCTGCCCCGAGGGCTTGTGAAGCAAAGCCTCTCCTCCATCCCTCCCTGCCCCGGCACAGCCGCCATTCCCTCGTGTCCCCTGGGCTGGCGCCGGAGCGCCCCCTGCAGCCGCGGGGGAATCATCGCACCCGCCCTGCCCACAGGGAGCCACCGGCGCCCCTGCCGGCTGGGACTGGAACTGCACCACAGGGAAAAGTACCTGAGGCCGAGCAGGCTGGGACTGGGTGCTGCTTCTGTTTGTGGTTTTATGCCTTAGTTTTTGTTACTTGTTAGCTTTGTTTTACATACTAGTAATGAACTGTTATTCCTATCCTTGTATCTTTGCCTGAGAGCCCCTTGATTTCAAATTTATAATAATTCGGAGGGAAAGGGTTTACATTTTCCATTCCAAGGGAGGCTCCTGCCTTCCTTTGCAGACACCTGTCTTTCAAACTAAACAATAATCCCAGTTTTTCTTTTCATGTTTTGCCATTACACCTTTTTTCCAAGATATTTCACATTAAAAACCATTTAGCCATGGTTTTCTGCCTTTCCAGCTTATCACCAGCAATGCTTGGGCATCATTTAGCCTGTGTTTAGTGCTGCTGAAGCTGCAGCCAGAATTAAGTCTTTCACAAGTTTCTTTAGTAACTCTTACTGAATGTTGGGGAAAGTGGCAGAGTGAAATGACAAGTCTGGAAGAGATCCTTCAGCCCATATTATGTCTTTGTCCTTATGAAATAGCTATTAGAGCTGCTGTTGAGCTGAACTTGCTGGTAATTAGTCATCTCTGCTCTAGTGGTGCCCCAAAACACACAAGAAACTTCACTCCTTTTAGCAAATTATGGGAAAGGCAGCTTTTCGCGATTGCCAATTACCCTGGACTCTGAGGTGTAATTATGTGACATTTCTGACTCATTGTCACATCTTGTAGCACAGATCATGGATAAAAAAGTGGAAGGAGAGAAAGTGCTTACTACAGACTGGTGGTAGCACAAGATCACCTGCAATTTTCACCTCTCATACTGCTGCTGAAACACAGCTCTTTCCCCCCCTTGGAGTCTGGGTCTACCTTTCTTATCTGCAGTGCCTTGCTCTTTGATTTGAATGGTGCCCTGAGTAACACCTGGGTGACCCTGCTGACTTCAGTCCTCCCCCACCAGAACCATCTGCATCCACTTTCTAGAAGGATCAAAATGTGTCCTGTATTGCTTTAAGCACCAGGTAAAGGGGTTTTGTTAGATATTACCGCATCTTACACAGCTAGCTAGTCCCACTCCTAACGTTCAGCCATTCTCATGCTCGGGGTTGCTCAGAAAAAAGCCAGTAGGATTTTGTCTCACCCATCCACCTTTCCAATGTGAGCAGTGTCCTTTCTTGTGGCTGTACTCCCATACTTTATACCTGTGAGGTATGTAGTTTTATTTCCACTCAAATTCATGTTTCAGAATTTGGTGACTGGCAATTAACTGCAAAAATTTTTACCGGATTAAACACCCAGATTGCAGTCAAGTTCACTCAGCTAAATAGTCTTCAAACCTGTGTCCAAAAGGTGGCAAACGCACTCCAGCCCTCCCTGAGTGAACTCTTTGGAATCAAATGCTGGTCCAGGACCTGTTAGACTTCTACTCAAATAATAAAGCAGAGCAAGAGATGTTATACTTGGAGAGAAATAAAACTCAGGCTCCTGGACAGCAGTGGATTACCAGGACAGCTGAGGAGAGTTTTTCTAATGCAACCCCTTGAAACCTTAGCCATTAACTGATGGATGTTGGAGGCATGAGGGAGCTTAGGACAATGGCAGGAAATCTCATTTTTTGTCTCACTGAGATCATGTTGGTACCAAATTATTTTCTTTCACTTTGACACTGCACAGTCTAAAGAAAGATTTTTGGAATGCTCTTACATGGGCAAACAGGCAGAAAATTTCTGTGGAAACAACCCATAGAGAAAGTAATTTCTGTTCAGGCAGTGTCTATAAAGTCATTGTGTAATTAGCTGGATTACTCTCCCAGGTTTTTTTATTTCCTTACAGGAAGATAAATTATCTAGTTATGCCACGTGGAGCCCCCTCATAACTCACAGTAGCTGAGAAAGGCTTTAATTTCCCTCCTGGCGCCCTTAATGTTCTCTGTCCCGCTCCTTTCCCACATTACAGCCCAGTCATTAGTTCCCATAACTCTCCTCAAACTGGTGTCCTCACTCATTTGCTTTGCTCTTTCTTAGCTTGTTTTCTGTAGCAGCACCCTCTGCAAAGGCTCAGCAATCCTCCTCCAACAGCCAGGCAGCCACAAGACCTGGTGAGTTCCCACCTTTGTAAGTCCCTGGGCTCATCTATCAGAGGCAGGAACCGCAGCAGGATTAAGTTTGTTGTGCAAATGCCTGAGCTGGGCTCCCCTCAGCTCTAACCCTGCTCATTAAATATCAGAGTAAACAGATGGTACCCATTTCACCAGGAATGACAAAGGAGAGAGCTATAATATTCCAATATTTTCAAACAATTTTTGCCTCTCATTCATTCTTCTTTTTAGATTTTGTTAATATTAACATTTAATTACAACCAATTAGGTAACTTCTCTCTTATGTTTCTTTTCCCAGAACTTTCTAAATCCTTGATTGTTTAGAAATTAAATATTTACTCTCTTGGGGAGGTTATGAACTTTGAAACAGTGTCAAAAATAAATTATAATTTTTCATCCCTAACATGACTTAAACATTGAAGACCTAACAGCCTTCAGCTGTCAGGTTTATCTACCCTCTACATTTAAGCTGGCACCTGAGACACTGACTTCTATATTGAAATTTGAGGAGCCAGCACTTAAAGCTTACTTCTTTGGATCCTTTTGAGGTTTAGAACTAGATAATCTTTACAGTCCCTTCCAACCCAAACAATTCTATGATTCTATGAGTCAGTATTAGGGTAAATAATTGAGAGAGGTCCTGAGTTACTTGATGGCCAGCCAACATAAAATCTGGATTTGGAAAGTCCCAGTTCTGGAATGGGAAGGGTAAATTATATTTACCATTTTCCTAATAGCCATCTTTTAGTGTTTCCCCACCCTCATTCACAGCTCAGCATGCTCCAGTTAGTGCAGAGTGAAGTGTAACGAGAAACTGGTTGTTACTAGATTCTTTCTTGATGATGCTTCCTTGGTATCAGTACAGCAGCAACAGGGACAAATATGGTTCAGTGGGAGAGAGAAGGAAAATTTCCTTACCCAGAATATGTCTGTGGCAATGTGGAATTCGAAGGTCTGGGAAAATATTTCTTTTCCTCATTTTGTCAAGTTAAAAATTGTTCTCTTTATTTGTGATGCTTCAGTTAAATCATGTGTGCATTAACATTTATTTATCTGCTCTACTTATTTACTCAAAACAGGCTGCAGCTCACTGTTTGATACACTCAGGTTTTTTGTGTCACAACCTGAATTCTTGCTGGGCTTTTATCAGTGAGATATTTTTCAGCACGTGACAAAACTACAGACCCCACACAGCCAGAGATTTAGTATCACCTAAATTGCCCAGATTGTTTTGTGTCATTTCTTTGTATGATGTATTTGTGTCTTTAAGCAGCTAAAGACACAACTCCTGTTCAGTTGTCCCTGCAAAGCCAGAGTCCAGCAGCAGTAATGCTCATAAACCTGAGACCAAGCCTTCTTAGAAGGCTGTTTTAGAAACTGTTTCAACACCTCACTATGAGAATACCAGGAAAACCTCTTCTCACTTTTGAAACATGATAACTGTTTTTTTACTTCATCAGAGCAAAATTATGATTGACATCATATGAGAGAATGCCTTGTGTGTGCATCTCCAATGTGTGACAGCTCATCTATCTGACTTCAATTTGAATTGCTGTTCAGATTGTTTTCAATGAAGACAAAATGTGGAGCAATCTTGCTGGTTAGGATAAAGCACATTTCTTTAAAACAGCAGTTTATTTTAGCACATAGAATAGCTGAAAATACTTTCACTTTTTACCACATTCAGAGTTTATTTCATGTAGTTTTTCCATGTAGGTGGTTAAGAGTGGGTTATATTCTTTTAATGGGGATATAATTATATAATTACATTTTGAAATGATGCACCAGCAGTCATTTCTGCTACTTCACATACAGCAAAGAACAGAATCTGAGCTAAGCCACAGGGAGTAAAAAAAGGGGACTTCTTTAGGGCGTTTAGGTACTACAGAAAGAGGCAACTGGTGGTTTACCCAGTACACAGTTGCTGTAGAAAGGTTACCCTCCTCATAAAGGGAGATGCTTTTTATTGGTGTGAACTCTGGTGAGAGCAGAGTGAAGGAAAAAAGGTCGGTAACTGAAGAGAGGGAAGAAATAGTAAATAGGAATGAGGGGTGAAAAATGAGATAGGGGAAGCCACAGTCACAAAGAGCATGTGTTGGGCAGGATCAGAGGCTGGGCTGCAGTGCAGCTGGACCAAGCTTTGGGGATTGCCTGTTCAGGGGAGAAGCCCAGTGCCCCTGCTCCCCTTGCCTGTGCTGAGTGAAGGATTTCACACAGACACCTCCAAGGAACTGGAGCTTGGGCTACTGAACCAGACCCAAGGGGAGCAGGGGAGGGACTGAATTTCACCTTTCAAGCAGATAATGGAGTGCGGGTTTGGTTTACCCTTTTCCTGAGAGCTTTCCCTCTCAACCTTAACACTGCCTGCTTGTGAACAGGGTGTTTCAGCAGTCCTGGGTGGCTCTGCCCCAAGGACAGAGTGGTGGCAGGTCCACACGCCCTCCCCACAGGCAGGTGAGCACAGAAGGAGTCACAGCTGGCTCAGGTGAGGGGTGTCAGAACTAACAGTTCTGCTGTACCTAAGGCAATGCACCCCAGTGCTTTTAGCAGTTATCAAATGCATAAGATTTATTCTCTTTGTCATTTTCTGTTAGCAGCAGGATATTTTTGTGAAGGGAATGAAAAAGACCACTCTGCAAGAGAGCTTTTTTTAATGTTATGACATCATTTTAAAAAACATTGTGTTCTCACAGTTTGTTTTCTACAAAAACAAAATATAGCAAGTCACAGCACTTGGCAGCTCCTGGCTGTCAGGGTTTGGTGACGCCAGCAGGAGCTGCAGCAGATGGAGAGTTGCGAACATTCTGGAAGCTTGGATGGACGGATTTGCTGGAGCGTGAGAAAGCAGCACTGTAAAAATGCTTCTACATCCTCAAGTGCGAGCTTTCTTAATAAATAACACTTTCAGGCGAAAAGAAGTTGGGATGTGACAGTGATTTTGGGACCAAGCCAGCTCTCTATCCAGCAAGCTGCTCTGTGGAATGTGGCTCTCTGTGAAGCAGATGCAAAGGCAGCAGAAAAAGTCAGTTTGCTTACAGTGAAGGGAAAGAGGGTGTTTGCTTTTTTTCTTGCTTTGGAAATTAAAATCATCACAGAAACTGGAGTCTGGAGCTGGATAAGCATCAGGAATGAGAAACCTGAGGACATACAAGCTGGGTGAGAGGCACCAGCATCATCAAGAAATGTGCATTTGTTGGCCCTTTAATACCACTGCAATTTGCTGGTGAATTCAGGAGTATCACAGAGGCCTTGCTGTACCAGAGATTTTCAAGGTGCAACCACTGACTCCTGGTGCCTCAGATGGATGGCACTGAAGGGTGACATGAATGTTGATGTAAAAGCCTGAGGAGTCTCTAAAAACCACTCCTGTTTAAAGTGTTCCTCTAGTGACATCCTGACTTCCCAGAAAGGTGACTGTCACATCTGTGAGATCCGAAGTATGATGAAGGTGTCTCAGCAGAATGAGGAGGTTGCTGTTACTTTACCAAAAGCACCCAAACTATGCAGGATTTACAGACAGTTCTCTCTGGAGACCCTTCTCTGAGCACATAACATGACTCTGCTCTGTAGACCGAAAAAGAGTGAAACCCAAAAAATCTAGGCGATTTTTGGGATTGCTGAGGGTGACTTGCTGTTCTGGAATGGGAAATGATGCAGGACTAAGGGAGCTGGATGGGTCAGACCACTGGATCTGCAGCATTCCATGGAGAGTCCTCTATCCCGAGGAAGCACTGAGGTCCCCCAATCCTGGAGTTTGGTAGTAGAAAGAACAAGTAGAAAGTGCTGAGATTCATCCAAGCTGGGAATCCAAGATACCCTCGCTGGACTCATGATCAGTGGCTGATGGCGCCAATACAAGAGAATTTCTGTAATATACGCATGGGGTACTAGGCTGATTGTCTCCTGTGCTATGCAGTCTTCTGGTTCATCTTTTTAGGAACATAAATCAGTGAAAAGACAGAGTAAAAAAATTAGGGGAAGGTAAATCAAAGTTGAGAAATACCTTCAGTAGTGCCCTGATGGATGAGACAGAAGCACTTTAAACTCCATCATTAATGAAACTTTTCTCCTACATCCAGGCTCTTTATTTCTCTGTGTATGGAACAGGTAGTTTTCAAATGCAGCAAAATTTGTCTCCCCCTTTCCTCTGTATCCTAATTTCCTCACCCAGCAGGGTTCTGACTCCATGAGGAAAATGAAATTCCTTGTGCTGCTTACCCAGCTAGCAGCCACAGAGGCTGTGTGAGGATACACAGACTTAGTCTTTCTCTCCCAGGGTCCAGCCATAGTGTTATTTCTTTTTATGTGTAATTTTGGTGCTATTGTCTAAAACTTGTTTTGGAGTTGAAATTCAAATTGAATCAAAGAAATATTTGCATCATCATTAATAAAGACGATTATTGCTGCTTCTGCAAAACTGCTGTTTGTTTTCTGTTAGAACATTTCTCCATGGTGTTGTCATAAAATAAAGCATGATCCCGTGTGTGATTCAGTTCCTGCAGGCACCAGTGACAATGGGCAAAGCTCTGCTGGTTGGGTTCTCCTGTTCCTGGATCCCCTCTGGAAAAGAGAATTTGCAGAGAACCGAGGAACCAGACCCAGGACCTGTGGAGAACCAGGAATAATCCTTCTTTTGTAAAGTTGGTTTTAGTATGGAGCAGAGAAGGCCAGCCCTGCTGTGGGAAGAATGTCTGAGTCCATCCAGGGGGAATATGGACATTTTAGTGAGCACAGTACTCATTTATTTTAATTCTCTCCAGATGTATTGATGGTAGTCTTGTTACTGAACTGTGTTACATCAATCTATATTGCAGAGAAGAAGAAATAATTATGTGTTTTAAAGA
The DNA here is from genome assembly GCA_025920805.1 of Petroica traversi. Taxonomy (NCBI): domain Eukaryota; kingdom Metazoa; phylum Chordata; class Aves; order Passeriformes; family Petroicidae; genus Petroica; species Petroica traversi. Next base: position 4,021,213 of record JAHLSL010000047.1, read on the forward strand.
AACCTGCATATAGAACCAATATCTATGTATGTATATAATGTACACATGATGCCTTTTTATTCACTTGGAAAGATTAGACCCTTTATACAGAAGGAAATAAAGGGTTAGCAATGATCTGTCATGAGCTGCTGTAGGCAAATAGAACTGTGGTCCTCCTCTGGAGGAGCAGTGAAAGACTTGACAGCTCATTATTACAGATTTGTGCTGAGTGCTGGCCAGGGTGGATAGGGCTTGATTGGATCTTGAAGCAAAAACGCTGTAGGTGAGCAGGCAGAGCCACAGTGCTTGGGCACCGACAGTGAATTATGCTGCCAGGACTTCTGGCTCCTTTGGGCCTTTCTCTCCTGTGCTTAACTCATTAATGGGGCCAGGGAAAGGCAGAGTGCTGGGCTGTGCTGTGACTCACCATGAGTAAGGTTTGGATCAGTGACCTGGGGGGAGGTGAGGAAGCGAATGCTGTGAATGACAACAAACTGGAGGGCTGGAGGGGTTTTGCATCCTTGAAGGTTCTCAGGAGCTGAGTGGATAAAGCCCTGAGCAGCCTTGCTGGCCTCAGAGGTGGCCTTGCCTTGAGCAGGAGCTTGGACTGGGAGCTCCCCATGGCCCTCTCAGCTTCAATCCTCCGGTGAGCCTGTGTCACCAGGTGCAGAGTTCCTGCCTTTTTCAAATGCCACTACAAATTCCAGCTGTTTTCCCAGGGGTTGGCTCTTGTACGAAGAGTAACAGAGTGGCCTTTGGTGCTGAAAGGAGGAGTGAGTTGTAAAGGAGCACTGAAGGCTTTGTTTGTCTGACATGGAAAGCCAAGGCACAGCATTCAGAAAGGAAGGAACCCTAGGAGGCAAGCTGAACGCGAAATATACCAGGCTGCTTTAACACTCTCATATGAAGGTGACATGGCTAAAATGGCATTTTTTTATATGGCCAGATCTATGTTTCCTCAGTTAGAAGCTTTTCGTAGAGAATTTTCTGCCTTCTGCCCTCTGGGGTCTGTAGCTGCATTTCTGATGCATAGAGTGTCCCCAAACCCCATCATGGTGCAAGACTGTGAAGAGTTTTCGAGAAAATTATTACAGCCTTGCACGCAAGGGCTTTAAAGACAGAGTTTGAGAAGCAGCTGTACCAAGACAGCAGGGGAAATGAGAGTCAGATTCAGCACACTAACATTTGATAAAGTAAAATACATTTGTTTTTCAGGGGAGTGAAGGGAGCTGGGGAAGGGGCTGGAGCCCCAGGAGAGGCTGAGGGAGCTGGGAAAGGGGCTCAACCTGGAGAAAAAGAGGCTCAGGGGGGACCTTGTGGCTCTGCACAAGTCCCTGACAGGAGGGGGCAGCCAGGGGGGGTCGGGCTCTGCTCCCAGGGAAAAGGGACAGGACAAGGGGAAATGGCCTCAAGCTGGGCCAGGGGAGGCTCAGGTTGGACAGCAGCAGGAATTTCCCCACGGAAAAGGTGTTCAGGCCTTGTCAGGGGCTGCCCAGAGAGGTTTGGAGTCCCCATCCCTGGAGGTATCCAAGGAAGGCCTGGAAGTGGCACTCAGTGCTCTGGGCTGGGGACAAGGTGGGCATCGAGCACAGCTTGGACTGGATGATCCTGGAGGCCTTTTCCTGTAGCGGCGGTTCAAGCTCAGAAAATGACATATCCCCTGAAGAATTTTTGGGGGCCTAGAAAGTGAGGCCCCTCTGAAGGTAGAGTTAAGTTTGGCCTTGGAAAGGGCCAAACTTAACTCCCCCCGCCTGCCCCTCAGTTAACAATAGTATCTTGTGTCTCACTCTTTCCTCCCTTCCTCCTTCCTGACTGCATCCTGACCTTCGACCCTTCTCCGTGTCCTCCCCTGTACCATTATGAGATAAGTTGTAACCCTCAGAATAAAAGTCTGTATGTTGGGCTATTCCAGGTCTTTTGCCCCTGAGCCCAAGCAGAGCGGACCCTCGTGTCTTATGTCTGATTTGGGGCTCCGGGCAAAGGAACACTCTCTCTCTCAGCAGCTCTCCGGTTTTTAGGACAGCGGCCACCATCCCAGGGAAGCCCAGCTCGCGGTGAAGGGAAAAGAAGTCCCTAGCTGAAGTTGACTTAACGAAGAGGAAGCTCTCAGAAGGGAGGAAAGAGTGAGACACAAGATACTATTGTTAACTGAGGGGCAGGCGGGGGGAGTTCAACTCCCTTTCCAAGGCCAAACTTAACTCTACCTTCCGAGGGGCCTCACTTTCTAGGCTCCACGGAATTCTTCAGGGGATATGTCATTCTCTGAGTTTGAACCACCGCTACACTTGGGATGAGGGTACAAGGCACATGTTCCACAGAAACACTGAATCCTAGAGTGGTTTGGGTGGAAAGGGACCTTAAGCTCATCTTGTTCCAGTCCCGCTGCCCTGAGCAGGGGCAGCTTCTACTGTCCCAGGTAGCTTCAACCTGGCCTTGACTTCCTGGAATTTTGTAGAAATTGAGTTCGTCATTTATATGGAAATTTCCATTGCATGTTAAAGAGCTGTGAAATGCATCAGCATTTTGTGTTTATGCATGGATGTAATAGGCCAAGAGAACTTTCAGAAAATGTCCTTTTTATTTATTTTATATTCAACCAAAATGAGCAATTACCTGGTTTTTCTCTAGTTCAGTACTTCATCTGTCTCATGTAGAGGATGATGGCTGCTTTTAAAATGTTACAAATTCACAAGCAATTAGGGCAAAGACATATCAATGAAAACAATGTTTTCCTGGGGTAAAAATTATTTACAATGCACCCCAAAAGCCACCAGAGAGTGTAAAGTGTTGAGAGCATGATTTTTGAATGCTCTTCTCCAAACTATTATAAAATCTGATTTATTTCAACTGCTGAGTGTGGCAGGACTCTCTGCAAGTGGTAGAACTGCAAGCAAAATGAGCTTCTAAAAATGCTAATTTTAGTTGCCCACAGTAATTAGTTGAACAGTGAACTCTTGGACAGAAAACAAAGCCTGGCACATCCATCACTTTACACCTTTTTTGGTGAGGTGCTAATGAGTTTTGAGCACTACAGAGGTCTGGATGGGGCCTCTGCACTCAGTCAGATAAACACTTCAAGAGTGTTTATACAGTGGCTACTTTGATTGTCTGCAATATCAGTTACTCCTTTAATAATGCAGCTTTATGTTTATTGTGCTGGAGAGCAGACCTGCTTCTGCATGCAGAATTTTCCCTCTTGCTGCCTTTCCTGTCAGCAGGCCAACTTACCTGGTGCTGCTACACCACCAACCACCTGCTGTGGACTGTGGAGCTGTTTTCTTAATTGCAACGAAATCATTTACGCCAAATAATGCCACATTACAACAGCATAATTTAATTTGCAGCTGTTCATTATATTTCCATTACCCTTCAGCTCTGGCACCCTCCCAGGAAAGGACCCATGAGTAGCAGGTGAGACAGTTTCCTGGAGGGATAAAATTGCACCCCACACAGCCCAGTGCCACGTCTTTCCTGTGGCAGAATTCTGGCATAATTACATTCCTTTGATTTCACTTGTGTCATGCTGAAAAATAATAATAGTGAGGATTTTCTTCCTAGACTTTCAAACTGAGATTACAGTCTTGTGCTATTCTAACTTAATCACGTTCTATTATCAGAAATAAGGAGTTTTAAGATGCATTGCACATGTTGTTTACATTTGAACATTGGAGCTTTTATCTTAAAACCTGTACCAAATTGTGCACTACATTAATAGATGCCAAGGCTAGAGGAAATTCAGGCTGCCTCACAATTGTTCTCTAATGAACACATTAATGAAACTTGTGAGCATTTGGCTTTTTGTAGTACTTTGAATTTAATGTGTATGGGTTAAGGCATTTACTGCATTATGACTTAAGGTATTAGCAAGCAGAGTACAGTTTATTAACTATTCTATTGTTTGTCTGGAAGTATTTATACTAAACGTTTTACAATTAATCAAAGAAGACATTGTAAAAACGAAAATCTGATTTATTGCCAAGCTCATAAATGTCAAGTGTACTGTTATGCAGGCTTTGTATTACTTCAGTTGCAAGTTTAAAGAACGTTTTAAGTGATTGGAAAAAGGAAGTTTATTAAAGGCTCAGCAGGTCTTCTCTGCACTCTGCTGTTATTAATGTAAATCACTGCATCGTGTGATAGAGGAACAATGTGGCAGGAGAAGTTTCTAATCAGGTTTTCTCTGTGACTACCAATACCTCCAGGAGGAACTTAAAACACAGACCACTGTGTTTCCTCTGGCAAACAAATGCTAGCAGATCTCAGAAGAGAGAAAGGAGAGTGCAAACCAGCCAAGTTTAGTTGCTGAAGTTTTCTTTCGGTTGCAGCTTAGCAGACTGTGATGTTTGTAAAAAAATTCAACACTCGCAACTCTTTGCCAGTGTCCATTGTTGGTTTTATCTTCAGTCCAAGACACTGTACTTGAGGCAAAGCTGATTTGTGTGCCTTTCTTGGGCAACACTATTACATCCCATTAGCTTCTAACCTAGGGAAAATCTGCTGGGAAAGTGAAATCATTTTGGTGCATGATCTGAACTTGGATTCTGGTTGGTAGGTGTTGGTTACTGCTGGCATGGTCGGTACACACTTTGGAGGGACTCAAACACAGCCCCAGCAGTGGAGTTCCTGGCTCTGCCTCAGCTTCTGCCTGGTTCCTTTTAGTGTTTGAGAAATGTGGGTGAGGGTTGGCTTCTGCTTTGACACTGGTGGGTTACAAATGTTACTGAATAAAAGGACATTGGTGTGTTGTTAGTATGAGCTTAATGAAGTGATACAGAAAAGAGCAGAAAGAAGGGAACAAGTTTTCCTCCATTTTTGCAGTTATGACTTACACAGGGATGCTCAGTGACAGATACAGGATAGGAAAGTACTGCAACAGCTTCTCTCTGGATGTTTTGAAAAGATCTCTGAAACTCTCTAAACTCCAATTGTGTGAGAGCTGTGTACAGAGGATCCTCTTTTAGAGCGAAGTATGGGTTGAGTCCTTGAGGTTGGTTTTAATCCAGCTGTTGCATGAAAGAGAAAGTAAGGTAAGAATGTAAGCTAAGAAAGATAGTTAAGGAAGAAAAAAGAAATATTTCAAATAAAGACAAAGCTATAATATCACTGAATGTTTGGTATTTGAAGGGGCCTTACAGACCATCCAGTTCCACCCCCTGCCATGGGCAGGGACACCTTATACTATCCCAGGCTGCTCCAAGCCCTGTCCAGCCTGGCCTTGGATACTTCCAGGGATCCAAAGGCAGCTACAGCTTCTCTGGTCAGTCTATGCCAGGGCATCCCCATCCCCAAACTTCTCCCTAAAATCCCATATAATCTTATTTTCTTTCACATGTTGATGCCTATATTATTGTGTGTTAACATGATTTTAATTGCCTTTCTGCCTTGGAAAGCTCCTGATGGTTTGCACTGGAACATTAAACAGAGTAATTTTCATTAACTGAGAAGCTTTATCACTGAGAGGTGCTGGCTTACCCCGAGAAGTGTTTTCTTCTGGGCAGTGCAGGAAACTCAAATTGGAGTGAGCAGGACACATGTAAAAAATACACAATTCACAGCACTCTTACCACTGATTAACCCATAGGGAAAAGCTTCTAACAGGTCAGGGAAATGAAATGGATATTTTACAGAGATTTTGCCTGTTGCAGAAAAAAATCTGGCAAATTATGCATTGTTGGGGAAGATGAAATAGGAAAGCTTTATAGATATGATTACCTTGCAAAAGATGCTGGAAATATGGAAAGTATAATCGAAATTGAGATGAAGATAAGGTTTGAGTTAAAGAGTAACTAAGAAACAATGGTATAGCTGGCTGAAGGTAATCCTCCTTCTTGATAGAACAATACCCTCTGCCTAGGCAGATCCAAAGGTCAGAACAAACCCAGCCTGCCTGGAAGAAGATTCCCAAAAGTAGTTTTTTAAGGTTTAAAATATAACCCTGTATGGTAATGCGATAATTCTTATAGGTTGCATGCAAATATTGTAGAGTTTGTAGCTTGTTTCAGATTGGTTAAAGAGAATTAGAATATTCAACAGAGAAGATGATTTATTGTATTGTAAACGGCAAATCACTCTCTCTTTTTACTCTCTCCTTTTGCCACTTTCTCTCTCTTTCTCTGGCCTGCTTTGAGCTGCGTCTTGCAGCCCAGCAAGCCTCTCATACCCACGCTCTTTCACAATAAACTCCCATGCTCTAAACCCATCTTTAGAGATCTCTCACTTCTATTTTACCCTTATAACCAAATTCCACAGAGTTAAATCCTACAATACATGCAGAAGCTTCTGACACTGCCACAAGTGTTGTGCAAAGGATGTCTGACTTCTGCACACCAGGGAACTCCTCCTACTCACAGCAGTTCCATGGCCTCACCAAATGTGTGTCTGACAGAGCAAGCCTTGCCTCAGTGAAGAGGCTTTCACCCTTTCGCAAGCACACAGAGAGCACTGCTACAAAGCAGCACTGCTGGACACTTAAATCAAACCAGTCCTGTGGAACAGATCCATTCCTGGGACACCACTTGGTGGTTTCTATAGTTGGTGAATGTCCTTTGCAGCATTTGACTTGCCTTGAAGTGATGCTTAATCAGCAGGCAGGGATTTGGTTGTGGCTTTCAACAGTGCCAGCCCACACCCAACTCAGAGACCTGTACATTCATGGCTTTAATCTCCAAATAGAAAGATATGAACAAGTTTGGTTTTTGCCTGAAAATAATGATGTCTTCAAAATTCTGCCTTTTAAAGGTGATATTTGGAAGATTTGATTGCTACTCTGAAATGGAATCATAGAATGGTTGAGGTTGGGAGGGACCTTATATATCGCCTAGTTCCAATTCCCCTGCCAAGGCTCCAGCACTTCCCTCTCTGATTTTTGCTCCTACAGGGAAACACATCTCAGCTGAATTGTCCTTGGTACTTCTCTTGTGGTGAAGGGGTTTGAAAAGGCTGACTGGACCCAAGCTGTGACGAAAATGGGACCAGAAAGTCTGCAACATTTCAGTATCTGCTTTCATGAAAATTGACCTCATCTTCTGCATGGGGTTGGACAAGTGATGTCACACCTAACCCAAACTGGCTGCCAATTCCCTCCTGCCTCTTCCCTGCCTCTCCTGTAGGGCTGCTCAGCACAGCCAAATTACCCACAAAACAAGGAGACAACTGGGATACAGAACTGAAGGAAATGGCTCTGGTTGTCTGAGGCGCTCTGCAATATTTGTAATCTGTGGATAAGCAGCAATCAGCAAAACTCACAATAAGCAGTAAGTGCTCTAAATGTCATAATGAGCTCAGGCACTGAAATCTGAATGCCATTTGTGTTGCCCTTTGATAATAATTTGTGATTGCCACTGAAGGAGGCAATCATGTATCCAGCACAACTAAAAATTAGATGCATAACCCTGGCTTTCCATTACAGCCTGAGCTGCTGTGAAGTGCACTAAAAGCATCTTTGACTGCATTTGTGTTCACATGTTTCATACCCATGTCACATGCTGCAAGAGAAGGGAACCTTAAATACCAAATTATTCGGGGAAAAAGGGGCATAGATTATAGGTGTTCTTTGAAGAACATTTCACATAATGTTCTAGCTCATAAAATATATGCTAGGATGCCAACACTATCTGGTCCCTTTCCTGCCCCCTTTCATATATTTGGAAGATCCTGCTAATCCAGGTCTTTTATGTTTAATACCTTTTTGGGAGTTGTTTTGTTCTTTTCTGTTTTCCTTCTTTCTTTTTTTCTTATTTATTGCTGACTGTTGAAGTGTTTTGGCTTCATTTTCAGATTGTAACACCTTTTGTTTATCTTCTGCCTCTAAACAGAAAAATGTTTTAATATTTTGTTGCCTTCAAAATTTCATGAAAATATGCCAAGCTGTGAGGCTCCTTTTTGTTGCTTTTTCTCCTTGTGTTTAAATGCCAATTTAATCACAAATGTATGGCAAAACCATGTTTAATGTAGTGTAAAACCCTTTTAGATAGTGGTGGGGAGAGAGCAATGTCTCCAGGCAGTCTTGTATCACCTGTCTTGCTGCTCCTCTCGTCCCAGCAGCTCTTTTTATCATCAGGTTGAGGAGTTTGATCTCCATTAAATTCTTTTGGGTTTTGGACTTCTTGATATTAGTTAGCCAAGAACCCTTCCCAAAGTCTTGGAGAAAATTTGCCAGATGTCTGTCAGCCTTGCAATATTTGGGAGTCTTCAGTACCACTTTTATTGATGCTGCTGTACTTCAGTACCTGTTTTGATGTACTTGGTGCTGTGAGAGGCTATGCTCAGTGTTACAGAATGAGGAGGCTGTGAACAAGAACAGGCTGCCCAAGCAACAGCAGAAAATTGTTGGCAAGTCTAAAGCAGATCCAGAGGGAATAACCTGCAGGGATTGTGCTACTGATCTGGTGCCTCTCTGAGAGGTCAGTGTGGGCATCTTTGCCCCCTGTCAGTCCCTGGCAGGACAGAGGCTGGGCATGGCTTTTGGTGTCCTGGTTCATCTGAAGGATACACAGAAATATCAGCAGAGGTAAATCTCACATGATGCTGAAATGCTCCCGAGGGAGTGACAAAGGTGCTTCTGAATTTCTGAGTTTGATTAATTCCATCTTTGGAAAGGAGGGCAGACAGCTGAGCATTTCCTCTGTTCATAGCAGTGCAGATCTGTGCCCCACGCCCTGACATCTGTCAGAAAAATGTGCCAATAAGATTTGGAGAACCTGGACACAACATGAGCTGGACTCCAGAGGAGTGACACCTCTACTGTTTGCATTTCAGTGAGAAGGCTTGGTAGCTCATTCAAACATTCTCAAAAAGTTCACTCCTATCTTTGAAGTAGCACCTTTGCTCACCATATTTGCCAGTTGCTCATTTTTAGCAGCATTTAGATATTTTAAGCACAGATTTTTGCCTTAAAAGCAGTGACTGCACCACACATTCAGCAAAATGATATTTTGTGTGAAGATAAGACACTAATCTTTGAGACAGAAATTTCTTCCCAGTTCCTGCATGGAGCAAACCTCACTTCACACTTCCTGGATTTTGCAAACAGCCTTAGAAAAACACCTGTGTTGAGCAAAGGTGTATAAAAAGTGCATCAAATCTTGTAATTATAAGTCATGTACATTTGAACATTTGCTGTGGTTGCTCTTAAATATGTTGTATATATTTCCTGAAAATTGAGACATGGCTCAACAAGCCAGATAAATGTAGAAGATACAGCTTGGGTACAAAATATGATCATTTGCTAATGAACTTTGTGGGCTTTTCAACCAGTAAACTTCCAGAGAGACAAGTAAAGTTATTCCATCTGGTATTGGAAGAGAAGGATGCTGCAGTCAGGAACTCCTGAAAGTGAGCTTGGAACTGTGTTTGTCCAGAGTCTTGGAAGAGATGAGATTCACAGGAAGATATACCAAGTATCTTTTATTAGACCAGGTGATGCGTTGTATCTGGAAATAGCAGCTGAGGTTTGGGTCATGCTGTGTCCTCAACAGATAAAACATGGGCCAACCTGAAAAAGAAAGAGAAAGAATTGATAGAAAAAGGTTAACTAACTCTTGGAATAGAAGGAAACTGCTACCAGAGGAAGAGGTGATGACTTGTCTCTCTGAGTGAAGTGTAATAGAGTGGTGTCATTAGGGGCTAAAGAGAGAAGTTTGTACTATTAGAAACCTTAGTTCAATGTTAATCAGATTTTCAAATAATAGGTTTCTTTATGGAAAAAGATAATAAAAATGCCCCAACATTTGAAAGAGTTTCTAGGAATGAGGAATTAAAGTATGAGAGAAATAGCCCCTGGCCCACTTAGCACATCCCTGGGATTGGAAATACTGAAGGAGTTAGAGCAGAAACTCAAATATTTGTCTTTCATATGACATACAAATGTACCTTTTATGTACTTTAAAGGGGTTATTAAATTAATCTATTCTTTTAAAGAAAGTGTGCTGTGAAGACTCAGGATTACAGGGAACATCCATCCCAGGAGAAAATATCCCTGGGTGAAGAAATTATTATTATTTTTTTAAATAGTTCCAGCAACCATTTGCTTTTTTTCCTCAGTACTACCATGGTATGTAATAATACTGGGTCTTCCCAGCTCAGAGAGGGGAAGCAAAGCAGGGACACCTTTCCACTATCCCAGGGTGCCCCAAGTTCTGTCCAGCCTGGCCTTGGGCACTTCCAGGGATCCAGGGGCAGCCACAGCTTCTCTGAGCACCCTGTGCCAGGGCCTGCCCACCCTCCCAGGCACAATTCCTTCCCAATATCCAAGGTAACCCTGCTTTCTGGCAGGGGAAAGCTATTCCCTGTGTTCTGTCCCTCCAGCCCTTGAAGCAGCTCAGTGTCTCTGTTGCGGTCCAGCCCCACCAGTGCCTGTTTCAACCTTGCTGCCAGCTTTGACAAATTGCTTCAATTTGGAATTGATTTTTCTGGGCTTTGTGTCGGATTGATCACTGACTGTGGGGCTGCTGCACAGCTGCTCTGATCAGTACCAAGAAATACAGCTTGCTAAAGTTCATAGTTTGGAGGTTCTTATCCCAAAAGACTTAATTCTTTCACCACAGAGAGTCATAAATGCTAAGTAAAAAATACGCTTTACAGTGCAGAGTCCAATGGTCTCAATGGTCTCAAGTTGTACCAGGAGAGAGTCAGTCTTGATATTAGGCAGATTTTCTTCACTGAAAGAGTGAAAAAAACCCCCTAACTAATTTTGTTTTAAATCAAACCAATAATCTCTCTTAATTTTTATTAATCATCTTTCCATCAGCATTTAGTTTTTCAGTGTGGAATCCTTCCCTCTTAGAATTTAAATTGATTTGTGTCCACACAGAGTAGCCCTTCTTTACCTTCTTTTTTCCCCATTAAAATAAATACAGCAGTCATAGGAATTCTCTTTTATTTGATTTGATGTAATTGTGCTGGAGGCTAGTGTTATGAATTATCAAATACTTAGTCTGAATCAACAGGAGAATGAGACTGAGATATATTAGGAAGAATTAAGCGTATTTTCACTGTTAGTCTCAAATCCAGGCCTCTGTCTGGGACACCATGGGAACTGGAGCCCTAAAATATGTTTATGGAAACTTTTACATTTGTAGCTGTCCTTCTAAAATGGCGAATGGTGCTTTAGTACTGAGTTTTAAGATACAGAGCTCATTTTTGTGTGTTCTCATCATCCTAGAAATCCACGTAAATCATTACAATCTTGACATTTTTGTGTAAGGTCTGTATCCTATAAACTATTAATGAAACATCTAAGGACTGGAATATATAAGCCAGAGATTTAACTGGACTTTTAGGGTTTTTTTAATTAAAAATACATGTGGGGATGAAATATTAATAGATCTGTGTATGTTCTGGTGATCAGATTGGCTGAGTGTCCAGAGAAGCTTTTGGATTATATTTGTGTGGTAGATACTCATCACATTGGAAAATTAAAGCTCAGCACCAGCAAAATACATGAGAACAATAACAGTGAGGTGTTAATGCAGAAGAATGGGGCAGTTTGCAGAATTATGGGATGTATTACCATGAAATAATAAGCTAAACTTATTCCCTTTCTATTATTTCCAGGTTATCCCTCAAATGTTCTCCTTACTTGATTTTGTTATTTAATTGTTGTTCTGGTGGTGAAGGAACACCTGGCAGTGCTATTGAGTGGACTGACATGGGTGGTCCCTCATGCTGAGACCCTCTGGCTCAGTTTCAATTTTATTTCTGTTTTCCTGTAGCCCAAATTATAGTACGAAGATCAAAAATAGTGGAAAGCAAAACCCCTGTGCTGGAAGACTCACAGATGAAACAGAAAAACCTCTGAGTCTGCTGTAGATATTTGAGACTAATTAAGTTTGACAGAGGAGGAGGGAAAGGTGAAGTAATAGGATGCAGGAGATCCAAATATATTGGTCCATTTTATAAATATCTGTGTCTATAACATGCCTTTTTCCCCCCCAGTTTTCCTCCTCTGTGTGTTTGTACCTATACCAAATGTAGAACGAGTTTTATTTTAAATTGGGAAGCTGTGAAAATCTCTAGGACCTGAGGGAAGGGCTGGAGCTGTGCCAGGGGAGGTTTAGGTTGGAGACCAGTGAAATGTTCTTTCCTCAGAGGGTCCTGGGCACTGCCCAGGCTCCCCAGGGACTGGACATGGCCCCAAGGAACTCCAGGGGCTCGTAGGGATGCACAGGGTGGGATTGTTGTGGGGGGAGTCTGTGCAGGGACAGGGGTTGGACAGGGTCATCCATGTGGGTCCGTTCCAGCTCAGGATATTCCATGATTCTCTGATTCTATGGGAACTCGTAACACACAAGTTACCCAACTCCACCTTTTTCTCCTCCAAGTCATTTCCTTGGTATTAGACACTCCCATTTTCTGCAGGGACTGTGGATCCTCCTTCACTCATTATTTCTTTCAGTCCTTCTCTTCCTGGCTGAAGTTCTGGCTATGCTGGTTCAACACAGCCTGTCTCTAGAGCAGGGAATATAGTAAAGCCAAGTTCACACCCACTCTTCCAAACCTGGCCACCCTCCCTGCTCTGTCTCTCACAACCAGGCTCTGGATGTTTCTTCATAATTCCTTTTCTTCTTTCCCCCAACGCTTCCTGACAGAAAGTCCTGATGTGAGTCACAAAAGTGAGAAATGCCCAGAATTGCAGGATGTGAAAGCTTGCAGGTACCTGTGCACCTGGGATTTTTAAAAGACAGACCACCTCCACCAACACTTCCCCAGTAACACAAGTACAGCTCTTGTATCCAAAGACAGATTACACTGGATATTTAGTATATAAGGAAGGTTGTCTGTAGTTATAAATCTTTTGGAAGTTCTGCTAACTTGTTGAATTGAGGGTACAAAGGAATATTTCTTTCTTGAATATTGAAATTTCATTCTTCTTACTTACAGTAAGAAGAACATGAGATTTGATGACAAGAACTTAAAAGGAGTCAGACGTTAGTAAACTGGAAGTTTAAGAAGAGGCAACCTTCCTTATATATTAAATATTCAGTGTATCTTCACTTTGAATATGAGAGCAGTACTTGTTTTATTGGGAAGGTGGTGGTGGTCTGTCCTTAAATTTTTTTTTGGTGTCAATTTAATCTTACAGAAAATCTTCCTGCAGACGTAGCTGAAACCATGAAATGCCTAAAGTGTAAATAATTCCATGGTCTGTGGACTGGACAGTATGGCAGTGTGAAACCAACAGCCCAGAAAATGCTGACCACTTTCTCTCTTTCCTTTTGGTCTGTGCAGAAAAAAGAGAGAATTGTCCTTTTTTGTTGGAAGCGAAGGCAAGTTCCTTTACTTTTTCTCCTGAGTATCACATTAGTTGTGCTATATATGTTTACAATACATATTGCAGTTATCCTTAAAAAAAAAAAAAAAAGACAAAATCCCCCTATTTAATTTCTGTTTGTTCTTGAGCACAGGAGGTTTGTTTATACCAGGACTGGCTTTGTGATCTCATTCTCCATAGGCATTAAGCAGAAATAAGTCCACATAATGAGTAGCCATAAAATAATGCATAAATGTGTGAAAACTGTGTCTGGTTGTCCTTAATCCAATCCAAATTTCCCTGCAGTGCTTTACATTTGCAGTCAAAGCTTTGCTGACCTAGCCTGGGTAAATAGCTATCTGAGGCCATCATTTATCTGTTCAGCACAACCAGAACACTCCTGGAGAAGCAATGAGATGAAACTTCAGCTCAAAAAGCAGGCTCAGATTAGAGAACCTATACAGAAATGCAAAAATAGCAAGGAAGAGTGAAAGAAGTGAACCCAGACAATGGCCTTGTAAGCGGATTTCCAAGATTGAGATAAGGACTCTGCTGAAGCAGTGGCAGGAGGGGATGTTTTTTACAATCACATCCAGACTGGGTGCATGTTTTTATCAACAGCCAGAAGGGCATCATGAGTTTCACAAGGGAAGACTGCAGAGCTAAATAATGGAGACACTTTTTTAGGAATGCCATTGTGGCTGCCCCTGGATCCCTGGAAGTATCCAAGACCAGTTTGGATGGACTTGGAGCAGCCTGGGATAGTGGAAGGTGTCCCAGCCCAAGGCAGGAAGTGGCACTGGATGGGCTTTAATGTCCCTCCCAACCCAAACCATCCTGGGATTCTGTGATAACTGTGATTCTGAGAAAGCCAGAGCTTAGTCTCTGTTCTTTAGGAAACAAAGAATTCAGAATTTGGTTACAGTGGCATCCTGCAGGACCTCTCTCCCACTGAAAAGTCATTTTTATTTCTCCATTTGTGTTTGTAAATTTTTAAAATACCCCAACTGAATGCAAGTGAATGACAAAAACCTTCCTCCATAGAAAGTTGGCTAATTTATACATATATATATACACATATATATATATAGAGAGAGAGAGAGAGACAGAGAGAGAGACAGAGACAGAGAATGAAAGAATAGATTTTGGTTTTATTTTGGCTGAAAATACTGCATTTACTTCTGTTCTGAGAGCATTCAATCCTTCTGCTTGATGCTCTGCAAGGGTCAGGCTGACAGGATGCTTGCTTTCATCTTTGGAGCTCTTTGCAAAACATTCCAAAATGCACACAAATACAAACTTTATTTTACTTCTGGCTATTTATTTAAGTGTCAGGACTTGAGAAAGCAAACGTAAATATTTACAGGCACCCTTTGAAGTCATAGCCTGGATTTCCATCTGAATCCCTGTTTCACCAGGTCCTGCCCAGCAGCTCACACAGGCTGGAGAGCAGCTTTCCATCCTGTGTTTGCTCTTGGCTCTAGTGCTGAGCACAGGACTATGGAAGCTCCTTTAACTGCAGGTATTCTTTCTTTTCTCCACTATTTTAGCTTCCTGTGGTAGCTCTTTTTGTCCAGTGAGCCAGACATGTTCTTTGTAAAGCCTGATTTTCCAGCTGTTCTGCCAGTTTTAATGGATTTGTTGTTGTTAAATGTGGCCCTATTGTTCTAAATTCAGTCCAGAGACACACATTTACCAGAGATGTGTGGGGTTGTTGCAAAGTAGAAAACTCTTCTTCTTCCAAAAAGAACAAAAAAAGAAAGATCATGTTCCTTGGTAAAATGAATATTTTGTTCCTCTTCTTTCTTTCATTCTAAGGTTTTTGGTTTTTTTCATTCCCAGCTTTATCCACGTGTTCAGAATTCCCAGTGCCTGTGTTATTTCTGTGCAAAGGCAGGTACAGGTGCATGTTCTTGGTAAGCTGCTGTGGCAGCACAGTAGCACAGTAATGTAGCATCACTCTTTTTTTTAGGATACAATATTCCTGGCCTGGATTGTAAGCTAGGGAAAAGCAAGAAAAAACACTCAGACATTTTGGATTATTGTGTGGGAAAATGAAGTGTTGCCAGAGTGCTGCCCAAAAAATCAATGTGAGAATTAAAAATTGTTACCTTTCCCTGAAGCTTGAGGGATGTTTAAATTCTTTTCCAGACTTATGTGCACTGTTGCTTTCCTTTGCTGGAGAAAGGGAGCAGAGATGGATTTTAATGAGACATTTCTCTTCATATGAGTTTTTGGCATTTCTAGTTCTAGTCCTGGAAGAGGAGTCAAACATGTATGTACAAATACATGTTCAAAAAGCTAATGCAAACCTAAGGCTGTGTGATGCAAAAGACACATTGGTTAGTAGGATTTAAATAAAATGGGCACTTCCCAACTCATTGGAACCTAAGGGAGGGCTGGAAATTAAGCCGGGAGGGTGGTGTGAGGAGGAAGGAGGAGATTTGTACCTGAGAGTGAAGGGATATCTCTGAGAGGAGAGCTGAGGGAGCACGACTTGTGTCCTTCTGCAGCCTGGAGAACAGATACTGACAACAGAAACAGAGCCTTGGATGAGAGCACCAGAACTGGGGGATATGCTCTTGGTTTGGCCAATAAAATTGGGAAGGGGATGTTGCCCTAAGAAGGTAGCACAGAAAGTTTTCCCTCAAGCCCAGCAGAGGAATGTGATTTCTCAGAGGATGGGGGAGGTCAGCATCACTGGAGGCTGTTGGGGTTTGCTTGGTTTGGGTGGCGCCCTGGTCCCTATCCTGCTTGTCCCTCAGGGACAACGTGGGGCATGCAGGTTGGTCACTGGCTGAGTACCATGAGCACAAAAGAGCCGCTCCATGGAAACCAGTGACACAGGAAACTTGCTCAGTAAGGGGAGGTAGCAGTGAAATCCTTCAAATATGAAAGCACTGACACCCAGCCCAAACAGTGAGGAAAGGAAAACCAGTACTGAAAATGTTAGTGTTCATAGACTGAAAGTTCACACAGAGTTATTTCCAGTTTTTAAACAATATCTGAACTCACCAGCTGCACATTCAGCAGAACATTGTCTCTAACAGAGAGAACTTCTCACACAGGGAAAAAGTCTTTGAGAAGGCAAAAAGATAGGGGCTGTTCTGGGTAAGGATAAGGAGAAAGGGATGTTTCAGCATATTGAGAATCACTTAAAAAATATCCTCTGGAGCACAACTATTCCTCCTCACATGAGGGAGAAGACGATTTTCTTTGGAGCATTGCCTTATTGTTGCAGATTCATCAATTCCTGTCTGGAGGATACTGTGTTGGTTACGTTTTGTTTGGTTTCCTTAATTTCTCCACAGCATAGTTTTTCAGCTCAGGTTTTCTTTAAACCTGGAAAATGCGGCCAGTATTTTCAAGTGATTCTGCATCTCAGAATTCACCTTGCAAAACTTTGAGGAGAAAATTTTGTGCTTTGCATTTTGTGCTTGTCAGAGCAGTTGTGCCCTCTCTCTGCTCCTCCTGGGGACTGAGAGCAGAGCTTGAAACTCTTGCTAATATAATTCTCTGTAGATTATGGCCATCTATCATTATTCCATCTAGCAAACACTCTTCTCCGATAAAAGGGAATATAGAAACATTTGTATTTATGGTCTTGTTCAAAGGAGTGATGTGAGGTTAATTGGAAGGTTAATTAGGAGAGGTTTAATCTAAAGGCAACAAGTCTAATCTCTACTCTCAGATTCATGAGAGAGCTCTCTTCACTCAGCTTGTCCAATAAAGGCAACTTTCCTTAGAGACAAACATCTCTGACACAGCGGGCAACTCCATTTATTTCAAGGTGGTTCACAGGAATACTCACCTGGAAACAGAGCAAGGGTTTGTAGCTGCTCTGGCCGTGCTGTGCCAGCCACACAAGTTCTTCTTCCATGTCTTCATGGAAAATCAAAAACTTGAAGCATGACAGTCAAGTGAGGCTTAATGACAGGACAGCTGCAGGGAGTGGGGCTTATCTTGACTTTTTGGCAACCACAAAGCAATTCGCAAGGTCAGCAACAATGTCGCTGTCAGGGACTCTGTATTTTCTTAATCAATAAGCATGAGAAAGATGAATTGCTTTTAAGATTCACAGCCAATCAGTGCTGTAAGTGGAATAGTCAATGCCTGGAAGAATTGCACGCCCTTCTCCTTAGCTGAGCTTCACAGAGCCCAGCCCTGTCCTCAGCACATTTCTGCAGTCAGGGATGAGGAAATGGAATGGTTCCTTTTAGGCCAGAGTCATAAATATTACTTAAATAGACAGAGAAAATAGAGAACTTCTGTAGCTGAATAGCTGCTCCCTTCTGCAGGGCTGAGTCTTGAAGCAGTATGGTAGGGAAGAGTCCAGAGAACTCTTTCTTAAACTTGCTTCTGGCCCTGTCACTTCACCTAGGTAGATTTAACCTAGTGCTTTTCTCCCACTCATCAGGTTGGCTCCTGCCCCTGCCTTATATCCCTGTTTCAATATTCTTCTTCCCTGTTCTTTGTGAGCACAACAGTGGGGAGGGAAAGATGGGGAGAGAAGAGTAAGCTCCCAGAGTAGCTGAAAGGACATGAGATCTTGGTTGATTTGTTTGTTGTGTAGAATTAAAAAGAAAAAAAACCCTCTCACACTTTAGGTCATAAATCACAGCAGTCTGAATGCTGTGCTGCAGGAGGAATCACCTGAGTGCTGAGGAGGAGGAGCAGGGACATGACATTTTAGTTCAAGCATATGATTGCTGCAGATGCCTAAAGCAGGCAGCAGGGTAAGAAGATGAAAAGGTACTACTGAGGGCTCTTAAGTCTTCAACAGGATTCTCTAAGAGTCTACTTAAAGACAAATGGAGCACTACAGGAAGTCAGCTGATGGAGGCAAGAAGGAGAGGTTACTTTTGAAGTGTACCTTCTATCTTCCATAATAGGGTATTAATAATCTTTTAGTCTTTTAGCTTCAGTAAAAAAAAATTCTAAAAGTATCTCATTGTGGACACATTGTTCTACAGGCAAGAACTTCCACTGCAATCTGGAAAATTGCCTTTATCTTTATATTAAGTTTGTTTGAAAAATCCTTATCATATTTTATGCTTCAGGATTCAACAATTGCCCTTTCCACCCTTCTCTGGTTTTAAATATTTCCTTCCTGTCATCCTGATCTTTGTTTTTGCCTTAACTTATATCAACATTAAGGTTTTTCACACTTTTCCTTTTTGTGTTTGTACTTAGCAGCCGTATTTATAGCTTTAATTTCTCTCTCATCTTAAAATTCAACAAGATAGGATGTTTAAGAAGCTTCTTTCTCATAGAGGTCAGGAGGGAGGACACTGTATCTGGTATTGGTGCCTGTCAGCTTTGGGAGGCATTAATCTGTATTGATGTTTGCTCTGCAGAAGTGAAGTGAGGCTGTGGCCTGTCAGGTGAAGTACCATGGGAAGTGTCAAGTGTGTGAGGAAAGTGCTCGAAGATGCCTCTCGTCATTACAGCAGCAGGGCTGGCACTTGTCTCTTCTAATTAATCAGCAGCTCACTGGTGAGGGGGTACTCTTCCTCCTCTTTCTCCAGGTGAGACTGGAACCCCTCCAAAATCCAAGTCAGCCAGGTCCTGTTTTGTGTTTCAGCCCAGGTGAGCTCCTGGCTGCCAGAGGCTGTGACCCCTTACACCTCCTCCCCTGCTCCCACTCAGCTGCCCACGGCAGGGCTGGCTGCAGTTTCTCCCTCTCCTCAGCCCTTTGCCTCTCCTGCAGCCTCTGTTGTTGTGTGGTTGGGATTATCCCACACCTTTCCATGCTGAGGGCAGAAGCACAGCCTCCTCCTTTCTGTCAAGAAGTAAAACCAGTGCCTTCCTCTTTCTTCACACTCTGCCCTGGGGGACATCAGCAGCCTGCACCAGATGCTGGAAGGTGAGTGCCACACTCATGCAATGTCATAAGTGCCATCTGGATGCTGTGGCAGGAATAAAAGAGCACTTTAGGGCAGAAGCAATAACCCCAGGGGTTCTGGAGTAGCAGCCACCTTGTTTTGCATCAGTTGAGTACAGTCCCGTGGCCTTTCTCAGACATGTCTGAAACCAGGAGCCCAGACAACTTGGAAAAACAGCCTCAAATCTCATCCTGAATGTTTAGGTAGAAGAGTGTGGTCCTCTCCAGCTCCCAGTAAGACTGTGCTGGCCTTAGCATGCCCATTGTTTCCCCTTCCCCTGGAGATCCGATCCTGGCCAGCCTGGTAGCCCAGCACCAGCACTGCCAGCAGTGTCAAACCTAGGGATGGTCCAGCCCTTTTATCCCTGAAAAATCTCCTGTTCTGGTTAGGGTTGGTCATCTACTCATTTGTTGCATCCCCTGGTTAGAAGAGTTGTCTCCACAGTATGTTAATGAATGATATTTTGATGATGCCCTAAGCCACTTTTTCTGGATTAAGGAGAAAATTCCCCCCCCACATCCTTCTTTTCCAGCTGCATAGACATCCAGACAAAAAGACAGCTGCTTGGTTAGCCCCAGTTTAACTGCAGGTGGAGATCCACACAGGAATCCCTGACCCCTTAGCTGGATCTGGTTTTTTTCCTTCTCTGTTGCCTCTTATTTTTGCAGGCCCAGATGTTTCTCAGAGAGCAGAGCCTTTCCTGTCTTCATCTTGACCTGTCACATCCATTCCTAGGGCAGGGAGCTGCACAGCAGACTCAGAGGGAATATTCAGCTCACTACAGCTGTTCATGCTGGGCAAAAATGCTTGAGTGGAGAGTTTGCTGCTGTGTCAGCCCCAAGCACTGGGGTGACCATGGCCCTAGTGACATGTGACAATGTGAATTCTCGTGTGGGACTTCTCCTTGGGCTGGGACACAAAATGCATCCACCTCCGGCATTAAAAACAAAAGGTCTGAGTATGAGGAGAATTGTTTCCAGCAGTGAGGTGGCCACAGAAAAGAGAATTTGGGAATGTCCAAGCATTGCCACCACCAGTGAAAGGATGCAGTAAGGCTTGGAATGTGCTGATGTGCAGGCTGGAGCATCAGTGCTCCGGCACAATATGATGGGGAGCAGAGCACAGCCTCGGGGGGAGGCAGAGCTCTGGAGAGTGGGAGAGCGCAGTGGGCACCCAGAGCAGGTGGAAGCCATGTCCCACAGTTTGGAGGTGTAAACAAGCTGTTTGTTATTACTTTGTGATGAGGCACAGCACTCCACATTTTTGCTTTTAATTTAGCTCCAATGCTTGAAGTCTTAGAGCAGTACTTTGAGATTGCTTTTGTTTTGAAAGTGAGAGTTTTGAGAAGTACTTGATTCTGAACATCCATGTCTCTCTGTGCCCTTTCAGACATCATGGCATACTGAGGTTCCTAACTACCTGCTTTTCTTGTACGTTTAACTTCAGACATGAGTTTTGTATATGAGTAATATTGAAAAAGGACCCCACATGCAGAAATCTTTGTGGTAACTCCAACAACAGAGAAATAACAAATTTCCAGGATCAACAGCCTCTCCAAATTCTCCTTTTGTAACAGACATAACAGCAAAGTAATCATCATTAGAACAGTAATTTTGTTCCAGCAACCCTTAAACTCCTGCTGTGCCACTGTATTGTCAGTTCCTGTGCTGGGCTGATGGAAGGAGGTGATTCTATTAACTAAATTTCAGAATAGTTGAAGGTCTTTTAAGATACAAGCTTTGCTTTGATATAGGAATTTCAAAGATGAATGGAAGCTTCAAAGGAGGCACTGGGAATGCAAAGATAGCAGGATTGAGTTCTTAGGAGTGGGTAGCTCTTGACATTAGATGGTTTCCTGTGAAGATACTGGTTCCTTCTTTTCACACCAAAAATATGTCAAAACAAGAAATTTAATTTGTTCAGTTCTCTTGGATGCCATATGTAGCTGTCGTTTTCATGATTTAATGTATAAACATGAGAAGGCCTCTTTGCCATGAAATTATATTAGCAAACACTGCCTTTCTTCTAAGTACTCTGAAAACTGACTGTATCTTTGGAAACCAGAATGACAGAGACTGTGTTATAAACACACAGACCCTCGTGAAATGCCTTTGGTCTTGTATAATTTCTAGACTGAGCTGCGAGACACTGTCCTGTAAAGGTGGAAAACTCTGGGGAATGAAAAGGAAACCACAGAAATGAAAGACTTCTGCGTTGCTATGGATTCTAGAAGCTTAGATCCCTGGCAGGCTTCTTGTCCTGCAAGCACTGTTCCTTCACGCCCCTTTTGATGTAGACATCCATGCAGTCTTAGAAAAGCAGTACCCACAAAAAGGTTTTCTAAATCATCTCCATGCCAGATCTGCTCAGCTGATTTTATTCCTGAGGGGAAGATAGAAATCCCATAGTGTCCCCAGCATACCTGGCTTAGGACTTTCTGTCTTTGTGGTTAAAAACATAATTCCAGAATCTTTATTTCTGTCTTTGATGTTCGCCTATTCCTGTTCTGTGCTCCTGTGAAGAATGTCACTGGAGATGTTTTTCTTAGTTTTGATCTGTTGAATCTAACCCAACCCAAACATACCTACACTCAAGATAAGCTTTTGGAATGACTTGTGTGCACCTGGCTATTTGTATAAACCATGAGATAAATGTTAAAAACAGAGGCTATAACAAGGACTCCGACAAAGATCCCACTGTTTGCTATAAAGAAGTATTTAACATCTGGATTTTAATGATGTAGAAGTAGAAATCTTTTACTTTATTAAAAATCAGCTGCCTGGTCACATATGAATATGGGGCACAGCCAGCTATTTTGGCTCTAATTTGTACAGGTTGATTAAAAAAAATTGGCATACCTTGATATTTTTAGTACTGTACACGAAGTTTTTCACCATTGGCATTGATTTCAGATTTTTTTGCTTGTCTAGGGAATGGGAAGATTAATGAATAAACTCTATTCTTTCATATTGTAGTTGAGCCTAATTAGATGATGGGATTAACCAATGCCAAGCAGCCACTGGAATTGTGTTGCTGTGTCTTTGACAAGAGTATTTAAAAAAAAAAACAGCAAAAAAGCCAGTTTTCCTTCACATCCAGGGAGAGAATGGAGAGGTGTAGAAATGTGATTTGCTGAGGACAAGAGGAAAATAGTGGTGGGTGGGAAGAATAGAAGGGATGTGAGGAATAAGAGGGGATATGACTGAAGGAAGAGGCGTTTGGACATGAGCCACTTTAAACCAACTGACTTTTCCTTCAAGAATCCACGAGTGAGAGACTGAGAGACTTTAGAAGCTCAGTAACAATCATAAAAGTTTTTCAGACAAGAGAATAGTTATGCTTTTAGACATCAAGAGTTCAAGGTGCTTCTCCATGTACATAAATACAGCAAAACTCTAAAATTCATAAACATAGGAAAATGCATTTCCTAAAAGCCAAAGCAGACAATGGTATCAGAAATAACATAGACTAAGTATTTTCCCCTGGAGAGACAGACTTTTCTTCACTTTCAGGATGCTTTCTTTTCTGAAATGTCAGCCTTTATGCAATACTCTGCTACTAGCCCACATACGATCTTTTTTCTCTTACGTTCTTCCAGTTTCAATAGATGCCACGACGGATTACTTGTGCATTCAACCCAAATGTTTACTTTTTATTACTCTCTCTATTTTTTTTCCTCAGAATTTATTTTGGTGTATTTAACAAGAAACAGAACATGAGGAAAAAGCTTCAGGTTGTACCAGGGGAAATTTATATTGGATATTAGGAAAATTCCTTCATGGAAGGGGTTATTAAGCACTGGAACAGGCTGCCCAAGGCAGTGGTAGAGTCACACCTGGAAGTGTTCAAAAAATGTTTGCATATGGGGACATGGTTTGATGGTGAACAGGATGGTGGTGTTGATGGTCGAACTTGATGCTCTTAACAGTCTTTTCCAAACTGTGAGTCCGTGGTTTGATGCCTGATCCAAATCCCCGTGTGGGCAGCCTCAGGGGCCTTTGTTCTCTAGTGTGAGGGGGGCAGTTTGCTGTTGAGTGTGTTGGGGATGTGTACTGTGGTCCTGGGGCCTTGGGCATCTGGTGCTGTGGCCACTCCTGCAGCTGCTCCTGCACCAGCCCTTACCACAGAGGAGCTGCTGCTCCTGGCCCTGCCATTTCTTCCCTGTTCCTTTACCCTTTTTCCACTGCCCTGACCTCAGCAAATCCACCCTGACTTTGTGTCAAGCTAGAGCAGTTTGAAACAATTGCTCCTCACTTCTTCCAATTAAAAATCAATTATATCAATGTTGAAGAGCTTGGACCATTTTTAAAACGCCTTCAGACTGTCTTGACCCAACAACCCTGATGTCATCAGGTCTGCTCCAGGCCACTGTCAGACAGATGAAAGCCAAACCAGTTCCTTGCAGCATTCCCAAGTGTCTGCTGCAGCTGTGTTAGAAAGGAAATGGCCTTGTGAGAATTAATTGCAAAAAGTTGAGCTGGAGAGATGTTACAGCAGCAATGTCTGTCAGAGACCTCTGCTCTGGCCATGGTAACTCACTGCATGGGGGAACAACAACAGCATATTCCTTTAGATGTGCCTGCAGAGGTGTTGGTGTGGCAGGGAATTTAACAGCATCCTTTGTCAAATAGGTATTTTTAAAAAGTTTTTATGCATTGATAGGTAAACATGCGTTAGTTACTTTACAACCTGTGTTTAGATAAGGTGTCATTATGCTGGCTCTGCTGTTACTGTTAAACCTCATAGACATTCCTGTTTCTACACAAGTTCTGGTTTGGCATGCAGAGCTTCACTGCCATAGCAGGGCTTCAGCTCACTGCTGGGAAACTGGCTGGGATACATACCCAGGATAGGAAGTACCAGTACTTTAATGCTGAAATTCTCCTTTGAAACAGCAGGAGAGATGATTAATGCAAATCAAAAGCTTTGTGGAAAAAAACACTCTCTCAGAACTGCGAGTAAGATTTTAGGTGATTACAAGCATAGATGACAAAAGTACTGGCACTGCCACTGTGTGTTTAGACTGTTCCAACACGGGTGACTGAACCATGTATGACATCCCTTTAGGAGATATGTTCCCAGGGCTGTACTCTGTCTGTATTAATCCTTTTGAATAAAGCATGGATGGCATTGCTAATAAATATGCAGATGGCAGAAGCTGAGTGCCTTTCAGAGCAGTTTATGCGGCCAGCTGCAACTCCTGTAGTATGATCCAGGTGATATTGAATCTGTATCCCTCAGAGGCTCTATCTTTTTGGAGAGAGCACACCCAATTTTTGTACCTGAGGCTGCAC
Organism: Petroica traversi; assembly: GCA_025920805.1. NCBI lineage: Eukaryota > Metazoa > Chordata > Aves > Passeriformes > Petroicidae > Petroica > Petroica traversi. The sequence continues at coordinate 4,045,620 of JAHLSL010000047.1, forward strand.
CTCCTGGCCGAACAGGACAAAAATTGCAAGACTCAACTCTATCATGCAGTAAAAAAGAAGGAATTGTACTTTGCAGTTAACCTGGAAATAACAAGTCACAAGTTTTGGTAAGACACTGGTCATATGAAAGAAACTTCATGGTAGCTGGTTCTCTATTTCAGATAGAAGAAAACCCACAAAACAGCAAACCTTCCGCCTAGGAATAGAAGTCCTGAGACAAGGGCAGTATTTAAGAGGCGAGAAAAATTAAACACTGCATTATTTTTAATTTTTGTCTAAGGTAGATTCTCCAGAATTGCTGCTGTTCCTTCAGAACATCAGTCTGAAAAGATGCAGGATGGCTTATCCTGGGTAGGAAAATGAGTTAGGTGGTATAGCAAAGTCTCTCCCAACCTCAAAGTTCTTTGATGCCAGAGATCCTCCTACACTAAAGTGCTACTAAAGGTTGTTGTTGTTGTTTGTTTTTTTTTTTTAACAGCAAATGCACCTAATTTGTTAAGCTAAAACCAGAGCACAACACTTTAAAAGTGGTATTCAATAAGCCAAACCTTCAAGGCAGCATTTCAAACACATTTATGATGTGCAGAAAATGCCCGAAACTTTTGCAGATTATGTGTTGACTGGCTTTCGCTGGACTTCTTGTGCTATTGACAGGATTTTCAGAAGACAAACCCAAGTGTTTGTTCTGGAGCTGTGTGTCAGCAGTGGGCAAATCACAACAGTTTGAGGAGCTTTGAGACAAACTAGTAAAAGAAATGAAAAATGGATTCTTTCTGGCTGTGAATTCTTATTACCTGAAGGGCTGACTTCTCCATATTTCTTGTAATTAAAAATTTAAAACGTGATATTAAATTCCTAAGAAAATCATTAATAAAGCCTATTAAGCTGAACTACCATTTCCCATGAGATGCTGAGGTGGCCTTAAGTTGATTTTTCCAATTTCATCGTTTTGTGTCCTTTCCAAATTTGTTTCTTTTAAATGGAGGGGGTTTGGTTTGGTTTGGTTTGGTTTGGTTTGGTTTGGTTTGGTTTGG